>CM076849.1:75381917-76581917 GCA_039519185.1 Astragalus membranaceus | reverse complement strand
TTCTTACATAGAAGGAGGAGAGAAATTCCCGATAACCAAATGGCGGCTAATGAAAATCGTGCTCTCAAAGAGTACGCAACACCTTCAGCAGAGCCATCGGCTGCCATTGTACATCCAAATGTGGAAGCAAATAATTTTGAACTCAAAACATCCCTGCTTTCGATGGTACAACAAAACCAATTTTCTGGTTCTCCCACGGAGGACCCAAATCTTGTGTGATTGGAAGTGAAACCATAAACAGAGCGATGTGCGATCTAGGAGCCAGTGTAAGTTTGATGCCTCTTTCTCTTTGCAATAGACTAGGGATAGGCGAACTTAAACCCACAAAAATGACAATACAGTTGGCAGATCGTTCCGTTAAATACCCCACTGGAATCTTAGAGGATATCCCTATCAAGGTAGGGCAAACTTTTATACCGGTGGACTTTGTTGTAATGGAAATTGAAGAAGACTCCCAAATTCCTATTCTTCTGGGGAGGCCTTTTTTAGCTACTGCAGGGGCAATAATTGACGTTAAAAACGGTAAGTTGGTTTTTAATGTGGGGGATGAAAAGGTTGAGTTTGAAGTTTCAAACTTCATGAAAAGTCCATTTGTAAAAGACTCATGCTGCAGGATTGACATTGTAGACTATTGCGTGCGAGAATGCTCTTTAGCATCATCTTCACGAGATAGTCTGGAAGATTGCCTTTTAGGCAACACAAATACAAATGCAGCAGGGGAAACCCAATTCTACATAAAACTTTTGGATGAAAATCCACCATCAAAAGAATTGGGTACTGAAACCTTGGGTGAGGAAAAGCCTCAGCCTCTCCCAAAAGAAACACCAAAAATAGAACTGAAGCCCTTACCATCATCTCTCAGGTATGAGTTTCTTGGCCCTAATTCTACTTTTCCAGTAATTGTAAATGCAAATTTGAAACAAAATGAGACTGAAAAATTACTTAATGTTCTCAAGAAGTATCCCAAAGCCATAGGGTATACTATTGAGGACATTAAGGGAATAAATCCGTCAATATGCATACACAGAATACTACTGGAAGAGGACTATAAACCTTCTATCGAGCATCAAAGAAGATTAAACCCATACATGAAAGAGGTTGTAAAAAAAGAAGTTTTAAAACTCCTTGATGCTGGGATAATATATCCTATTTCCGATAGTAAGTGGGTTAGTCCTGTTCAAGTAGTACCTAAGAAGGGAGGCTTAACAGTTATTAAAAATGAAAAGGATGAATGCATTTCCACAAGGACAATCACGGGATGGAGAATGTGTATTGATTACAGAAAGCTTAACAAAGCTACCCGGAAAGATCACTTCCCTCTCCCGTTCATTGATCAAATGCTAGAAAGGTTAGCGCGGCACTCACATTTCTGCTATTTGGATGGTTATTCAGGATTTTTTCAAATTCCCATCCACCCTAGCGACCAAGAAAAAACAACTTTCACATGTCCTTTTGGCACTTATGCCTATAGAAGGATGCCCTTTGGTCTATGTAATGCTCCCGCTACCTTTCAAAGGTGTATGATGTCCATATTCTCAGACTTTGTTGAAAACATAATGGAAGTGTTTATGGATGATTTTTCCGTCCATGGCTCAAATTTTGAAAACTGTTTAGCCAATCTGGAAAAAGTCTTAGAGAGATGTGAGAAGGTAAACCTGGTTCTAAACTGGGAAAAGTGTCATTTCATGGTTAATGAAGGAATTGTCCTAGGGCACTTAATTTCTCATAGAGGTATTGAGGTAGACCGTGCAAAAATTGAAGTGATTGAAAAAATGCTACCTCCCACCACAGTAAAAGAGGTGAGAAGCTTTTTAGGCCATGCGGGTTTCTACCGTCGGTTCATAAAAGACTTCTCAAAAATTTCAAAACCTATGACAAGTCTGCTCCTTAAGGATGCAGCATTTATTTTTAACGATCTTTGTCTTGAAGCTTTTAACAGGTTGAAAAAGGCTTTAGTTACTGCCCCGATCATACAGCCACCAAACTGGAATCTTCCGTTTGAAATAATGTGCGATGCAAGCGACTATGCAGTTGGGGCAGTCCTGGGACAAAGAAAAGAAAAAAAATTGCATGCCATATACTATGCAAGCAGGACCTTAGACGAGGCACAAATGAATTACGCCACAACTGAAAAAGAATTGTTGGCGGTAGTTTTTGCCGTTGATAAGTTTCGATCATATCTGGTAGGTTCAAAAATCATCATTTTTACTGATCACTCGGCCATAAAATATTTGTTAAACAAAAAAGATGCCAAGCCGAGATTGATCCGATGGGTTTTACTCCTACAAGAATTTGATCTTGAAATAAGGGATAAAAAAGGCGTCGAAAATGTTGTGGCTGATCATTTGTCCCGTCTACAAGGAACAAAAGAAGAAGAGTTGCCACTTAATGATACATTTTTGGATGATCAACTCTTCTCATTGGTCAAAACTGAAGCACCATGGTATGCAGATTTTGTAAAATACCTTGCAGCAGGAGTACTCCCCCCAGATTTAAATTATCAGCGGAAGAAGAAATTCTTCCATGATCTCAAACAGTATTACTGGGACGAGCCACTGCTTTTTAAAAGGGGAGCTGATGGGGTGTTCAGAAGATGCATTCCGGAAGAAGAGGTAAGTAACATTCTATACCATTGTCATTCTTCTTCCTATGGCGGCCATGCCAGTTCATCAAAAACTGCTACGAAAATTCTTCAATCTGGTTTTTTTTTGCCGTCCCTTTTTAAAGACGCGCATCAATTCATTTCTAAATGCGACCAGTGTCAACGCACCGGAAATATTTCAAAAAGAAATGAAATTCCCTTAAAAAATATCTTAGAGGTTGAAATTTTCGACGTCTGGGGTATCGATTTCATGGGACCGTTTCCTTCTTCTTTTGGAAACCAATATATTCTGGTAGCCGTTGACTATGTGTCAAAATGGATCGAAGCCATTGCTTCTCCTACAAACGATGCAAAGGTAGTCATAAAACTTTTCAAAAAAATAATTTTTCCAAGATTCGGGGTCCCTCGTGTTGTCATAAGCGACGGAGGATCCCATTTCATCTCAAAACATTTTGAAATGTTACTGCAAAAGTTTGGAGTAAGGCACAAAGTTGCAACGCCTTATCACCCTCAAACAAGCGGTCAGGTTGAGGTATCGAACAGAGAAATTAAAAGTATTTTAGAAAAAACTGTTTCGACTTCAAGGAAAGACTGGTCGGTAAAGCTTGATGATGCTCTCTGGGCTTATCGGACTGCGTACAAGACTCCCATAGGAATGACTCCTTTCAAATTAATTTATGGGAAGTCTTGCCACCTTCCGGTAGAACTAGAGCACAAAGCTTACTGGGCAATTAAACGCCTTAACCTGAACATGGAATTAGCCGGAGAAAAAAGAAAACTCCAACTAAACGAATTGGAAGAACTGCGAATGGATGCTTATGAGAATGCCAAACTTTACAAAGAAAGAACAAAAAATTGGCATGATAAGCGTATTATTCGTAGAGAATTCAAGGAGGGTGACCTGGTGTTATTGTTCAATTCCAGGCTAAAAATTTTTCCGGGAAAATTAAAGTCAAGATGGACCGGTCCTTTTGAAATCCGTAAGGTTTACCCCTTCGGATCTGTAGAGATCTGGAGCGAGAAAACTGGATCGTTTAAAGTCAATGGTCAAAGGTTGAAAAATTATTTAATTGGTGACCCAATTGAGAAAGGAACTACTTTAGTTCTACACGATCCCAATTGAAAAATTCTTTTTGACCGTCAAGCTAGTGACGTTAAAAGAGCGCTGCGTGGGAGGCAACCCACGGCTTAATGTGTATTTCGATTTGTTGAAAAATAAAATACCCCAGGACCGAGTATCCTGAACCAGACAGCCAGGTGAGCTCTCCTAACCCCTTTTGTTTTATTTGAAAAATCATTGAGGACAATGCCTAGTCCAAGCATGGGGGGTATTTTATTACTTTTATTAGGAAATGTCTTTATTACTTTGTCAAGTTTTTATCTTTTTTGTACTTTGAGTTGTATCTGCTCCCTCCATCACGAAACTTTGTGAACCCTAAAGCATGTTTTAGATAAGCCTTTTCTGGACAAAAATAATTTTTCAATTTTTCATTAAACAATCATCTAGGTGGACTGGTTGGGAACAACAAAATTGTATCATGGTTCGATTTCTACTTCTAGGGCTTTTTCACACACACACTACTGAGACTGTTTTCAGTTGTTAATACAATTAGAAGGACTGAAAAGAAGCTAGTAACCTGGTTCTCTTGGTGACATTTACTAGATGCGCGGTTACTGGAGAAAAGCGTCTGAGTTGGGGTATTCAAAAAAAAAAAAAAGTTATATATGCAAAACCAATTCAAAAATGCAGAAGATTAGTGCATTTTAAGTGTCAAAATAATTGGTTGGCATATAAAATCAAAAAGAAAAAGAAAAATGCTTGAATACCCAACGTATAAAGACCCTCATTTGAGACCCGGTCTTAGTGAATGAAGGACCCAAACTTAAGAATGCTGGGGAACCGGTTCTATGATGACATGGATATCCTCTCTAATGTATTGATACTTTAAATTTGTCTCCCAATTCCACAGGAAGCCCAAAATAGTAGCTCTCAAACCAAAGTGTTAGAATTGCCCCACAGTTCACTTAAGGTTTCGATATGAAAATAATTTTCCTTCAGAATGGGCCTAAAGATTTACACTGTTTTTGCTTGAGGACAAGCAAAAGTTCAAGCATAGGGGAGTTTGATAAGTCTATTTTTAGAGTCTTTTTAAATAGTTATTTTATTAAGTCTTTTTAGTATTCTAATTATATTTTTGTTCTATTTTACTGCAAATGTTTACTTTTTATCTTCAGGTTTTATTTTGAAGCAATTTAGGCTGCATAAGTCTCTGCAGGTCAGAATTCGACTGGATCTCTCAGAATTCGACAGCATCTGTCTCAGCAGGCCAGAATTCGACAGCATCTGTCTCAGCAGGCCAGAATTCGACAGCATCTGTCTTCCAGATTTCGACTGCATCTGTCAGAATTCGACTACTGTCTTCCAGATTTCGACTTCGACTGCATCTGTCTTCCAGATTTCGACTTCGACTGCATCTGTCTTCCAGATTTCGACTTCGACTGCATCTGTCTTCTAGATTTCGACTTCGACTGCATCTGTCTTTCAGATTTCGACTTCGACTGCATCTGTCTTCCAGATTTCGACTTCGACTGCATCTGTCTTTCAGATTTCGACTTCGACTGCATCTGCTATCCAGATTTCGACTGTGCAGTCAAAATTGGATATTTTTGCCCACTTGAGGATGGCTTTTTGATGACTACCTTGGCCAACTTGATTTGCCACTTTTTCCTCTTTTGGACCATTTTGCCCCTCATATTTTCCTATAAATAGAGGCTTGATCCTCACTTGTACCTAAGCTTGAATTTTGTTAGAAAATCAATGAC
This sequence comes from Astragalus membranaceus, assembly GCA_039519185.1. Taxonomy (NCBI): domain Eukaryota; kingdom Viridiplantae; phylum Streptophyta; class Magnoliopsida; order Fabales; family Fabaceae; genus Astragalus; species Astragalus membranaceus. The sequence goes on along the minus strand of CM076849.1, from coordinate 76,576,492 downwards.
AAAGGCTCTCTAATTATTCATGACTTCAATTTACTCTTCATGCTTTTTATGATTCTTGTTTATTTACTTTCTTGCCCTTTAAATTCTTGCTATTTATTTTCCAAGTCATTTACTTTCATTGCTATTTAAATTCTCGCTCTTTACTTTCTCGCTCTTTACTTTTCGCTCTTTACTTTTTCGCTCTTTTATTTTCCCTGCTATTTACTTTCTTGCTATTTAATTTCTCGCTCTTTACTTTTCGCTCTTTACTTTTTCGCTCTTTTATTTTCCTTGTTATTTACCTTTTTGCCCTTTAACTTTCCAAGTCAAGTAAACTACTGGCAAGTCAAGTAAATTACTGGCAAGTCAAGTAAATTACTGGCAATTTACTTTTCAAGCAATTTACTTTCTTGTCATTTACAATTCCGCTATTTATAATTTTGCACTTTACCGCTTTCTTTTATTTCTCGCTATTTAACTTTATGTTTTTCTTCTTTTATTTTCTCTTCTCCTCTTTTTGTCTACAATGATCATGAGTGAGTAGACTTTACTAAAATATTCCTTCTTTCCAAAAACACTTTCTTTTCAGTTAATCAAACTTTGAAAAATTAAATTGGTATTCACTTAGGCTCTCCCTGTGGACCGATACTCTTTTATTACGCGATACGACCCGTGCACTTGCGGGGCTATCATACATCAATATTCCTTCATCCCTAACATAAACAAGTTTAGTTACACATGATAAAAGGAGAGGAAAAAGGAGAATTACAAGTTGAAGGTGAAGATGAATGCATTAGAATCCTCAATTCTTGTTCCCAAGTCTTGATTCTTCGCTTGCCGTCAGCTGGAAGGAGCTCTCTTCGCGTGCTAGGGTTCCAAAATCGTCCAAAAGTCCCCAAAAAACGCGTCTGTCCCTTGTTTTAACGTGTTTCCAGTATTTTGTGCTGCACTCGCGCTTCCAGCGCCACTTACGCGCAGATGGAGGACGCTACAGTGCAGTTTTTGCGCCTCAATTGCGCCTCACGCGCAACTACAGTGCAAGTTGGCAGGAACTCCGGTGATTCTGCGCTCCGTTTGCGCTCCGTGCGCAACTGCAGCGCAATTGCAGCGCAATGCTCACTTCCTTGTATTTTTGAGTCTGCTTGCTTGCATTTCTTCGTTCCTCTCTTCACCTAGTCCCTGGGCACAAAAACACCACAAAACCCAGCATAAACACTGCAAAGCAATTAAATCTCAACTAGAACAACTCATTAATTTTCTCCTAACAATTTCCATTAATTCATCTAATTATCAAGTAAAATTCCCCTTTTTCGCAGTGAAAAACATCAGGTTCAGCAAGATTCATCACAACCCCCAACTTGGACATTTGCTTGTCCTCAAGCAAAGACAAGACAAGACAATATCAACATCAAATAACATGTAATCAATGGTGAATCCCTTTCTAAACAAGACAATCACGAACAACCAAAAGACAAGTTGAGCAGCAACTTTCAGACTGGTCACTCAATGTCCAACCCACACGTGGTACTCTTACTAGCATAATCTTGCTCAATAGTGCGTGTGTGACACTTAACTCAGTTGGACCAGAGCTAGTTTCAAAATGTATTCACCTAAAACTAGAGGGTTTCCTTCCGAGAATGCCAAAGATGGTTCAAAATATATGGTAGATTAACGTTTCCACATAAGGATCAAGGGGCTTCAAACACAATAAAGGGTCTTAAATAGGCATTTCAGATTAGACCAGTGCATTAACTAATACCACACACACATTTCAGACGCTACGGCGTTGAACACACGCAACACAACTACGCACAATTGTTTTTGGGCTGCAACCCCTTTCATTACATTGGTGTTTGGATTTGATCAACATTTGCTTTGGGACATTGCAGCAATTATCAGTTTAAACAACACAACACGGCATACACTTTAGCGTTATGGGTAGACGCTACAGTGCTGCACACACGCACCTCGACACACACGGCATACACTATAGCGTTACGGGTAGACGCCACAGTGCTGCACACACACATTAACACACTCACGGCATACACTACAGCGTTACGGGTAGACGTTACAGTGCTGCACACACGCACCCAATGCACTGATCATCCTACAATCCTCATGCCCAGCCTTAGTACAACTGATGCACCCCCAACTTAGCTTCTACAACTACCCTAAATTTTTAGTAAAAATTTGGCGACTCCCATGGTCCACCACACTAGCTTAGCTGCCCACATCTCTAGGATCACTAAGTTCCACTGGTTAGTGTTTTAAGTGTGGAAGCAAGATTGTACTAATTTGATCACCACAGGGGTATTATTTGCTCAGTTCTCCCGAATCATCACTAAGTTTGCTCAACTGTCTCTTTTTTTTTCAGCAGGAAATTCACCACATGACTGCACAACCTGCATCTGGGGTACTACTGCCCCTGTCCATGAGGATCGGACCACTGAGACTGTGCCTGGAAGATATGAACATTGGGATCCAAAAGCACTCCATGCTAGGATGCACAGATAGCGCTGTAAATAGCTCGCATCCCAGTCCTCTGGTCAGCTGCTCTAATCATGCACATAAGTTGTTTCAACTTTCCAAAAAGTGTGTGATTGTGTCCTAGATGCACCCTAAAGCACTAATCAATGAAAAATAATGCAACAATTTAAAAGATAAGGGTTGAGAAACTTGGGTTGCCTCCCAAGAAGCGCTTCTTTAACGTCACTAGCTTGACGGTTAGAAGATGGATCAATTAGGTTCAGGTGGAAGGCTCTTCTTCTCCGGTACCTCCTTCAATTTTCCTTGGGTACACTTTCCCTTAAGGTCGTCGTTCCTCTCCCTAGCTGATGCATGAGAGGAATGTAGCAGAGGATCCACAGACATACCCACAACTTCTTTGGAGTCTTTCGACACCACAAGGGGGTTCGCAGGGGATGAGTGGAGGCGAATTCTGTTGGCAACAATGGAATCAGGCGCCTCGATACCATAACACCCTTCCTGCTCCTTATCTTGGCATATGGACTTTATCTCATTAAAAGTTACAGCTTCATCTTGGACTCGCAAGGTCAAAGTTCCATCTGCCGTGTCAATTACAGCTCTACTAGTTGCTAGGAAGGGTCTTCCCAACACCAAAGGGGTGTCATTGTCTTCATCCATGTCAAGAACCACAAAATCCACTGGGAAGAGGAATTTTTCAACCTTTACTAGGACATCTTCTACAACCCCCCAAGGGTACCTTATGGACTGATCAGCAAGTTGCAAAGTCATGTTGGTTGGTTTCAACTCCCCTTCGCCAAGTTTTTCCCACATAGCCAAGGGCATCAGATTAATGCTTGCCCCTAAGTCACAAAGAGCCTTGTCTATGGTTACACCACCAATTGCACAAGGCATGGTGACGCTCCCGGGATCCTTCAACTTAGGAGGAAGTTTTCCTTGAATGATGGCAATACACTCTGCTGTTAAGGCCACTGTCTCATCTCCCTTGAACTTCCTTTTCTTTGTCAACAACTCCTTCATGAACTGGGCATAAACCGGCATTTGCTCAAGCTTCTCTGCAAAAGGTATGTTGATTTGAAGGCTTTTGAACACATCAATGAACTTGGAGAACTGCTCATTTTTCTGATTCTTCTTGCTCATTTGAGGGTATGGCAACCTTATGTATGAAGGAATTTCCTTGGGCTTCTCGTCTGCCTGCAAATTTTCATTAAACACATTTCCTTTTTGGTTAAACTCCACACCTCCCTCATTTTTTCTTCTCAACTCATTTTCAACTCTTTCAATTTTCTTTGTCAGCTCCTCCCTCAACACCTCGGCTTCACTGCTTCCTTCAGCAATTTTCTCGTGTTGGAAGTTGTGTCTAGTACTAGCGGAAGAGAGCTTGTTATATGCTTCTGTAAGTTTCTTAGACAATTCCCCAACTTGCCCCTCTAAGTTTCTCATAGCAGTTTCATGTTTTTCTCCCATATCCTTCATAGCTTGCTCTTGAGATTGGAAGGTGTTCTTGGTCAATTGCATGCAATGTGTCGGAGCACCGTCCAAATAAGTTCCTTGGTCATTAACTTGCATGGCTTGAGCAGTTGCTGGAGTTTGAGACCTCACTTCCAAAGCGGCAGTCACTTGTTGGGTGAGAGATTCAATTTGAAGCGACATTAGCTCTTGTTGAGCCAAAATTGCACTATTAATGTCCAACTCCAACTTACCCTTTGTAATTACAGCTCCACTGTCATTTTGCATGTTGTACTCATTTGAAGTCATGTCCTCCACCAGCTGTTTGGCTTCCTCCCAAGTTTTAGTACCCAAAGAGCCTCCTGCCGAGGCATCTAACATCATCCGGGTTTGAGGGTGCAATCCATAACAGAAGGTTTGCATCTGCAGAAAATCTTCGATACCATGCCCAGGACATTTCTAAAGTGACAACTTGAATCTTTCCCAGGAATCATACAATGACTCGGAATCCCCTTGTGAAAAGTTGAAGATTTCAGCTCTCTTCTTGATGAATTTGGAGATAGGGAAGAATCGTTCTAGGTACTTGTTTTCAAGATCACTCCAAGCATTCACAGTTCCTGGAGGGATAGTGTTCAGCCAATCTTTTGCCCGGCCTGTTAGAGTGAATGGAAACAGGCGCACTTTCTTGGAGTTTTCATCAACCCCTTCAGGATAGGTGGTTTCACAAATCTCATAGAACTGGGAGAGGTGTTGGATGGGGTCTTCAGCGTCTGACCCTGCAAACTGCTCTGATTTTAGTGCAGTGAGAACAGAAGACTTAATGTCAAAAGTAGCAGCCCATGCTGGTCGGAATGTGTAAGCTTGAACGCCCTGATTTCTCCTCCCAAAGTCATTGAGAGTGCGTCTTGTGAGAGGGATTCCGGCCATAACTTCCTCTTGCCTTGGTTCATCTTCCGGAATGGAGGTTGCAGCTGAGTGTACCTGGGACCCTCCTTTGGCATGTTGCCTTGCTAGTCTAGCTTTCTTCCGGTTTGCCTTTTCTGTTTTCTCAATCACGGGGTCAAACAACAATTCTTGCGAATTTTTCCCCCGCGTAAACAACTTCTCTGCAACACTTAAACAAACCGTCAACAAGTCCAACACAAAAACTAAGTATCTAGACAGAGAAATTAAACTCAACATTCTCAATGAAATAAAATAAACAGTAATCAACAAAACATAAAATTAACTACTAAGAATTAAACAACTAAAATAATAAATAAAAACTTAACAAAAGACTAAAAAGAATATATGTGCACCTATGAATCAACAAATTTAAGTAACTACGAAAGAACAAGAAAACTAAAAGCAAACTAAAGTATGCACGGGTTCAAATAGTTGTTGCCTTCGAATTACTAGTAAATGTAATTTCGATCCCCGGCAACGGCGCCAAAAACTTGTTAACTTTTCGGCAAGTGTACCGAATCGTGCAAGTAATAAAACCGGTAAGAACCGGATATCGTCCTCAAGGATCGAATTCAATTACTAGTTACGTTAACAACCACTAATATGAACCAAATTGAAATAGGTTTCGATGGATATGGTTGAGCTATGAAGCTCGAAGGTAAAGCAATAAAATAATTTTGAGTTTTTTTTTTATAAGAGAAACGAAGAACACGTTGGAAAAAGAGACGATGTAGAAAATGCTAGGGACGAATTCCTATTGAGTTCACACTATTGCGCCAATCTAATTTGAAGGATAATCTCTCTCTCATTTGCTATCAAACCCACACTATCAACTAATTCCTAATTCCTTAGGTAATTAGGACTTTGTAGATAACTAGAATCCCCAACTCCTTAGATTATTCTAATTAACGACAAGCAGTAAAAACAAAGGTTTGCAATATACAACAATTCATAGATTATTCCTAAGCCACAAATTGAAGGTATCGGAATTCAAACATTCAAAACAAAACTTCCATTCCATACTTGAACAAAATATCATTGTATGAGTTTTCCAACCATAAAACGCATTAAGCATAGAATTCCGATACACAAATCTGAGAGAGAGTGATATAAATATGATTCTAGACCAGCGACAATAGGGGTTACATCAATATTCCTTCATCCCTAACATAAACAAGTTTAGTTACACATGATAAAAGGAGAGGAAAAAGGAGAATTACAAGTTGAAGGTGAAGATGAATGCATTAGATTCCTCAATTCTTGTTCCCAAGTCTTGATTCTTCGCTTGCCGTCAGCTGGAAGGAGCTCTCTTCGCGTGTTAGGGTTCCAAAATCGTCCAAAAGTCCCCAAAAAACGCGTCTGTCCCTTGTTTTAACGTGTTTCCAGTATTTTGCGCTGCACTCGCGCTTCCAGCGCCACTTACGCGCAGATGGAGGACGCTACAGTGTAGTTTTTGCGCCTCAATTGCGCCTCACGCGCAACTGCAGTGCAATTTGGCAGGAACTCCTGTGATTCTGCGCTCCGTTTGCGCTCCGTGCGCAACTGCAGCGCAATGCTCAATTCCTTGTATTTTTGAGTCTGCTTGCTTGGATTTCTTCGTTCCTCTCTTCACCTAGTCCCTGGGCACAAAAACACCACCAAACCCAGCATAAACACTCCAAAGCAATTAAAAATCAAATAGAACAACTCATTAATTTTCTCCTAACCATTTCCATTAATTCATCAAATTATCAAGTAAAATTCCCCTTTTTCGCAGTGAAAAACATCATGTGATGGGGATTCATCACAACCCAGTCATAACTAAAACCACGAATCTTCACCACTTCATGCTCAAGCAGAAAATCATCATCAGAAGAAGTATCAACAAAGCCAAGGGCACCAGTCCCCTTTGAAGGCACGGTATCACCAGTCCCCTCCGAAGGCACGGTACCACCCCCCCCCTCTTCAAAGTCGTCAGCCTGACTCTTAGCAAGCTGAGCGGTAGGGTGCATCCGAGCCATCTTCTTCGTCCTTGCCATCTCTCAACCTACGGGACAGGGGGCAAACAAGCAGTCACGAGACAGACAGGAAAACTTAGAGACAACCCCCCTCCCCCGAGGTTGGAGACTTTGCAAGACAAGACATGCTCAAAAGAACAAAGAAGCTAGAAAGATAAACGGAAAGTCCACCCGGAAGTTACCTCAGTAAATTAAAAGCGGCAAAGACTCGCGGGAACGTCAATGGATGATGGTAAGAGAAACTCCCCTCAGCACCAAGCAAGCCCTGAAAATTCATAGATAAGAAGACAGGTTAAGAGTCAGGAGGAGCAGCAAAAATAAAGCGGAGTGCCAGCACGCATGAGGGGGCCTGGACGGGTGCCAAGGAAGACAGCCAGCGCCCATGAGGGCGCCTGGACGGGCGCCGATGAGGACGCCTGGCAGGGCGCCTGTGAAGAGGCAGCCAGCGCCCATGAGGGCGCCAGTCAAGAGGCAGCCAGCGCCTAGGAGGGCGCCTGGCAGAGCGCCTGTGAAGAGGCAGCCAGCGCCCAGGAGGGAGCCTGTGAAGAGGCAGCCAGCGCCTAGGAGGGCGCCTGGCAGGGCGCCAGTCAAGAGGCAGCCAGCGCCTAGGAGGGCGCCTGGCAGGGTGCCTGTGAAGAGGCAGCCAGCACCCAGGAGGGTGCCTGGCAGGGCGCCAGTGAAGAGCAACCAGCGCCCAGGAGGGCGCTTGACAGGTTGCCTGTGAAGAGGCAGCCAGCGCCCATGAGGGCGCCTGGCAGGGCGCTAATATGAAGCAACCAGCGCCCATGAGGGTGCCTGGCAGGAGGGCACTGTCAACAACGTAAATAAACGGTAACGAACAACAAATACTTACCAGGAAGAGAAAACGTTGAAACAAGTGGACTCTACTCCCTCCTCTCCTTTTTAAGGAGGCACTAGGTTGGTGACTTGGTCCCTACTCCTTCCTCCTCCTTGAAGTAGGTGCTAGGGTTAACAGTTACTTGGTCCCTACTCCTTTCCACCCTCCAAGAAAGCGCTCCAATGATGGATTGGTCCGTACTCCTCCACGAAATTTTAAAAAAGAAAATGTAGACCCCAAGACAAATACCCGCCTATTTATAGGAGGTAGCGTTTCGCGCAACACCACGGATCTGGCAGATCAACTTGGCCCATATCCACTACGTACAAGCCCAATACGCCTGTCACCTTAAGACGTGCTCAAACACAAAAAAGCCAGAAATGTAAGATGAAGGACAGCCCAAATCACCTGGGTAGTAATTTAGAAGCGGTAAAACTCGTGGAAATGCCAAGCAAGAAAAGCAGGCTAAAAGACAAGATGAGCAGCAAAAAAATAAAGTAAAGTGCCAAGCACACGTCTACACAAGTCGGCACCCAAGAGGGCGCCTGGCAAGGAGGGCGCCCATGTGGACGCCTGCAAGGTAGCAACCAGCGCCCAAAAGGGCGCCTGGCAGGACCAGGAGGGTTCCCATGAGGCCGGGAAAGATCCAACTCAAGATTCCATTGACCGGCATGTTTTGTGGCTAGAAGCCCGAGTAAACAAAGATGGTGTGATTAACAATCCGAAAACGAAAGAGGTGTCTCAAAGAGTTGTAAGTTTGATAAAATTAAAATTGTTTTGTAATTTTAATGATAGTTATAATGTCTAATAATTTTTGTGAATCAGGAGTCCATATCTCAGTCAATAGAACAAGGAGTGATAACTGATTATGATGGTGGGAAAGACATCCTTGTCCGTGCTTTGGAACGTGAAGAGTATTCAGGTCGTCTGAGGGGTTTGGGATTTTGTGTCACTCCGACCTCTTTATGGGGTCCAAATAAGCCTAATAAAAAAGAAAGTAGAGAAAGACATTTGGAACAATTGGTGTACAAGCTAATAAATGAAGTTGCGGAATTAAAAGATAGAGTTGGACCAAGGACTGATCAACCATCCCCTAAGATAGATAGCTTTAGAGATAGTTGTACCATTGCTTCCAATGAGGTATTAATCATTAGATCCTCTTTTTCTTGTACATATTAAATCAATTTATACATATTCTAATTTTTGTTTATCATTGTTTCAGGGTAACAATAATGATTGTGAACTATATATATCAAACCCGCTTAAATTGGTTGCAAGGGGAGTAATTTGTAATGAGCTGGGCACATTACTGCACAATCTACCCATTCCCGAAAATCATGTGAGGGTCAAAGTTGACATTGCAATTGTGGGGGATGTTAACTTGCCTGTACCGGTAAACAATATAGGGATCATGACTGTGGATGATGCAGTTCGTACCTTTGTGGCATGGCCAGTAAACCTTATCAATGTTAGTGACAATATATTTGTTAGTAATTTATTAGCTCATGTCATATATTATCTTTCCAACTATATTTGTTACCAACTAATTATCCTTCCAAATATATAGGTATCTCAAAGGGAAAAATCTAAAGTTAGTGGGAATGTTGGCAAAGGAAGATCTCGACCTTTATCTTCTACTGCTGGAAAGGGTGACAAAGTTAGTGGGAATGTTGGCGAATCCCAACCTTCCCCTTTTATTGCTGGCAAGACAAAAGTGTCTCGGCAAATAGCTAGCGGGAAAGAGATTGAATCCCGACCTTCCTCGTCTATTGCTGGCAGATCTTATAATAATCCCATGGAGTTCATCAGTTATTTAAAAATCCATGCGTCAAACCACATGGGTAGTGCAACCATAATAGAGTCATTGATGGATACAGAAATTTTTGGAGAGGAGCAAACACTGACTTTGAATCTAGAGGAACTCGCAGTGGTATATGAGCACGAGTGGGCAAGTGCGACTACTATTAGAGCATATATCAGGTATGTATCTATCTTATTATTTTAGTGGTATATGTTATTATTGTTATTATTATTATTATTATTATAATTTGAATACATTTTAATTAAAGGTATTTGTACCATGAGATATTGGTCCCAAGAAAACAAACACAAAGATTTCTGTTCTTATGCCTTGAAAGTACTTTTCTACTTAATATCCCCCTGGATAAAACAATGTCAAAAGATCATATAGAAAAATGCAAGGCACAAATGGAAAGAAGCGAGGTAGATGTTAAAGCCAATATCGATCAGCGCTTGGCACTAGCACATCAATTAAGCTGTGATACTTTCTTTTTGGCACCCATCAACTTAGGGTGAGTAATTTAATCTATATATATCAATCGTATATAACATGGATTTGTGAAATATTTGTCATTCATTTGATTATTCAAAAAATTTATAGGACCCATTGGATATTGTTGGCTGTTGATCCCAAAAGAGATGTGATTTTCATTTGGATTCACTGCAAGGTCATTACAACAACTACCCCAAGTTGGTGGGATTATTTGATAGGTGTGTATTTAGATCCCTCGCATATTTCATAATTTAAATTATGTATGTATTTCGAATAATATAGTTATATATATATGATGTTGTTTCAGTGCTTTGGCAACTTATTGGGGATTGCATGATGTTAGGACTGCGTACAGAAAATCATCATCTTCTACAAAATGGATAGCAATAAAGGTAAGTTTATAATCAATATTCTTATGCATATGTAATTAATTAAATTTAATAACTAAGTAATCTTTTGTTTTATAAAGTCCCAAACAACCAAACGGCAATGATTGCGGGTGCTATGTAATGAAGTTTATGAAGGACATCATCACTCACAACCAAATGGAAATCCCAATCCATTTATGTACTTTGATAGTTTGTTTTTTGACAAGTAATTCAATTTCTAATTGATATTGATCATATAATTCTTAGTTCATTTTATTTTATTTTTTCAGTATTTTCCTGAATATGTGCGTGGAGCTCAATTTTCTGATGAGGAACTTACTGAGCTCAAAGGAGAGTGGTGGCGTCATATTGCCGGTTTGATTCATGCAAATCAAAATTGATGTAATATTTTTGGATATCCTACCTCATTGGATATATGTTGTAATTTTTGTTGATCTTTTGGTACATGAGGAGTTATGTAATTTTTGTTGGCACATATGTTGATAAATATATATATGCATGTCGGATTTATAAATTAGGTGGAATTTGATTTGAAATTGGTTTTTGATTTGGAATTTTATTTGGAAGTTTGTTGTTGGTTGCTGGTTGTTTGTTGTTGTTGCTGGTTGTTTGTTATTTGGTTTCTGGTTGCAGGGAGCTGGGAATTGGTAATATAGAAGAAGCAGACAAGAAATTCTTTAGAAAAGAATTAGGCATAAGGAGCACTTTTACAAGAAAGCACTACGCTTGGTTACATGCGCTAAGACCATAAGGATCGCTTTTACAAGAAAGCACTACTCTTGGTACATGCGCTAAGACCATAAGGAGCGCTTTTACAAGAAAGCGCTACTCTTGGTTACATGCACTAAGACCATAAGCAGCGCTTGATACAAGAAGCGCTACCTATAGTCTAAGAGCATCCGGGAATAATGAGCGCTTTAACAAAAAAGCGCTACTCTTGCTTAGATGCGCTAAGACCATAAGTAGCACTTTTTACAGAAAGCGCTACCTATGGTCTAAGCGCATCTGAGAATAAGGAGCGCTTACACTAAAAAGCGCTCCTCTTGCCTGTTCATTGGTAGCGCTTTTTGAGCGCTACCTTTGGCGGATTGGCAACAGGAGCGCAAGCTTTAGGAGCGCCCGAAAGCGCTACTGATGGCCAAAAAAAAGGGCTCCCAATCCCCAAATTTGTTGTAGTGATATAAGTTATAAACCATAATTGTAGTAATATTAAATTGATATTCTTGACTAGTTAATTTGTGGATTGTGTCTGCTGTTTGCCTTTGCGGCTGTTTGGTTTATGCAGTTGGTGTCTGTCTTGGTTTGTAGCATTGGCTTATGCAGGAATAAATAGGAAATTGAGGGTTGTGTCTTTGGTGCTACTGATTTTAGGTTTGTAACCTATTTTATTCTCTTTTTCTTCCCAGTAGCCCAAAATGACTTCACCTGTCAGCTGAGCTCTCCGGTTGGGTGTGTTTGTTTTTGCTGCTGACATGGCTTGTTGAAAGATTGACATCAAAAGGATTGATAGTTCCAAGTCCACCTTTCACCTTTAAGTTTGTTTATTGATGATTGTTAATAGAAGATCATGTGCCTTAATGTAAAAGCTTGAGCTATTATGTAAAATTAAAGCAACATCTATAACATCTTCTATGTTGGTTTTTCAATGTTATACGCATCTAAAATTTACAAGTGAACATCATTTAATTAGCTTCATGTTGTAAATAGTGTAATTATTTATCCAGCCCAATTATCATGCCCGTTAGAATTAGGTTTAGAATAACCTATTTAAACAGATTAGCGTTTGTACTCTATACACAATTCTAATAATATTCAGTATATTTTTCTACATGGTATCGAGTTCTTGATCTTGAGAGACTTGCTTCCACATAAACCCTAGCCGTCTTTAGCACGATAACCCTTAGTCACCTTCATGGTGACCATTTTTTCCGCCTTCACGGTAACCCTAGCCGTCTTTTCCGCCTTGTACTCTTCGCGCTTGTGAGGCCCACGCGCCGCCTTCTGACCTTCGTCTTGCTGCGCCGTCTTCACAGTAGCATCATCGGCGCCTCTTTGTTCCGTTTGAGGGGTCAAAACTGATTTTTGAGATACTTTTTTTTTTGGGTGGTCTACGGCCTGTTGAAGAAGCACCAGATTCATCTCATATTGCTTTGGGTGGTTTCTTTCTCATACAAACGTCTTTTTTTTGGTGGATTATTTGGTGCTCACTTTTTGGTCACAGTTATAGCAATTTCGAACACTGTTACTGTGTGTTTTGCTGTTGTTGCACGTGCTTTTGTTAATTGTGGTTACAAATGGCCGATTGCTATTAATTATTCTTTATCATTCACTCAGGATGAGGTGAATCGTTTAAAGATTCTGTTAGACTCTCTTAGTAAGCCTTCTGGAAGTTGTTTTCTACCAACGACCGGCTTGAGTGAATGTTGCCGATCCTTTAATACTTGTGGTAAAATCCTTAAAGATGCTTGGATTTTGGACCCTGGTGCCACGGACCACATGACTTTCAATTTCGTTTTATTTTCCTCTTATACCTTCTATAAGATGAATTCTTATGTTACTGTTGCTAATGGTTCTTCTGCTCGTATTGATGGCTCTGGGAATATTAATTTGCAACCTTCACTTCAATTACAGGATCTGTTGCATGTTTCCACACTCTCTCACAATCTAATATATTTTCGTAAACTCACTCGTGATCAGAATTGTAAAGTAACATTTTTCACTTCTTATTGTGTTTTTCAAGATAATACCACGGGGAAGACAATTGGAGTTGCTAAGGAAAAGGGAGGGCTATACTAGTTATCTGATGAACCAAATTGTTCGAAAGTGCTGGCTTCCTGCTTGCAGATCGAGTCTTCTGAGTCTTCTCATTCTGCCGCACAAATTTGGCTTCAGCACAAGCGTCTTGGTCATCCTCCATTCTCTTTACTTAAGTCTATGTTTCCTTCATTGTTTTTACATCATTCAGTTGAGTCGTTTAAATGTGAAGTTTGTGAGTTAGATAAGCATCATCATGTCTCTTTTACTCCTAGTTCCATAAAAGTGTTGAACCTTTTGATCTTTTACATTCTGATGTATGGGGACCTGCACCTATTTCTAATGTTTCGGGTGCTAAATGGTTTGTGTCATTTATTAATGATTGTACTAGAGAAACTTGGATTTTTTTGATGAAGGATAAATCAGAAGTACCAGAATTAATTATCAGATTTTATCACATGGTGCAAACACAATTTGGCAAAGGCATTAAAAGAATTCGCTCTGACAATGGCAAGGAATATGCCAATCTGAGTCTTTCAAAATTTACCAGTCAACAAGGAATTCTTAATGAGTTTACATGGGTCGACACCCCACAACAAAATGGTGTGGTAGAAAGAAAGAATCGTCATTTACTTGAAGTTGCTCGAGCCATTCTCTTCCAAATGGCAGTTCCCAACTCATACTGGGGAGAAGCAGTACTGACTGATGCGTACTTGATTAATCGGGTCCCATCTCGAATGTTAGGTAATGTCAGTCTTGTTCGGTTTATGACTTTACGGTTTCCTTCTGTTCCTGTTTTGCAGAGTCTTGAATCTCGAGTCTTTGGTTGTGTTGCTTTTGCCCATGTTCACAAAGAAAACTGAAGTAAATTTGACCCCCGTGCAGTCAGATGCATTTTTGTGGGTTATCTTCTCGACAAGAAAGGATATAAATGTTATCATCCTCCTAGTCGTAAGTAGTTTATCTCTAAAGATGTCACGTTTCATGAGAATGTATCTTACTTCATTCGCCCTCACCTTCAGGGGGAGGGCATTCATGATGATTTGGAATATAAGTCTGAGTTTCTGGTCCTACCTGAGTTACCTGAGACTCCTGTCTTAAGTCCTGCTTCCACAAGTCCTACATTTGAGTCCCATGAGTCGCCTGTGACTCCTCTCTCACCTTCTACTATTGATCCTGCTTCCACAAATACCGAACCTGAGTCACCCACTTCTATTTTGGTCCCTCGTTTGTCTTCTGTTTTGGAGGAACCATCATCTTTGGCACTAGCAAATGTAAAAGCTGGTGAGCCAACTTTGGTGTATCAGACAAGAAGTAAGCCCAACCTGCCCCAAACATAACCTCAATTGCCTGAAACGGAGGTAAGTACTGAAATTAACCCTCCTAGTAGTGATTCCCAAAGTTCTGACACTTGTGAAATTGATACAGATGATTTGCCTATTGCTTTGAGGAAAGGGAAAAGGTTTTGTGACAAATACCCTATTTCTCAATTTGTCTCCACCAAAAATCTTTCTGTGCAGCATCAAAGATTTATTTCAGCTGTTGACTCTGATAATCCCATCATCTGTTCAAGAAGCATTCAAAGATAGAAATTGGGTCCAAGCCATGGATGAGGAAATGAAAGCACTTGAGAAGAATGGAACGTGGCAAATTGTTGAGAGATCGGGAGGCAAGAAGCCTGTTGGTTGCAGGTGGATCTATACAGTCAAGCACAGATCAGATGGTACTATTGATTGGTACAAGTGGCCAAAGGATTCACTCAGACCTATGGCATTGATTATGAGGATACTTTTGCTCCTGTGGCAAAGATGAACACTGTTCGGATCTTACTATCACTTGCTGCCCACTTCAGGTGGGAACCAAACCAATTTGATGTCAAAAATGCATTCTTGCATAGAGATTTAGAGGAGGGGGTGTATATGGAGATTCTTCCAGGATTTGGTCCAAAAGCGGGAACAAACAAGGTGTGTCGATTAAGGAAAGCTTTATATGGACTAAAACAGTCTCCTCGAGCGTGGTTTGTGTGATTTACAAAGGCAATGGTGTACTTCGGCTATAAGCAAAGCCAAGAAGGTCACACTCTTTTCTTCAGACATTCACAAGACGGAAAACTGACTATACTTCTTGTTTAGGTTGATGATATCATGAAAAGCACCGCAAAGGACCAAACAGCAAAAGAAACTTGTAATTTGCAGTCATGTCTGGAAGAGGAAAGGGAGAAAAGGGTTTAGGTAAAGGAGGAGCAAAACGACACCGTAAGGTTCTTCGCGACAACATTGAAGGAATAACGAAACCTGCAATTCGTCGTTTGGCAAGGTGTGGTGGTGTGAAGCGTATAAGTGGTCTCATATATGAGGAGACACGTGGTGTTCTCAAGATCTTTCTCGAGAATGTTATTCATGATGCTGTTACTTACACTGAACATGCTCGTCGTAAAACTGTTACTGCCATGGATGTTGTTTATGCTCTTAAGAGACAAAGAAGGACTCTTTATGGCTTTGGCGGTTAGTTAGAGTCTTAGAGAAGGAGATTTCGTAGCTTCTTGAATCTTCATGACGTATTATTTCTTACTTTTAATTGTTGTTTAAATCGCTTTCATTAAGTTGTTCAATATAAGTAGTAGTTTAATGATTCTGAATTTGAAGCAGATGGAAAAAAATGTTGATGATATCATTATTATAGGTGACGATTTGGATGAGAGACAGTTACTCAAAGAGAAATTATCAGCAGCGTTTGAAATGAAGGACCTTTGGCAACTTAAGTATTTCTTGGGAATCGAGGTAGCCTACTCAAAAGAAGGCATTTTTATCTCTCCAAGAAAGTATGTGCTTGACCCCTTGCAGGAAACTGGAAAACTTGGATGCGAACCTACAAGTGTTCCCATAGAGCAGAATCACAAAATTAGATTTGAAGAAGAAAGTGCCAAAGTTGACAAGGTCCAATATCAAAGATTGGTGGGAAAATTGATTTACTTGGCACACACTAGACCCGATTTGGCTTTTGCAGTCATTGTGGTGAGCCAATTCATGCATGACCCGAGGGTGCGACATTTTCAGGTTGTTGATCGTATTCTTCAATGTCTCAAGGCCTCTCTAGGAAGAGGACTATTGTTCAAAAGAAGTGGGAGCCTAACTATGGAAGCTTACACTGATGCTGACTATGCAGGTTCAATAATTGATAGTTATTGTACCTTCCTATGTGGGAACCTCGTTACTTGGAGGAGTAAGAAGGAAAATGTAGTGGCTCGATCAAGCGCTGAGGTTGAATTTAGAGCTTTGGCACAAGAAATATGTGAACTATTGTGGATGAAGATTGTACTAAATGACTTGAAGATACAATGTGAAGGTCCTATGAAGTTATTTTGCGATAATAAATCGGCTATCAGTATTGTTCATAATCCCGTTCAACATGACAACACGAAGCACATAGTGATAGATCGTCACTTCATTAAGCAAAACCTTGATAGTGGGTTAATAACTACAGCTTACATCCTTCTGGACACCAATTGGCAGATGTGTTAACGAAGGGCTCGCCAACAGAGAATTTCAAAGAACTTACATATATCCAAGCTGGGAATGATAGATATCCATTCACCAGCTTGAGGGGAAGTGTTGTAAATAGTGTAATTATTTATCCGGCCAAATTATCAGGCTTGTTAGAATTAGGTTTAGATTAACCTATTTAAACAGATTAGAGTTTGTACTCTACACAAAATTCTAATAATATTAAGTATATTTTTCTACACTTCATTTTGTTAATAATAAGATAAGTGAAGTATATCATTTTTTTCTTCTCAACAAGTTATTTATTGTGTGATGTAAAAGAGAGAATAAACAAAAACAGAAAAACAGAAAAAGAGAGAGTAAATGAAAACAGAAGTGCATTTGAAATTTGAATGTAAAAGAGAGAATAAACGAAAACAAATAAAATTCTAGAAGAAAAAAAACAGGAAAAGGTAGCGCTTTTAAATGATCTTAGGCCTCTAGGAATGGGTAGCGTTTTTTTGTAAAAGCGCTATCCATGCTTTCAGCGCCTTTTAAAATCGGTAGTGTTTTTTCGTGAAAGCGCTACCTATGCTCTTAGCGCCTTTTGGGAATGAGTAGCGCTTTTACTAAAAAGCGCTACCCATTCCTAAGAGGCGCTAACGGAATTTGTAGCGTTTTTACTCAAAAAGCACTACTCACTCCTATCAATGAGTAGCACTTTTAAAGCCCTACCCATTGGGGGAGTGGAATCAGTAGCACCAACATTAGTAGCGGAACCAATGGCAAAAAAAAAACGCTACTCATTCCCAAATTTGTTGTAGTGTTTAGGGCTTGGATTTTGCAATACTTTAGTTGTGTTTGTTAAAAAACCATGATTTTCTTGCATTGTCTTCTTTGATGAGGGAGATGGTTATTGATACTCCAGCTAAGGGTTCGGTAACTACCTCTCTCGTGTGTGCTAAGTGCCCTCTGTCGGTCTTCGGCAGAGATTTCGTTGTTGACCTTATTTGTTTGCCGTTGGGAGGGTTGGATGTCATCCTTGGTATGGACTGGTTAGTAGATAACCATGTGCATATTAATTGTTTTCGTAAATCTGTGAGTTTCCTTCCTCCCGAAGAGTAAGAATACGTTTTGTTGCCTGCTGGTCAGTTGCATAAGGTAATGAAGGAGGGAGTTCATCTGTTTGCCTTGATGGCGTCATTGTCTGGTGAGAATCAGGCCATCATTAAAGGGTTGCAGGTAGTGTGTGTGTTTCCTGATGAGATTCCGAGTGTTCTGCCAGAGAGGGAGGTTGAGTTCGCTATTGATCTCGTACCTGGTACTAGGCCTGTGTCTATGGCACCGTACCGGATGTCAACCTCAGAGTTGTCTGAATTGAAGAAGCAACTAGAAGATCTACTTGAGAAGAAATTTGTAAGGCCAAGTGTGTCGCCATGGGGAGCTCCGGTGTTGTTGGTGAAGAAGAAGGATGGGAGTATGAGACTTTGTGTTGACTATAGGCAATTGAACAAAGTGACAATTAAGAACAAGTATCCGCTCCCGAGAATTGATGATTTGATGGACCAATTAGTGGGTGCTAAAGTGTTTAGCAAGATTGATTTGAGGTCGGGTTATCACCAGATCAAGGTGAAGGATGAAGACATCCAGAAGACAGCCTTCAGAACTAGATATGGGCACTATGAGTATTCTATGATGCCGTTTGGTGTTACCAACGCGCCGGGAGTATTTATGGAGTACATGAACCGTACCTTCCATAGTTACTTGGATCGGTTTGTGGTGGTGTTTATTGACGACATTCTAGTGTATTCTAAGACGGAAGAGGAGCACGTAGAACATTTGAGGCTAGTGCTAGAAGTGTTGAAAGAAAAGAAATTGTATGCGAAGTTGTCCAAGTGTGAGTTCTGGCTGAATGAAGTAAGTTTCCTTGGTCATATTATCTCTGGTAATGGTATTGCTGTGGATCCAGCCAAGGTAGATGCTGTGTTGCAATGGGAGAGCCCGAAGTCAGTTACTGAGATTAGAAGCTTCTTGGGGTTAGCTGGTTATTATAGGAGGTTTATTGAAGGATTCTCTAAGTTAGCCCTTCCGTTGGCTCAATTGACGTGTAAGGGAAAAGCTTTTGTGTGGGACACTCGATGTGAGGAGAGCTTCAATGAGTTGAAGAAGAGGATGACAACGTCGCCCGTTTCGACTTTGCCTGTTCCGGATCAACCGTTTGTGGTGTATTGTGATGCTTCCAAGATGGGTTTGGGAGGTGTACTTATGCAAGAAGGTAAGGTAGTAGCTTATGCATCTAGACAGTTGAGGACCCATGAGAAGAACTACCCTACTCATGATTTGGAGCTAGCTGCGATTGTGTTTGTGCTGAAGATTTGGAGGCACTATTTGTCTGGTACTAGATTTGAAGTGTTTAGTGACCATAAGAGTTTGAAATACTTGTTTGATCAGAAGGAGCTAAATATGAGACAGAGACGTTGGTTAGATTTGCTGAAGGACTATGATTTCGGCTTGAACTATCATCCAGGCAAGGCTAATGTCGTGGCTGATGCTTTAAGTCGGAAGACCCTTCATATGTCAGCTATGATGGTTAAAGAGTTGGAGTTGATTGAGCAATTCCGGGATATGAGTCTAGTTTGTGAAGTAACACCGCAGAGTGTTAGATTGGGCATGCTGAAGATTGGCAATGAATTTCTGATTAGTATCCAAGAGGCCCAGAAGACGGATGTGAAGCTAGTGGACTTGTTGGTTGCGAATGAACAAGCTGTGAATGGGGATTTAAAGTTAGATTCCCAAGGTGTGTTGATATTCAGGGATAGAATCTTTATTCCTTATGATACTGAGATGAAGAGGATGATCCTTGTGGAGAGTCATAGAAGCAAGTTGAGTATTCATCCAGGGGCTACAAAAATGTACCAAGACTTGAAGAAGTTGTTCTGGTTGCCTGGTATGAAGCGTGATGTAGCTCAGTTTGTGTATGCCTGTTTGACTTGTCAGAAGTCAAAGGTGGAGCACCAGAAGCCTGCGGGGTTGATGCAACCATTAGAGGTTCCGGAATGGAAATGGGATAGCATTTCCATGGATTTTGTGACTGGTTTACCAAATACCGTAAGGGGGTTTGATGCTATATGTGTAATTATTGATAGATTGACGAAGTCTGCTCACTTTTTGCCAATTAGTATCACTTATCCGGTTTCAAAGTTGGCAGAGATTTATATTAAGACAATTGTGAAGTTGCATGGCGTCCCTCTGAGTATTGTATCTGATAGAGATCCAAGATTCACGTCTGAATTTTGGAAAGGTTTGCAAGAAGCTTTGGGTTCTAAATTGAGGTTGAGCTCCGCGTATCATCCGCAGACAGATGGTCAGACGGAGAGGACTATTCAGTCGTTAGAAGATTTGTTGAGAGCATGTGTTCTTGAGCAAGGAGGTTCGTGGGATTCTCATCTTCCATTGATTGAGTTTACCTATAATAATAGTCATCATTCTAGTATTGGGATGGCACCGTTTGAGGCGCTGTATGGTCGGAGATGTAGGACTCCTTTATGTTAGTATGAATCTGGAGAGAGTGCGATGCTAGGGCCTGAGATTGTGCGAGAAACCACTGAGAAGGTGAAATTAATTCGTGAGAAGATGAAAGCGTCGCAGAGCCGACAAAAGAGCTATCATGATAAGAGAAGGAAGGATTTGGAGTTTCAGGCCGGTGATCATCTGTTTCTGAGAGTCACTCCGGTGACTAGTGTTGGGCGTGCCTTGAAATCAAAGAAGTTAACTCCTCGTTTCATTGGTCCGTATCAGATTACGGAGAGGGTTAGAAGTGTTGCCTATAGGGTGGCTTTGTCGCCTAATCTTTCGAACTTGCATGACGTGTTTCACGTGTCACAACTTCGAAAGTATGTTCCAGATCCGTCTCATGTGATTCAGATGGATGAAGTGGAGGTACGGGATAATCTCACTGTGGAGACCATGCTTGTGCGGATTGAAGATAGAGAAGTGAAGGTTCTGAGAGGGAAGGAGATTTCTTTGGTGAAAGTGGTTTGGTTAGGAGCTGCTGGTGAAAGTATGACTTGGGAGCTGGAGAGTAAGATGTGGGAGTCTTATCCAGAGTTGTTTGAATCAGGTAAGAATTTCGAGGACGAAATTTCCTAACTGGGGGAGAGTTGTAACGCCCAAAATAATTTAATTAATTATTTGATTAAATTATTTAAGTGTTGGATAATTATTAATATATTAAGATTAATTGATTTTGGTTCTGAACGAGGTATTTAGCGATGGAAATTGGCAGATTTAGCGACGGATCTAACAAGACACGAAGTTGTGGAAATTTTGTTTTGAATTAGCGACGGAATTCCCTCGCTAAGGATCTATCGTTAATCTTGGGAAACTGTGCCACTGACTATTGCAGGTTATTGAACACGTGGCCAAAGTTAGCGACAGACCTCCCTCTCAAATTCCGTCGCTAACTTTAAATTTTTTAATACCCGGATCCCTCTCTATTCTCTCTCACTTTCTCTCCTCTTCTCCATTCTTCTCTCAAACTCTCTCAAAACAAAACAGCGAACCACACCACCACCCCACCACCGTCCACACCGCCACCTTCCACGCTACCAAGGTTTGTTTCTTCTCACTCTTCTCTCTCTTTCTCTCTCTATCTCTCTCTCTCTCTCTCTGAACCTTCTCTCTATTTTTCTCTAATTGTTTCTCTCTCTAATCGTGTCTCTCTCTATTTCGCACAGTCGCCGGATAGTCACCGTGTAACGCCCAAAATAATTTAATTAATTATTTGATTAAATTATTTAAGTGTTGCACAATTATTAATATATTAAGATTATTAATATGTTATTTTATTTTAAATTTAAGGGGGTGGTGTTGGCAATTCCGAGACGGTAAGTTGGCCCAAGAAGCCCAAGCCCGTTAGCTAAGGCTCCTAGGCGCTTGGGGTATGATGCAATTCACATCATTTGTGTAAGAAAGGAAAAAGAAAGAAACGAATGGGAGAAAGAAAGAGAGAGTTGCGAAGAGAGAAGAGAGAAAACGAAGGAGAGAAGGAAAGAAAGAAGGGTGCGATCGGCCAAGGAAAGGGAAGAGCTCCTAGTTGCTGTGGTTCTGTTGGTGACTTCGTAGAAAGAACCTAGTCTTCGGTATAATCAAGGTAAGGGTGGGTCTTACCTTATAATAGGGATTATAATGGGGTGTATGTGTGTTGTAGGAATTATATTGATCTCATTGTGTTTTTATTGTTGTTTTGATGTATGACTGAACATATGATGAATTGATGCCCTCTATGTGTTTGTTGGAAAATGTGTGAATTATGAGATGTCTGTAAGAATTGTAATGCATGCGATAAATTGGTTGAAAAGTGTATATGAAGATGCTAGAATAAAAATGAGGTATAATGAAAATGTTATTGATGATTGAGTATATAAAATTTTTGGAGGAAATTGAGTTTAAAGGACCCTAGGCGCCTTAGGCGCCATTGTTGTTGCCATTGTCTCGCATGGTTGCTGCTGTCTGGGCACCATGGGTGCCTGTGCCTGTCACGTTGCGTTCAGTGTTGCTGTCCTGGGCGCCATGGGCGCTGGCTCCCTGTGCCTGGGTGCCAAGGGCGCCTAAATTTGGCTAACCGTGTTGCGTCCCCAAGTTGTGTTTCTGAGTAGTCATGTCACTTGGATGTCTTTGCGGTTGAATTTTGGTTGCTAGGCTGTGTGTTCTAAGATGTCACTGGGATCCCCTCCCTTGGGAGCCTTGTTGCCTGCCTTGTTTTCTGTTGCAATTTTTTGTTCCCTATGCCTAGGCGCCAAGCCATTTGTGTTTCCCTTGATGTTTTAGCCTCTGTCTTAGTTTGGGATTCCTTGCCGAATTATACTAAGTTGTTCCAGTATGGCTCCATGTTGTTCTAGTGCTGTTTGGGAAGGCGCCCTAGGCGCCTCTGCTGATGTTCCCTTGTCTGTGTCGCTGGTTTTGGCGCCCCAAGCGCCCAGAACTTGTTGTTATATCATATGTTGTGGGTTGGACCTTACTCTTGAGCACTTTGTGTACTGTTGTGACATTTTGGTGGGTGCCCTGTCCCTGGGCGCCAAATCCTGCGCTGTGTTGCCAATCCTGTTCCCTGCGCCAGTTTGTGTCTGGGCGCCAGGATCCCTGCTGGGCGCCAGAATCCCTGCTGCGCCAGTTTTTGTGCTCCTGCGCCAGTTTTTGTGCTGCTGCGCCAGTTCCTGTGTCTGGGCGCCAGGATCCCTTCTGGGCGCCAGGATCCCCCCTGCGCCAGTTTTTGTGTTGCTTGTTGCTGTTTCTGTCTAAGCTGCGCCAGTTTTCCTGCGCCAGTTTCCTGCGCCAGTTTTCCTGCGCCCGTTTTTGTGTGCTGCTGTTACCTGCTAGGCGCCCAGCGCCTGGGAGCCATTTTCAACACGTGTCTCAGTTTTGTTCCTAATTTGTTTTTGACGTATCTTTTGACTCGGGTGTCCGTTTTAAGTGCTTCAAAGTGCGTTTCGAAGCTTGTTCAGTCCTCTATCTGTATATGCTACTGTAAGTTGAAAAACAATTAATTTTTCTGATAGTTTCTAGACACTAATATGGTGTTGCCTTATTGACGTTGTTAAATGACGATGGGTCTATTGACCAAATTAAAATGATGATGTTAAGTGACGGTGGGCCTAAGGACCAAAATTTTGTGATGACGTAAGGCTGCGGTCTCGACGATGTAAGTGACAATGATGATATGTGTGACTTGTTGATGTGAGAATTATAATTTTTAGTTGGTCATGGAGTCACATGCATACATTAGGCTGCGGTCTTGACGATTTTAGGTTGCGGTCTTGACGATATTACGGCTGCGGTCGCGACGATATGCCCAATTGGCAATGATAAGTGATGATGATGGTACCACATGCATACTTGCACTCATACATGCATGCTGATCATTAATAATTATTTTGGTTGATGTATAATAGGGTTGTGTGATAATTATATATATATATATATACATATATATCTATATATTGTGGGTGTTGATAAATATATATATAAATTACGAGAGTTGTTATATGTACAATTTGGTGAAAGTTGTTATACATGTATATTTATATGTTGTAAAAGTTGCTATGCGTATATAAAATCAAAATTATAAATGTGTTACTGTGATTGGTGTAGTTCTATACTACAGCATATTGCTTATTATATAAGCTTTATTATGCGGTTGAGACTCACCCCTTTGTTGTTTATTACTACAGGTAACCATGAGTGAAGGCTTGTCTCCCTTCATTCCTAAGCCGGTCTTGTGCTCTGATACGTAACACTCAGGGGATGGGCACTAGTTTTATTTTGTTTCGTTTATTTGTTTTATGAGATTGTATTTTTATTCCGCTGCGAGATGTTGAGGATCCTGTTATGTGAACTGAACTAAATATATTTGAGGATTCCATCCAACTTGTTACGTGATACGTATTATTCTGAAAACTATAAGGGAGATTGTTATTTTGCTGTAGTTGTTTATTTGAGGAGAATGTAGCATCCCGTTTGGATGTGTTGAAAAATAATTTTTGTTGCACTCTGATAATTATGATTTAAAATTCCGGGTAGAAATGGGGTGTTACACACCGGACAGCCACCGCACCGGAGTTCGCATAGGCACAAAACGGTTAGTTGTTTTTTATTTTTGTTTTTAGGAATGGTTTTTGTTAATAGTTGTTTTTAGTTGTGAAATGTGAGTTTTAAATGTGTATGTTATTATAGAATTAGTGTTTAGGATTGTGAAATTTAGGAATGATTTTGGTTTAGTTGTTTTTAGTTGTGAAATGTGAGTTTTAAATGTGTATGTTATTATAGAATTTGTGTTTAGGATTGTGATATTTAGGAATGATTTTTGTTTTTAGGAAAGATTAATATTGGTGTTTAGGATTGTGAAATTTGAAAGGTTGTCGTATGTGTTTAAAATAGTATTTAGAATTGTAGAATAAAATTCTTGTTGTTGTTATTAAATAGAAATGTGTAATTGAAAAGTGTAATTGGAATTGAGTTGAAATTGAAAAATGTAATTGAATAATGTATGAAAAGTGCATGTTGTTGGAGATGTTAATTGAAAAGTGTATGTTTGTTAGAGTTGTTAATTGAAAAATGTCTAATTGGAATTGATAATTGGTGACAAGTGTTTGTTAATTTTGAAATTTAAATTGTGTTAAATTGTTGTTTTGATATTTGATGAACCCTAGGTTAGATGACTATTTGATGTTGTTATAGTGTGTTGTTGATGGAAAAGGGTGAGGTGTTGTACTTCACCCCCATATTTTGCTCGAAATCATCTCCATTGAGATAATTGCAAGACGATACTAACCATTTTAAGGTTGGGAGTTAGAAATTACTTCCTTCACTACTTATATGGAAAAGGGTTTCGTCTGATCTGTCATTAACCCCCATATTCGGCTCGAAATCATCTCCACCGAGATCATATCGATGCCACTAACTTGATAGGTTTTATATTGGGAATGTTATGAGAATCTGAAAAGGCCAAGCAGAATAGAAATTTTGAAAAGGGTGGGTCGCTTCACTGTTGCAGCTCCGTCAACCAGGCTCAGTATGCTGTCAGATTGGTAAATTATTTTAAATTTGTGTTATTTTAGTTTATTTAGGGTGATTAGCAATCATTGAAAATGTGTTTCATTATTACAGAGTAAGAAGGCTGGACACAATATCGCTATTCCTAAGCTTCACAGGTCAACACATTTGAGGAAGGGTACTACGAAGTATGTTGATGAGCGCTCCAGGAAAACTCAGGTATATACAACTTGATTTGTATTATATAATTTTGTTTTCATAAAATGGAACGCTAATTATGCTATGTTATTTGGTTTTGGAAAACAGGAGGAGGTTAGTGAGATGATGGTTGAGCCCACTCAGGGGACCTAGAACCCTAGCTCACTTGGTCCACTTCCCCCGGAGATCATAGCTCTGGCGAACCACAATTGGAAGAAGGCGGTATGCGGGTCGAATAAGGGTTGCCTGTATGGTTCGGGGCCCTTGGCTCTGTTATTGGACTCTGGGGTTGATCACTTCGACACTGGCGGACCTTCTAGCGGTGGACCTCCTCCTCCTCCTGCTGCCTCAACTAAGGACACCCCGCAACTTAAGCAGCAGGTGCAGGCTCAGGCACATCAGTGGGGTCATTAGAGACGGATATCCGTCGCTAATCATTCTAATCAAAATAGAACACGTGGCATATATTAGCGGCGAATTTAGTGACGGATTTCCGTCGCTACTCTTGCTAATCAAAATAGGCCACATGGCGTATATTGGCGACGGATTTTGTGGCGGATATCCGTCGCTAATGTTGATGAATCAGAGTCTGACACGTGGCATGTATTAGCAACGGATTTAGTGACGGATATTCGGTCGCTAATTAGCGACGGATTTTATTCCATCGCTAAACATTAGCGACAAGGTTTTTAGCGACGGAACTAGTCCGTTGCTAATTCCGTCGCTAAAAGCCATTAGCGAGGGAAAAACAGTCATTAGCGAGGGAAATATCCGTCGCTAATTCACTGTTTTTTTGTAGTGATAGCCATCGGTCACACTGAATCTAAAATCAAACCATAATATGAACATAATTAAACAATCAGAAATGCTATTCAGCAAAATATGGTAGCCAAAATACAGCCAAAAAGACCAAATACATCACATACCTGCAAAATACGCTGGTGGGACCCAGTTGATGAAACACTAAAATATTTTTTAGAAATATTAAAAAAAATAAATAAGGCAAAAAGCAGTACAGTAAGTAGGAACACGCTTCTCTCTGCAAAAAGTAAAACAGTAGCCAAGGCGACGAAAAGATGGAAGCTCCCACCCCCTGTCGTTCCTCCCTCAACCTCTGCTCTCACCCCTGACCTCCTCCCCTGGTTGCCGTCCGCCACCGTAAAGACCACCACTCTGAAAAACACGCTTCTTCTTTTGTCACGCGGTTCCACCACTGTTTGATCACTCTACTTCACCATCCAGCACCATCTAGCACCCTTGTGAGACATCGAAGGACTGCGACCACGACATACGTTTCTTCATCTTCGTACCAGATCGTTCTCTTCTTCAACATGATGGTAGATAAATTGATGGTACAATGTTTGTTTGCTTCTTTCAATTAACACGATTATAGGGTTTCTCCAAGTATATTTTGTAATTGTGTTTGACTCAGGTAAATGTGTTTGTGCTATTAAGAACATTTGACTTTGTGTTTGTATTCTGGTTACTGGTTAGAAAGAAAACACTTTGAAAAATCAGCTTGGTTTATGACATTCAAAAGTTGGTTAATTGTAGTTGTAATGTGGCTATCTAGTTCAAGTTGAGCATGTACATGTCAGACTAGAAACCTTTTAGTTATAGTTACATTAATTGTCCTATTTAGCACTTAAATAGAGTCCTCATGTTGTTCATAGTGAGTAGGGAAGAATGGCATGTGAAAAACCAAGTTTGGGTTAGATTGAGCCCTCTTGTCCTTTACAGTTAGATTGAAAGAAATAAATGTAAAATACCAGATTGGTTTATGGCTTTGAAAGGTTGGTTAATTGGGGCAGTAATGTGGCTATCTGGTTCAAATGGATTTTGTACATGTCATACCACAAACAATTGAGTTATACTTAAGAAATTGGGGTTGAAAAGTTGATTAATTGGGGTTGTTTAGCTGATAGGTTTAGATGTTTATTTGATGACCACAAAATGTGGCACTGAAGAAACCTTTTGACTTGAGTTGTTGTTACATAAATATGAGTGACATATCTATTTCATTATAATGTATTGCTGAAAATAAAATGTGAAAACAGCCTTGGTGTAAGACCTTTTAAACTTTGTTTTCTACTTATATTGGTATGATAAATTTAGAGTTAAGATAAGAAACTTCCTATTATTTCCTATTATTGGTATTCTGCATATTATGGCATACACATTTCGGTTTACATCTACACACTATATTAATTTTTATATAAGCTATACATAATTGGATTTTATTGTGCAGTATTGATGTGACGCCGCCGACATCTAAAAGTTCATGGAGGGTGGTGATACATTCGTTGAGGGTGATAGTGCTGAGGCTGAAGGTATAACAGTCGACAACCCTAACAATGATGATACATGTTGGGAGCCAACAATCGGGATGTGTTTTGCTTCATTAGATGAGGGGATATCATAGTATGGTGAGTATGCTTTAAAAAAAGGATTTGGATGGAAAATTAGAACATCAGTAAAGGGAAAGGATGGGGCAATCAACTACAGAATTCTGTCATGCTCGAGAGAGGGGTCTAGCGCGCAAATGTCAAAAATTCCATGTTCATTGAAGACACTTCCGACTAGGGTGAGCAATTGTCCTGCCAAGATATGTTTCAAGTTAGAAACAGATGGAGTATGGTATATCAAAAAATTTGTAGATGAGCATTGTCACCAGTTGAGCCCCACAAAGTCAAGGTTGTTTAGGGCAAACAAGAAAATAAATCTGCATGTGAAGAGAACAATCCAAATCAACGATGAAGCGGGCGGGAGGATCAACAAAACTTTCCAATCTCTTGTCACGGATGCAGGAGGGCATGAAAATATACCATTTTGTGAAAATGACGTAAGGAATTTTGTCAACAAGGAAAGGCGTTCAATTGGTAAAGGCGGTGATGGGAAGGCGTTGATTAGTTACTTTTATGAAATGAGGGAACAAAATTCAAATTTCTTCTATGATCTTGATTTGGATGATGGTTTTCATGTCAAGAATGTCTTTTGGGCCGATGCGAGAAGTAGAGCTGCTTATGAATATTTCGGAGATGTGGTGACATTTGATACAACATATCTGACCAATAAATATGAGATGCCTTTTGCTGCGTTTGTAGGTGTCAATCACCATGGTCAATCAGCATTACTTGGGTGTGGCCTAGTTTCCGGTGAAGACGAAGAGTCATTTGTGTGGCTTTTTCAATCATGGCTTTCTTGCATGCTAGGAAAGGCCCCCTTGGGTATTGTCACCGACCAATGCAAGGCTATGAAAAATGCCATTGAGACAGTCTTCCCTACTACTCGCCATAGGTGGTGATTATGGCATATCATGAAAAAAATTCCCGAAAAACTTAGTGGCTATGGTGAATATTACAAGATAAAGGCGGCAATGAAAGAAGCAGTTTATGATACTTACACAAGACTTGATTTTGAAGATAAATGGCGTTCCTTCATAGACAAATTTCAGCTTCAAGAGAATGACTGGTTAAGTGGGTTGTATAAGGAGCGACATAGATGGGCACCGACATTGTTAAGGAAATTTTTCTGGGCGGGGATGTCAACAACACAACGCAGTGAGAGCATACATGCTTTCTTTGATGGTTATATCAGTTCAACAACAAGTCTTGGTCAATTTGTAAAACAATATGGCAATGCTTTAAAAAATAAAGCAGAAAAAGAATTTGCAGCTGATTTTCAATCAATAGATACAATAATTCATTGTGGGTCCACCTCCTCAATTGAAAGGCAGTTTCAACGTGATTACACACATGCAAAATTTAAGGAGGTTCAAACTGAATTTAGAGGTAAAATGAATTGTGTCCCCTCCTTGGAGTCACTAGAGGGTTGCGTTGCTACATATAATGTGTTGGAGGAGATAATAGTTGGAGATAGACCAAAAGAGCGCTACCTTAAAGTTTTGTTCAATCGTGACAACTATGATGTCAACTGTGAATGCTCGTTGTTTGAGTTTAGAGGAATTTTGTGTTGCCATGTATTATGTGTTTGTGCTAAAGAGAGGGTTGAAAAAGTTCCAGAGAAGTATGTTTTGACAAGATGGAAGAAAAATATTAAAAGGAAGCATGCATATATTAAGATAAATTATGGTGTGAAGGAATTGATGCCACAGATGGAAAGGTTTGAGAAATTGTGCAAGCATTTCTACGAGGTTGCTGAAGCAGCAGCGGAGTCTGAATATGCCACAAAAGCATTCCATGAACTGTTGCATCAATTTAGTTCTGATTTGCCAAGTATGGATCCTACAATGGATAATGTTAAAACCAAGGTTTTGAATGATGACTCAATGCTAGACAGTCTCCCTACTTGTCACAGTCCATTGAGGGTCAAGCGTAAAGGTCGTCCTCCTGCAAACAGAAAAATATCTACAGTTGAAAACATTGTTAAAAAGAGAGTGAATAAGCGAACCAAGCGAGCTAATGACAAAAACAATACAGAGGTTTGTGTTGCTTTTTAACAAATTATGTATTAAGCATTAAACTCCATATCACATGCATCTTACTGTTTTTTGTATAATGTGTAGGCGGGCAATATTGGAACCGTGGGTATGGAAGTCAACAACGACATTTTTGTGGAATCAACTATTGAGGTTACTACTGGTGGAGATGTGACGGAAGCAACTACTTTGGTTCGTGTCCATTATAAGATTTT
Source organism: Astragalus membranaceus (assembly GCA_039519185.1). Lineage (NCBI taxonomy): Eukaryota > Viridiplantae > Streptophyta > Magnoliopsida > Fabales > Fabaceae > Astragalus > Astragalus membranaceus. Next base: position 76,546,478 of record CM076849.1, on the reverse strand, counting down.
ACTAAAAGTGTAGAGTTTCCAATTTTCAAATTGTTCACGGACTAATTTGATCCGTCAGAAAATTTCGGGAAAATTTATGTACTACTGTTGAGTTTGAGTTGTAACTTGTTGTGAATAATTTCAAGACTTATGAGCAGGTCATTGGGTTGGATTGATTTATAACTCGTGGAGAGTTGTTGGATGCAAACAATGTGGTTTAGTTTGCATCAGATGATTGTGCAAACTTCATTTAGTATGTTAACTACAACGTTAAGTTTTTTCTGTATCATTTTCATCATTCAATCAAATTAGTTATTTCGCATTTGTGGATAAGTGATTTTACATATGTTCAGTTTGACCTGAAGTAGAGTTTAGTTGAACTTATTTAACAATTCCTCTATACAGTCAGGAAATGTATATATTAATAAAGATGCTGGAGTCTCAGAATTTGCGCACAACAGTTGGGCTTCTCAATGTCCAACCATTACAGAAGCAACTTATTTAAGATTAGACAATGCAACTAACAACTTTAGTTCCTCCTGTCAGGCATGTTGTTTGATTGTCTGTTATTAGAGTTTTTATTTATATGTTCATGTTGTTAAACAAATAAGATTATTAACAGGTAGGAGGTGACATTCCATTCATGGAACTTTTGGCAAACATGGAAACAGACTTCACGGGATTGTCACAATTGACTACAAATCCCTGACTTTAGCTTGAAGGATACTCCCTGCATATCAATGGTCATGAGTATTTTTTGTTGTAATTAAAGATATATGTATATTAATGCTCATGACAAATTTTTGTTGTAATTAGACATATATGTATCTTTTGATTAGTATTGATGTAAATGTTGTAAATGACATCAGGTTCATGTTACCACCCAAACCTTTGAAGGCGACTTACTTCAATTATGATATGTAGCCAAGTATATGTAAATGTTGTAAATGACATCAGGTTCATGTTGCGAAGACCAATGACCAAGGTAGCCAAGGAATTCACCAACTTTTTTAACACAATAGCCAACCCTCCTAACTTCAAAACCATTATGACATATGACTGTCTGGATACATGGGGCACCAATGTAGGGTACTATGAACCTTCATATGTCATATATTCGCATAGGGGTTAGGTGATGTCCTTTCATTTGAGTTGCGAAGACCAATGACCAAGGTAGCCAAGGAATTCACCAACTTTTTTAACACAATAGCCAACCCTCCTTACTTCAAAACCATTATGACATATGACTGTGTGGATACATGGGACACCAATGTAGGGTACTATGAACCTTCATATGTCATATATTCGCATAGGGGTTAGGTGATGTCATTTCATTTGAGTTGCGAAGACCAATGACCAAGGTAGCTAAGGAATTCACCAACTTTTTTAACACAATAGCCAACCCTCCTTACTTCAAAACCATTATGACATATGACTGTGTGGATACATGGGACACCAATGTAGGGTACTATGAACCTTCATATGTCATATATTCGCATAGGGGTTATGTGATGTCCTTTCATTTGAGTTGCGAAGACCAATGACCAAGGTAGCCAAGGAATTCACCAACTTTTTTAACACAATAGCCAACCCTCCTAACTTCAAAACCATTATGACATATGACTGTGTGGATACATAGGACACCAATGTAGGGTACTATGAACCTTCATATGTCATATATTCGCATAGGGGTTAGGTGATGTCCTTTCATTTGAGTTGCGAAGACCAATGACCAAGGTAGCCAATCAATTCACCAACTTTTTAACACAATAGCCAACCCATGTTGTTTCAAATTGATGTCTTGCCTATAAAAGTTGGTTAATTGACGTTGCAATGTGGCTATTGTGTTAAAATATATCTCTGTTTTCTTTTACAATTAAAAAATAGAATATGATAATTGTTTATTTATTTAATAATTAACAACACAAAACAAACAAATAAGCCTATCCCTTAAATTAAATTAAAAAACAAATTTTTAATCCTATCATCTACAGTCTCTCACTCGCACTCCCTCCTCCTCCCACGCAGTCTCTCACTCGCACTCCCTCCTCCCTCGCGGTCTCTCCTCCCTCAGCTCGGCCTCCCCTTCAAGCCCTCACCCCCCTACGCCGCCCTACGCCATCATTCACGAAGATAGGGTGTGTTTCTCCCTCTAATCGCGCGTCTCCTCTGCTCCATTCCTCTCCGTTTTTATCTCCGTCGCGTCTCCGCCGTGACTCCGCCGTTTCGCCGCTTCTTCACCTCTTCTCCACTGCAACCTTCTTTCACTCAGGTAATTTATACTGATTTATTCCTTAATTTGTCCCTAATTTGACTGATTGCAAAAACCCCAATTTAATTTGAAAGGAAACCCTATTCTTGTTTGTCAAAATTGGAATTTTACCATGATAGCTTGAGTAAACATTTGGCTCCCATTCAGCCTGGCCTTTGATATCCGTAGAAATTTTAGGTTTTTACAAAATATAAAGAATGAATTTATTTATGTTTGCATTTTTGTAATCGGCTTCTATTTGAATCTGAATGTTATGTGTCTGTAAGGCTAATGTGATTGATTGTGATGTCAGACAGGTACAATGTCGGACACTAGTAATTTAAAATTCGGAACGGTGGGTAATAGTAATATGGTTTTAGGTTTATCTTATTCTCTAGTTGTTGCCATTAATCAAAATATATACATCCCACTGAGCCTTTTGTCTTTCGTGATGTTGTTGTAGGTGCGTTTGCGACACAAGTGTACAACAAAATATATCGGCAAAGTTAATGAAAATCTTACAAAACGTCAAAAGGAAAGGATTGATGGTACGCCTTTTAAATGGTTAATGTTTTTACCGGGCAAAATAAACATATCTGGAATTTTGTTGGAAGAATTATGTAGACGTTGGGATGAAAAAAGATGGGGGTTTAGAATACAGAATAGGATAGTTGATTTTAGTCCTTTAGATGTGTGTTATGCCGTAGGACTTGGCATAGTTGGAGAAGAAGTCCATTTTGAGGATGACATTACTTCATATACTCTCACTTTACTTGAAGGAACAAATATGACTTTATTTGCAATTTATGAAAAACTGATGACGCTTTCCGGCGACGAGAATGTGGATGATTTTTGTAGACTGTATATACTGCTTGCAATGGAAGAGTTTTACTTCCCCAACTCATCCACTGGTATTAGTTGTAGATGCATTAAGCTATTAGACAATCTAGATTCCCTTGGGACTTTTAATTGGGGCCTTGCAGTGTATCATAATTTGGTGCAGAAGTTGACGAAAGTTTTGCATAGTTTGGAACAATCAAATAGCTCATAATTTTTGTATCTTATGGGCTGTGTTGTCGTGCTACAGGTATTTTATTGTGTTGTCATCAAACATATCAATTAATACTCAGATGTATCTGAACTCTTTTACCATCATATATATTATTCTATAGGTGTGGGGAATTGAACATGTCTGGCCAAACCGCAAGATGAGTCCCAAAGTTAACATTCTGTTTCCGCGTTGTTTGAAGTGGCCTGATTTTTGGCTTGATCGGAAACAAGTTGTGGCCTCATTTAAGAATAACCAGGTAATAGTATTGGGAAACATATGTCAGTGACTTTGTATTATATTTTTACATGGCAACTCAGATCATTTGTGGCATTACAACTCATTATTTTCATATTGGTATATTGTTACTAGGTTTTTCACGAGTTGAATGCAACATAACAAGAGATTGAATTTGATGTTGTGAGACAAGCATTAAATGAGGCACCGAATGGATTTCAGACTTTGCGACAGGTGAAAATTGACTTGAAGAATCAAAATGCCCTGAATGAACAGCTAGAGGCCGAGCAGAAGGTACTTGAAGAAAGACTATCTAAAGTTGAACGCGATTTAAGTCAGCTAAAAAGGTTACCTCAATCAGAAAGGGAAATACTTCAACGGAAATTACATGAACTTGAACGTGAATTAGAGGAAGTAAAAGAAGCAAAAGAAGCTAAACATTCACACTGTATTGAAGAACAGTCAACTGAACCGGCTCCCGAACCACAACATAACATCCAAAGAGAGGTACTTCATCATGACCATGATGAGTCAAATATGCAGACTCGACGAAGGAAGAATCCAAGAAAGATCCAAGATAGTGCAGCAATGCGAACACCATATCAGCCTCTCCACAGGGGGAAAAAGAAGTAGGCGGTGTAGAGGAAATGACAGATTCTATATGACTCTAAAATCAGTTTTTTTTTAAACCATTATGCCATCATATGACTGTAGTCTAATGTTGTTGTTGTAATTAGACATATATGTATTCCACGAGTTGTTCTAATTAAAGATATTTGTAGTCTAATGTTGTATGATATATCTTTATTGTTGATGGGAGTGTCATTTTACCATGAAGTTTCAAATAGTGATCTTCAATGCAATATAGAACGAATACTTACTACATACGGGAAAAAAACTAAAACGGCCTTCGTGAGGAATACAACCATAACAGGGTAATGTTGTGCTATTATTCGTCAGATAAGTCCCCGTCTGTACAATACTCCGGGTAATTTTGTAAGTCCATTTCGTCGGGAATGGTTCGTGCCTAATCATGTCTTCTGCATGCAGCGTGTACAAGTTGGTGCCTGTTAATTCGAATTTGCATCTGGTTATTTTCGTGCCTAACCATGTTAACTGCCTTTTCTAGAGACTCATCGTTGTCTTCAGTGACTTCAAGTGATTGTTGCTTTGGTGCCTTAATGCAGCATTGCCGTAGCTCTTGTCTCATCCTTATAGACTCCTCAACACGATATTCCCACTCTCTACGATACTCATTCATGTTTAATATTGAGTATCGGTCTTGGGGGCACAAACTAGATTCAAACAAGCCTCGCTCTAATACCCATACTCGACCCATACTTTCTAGTATTTCGTGTGGTCTATATGTTGTTCCAATTAAATTTGAATAGAAGGAAAATTCAAAGTAATCCATGTCAGTTGCGCTTTTTATCCCACACAACAAGTACATATTAGAATAAGAACAACAGAGGTTACGAAATAAATATACAAACTAAGGAGTTTACGAAGTGCCCATACCTTAATTGAAGATGAAACCAAATATAGCACAAGACATTTATTATTTATACTACTTTGGGAGATACATTAACATATGAAGGTTCAGAGTACCCTTATTTGGTGCCCCATGTGAACACACAGTCATATGCCATAATTGCTTTGGACTAACATGGGTTGGCTATTGTGTTAAAAAAGTTGGTGAATTGAGTGGTTACTTTGGTCATTGGTCTTGGCTACTCAAATAAAAGGACATGGCCTAACCCCTATGCGAATAAATGCCATATGAAGGTTCAAAGTACCCTTATTTGGTGCCCCATGTGAACACACAGTCATATGTCATAATTGCTTTGGACAAACGTGGGTTGGCTATTGTGTTAAAAAAGTTGATGAATTGCTTGGTTACTTTGGTCATTGGTCTTGGCTACTCAAATAAAAGGACATGGCCTAACCCCTATGCGAATAAATGCCATATGAAGGTTCAGAGTACCCTTATTTGGTGCCCCATGTGAACACACAGTCATATGTCATAATTGCTTTGGACTAACGTAGGTTGGCTATTGGGTTAAAAAAGTTGGTGAATTGAGTGGTTACTTTGGTCATTGGTCTTGGCTACTCAAATAAAAGGACATGGCCTAACCCTCTGCGAATAAATGCCATATGAAGGTTTAGAGTACCCTTATTTGGTGCCCCATGTGAACACACAGTCATATGTCATAATTGCTTTGGACTAACGTGGGTTGGCTATTGTGTTAAAAAAGTTGGTGAATTGCTTGGTTACTTTGGTCATTGGTCTTGGCTACTCAAATAAAAGGACATGGCCTAACCCTCTGCGAATAAATGCCATATGAAGGTTTAGAGTACCCTTATTTGGTGCCCCATGTGAACACACAGTCATATGTCATAATTGCTTTGGACTAACGTGGGTTGGCTATTGTGTTAAAAAAGTTGGTGAATTGCTTGGTTACTTTGGTCATTGGTCTTGGCTACTCAAATAAAAGGACATGGCCTAACCCCTATGCGAATAAATGCCATATGAAGGTTTAGAGTACCCTTATTTGGTGCCCCATGTGAACACACAGTCATATGTCATAATTGTTTTGGACTAAGGAGGCTTGGCTATTGTGTTTAAAAAGTTGGTGAATTGCTTGGCTACGTTGGTCATTGGTCAATGGTCATTGGTGAATTGCTTGGCTATAATCTTTCTTTATATACAGAACAGGTGGTCTTCTTTGAACCCACGATATTTCTTTTATCAATTTGATCAAATTGCCTACATAATGAAAGATTATAGAGACCTATTACTTCAACTAGATTGGTGTTATGAGAACACAGATAATACACTCGCAGGTAAAAAAGCCATTAAAAAGGAATGGTGCCTCCGATTTCGAGAGTCTTTTTCTCTTCAATCAGACTTAAGAGAGTTGGAGGCACCAATTTCAGATTTTAAAGCGGCAGAGATGTGGCAACATGCACAGCATAAATACGTTGAAATGCAGAAAGCCTTAAATCGCCTTAGGATTGAGAATAACATTATGGCAATAAGGAGAGTACGATTTGGGATGCTCCATGTATGCAAAACATTTCTACACGCCAATAGTCATCGTATGTCTCAAGCAGAGGAAGAAAACATACTTTGCGCAGATGAGTACTTATCAAATACCGATGAAGCGTGAACTTCAACGTTAAGTGTATGTGGTCGTCCCTAACGACGTTTAAACTTCCTTTGTATTTTTTTGTACTATATCATGTTGTGGTAAGAAAATATTTTTATCCCAGTCTTAACAATTGGTTGTTTTTAACACTGATATAGTTAATTTAAGAAAAACTGATAATTGTTATTAAACTTTAATTATTGTTGACAACTCCATAATCCATACATAAACTTTAACACTCCTACGTTCAAAGACATCTGAAAAAAAAAATGGCAAACTACAATACGTTTAGCATAGTAAACTAATTGTATGACCTTCACTGTGGTTCCCGGAACAACTCCATGATCTCTTCTACGGACCTCCTAACTGGTGGGTCAACCGAAGGAGCCAGTGTCGTGCGAATACACAACTCGATTGGGAAATCACTATAATTGTGTCTGCAGTGGTGCGAGATAATACTACAAACATGGTTAGTTGTTAGTACGTCATACATGGACCACATACACCTTCCTTCTCGATCATATCGAGGATAACGGTGCTTGATAGTACTGATCACGTGTTGTTTGAGCCTCAATTTATGGTGAATCTTTTGCTTCAACTCCTCAAAAGTTATATTGTGTTGAAGCCTAAGTGGTTCAGGTGGGTTTGCATCAAAAGCAACAAACTTGACTCCATCCCTTGCATTAACTATTCCGCACCTATAGTATATATAAGACAGCACTGACCCCGGCGGCCAAGGAGATAACTCATTTTGACGCTCAATATCAATACGTCTAGCAAATTTAGCACTCAACTCTATTGGACCTTTAGAGCGAAAGGACATATATTGTGCTAACATATTTTGTATGCATAAATCGGTTATAATCTCCATGCTCACATACTCAACACTCCCATAAGCTGGCTCTGGACGTCGATAGAAGATTGAACGCAATATCCTTGACTCATCTCCACCCTTCTGTTGAATTATGGTTTTCAGTTCTTCAAAGCTCATGTAATCCTTGATCCTGATGGACTTCATCTTATGACTTTCAAACTTTACTCCATTAATCAAGTCTTTATGTTCCCCATCAATATAAACAATGCCCAGCTTTGTGCCAATTTGGAATTGTGTTACCTGAGAAAGGGGCATCGGTCCACTTCTACTTGTAGGTTGCATATGATTTTGAAGTTGTGTTTGTTTGCCAAGAAATAAGTGTGTTATGCTAGTATTTATATATGTCTCAATTACTCGTGCCCTCACGTGGGACCCTAAATTAGGGGAATGGGACCCTTATTAGAGAATGCATACCCCTGTGCGAATATCTGACTTATCAATGTTCAGAGTACCGTTATTTGGTGTCCCATGTGAACACACAGTCATATGTCATAATGGTTTTGGACTAACGTGGGTTGGCTATTGTGTTAAAAAAGGTGGTGAATTGATTGGCTACCTTGGTCATTGGTCTTGGCAACTCAAATGAAAGGACATGACCTAACCCCTATGCGAATATATGACATATCAAGGTTTAGAGTACCGTTATTTGGTGTCCCATGTATCCACACAGTGATATGTCTTAATGGTTTTCGACTAAGGAGGGTTGGCTATCGTGTTAAAAAAGTTGGTGAATTGTTTGGCTACCTTGGTCATTGGTCATTGATCATTGTTCAATCTGTTTTAGCTTTCATTTTTTTTCAGTAGAGAGCACACATTCATAGTAAAGTCTATAATCTTAGCTACATGGAGAATTACACATTATGCATTCATAACTTTTTAGAGACATTAATAATCAAACAGAATGCACATTATGCATTGATAAATTTTTAGAGACAGCATTCTGCAATGCTCAGGTGGGTGAAATTTTTGACCATAACAAACGAGCCTATGTCAACAGAAGTTCAGCTGCTTAATAAAATCTCATCATTCAATATCAAATTTACGAAAACATTCAAAATCAATTGATACCGAAGGAGCATTTGATACATAATCTTTGAGAAAATATCAATTACAGTTAATTAATGTACAATTCATACTTCTGCATAACAATTTATACTTCTGCCAAAATCATAATTTATATACAATTTTGCTTTCATGAAAACTTCTGCCAAAATAACAATTTATACTCTTTCCCCATTTCCACATGAGGGAAGGACCTGTCCAACCATATCAGAATTTGCTTCAACAGCTCCATAGAGGCAGTGACCATCAGGCTTTATTTCTCTGTTCCCTGTCGACTTCTTGTTTAGCTTTCTTGCCGCGCCTCTGTTTGCCTTTGCTGACTTTTGTATTCTCAGGTTGACTGCTAACAGATACTCCACTTCTGCTAATACATCAAATGTTCCGGAACATTCGCGTCTGCCAATACCTTTTCTTTAAATGTATTTCTTTCATCAAGTACCCATTTCAAGACATACTCTCGACGAAATTTAAGTACATCGTCCTAAACAAATGTTTTTTTTTGTTACTACCAAATCACTAAAACTCTAACATTTTTAATTCAAATACAAAATAGAAAACAAATTATCATTTACCTCCGAGTAGTAAGGCATTGTATTTTCACCATTCAACAATTCCAAGTATTTTAACACATATATTCCACAGTCATGGCTGTATCGACAAACAAGATGCATTTCAGAACATAAAAATAAAGATAATCAAAACCAACTAACAAATGAAACATTTATAGAAGAAACCAATTAAATGACTTACCAATTATGTTGTTTGGGCAAATTTTCATAATGGATCTTCACAGCATTGTTAACAACTTCCCTTTGAACAATGATACTCAGCAACTCTTCAAAACGGGAGCACTAAAAAATCACAATTATTTAAATTGTCAATTTATTTGGAAGGCCTGAAAAGTGTTAAATGAAAATGAAAAACCTGAAAATCAAAAAGTGTTATCGTAACACAATACCATTGCCAAATCAAGCAAATACCAATTTTCATCCCTTTCGTGTTCCAATGAGTCCAACACATACATCTTCCTTTCGTGTTTGTTTAGCACGTAGCACACCCAATGCCCATTAAACACGGCTGGTGCAAAAATCTAAAAAATATATACAAGTTAATTAGGTAATTTTCATAATTTTAACATGTACAACAATGGGACCCAAAGAGCTCCAAATACACGCTTACCAAATTGGAAGACCGTAAGTGATAAATGGGTATTCCCGGGAACTTGTGAAAGTGGCAATAGTCTTTCAAAGTCCAACGCTTTTGGGTCCTGTTCGGTACTGTATCTCCGGCTATGTATCCGGTCTTGGATAAGTAGTCCGGTCCGAGATAGTTGGTACGTATGTCCTTGGTCAGTCCGAGTTGGTGCTCCGATCCGAGGTGGGTGGTACCTGCAATGACACTCCGACGCTCAAGTCAGTGAGTGAGTCAATTACAAGTGAGAGTATGTGAGAGATGAGTACCATTAATGTGAGCAATCAATGCTTATTTATAGGTATCTGGAGTGGAGGAGGACTGTTGGATCTAGGTCTGCAATCTCCACTGTTGGATGAATTAGGTCCTTTGTTATTGGGCCTTTTTTGGTGGATTGGCCATTGGGGCCCAATCCATAACAGTAGCCCCCCAAGTCGGGTCGCCTTAAGGCGAGCTAGACTTGTCGTTTAGAGATCGCGTCGGGCCCAAACTCCGGGGTGAGAGACTCACGGTATACTGGGACGATCTGAGGGGCTCAGGTCGCGTCGAGTGACTCGAGGCTGTCCGTTTTTGAGAGATTCCAGTCACGACGGGGTCTAGAGACCGGGGCGAGCCGAGGGAAATGAAGCGATCCGGCATAGCTGTGCCTTGATTTCTGTGCCAGCTAGCAACGTCATTGATGGGACGCGTTGTTCGAGGATGATTAGGGTAATGATGGCGCTTGATGGGACGCGTCGTTCGAGGATGATTAGGGTAATGATGGCGCTTGGAACGACGCGCCTGCCTAGGGGCTAGCTTTGGAAAACGTAGCCTAGGCCCAGGCCCATCTGTGGCCTTCTTGCTCCCTATAAATAGAAGGGGGGATCCCCCTTATTTTGGACTGTTTTTCTGCGAATTGCTCTGCTTCCGATCTTAAAGTCGTTCCGGAGCTTATTTCGTCTTTCAGAGTTGTGCTGAGTCTCCGTGAGACCTTTGCTGTTCGCGACCTGCTTCAAGTGTTCGACGAGTTCCTTTTTCACAAGGTTAGTTTCCTCCTTTTCTTTATTGCTTCCGGCTTTAGATCACGGCCGGGTTCTCTCAGAACCCGTATTTATAGATACAGAGTGGGGGTCGTCAGGTCGGGTTCCGACTTGGTTGTGGACCCACTGTTTACGTATCAACCTGACTCGTCAAGCCCCCATTTCTACAGGACCGATCTGGCGAGGACAAAACAAACCCGTCAGGTTGTTGACTCAGATCGCCCTAATCTCGCAAAAACAATGGCTTCTGGTATTGGAGAGTCGATGGGAATTCGTGCTAGTCCCCCCGGGTCGGTTGTTCCCGAGGTTCAAGACGACTTGGGCTCTGCTCCTACTCATGAAGAAGACCGCTCTCCCAGGGTTCCCAGCAATGAGCCGGTGGATGAAGATAGCACGGAGGTTGTGGTCCTTGATTCGGAGGATTCTGACGCCGAGGTCGACTGTGAAGAACAGGGAAGTACTAGCTGGAGCTCAGATGAGAGTGAGGCGGAGGTTGCCGAGAGTCGAAATAATGAAGACGGTCTTGGGCATCGCGGGGTCCCTGCGGATGAAGAAGGTGATTCCGACCAATACCCACGAGCCGGAGTAGGGCCGGTTGATGTTCTCTTGTCCCAACCTCTCACTGTTCCCCGGGAGTATTCATGGGTGTCGGAGACGTTCAGGGGGATTCCGTCCCTCTATAGGACCGGGGATGACATGAGTTTCTTTGTCAATCGCCTTTCCCGGAAGGACCAGATCTGGAACGTGGAGGGAATGGCTGAAGACCAACACGTAACTGCCTGGCCGAATGCTCTGAAATTTGTTATGTACGGGGTGACGATCCTTGATATGCATGTTAGCCCCCCTTTCACCGCCTTTCAGCAAGAGGCTTTGGAGATCTTGAACCTCGCTCCTTCCCAACTACATCCCAACTCATGGGCGTTCCTCCGGGCTTTCGAGTTGATGTGCATTCATCTGGGGAGGCCAATCTCTTGTGACCTCTTCTTCCACCTTTTTGAGGTCAACCGGAGGCATGAGGATGGCACCAAGGATCGGTGGGAGCACGTGAGCTTCCGGGCTATGAGGGGAGTAAAGATTTTCATGCCCTATTCTGACTCTCTGAAGAACTGGAAGAACAAGTACTTTTTTGTGGAGCCCGTGAACGAGGAGGCCGTGAGGCACGTCGGACAATATTCTGCGGACGGGAAATCATTAGAGTTCACTAAGTTTCAACTAGGGTGGTCTCTCTCTCATTTCAACCGGCGACCTCATTCCTACACCGTCAGCTTAGGGCGGCTATCCCCGGTTGATCAGGACTCGCTGGCGATCTTGACGAATTTTGCCGACCTGATTGTCTACCGGGATCCCAAAAAATTCGGGATTGACGTAGCCCGATTAGTTGGGGCCGGGTCGAAATCTCAAGTAGCCGCCGTTCTTGGTAGGTTTTTTGGTAGATAACCCCGCCCATAATTTTTTGACTGCCGTTTCTTTTAACATTGTTTATTTTCCTTATTTTGCAGATAGCATGGGGCCTGACAAGTTCTCCCGGCTGGCGGCTCTTGCGGAAAGGAATGCCGGGGTTCAGAAGGAAAAGCCTGTTGCTGCCGTTCCGATCAATACAATCCCGGAGGCCAGCTTGGCTGGTGTAGAGGATCGGGCTGCGGATCTCTTACATCGGAAAAGGGAGCGCCCCCTGCCGCAAGCAGAACCTGCTTCTACTTCACATGCTCCGGCCGCCCGGGCTTCTAAAAAGGGTCGTCATGGGAAGCACCGAACTTCTAGGTCTTCCGGTTTTTCGATTGACGCCGACTTCCTGCAGAAACACGTGGAGGATTCCCGGGTCGACCCGGTCGAGGCGGCTCTCAGGTTATTTCGGTATCTGGCCGATGTGTCCAAGCTTCAGAGGGTCGAGGCTGAGAGTCAGGCAAAAGGTGACCCCAAGTTCCGAGGTGTACTCTCTGATTTTTCTTTTTGATTATTTCTGTTCTTGACTTCCTTTTTTCTGCTATCACAGGGGCTCTGGTGGAGAGGGACAATGAAAGGAAGGCCCGGGAGGAGTTGCAGAAGAAATATGAGGTGCTGGAGAGGGACCAGACCGCGCTCAAGGCGGCTGCGGACAAACTTGAAAAAGAGAGGGACTCTGCCCTTAACTTGTGCATGGAACTTGAAGTCTGAATCTCAGACCTTGACAGCCAAGGGAGGCGGTCTGAAGAGGTGGTTTCTTCCCTGAAGGCCCGGATTTATGAACTCGAGGCCGATCTTGTGAAAGCGAGGCAGGCCCAGGTCGGGTCTAGCGTCGATTCCTCGCCTCGGATTGCTGAATTGGAAAAAGAGCTCCAGGAGGCGCGCGCCAAGGCCGAGGCCGTGGAGAACGAGATGGTGGAGGTAGCCCAGATGGCTGTGGAAGTGGCTGGGGAGAGCTTCGAAAAAGCGCTTGCTCAAGTCGCTGTTATGCATCCATCTCTGCCTTTGGACCGGGGGATTATTCGTTTGGAGCATACCGTAGAAAGCGGGCGTGTTGTCAAGCCCTACCCTGACTCTGACGCGTTTGACGTCATCTACCCCCCCCCCTTCCATTCCGTGACTGTTGTTGATGGGGAAGCTCTGGATTAGCTGCTTTTTGGGTTCCGGGTGGAACCGGTGGGGGAGACAAGCCCCGGGTTCCGGGCGGAACCGGAATTTGTAATATGTCACCACCTTTTTTGAACTAGAGGACCCGGCCGTATCCGGGGTAACTTTGTAATAGAAATGTATTTTAATGTGCCTCCGGTTTCATATACCTCGGTTTAATCTTTATACTGTTGTTTTACATTCGTGCACTTGCGTTTAATTCGCTCAAGTGGTAAGTGTCGCCTGAGGGGCAGTTTACCGAGACTCGGCCCAGATCGAACTCATCCCTTAGGGTTGTGGCAACCTCGGCCAACTAGTTGTCTTACGTAACGATGATCGCCTTCGGGGTAGTTTACCGGGACTCGGCCCAGATCGAACTCACCCCTTAGGGTAGCGACAACCTCGGTCAGCTAAAAGAAGATAAAATAGGTGATAAAATCGGTAGACACCGCAAACATAATTAATAACATCGGTATACACCGTTCTTTAGATAAAATAAGGATAACGTCGATATACACCGTTCTTCAGATAAAATGAGTTACAACGTCGGTATACACCGTTCTTTAGGTAAGATGAGAATAACGTCGGTATACACCGTTCTTCAGAAAAAATGAGTTACAACGTCGGTATACACCGTTCTTTGGGTAAGATGAGAGTCAGCTGTAGTACTTTTTTAGTTTAGTGGCGTTCCAAGTTCTTGGGATCGCCTTCCCAGCCAAGGTTTCCAATTCGTAGGCACCTCTGCCGGTTTTAGATAAAACCCGGTAAGGTCCTTCCCAGTTGGGGGCGAGCTTGCCCTGCGCGGTGTTCTTCAAACCGACATCGGCTCTTCGTAAAACTAAATCACCGACCTCAAGGTCCCTAGGGATCACTTTCGAGTTATATCGTACTGCTACCCTCTGTTTTATTATTGCTTCTTTAAGGGAAGCCTGGCCTCGGACCTCGTCGACGAGGTCGAGGTTTTCTTTCAACGCCTGACTATTGTCCTCCGGAGGTTTCGGGTGGAGTGTCCTCCAGCTCAGCTCCCCGATCTCTACCGGGATTACCACCTCCGTCCCGTACGAAAGCCGGAAAGGGGTCTCCCCCGTTGAGCTCTGCGGGGTGGTTCTGTAGGCCCACAGCACGTAGGGTAGCTCTTCAACCCAGTTTCCTTTCGCTTCATCGAGCCGCTTGCTTAGTCCGTTGAGGAGGACTTTGTTGGCGGCCTCGGCCTGTCCTTTCGTCTGTGGGTGTTCTACCGAGGTAAACCGGTGTTTGATCTTGAGGTCAGACATGAGTTTTCTGAAGCCTTTGTCGGCGAACTGCGTTCCGTTGTCAGTGACTACAACCTCGGGGATCTCGAATCTAGTCATTATATTCTTTTTGAAGAATTTGATGCAATTCTTAGCGCTGATGATGGCCAAAGGCTCGGCTTCGATCCATTTGGTGGAGTAATCCACCGCCACTATGAGGTATTTGATCTGGCCAGGGGCAGTTGGGAATGGTCCCAAGAGATCTATTCCCCACCACGCAAATGGCCATGGCGAGCTTAAGCTGGTGAGCTCCGTAGGGGGCGCTATATGGACCTTGGCGTGGATCTGACACTTACTGCACTTCTTTACATAGTTTCTTGCATCGGTCTCCATGGTTGGCCAGAAATATCCCGCCCTTAATGCCTTTCGAGCCAGGGATCGACCTCCAAGGTGTTGCCCGCAGATTCCCTCGTGGATTTCGGCCAAGACGTAGTCCGCCTCTCCTCCTTCAATGCATTTCAACAGCGGTGCGGACAAGCTTCTTCTGTAGAGGTTACCATTGATTATGGAAAAAGAGGAGGCCTTCCTCCGGAGGATCTTGGCTTCGCTCGGGTCCGGAGGCTCGTTCCCCGTTCTGATATAGTCTATTAACGGCGCGATCCAACCGTGGCTTTCTTCCACTACATTAATAGAAAAATTTGCTTCCGGGTTCAGGATTACGCTCGGCTTACTCAGTGTTTCCTGGATTATCGACCGGTGGTTCCCCGGAATTTTGGTGCTGGCAAGCTTGGAAAGTATGTCTGCCCTGATATTTTCCGATCTTGGAACGTGTTTCACTTCCGTGAATGTAAAAAGGGAGAGCAGCTCCTGCACTCGGGTTAGGTACCTTTGCAAGATCGGATCTTTAGCTTCGTACTGTTTCCCGATTTGGGATACCACCAATAATGAGTCGGTATTTAGGGAAATCCGGGAGACCCTGAGGTCGATCGCAAGCCGGAGTCCAGCTATGCACGCCTCGTATTCCGCCTGGTTGTTTGAGGTAGGGAAACCGAACGTGAGTGATACTTTGATTACGACGCCCGTCGGGCTTTCGAGCATTAGCCCTGCACCACTTCCTTTTAGATTTGAGGACCCGTCCACGTGGAGCGTCCATAACCCGTCCTCCGGGTTGGCGGGTGCCATCTCCGTGATAAAGTCGGCAAGTATCTGAGCTTTCATGGACGGTCTCGTTTCGTATTTGATTCCGAACTCGGAGAGTTCTACTGCCCATTTGATCATTCGTCCTGCTAATTCGGGTCGGTGCAGGATCTGCCGAATTGGATAATTAGCCTGTATCCCGATTTGATGGGCGACGAAGTAAGGTCGGAGACGGCGTGCCGAGATGAGTAGAGCAAAAGCAATTTTCTCTATTTTCTGATATCTCACTTCCGATCGATGCAAAGCTTTACTTACGAAGTATACCGGGCTTTGACCAGTTTCGGTCTCCCTGATAAGCACGGCTCCGATGGCCTCATCCGAGATGGCCAGATACAAAAATAGGTCTTCCCCTGGGCTTGGCCGACTCAGTATGGGCGGTTCGGATAGGACCTTTTTGAGCCGGGAGAGTGCCTCGTCCTGCTCCGGGGTCCATTCGAAAGTTGCTTCTTTCTTAAGCAGTTTAGACAATGGGAGTGATTTGAAGGCGGCGTTGGAAATGAAACGAGATAGTGCAGCTATCATACCGTTGAGTTTTTGGAGCTCTTTCTTAGTGGACGGGGTCCGCATTTCTGTTACCGCTCGGCACTTATCCGGGTTGATTTCAATGCCCCTTTCCGTGAGATAGAAACCCAGGAATTTTCCAGCCCGGACCCCGAAAGTGCATTTTTCCGGGTTTAACCTCATATTGTTTCTTCGGATTTCAGTAAAAATCTCTTCCAGGTCGGATATGTGGAGGTCTTCCCTTTCGATTTTTGCAATCATATCGTCAGGTAGACTTCCACGTTACGGCCGATCTGATTTCGGAATACTTTGTTCATCATCCTTTGATAAATGGCCCCCGCATTTTTTAAACCGAATGGCATGACCCGGTAGCAGAAATTACCGCGGTCAGTCGTAAAGGCCGTCTTCTCTTGGTCGGGGGGAAACATCGGAATTTGGTTATATCCGGAATAAGCATCCATGAACGATAGTAAACGAAAACCTGAAGCATTATCGACGAGCCGATCAATGCTAGGAACAGGGAAGGCGTCCTTAGGACAGGCCTTATTAAGATCGGTATAGTCAACGCACATCCGCCACTTTCCATTGCTTTTCTTAACAAGTACAGGGTTTGAGAGCCAAGTTGTATACTTGACCTCTTTTACAAAATCAGCTTTAATTAAATCTTCTACGACCTTGGCCGTAGCAGCTGCTTTTTCCTGGCTTTGAGCTCTTTGCGTTGGGCGACCCATTTTGCCCCGGGGTTAACCGCTAGCTGGTGACAGGTGATGAACCCTCATCACATGATGTGGTTCATAGTTTTCAAGAGAATTTTTATACAAATTTGGTGATGAATTAGTTAAATTCTGTGATGAATTGTACTGAATTGTGCTTTTTGGAATTTACTTGCTTTGCAGTGTTTATGCTGGGTTTGTTGTATTTTTGTGCCCAGGGAATAGGTGGAACGAAAAGACAAGGCACTGCAAATAAATGGATTCGAGAGCGCAGGAGTTGGGAGTGGCGCGCCACTCACGCGCGGCGTGCAAGAGGCGCGCGAGACAACAGAAGAACCAGGAGGACGCATCTCTCCAGGGCGCGTAAGTGACGCGCGGCGCGCCAATGGCGCGCGAGTTCACAGCGCCCTCAGCCACTCTGCGCGTAAGTGGCGCGCGCCGCGCCACTGCAGCGCGAAATCACTGTGCTTGCGTTAAAATCAGATCCAGGACGCGTTTTCAGGTACTTTTTGGACGTTTTTGGAGCCCTAGAACAAAAGAGGAGCGATTCCGTCTGACGGCGACCGAAGAATCAAGACTTGGGAACAAGGATTGAAGCTTCATATGTGTTCATCATCATCTTCCACTTGTAATTTTCTTTGTTCCTCTTCATTAATCATGAATAGCTAAACATCTTTATGTTAGGCATGAAGGAATATTGATGTAACTCTATTGTCGCTGGTTTAGAATCATATTTGTATCGTACTCTCTCGTATTTTGTGTATCGAATTTCTACGCTTAATGCTTTTTATGGTTGGAAAACTCATACAATGATCTTTTGTTCAATTATGAAATGGGAGTTTTATTCTTGAATGTTTGAAATTCGATACCCTCAATTGGTAGTTTAGGAATAATCTATGAGTTGTTGTATATTGCAAACTCTTGCTTTAATGCTTGTTGTTAATTAGAATCACCTAAGGGATTAGGGCTTTTAGTTATCGACAAAGGACTAGTTACCTAAGGAACTAGGAATTGGTTAATGTTGTGAGTTTGATAGCAAGATTAGAGAGAGAGATTAACTTTCAAATTAAATCAGTTGCAATAGGGTGAAATCAATAGGAATTCGTCCCTAGCATCCTTTTCCATCGTATCCTGTTCAACTCGTTTTTCGGCTGTTATTATTAAAAACACAAAAATATTTTATTGCTTTACTTCGAGCTTGACAGCTCAACAATCATCAAACAAAAACCCTTTTAAACCTGGTTCCTATTAGTGGTTTTTAACATCTTTAGTAAAATAACTTCGATCCTTGAGGACGATATCCCGGTACTTACTGGTTTATTACTTGCACGATTCGGTACACTTGCCGAAAAGTTAACAAGTTTTTGGCGCCGTTGCCGGGGATCGAAATTACATTTACTAGTAATTCGAAGGCAACTGCTAATTCGAACCCATACATATTTACATTCACTTTAGTTTTATTTCTGTTATTTTTTGTTATTGTATATATATTACACAGTTTGCTTTGACACTTGTCCGAGTTTCTTGTGTTCTCAGTGCATGCGCGGAGCTGTTAATCCTAAGGATTTACTTTTCGATCCGGAGATTGAGAAAACCGCTAGAGCTAATAGAAAGGAAGCAAGGTTAAGGAAGCAAGGAGCAACAACCAGAGAATCTTCTGTGCAACAAACTGTGACTGAAACTATGGGAGAAAATCCACCACCTGCTCGCACTCTTGGCGACTTTGGTAGAAGAAATCAAGGCGTCCAAGCATACACCTTCCAACCTGTGGGAGCTGTGGCATTTGAGATCAAGTCTTCGATCCTCACTGCCTTGAAAGCAGAACAATTCTCTGGGTCTGATGCTGAAGATCCAAATCAACACTTATTTTAGTTCTATGAAATTTGTGGGTCCACAAATCCTGTGGGAGTGACTGATGACCAGAAAAAGTTGCGTCTCTTTCCATATACTTTGACTGGGAGGGCTAAAGATTGGCTAAACACTATCCCAGCAGGAACTATTAACAATTGGGGTGATCTAGAGAGCAAGTACTTAGAAAGATTCTTTCCAATTTCTAAGTTCATCAAGAAAAGGGCTGAAATATCAAATTTTGAGCAAGGAGATGCTGAGTCTCTTTATGATGCTTGGGAAAGGTTCAAACTGTTATTAAAAAAATGTCTTGGGCATGGTATTGATGACTTTGTTCAGTTGCAAACTTTCTGTCATGGTTTGCGACCTCAAACAAGAATGATGTTAGATACCTCAGCTGGAGGGTCTTTGGGTACTAAAACTGAAGCGGAAGCAAGACAATTAGTGGAGCATATGGCTTCTAATGAGTACCAGATTCAAAATGATAGAGGGGCAACAAAGAGGCCAGGAATTTTAGAGTTGGACGCTAATAGTGCTGTGTTGGCTCAACAAAAGGTAATGTCACTTCAAATTGAGGCTCTCACTAAACAGTTAGCTGCTGCTTTGCCAAGTGGGTCTCAAACTCCTGCAACCGTTCAAGCAGTGCAAACGGGGGCATGTAATTATTATGGCAGAAATGCTCATGAAGGTGACTGTGCAACTCATGGAGATAACAGTGAACAGGTTAATTATATGGGCAACTTTCAGAAGCAAGGTGGGAACCCTTATTCTAACAACTACAATCCTGGGTGGAAGAATCATCCCAACTTCTCTTGGAAGAATAATGATACCGCAGGGTCACATCAGCAGCAACCTAGTCAAGAACAAAGAAAGCCATCTCCTATGGAGGAAGCGTTGACACAGTTTATGCAAATGACAAAGACAACCTTTCAATCTCAAGACCAAGCTATGAAGAACATGGAAAAGAATCATGAAGCTTCCATAAAGAATCTAGAGACTCAAATTGGGCTGTTATCAAAGCAGCTTGCTGGATCATCTAACAGCGGTTTCTCAGCTAATACAGTTGACAACCCTAGGGATGAAACTGCTAAGGCTATCTCTCTAAGAAGTGGTCGGGAGTTGCCGACTCCTGTGGTAAATTGTGAAAAGAAGGTGTCAGTTGAAAATGAAAGAAAAGAGTTGAGTGAAAAGAATGAAAATGAAAAAAATGGAGAAGTTGAAAATGAGTTGAGTAAGGAAAGTGAAGAAGGTGTGAAGTCTAACCCTAATAAAAACAATTTGTTCTTTGATGTGCAGGTACAAGAGAAACTCAAGGCACCTCCTCCGCAAGTGAAGTTACCGTATCCTCATGCTAGCAAGAAAAATCAAAAAGATGAGCAGTTTTCTAAGTTCATGGAGGTTTTCAAGCGGCTACAAATCAATATACCCTTCGCAGAAGCTCTAGAACAGATGCCCATATATGCCAAATTCATGAAGGAGCTTTTGACAAGGAAGAGGAAACTCAAAGAGGACGAAACAGTGGCTTTGACTGAGGAATGCAGTGCTATAATCCAGAGGAAGCTCCCTCAGAAAATGAAAGATCCGGGAAACTTCACCATTCCGTGTGCAATTGGCGACATAGCCATTGGCAAAGCTCTTTGTGATCTGGGGGCCAGTATTAATCTTATGCCATTGTCTATGCTGAAGAGACTGGGTGGTGGCGAGGTAAAGCCTACTAGAATGTCGCTGACACTTGCTGATCGATCAGTAAAATATCCTTATGGAGTGTTGGAAGATGTTCTAGTCAGAGTTGATAAATTCCTGTTTCCGGTAGACTTTGTGATCCTTGACATGGAGGAGGATGCAGAGGTACCACTTATCCTGGGTAGACCATTTTTAGCCACAGGGCGAGCTTTGATTGATGTGCAACAAGGGAAGCTGATCTTGAGGTTCCAGGATGAGAAGATTACTTTTAGTGTTTTTGAAGCTATGCGCCATCCGGATGACAAGGGACAGTGTTTTAGGGTGGATATGATTGATAACTCTGTAAAAGAGACCTTTAGACAGGAAGTACCATCTTCTCCATTGGAAAAGGTAATTGTGAATTCTATTGAAGAAGCAGAGGAGAATCTGGGCAGTGAAATAGAAGACTGTATCCGGCAGTTTGAAGCTTCTCAAATAGAAAATGTCTCCAAGAAAAAGGAAGAGCTAGATAGGGGGAGAGTCCCGAGAAAAAGATCCCTGAATTGAAACAACTCCCCTCTCATTTGTAGTATGTGTTCCTTGCAGATAATGATCTTCATCCAGTTATCATTAGCAGCTCTTTGACCAAATTGGAAGAGGAGAAGCTGATGAGGGTACTAAGAAGCCACAAGAATGCGTTGGGTTGGACTATCTCTGATCTTAAGGGGATAAGTCCAGCTTTTTGCATGCATAAGATCAAGTTGGAAGAAGAGTTCAAACCTGTGATCCAACCTCAGCGGAGACTAAATCCTACCATGAAAGAGGTGGTGCGCAAGGAGGTCTTAAAGCTTTTAGAGGCCGGCATGATTTATCCTATCTCAGATAGCTCGTGGGTAAGTCCGGTCCATGTGGTTCCTAAGAAGGGTGGTATGACGGTAGTGAAGAATGATAAGAACGAGCTGATTCCGACTCGGACTGTTACGGGTTGGAGGATGTGCATTGACTACAGAAGGTTGAATCAAGCAACCAGGAAGGACCACTTCCCATTGACGTTCATGGATGGATACTCTGGGTATAACCAGATAGCAGTAGACCCAGAGGATCAAGAGAAGACAGCTTTCAGGTGTCCCTTCGGCGTGTTCGCATATCGGAGGATGCCCTTCGGGTTATGCAATGCTCCAGCAACTTTTCAAAGGTGCATGCTTTCTATATTCTCTGATATGATAGAAAATGCAATTGAGGTATTTATGGACGATTTTTCTGTTTTTGGTCCTACTTATGATTCTTGCTTGGCTAACCTTGATGCGGTTTTAAAACGATGCGCTGAAACCAAATTAGTTTTAAATTGGGAGAAGTGCCACTTTATGGTCAAGGAAGGTATTGTGCTTGGCCATAAAATTTCTGCAAAAGGCATCGAGGTTGACCAAGCAAAAATTGAAGTGATAGAAAAGCTACCTCCTCCTCTAAATGTAAAAGGAGTGAGAAGTTTTTTAGGACACGCCAGTTTTTATCGACGTTTCATAAAAGACTTCTCCAAGATTGCAAAACTTTTATGCAATCTACTTGTTAAGGAGGCTGAGTTTGTATTTGATAATGATTGTCTGTGTGCTTTTAATATCCTAAAGAAAAACTTGTCTCTGCTCCAGTCATAGTAGCCCCAAATTGGGATGCTCCGTTTGAGCTCATGTGCGATGCTAGTGATTACGCAGTGGGTGCTGTATTGGGGCAGAGATCAGAGAAATTTTTTCATGCCATTTATTATGCTAGCAAGGTCTTAAATGAGAATCAAGTCAACTATGCAACAACCGAAAAAGAATTTCTAGCCATAGTATTTGCATTGGAAAAATTTCGTTCCTATTTGGTTGGATCGAAAGTAATTGTTTTTACTGACCATGCAGCAATTAAATATCTGCTAACCAAGGGCGAGTCTAAGCCTCGACTCCTTAGATGGATTTTGCTTTTGCAGGAATTTGACTTGGAAATCAAGGACAAAAAAGGGAGCGAGAACGTGGTAGCAGATCATTTGTCAAGGCTAGAGAACAAAGAAGTGACTGCTCTAGCAAAAGAAATCCTGGAAGAGTTCCCGGATGAAAAGTTGCTTGCCATTGTAGAAAGACCTTGGTTCGCCGACATTGCAAATTACAAGGCAGCCGGAAAGGTCCCGGAAGATCTCACATGGCAACAAAAGAAAAAGTTCATCCATGATGCCAAACATTACCTGTGGGATGATCCTTATCTCTACAAGGTTGGGGCGGATGGACTTTTGAGAAGATGTGTGTCTGGTGCCGAAAGTAAAAGCATTCTCTGGCATTGTCATGACTCTCCCTGTGGAGGGCACTATAATGGGGAACGCACAGCTGCTAAGGTTCTCCAATCTGGTTTTCACTGGCCATCCCTCTTCAAGGATGCACATGACTACGTGAGAAGCTGTGACAAATGCCAGAGGACTGGCAATATTTCACGTAGGGGGAGATGCCATTGAACCCCATTCTTGAAGTAGAAGTGTTTGACTGCTGGGGCAGTGATTTTATGGGACCATTTCCACCATCTTACAACTGTGAATACATCTTAGTGGCAGTTGACTATGTCTCCAAGTGGGTTGAAGCTATTGCCACTGCTAAGAGTGATTCCCAAACTGTGGTTAAATTCATAAAGAAGAACATCTTCTCTAGATTCGGTGTGCCAAGAGTCCTAATCAGTGATGGGGTAGCCATTTTTGCAACACCCAACTCAACAATGTTCTCTCCAAGTATGGTGTTACGCATAAAGTGACAACTCCTTATCATCCTCAGAGCAATGGTCAAGCAGAAGTCTCAAACAGAGAGATTAAGAGGATCTTGGAAAAGACAGTTGGAAGCTCAAGAAAGGATTGGTCGTTGAAGGTAGATGATGCGCTTTGGGCATATAGAACAGCCTATAAGACACCTTTAGGCATGTCACCGTACCAATTGGTTTATGGTAAAGCTTGCCATTTACCGGTTGAACTTGAGCACAAAGCGTATTGGGCACTAAAGTTTTTGAATTTTACCACTTCGGCCTGTGGGGAAAAGAGAATCCTACAACTACACGGATTGGATGAGATGCGTCTGCAGGCATATGAGAACAATAAGATCTACAAGGAAAAAATGAAAGCGTACCATGACAAGAACATTTCAAGAAAAGAATTTCATCCAGGGCGACAAGTGTTGCTGTTTAACTCTAGACTCAAGTTGTTTCCCGGGAAATTGAAATCCAAATGGTCAGGGCCTTTTGTAGTCAAATAAGTGACACCATATGGAGCAATTGAAGTAGAGGAACCTGAATCAAAAAGATCCTTCAAAGTTAATGGGCAGAGATTGAAGCCATACTTGGGCGAAGTAGTGGAGAGAGAGAAGTTGGCATTGGTTTTAAGCGACCCTTAAAAATCGAGGTAACGTCAAGCTAGTGACGTTAAAGAAGCGCTTATTGGGAGGCAACCCAATTTTCTCAACCCTTATCTCTTTTATTGTTTCGCATTATTTTCCTTAACTTAGGCATTTTAGGATTCACCAAGATTCGCAAGTCTGTCTAGTCGCGCGCGAGTGGCGCACCATTGGCGCGCCGCGCGCTAGGAAGTGCCTGCTGCGCCTGTAATTCCTGTGACCCAGCGCGCCAGTTGCGCGTAAGTAGCACGCCGCGCGCAAAGGGAGCGCCTGTTGCGTCTGAAACCCCTGTGACTCTGCGCGCCTGTTGCGCGTAAGTCGCGCGCACGCGCGGATGGGGGTATAAAACTCACGCAGCACTCACGCTGCTGCATTTTTTTTCACGCGTGGGTTTTCTCCAAGTAAGGGTTCTGCAGATTTTCTTCCAAAATAAAGGGTTCCAATCTTGGATTTTGCTTGTGGGGTTTTGCAATTATACCCTCCTTTCTTCATATTCTTCATTTATCAAGTAAGTTTCCTCCTCTCAATCTTAATTCTTGCAACATTCATCTTAAGCTATCAATGAAAAAACTCAAACTTTTGAGGATGTTTTTGCTAAGAGTTTGTATTAGAAATGTTGTAGAGTTAATGTATGTGATTAGGAATTTGTAATAGAATAAGTTTGGGGTTGATAGGATTAATGGTAAGTTGGTGTTCATGAGTGGAACAAGTGTGCACACTAAGTGTTTGATAAATTGCCTAAACTAGGATCTCATGAGCAACAAGCTTGCATTTGTCTACCACAAGCTTGTCCTTGCAATGGATTTGTTTTTATGATGTGAACTCAATATTTTCCTCGAGCAAAACAATGTTCTATGTGACTCTGGTTGAAAGAAGGAGTTATGTCATGTGTGTATGCTAAGCTTGACCAATTTTGTGCAAAATTGCTGTTTTTCTTATGGTGTGCGCAGGTGATGGCTGGTTCGGGCAAGAAGAGAAAGACTGTTAGACGTGGTTCGTCATCCCATTCCGACCAACCTGAGTATAATTCTCATTTGTTTAGGTCTCTCGGGTGCGAAAAGTTCCTTGAGACTATTGCTGTGGATTCCAAGTTTGTTAAGGAAAAGGCTCTTTTCCTCCCCCCGGGCGAATTTGAGGAAAAAAGACAAAACATCAGTGACCGGGGGTGGGAGCAATTTGTGGCATACCCCAAGGAAGCAAGCAGAGCTTTGGTGTATGAGTTCTTCTCCAATGTGTTCCCCAAGCCAGCTATTGATGGGGATTTAGTATTCTCAGGGTCCAAAAGTTTTGTGCGAGGCTGTGAGGTTCCCTATGACATTGGTACTATTAATGAACTGTTTGGGTTAGTTGCTGTGCCTGTTTTAGATTGCTTTCTTAGAAACAAGATCAGTAGCAGCAGTCTTAAGGCTAACCCAGAACATGCAGCTGAGGTTTGTGCTACATTGTGTCAACCAGGGGCGGATTGGGTCAGAAACACTAGTGGGGAGCCACAGAAAATTATGGTAAATTCTCTTACACCAATGGCTAGAGGATGGGCAGCGTTCATTTTTTCCACCATCTGCCCAAGTTCCAATCAGACTGAGCTGAATTTCCCCCGGGCGACCTTAGCCTCTTGCATCATTAGAGGAAAGCCGGTCAACTTGGGATGGGTGCTTGAGAAAGAGATGAGAAGCTTTGCAAATTTCAAGGGTGGGGCGTTGCCCAGTTATTGGAGGCATGCTAGCCTCGTTTTGCTGCTGTGTGAAAAAGCGGGTGTTGTAGCGGATCCAAATGAGGCCACCATTTCGCCAGCTGCTGCTATCACTGGGGGCTGGATCAGAGCTAGAACCGGACAAGAGCACCCGGGTCATAGAGAGGAGCAACCCCATGAGCAGCCAGATGAGAACGAACAAACCTTCACCATGGAAGATTTTCAGGCTGGGCCATCTGCTGAGGATTTCCAGCAGCTGCAATCAAGAATGGAGGCTCTCACAGCCAATCAGGATGAGTTGAGGAGGACCCAACTGAGGATGGGAGCAGAGTTTAAATTTGGGATGAGAAATCTTTACAGAGCCTTATGTACTATGCAGAGTGGAAGGCAACTGGACCCAGATGCCGACATCTTTCGGGCACCTCCGCAGTAGACCTTGGTTTTGTTCTCGTCCCCTGATCTCTGTCTTACTTGATTGTGTATTTTGGTGTTTTATTTCCTTTAGTTGTCATTGCTTTATGTTTTGCTGTTTTCCGTTGTGTCTGTTCATAGGCCTTCCCTATAAATTATCAGTGAGGACACTGCTGTGTTTTAAGTGGGGGGGAGGACCTATTGTCGTGTGTCGTGTCTTGTCTTTTGTTTTTCTTAGATGGTAAGCATTCATGTAAAAAAAAAAAGGAGATAGTTGAGCTAACTTGGTGATGATTTGGTGAGACTTGAGCGGATAGTACCCCAGTGGTGATTGAATTAGTGCATTCTTGTTTCTACACTCATAACCAAAACGCAGGTGGAACTTAGTGATCCTAGGGATGAGTTTAGTTGAGCTAGCTGTCTGGTGGACCATGGGAGTGCCAAATTTTTACTAAAGATTTAGGCTAGCTGTAGAAGCTAAGTTGGGGGTGCATCGGTTGTACTAAGGCTGGGTATGAAGATTGTAGGATGGTCAGTGTCGTGTGTGTGCGCGTGAGTGCAGCACTGCAGCGTCCACCCGTAACGCTGTAGTGTATGCCGTGTGCGTGTGTTAGTACGCGTGAGTGCAGCACTGCAGCGTCTACCCTTAACGCTGTAGTGTATGCCGTGTGTGTGTGTTAGTGCGTGTGAGTGCAGCACTGCAGCGTCTACCCGTAACGCTGTAGTGTATGCCGTGTGTGTGTTAAGTGTGTTTGTGAATAAGTGGAAAAATCCACATAGTTGTGTAATTGCTGCAATGTCCCGAAGTAACTGCTGAGCAAATCTAAATCTTTGATGTAATGAGGGGGTTGCAGCCCAAAACTTTATGTTGTGTAGTTGTGTTGTGTGTGTGTGTGTTGAAGTAGTTGTGCACTGGCCCAATCTGAAATGCCTAATTAAGACCCTTTGTCGTTGCCTTGAAGCCCCTCAATCTTATGTGAAAACGCTAGTCTCCCTTTTGTGTTGAACCATCTTTGGCATTCCTGGAAGGAAACCCTCTAGTCTTAGCTAAATGCATTGCGAAACTAGCTATGTTCCAACTGAGTTAAATGTCACACACGCACTATTGAGCAAGTATGTGCTAGTGAAAGTACCATATGTGGGATTGAATTCGAGTGGCCAGTCTGAAAGTTGACGCTCAACTTGTCTCTGTGATATTCGTGTTAATTAGTGGATTCTACTTGATTGCTGGTTATCTAGTTTTGGTTTGTCTTGTCTTTGCTTGAGGACAAGCAAATGTCCAAGTTGGGGGTTGTGATGAACCCTCATCACATGATATGGTTCATAGTTTTCAAGAGAATTTTTACACAAATTTGGTGATGAATTAGTTAAATTCTGTGATGAATTGTACTGAATTGTGCTTTTTGGAATTTACTTGCTTTGCAGTGTTTATGCTGGGTTTGTTGTATTTTTGTGCCCAGGGAATAGGTGGAACGAAAATACAAGGCACTGCAAATAAATGGATTCGAGAGCGCAGGAGTTGGGAGTGGCGCGCCACTCACGCGCGGCGCGCAAGAGGCGCGCGAGACAACAAAATAACCAGGAGGACGCATCTCTCCAGGGCGCGTAAGTGACGCGCGGCGCGCCAATGGCGCGCGAGTTCACAGCGCCCTCAGCCACTCTGCGCGTAAGTGGCGCGCGCCGCGCCACTGCAGCGCGAAATCACTGTGCTTGCGTTAAAATCAGATGCAGGACGCGTTTTCAGGTACTTTTTGGACGTTTTTGGAGCCCTAGAACAAAAGAGGAGCGATTCCGTCTGACGGCGACCGAAGAATCAAGACTTGGGAACAAGGATTGAAGCTTCATATGTGTTCATCATCATCTACCACTTGTAATTTTCTTTGTTCCTCTTCATTAATCATGAATAGCTAAACATCTTTATGTTAGGGATGAAGGAATATTGATGTAACTCTATTGTCGCTGGTTTAGAATCATATTTGTATCGTACTCTCTCGTATTTTGTGTATCGAATTTCTACGCTTAATGCTTTTTATGGTTGGAAAACTCATACAATGATCTTTTGTTCAATTATGAAATGGGAGTTTTATTCTCGAATGTTTGAAATTCGATACCCTCAATTGGTAGTTTAGGAATAATCTATGAGTTGTTGTATATTGCAAACTCTTGCTTTAATGCTTGTTGTTAATTAGAATCACCTAAGGGATTAGGGCTTTTAGTTATCGACAAAGGACTAGTTACCTAAGGAACTAGGAATTGGTTAATGTTGTGAGTTTGATAGCAAGATTAGAGAGAGAGATTAACTTTCAAATTAAATCAGTGGCAATAGGGTGAAATCAATAGGAATTCGTCCCTAGCATCCTTTACCATCGTATCCTGTTCAACTCATTTTTCGGCTGTTATTATTAAAAACACAAAAATATTTTATTGCTTTACTTCGAGCTTGACAGCTCAACAATCATCAAACCAAAACCCTTTTAAACCTGGTTCCTATTAGGGGTTGTTAACATCTTTAGTAAAATAACTTCGATCCTTGAGGACGATAACCCGATACTTACTAGTTTATTACTTGCACGATTCGGTACACTTGCCGAAAAGTTAACAACAGGCGACCTCAGGGGGAATCCCGGGCATGTCTTTTGCTGACCACGCAAAGAGATCGGCGTGAGATTTTAGGCAGAGGGTGAGCTTTGCTTTTACTTCGTCGGGGAGATCGGATCCGATCTGGACAGTTTGGGTCGGGTCCTCTCCCAGCTGGATTTGCATGAACTGTCCATCAGGTTGAGGTCGCCTAATCTTCTTTTTTAGCTCCCGTGCTAACTCGTCGTCGCTTTCTTCCTCGGAGCTGTCCGGGTCGTACCTTGCATCGAGGTCTGTGACGTTGACCTCGGCCGCTGGACCGGTTCTTTTCTTCTTTGGGCTTTTCTGAGTCCTTGCTT
This sequence comes from Astragalus membranaceus, assembly GCA_039519185.1. Lineage (NCBI taxonomy): Eukaryota > Viridiplantae > Streptophyta > Magnoliopsida > Fabales > Fabaceae > Astragalus > Astragalus membranaceus. Next base: position 76,517,488 of record CM076849.1, on the reverse strand, counting down.
CTATGGGGGGAACCCCCTCCTCTGAGGCCTGTCTATCTGCCTTGACGTGAAGATAAAAACATCTCTGGGCGGACTCTAAGTCGGCATCAAGGGTGATGATTTGGTCACTTAATGAATAGAATTTCATCTTGAGGTGAACCGTTGAAGTCACGGCGCCGAGCCTTCCAAGGGTGGGCCTCCCGATGATACAGTTGTAGACTGAGGGGCATGGCAGTACCAAGAATTTGGTTTTGACCGTCCTCTCTAGTGGCTCCTCTCCATAGGTGACCATCATTTCCAGATAACCGAGAGGTTTTGTCCGGGACCCGTTGAAGCCCGAAAGATCCGATCCTCGGTAAGGGGTGAAGTCTTCCTCTGAGATCTGTAGTTTTCTCACCAGGTCGATGAAGATGATATCAGCGGAGCTCCCTTGGTCGACCAGAATCCTTTTTATCTCATGGTTTGCCATGACCGCCCTGATTATGAGGGGTATGTGCTTGTTTGGCTTGCCATCCAATAAGTCTCGGTCGCTGAATGCCAGGGGTTGGCGCTCTGGGCCCGAGCTAATCGCAGAGGTGGAAGTGGCACACATGACTTCCTTCCATTTCCTTTTCATCGTTTTGCCTGACGCCTCGTCGGGGTAGCCCCCAGATATCATCATCATTACAGGTCGGCCCTTTGATTTTCGAAAATCGCACTCGTCCTCTGAGCTCTCTTCCCGTTTTTGTGGGGCTTTACCCTTCCGTTTTGGATCGGCCTCCTCTTCCTTAACCTCGGCCTCGTGCCTGGGTGTTTTAGCCACGTACTGGCTCAATTTTCCTTTCTTAATCAGATCCTCAATGTCATCCTTCAAAGCATTGCATCGATTGGTGTCGTGCCCTTTGCTCCGGTGATACCGGCAGTACTTGTTGGATCTATGCCCTGGCCTGTGCGGGAGGGGATCGGGGAACTTTACTTCTTTGAACTCAGCATTCATACATTCCGCCAGAATCCTGGCCCTTGTTTCATTCAGGTCGGAATATTGCTGGTGTCGGTTCCGAGGTCGGAGCCTACTATCGTTCCGGGTCTCCCTTTCATACCAGGCCTCTCCTACCTGACGCACCGGAGCCTCTTTTTCATACCGAGGCTTGCTCGTTCCGGGGTCGGCGTCTGACTTTCTTGCAACAGCGCCTTCTTCATGATCAATGTATTTCTGAGATCGCTGGAGGAACTCGGCAAGCGATTCAGTTTGGTTGATACCGACATCAATCTGAAATAGACTTCCTTCCCGAAGACCGGCTTCCATGAAGAACAGTCGAAACGAATCGTCCAAGTTCCGGACCTGAGTCGCTTCTTTGTTGAATCTTTCGATGTAGTCTCGGAGAGACTCGTTCTCTCCTTGCCGGATGGCTTGTAAGACTTTCCGAGACTTTGGTTTCATTTTGGAGTGGGCGAACTGGGCCGAGAACAGCTTTGCAAGCTGGTCCCAAGATGATATAGAGTTTGGCTTGAGGGCTCTGAACCAGTCCAAAGCCAATTTCTCAAGGGTAAGAGGGAAGATTCGGCATTTGATCTCCTCTGGGACATTCCGGTATTGCATCATCGTGTCGATGTAATCTAGGTGTCGGTCGGGATCGCCCGTCCCGTCATGCATCTTTAAACCCTCCCGGGGCTTCTCTAAGTGCTTGGGTACCGGGAAATAGTCGATTTCCGCTGTAAAGGGTCCCTTCCGCGTCGTGCCTCTTCCAAGCAGGGGATCGGTGACATCTTTTACTGGAGGTTCTTCTGCTAGGAGAGTAGGTTTGAGGGGAAGTACGATCCGGGATATCTCGGTCCCGGACTTCGGCCATCTCGGCCTCCACCTGGAAGTAACGCTGACTCCTTTGATCAGCCTCGGCCTGCCTTGTCAGCAGTTGAATGAGCTGTTGGACAGCATCGATCGGTACCGGGACAGTCGGGGCTGGAGGTGGAATCTGGTTTCTAGCGGAGCTTATCGGGATCATCGCCCTGGATGAATTCCGGCCGTGGGCCGAGCTGCGAGGGAGAGTAACCGCTACCCCCTCGGGGGTTTCCTGTTGCTGGTCGGGTCTGACCACGACGCTGGATACGTTTCTCCGTCGTAATTCCGGAGCCATTGCTGATCAAGGAGGTTGGGGGTAAGACTAGAGTATAAGGCTCTCCCACTGTGGTCGCCAATGTTCGGTACCGTATCTCCGGCTATGTATCCGGTCTTGGATAAGTAGTCCGGTCCGAGATAGTTGGTACGTATGTCCTTGGTCAGTCCGAGTTGGTGTTCCGATCCGAGGTGGGGTGGTACCTGCAATGACACTCCGACGCTCAAGTCAGTGAGTGAGTCAATTACAAGTGAGAGTATGTGAGAGATGAGTACCATTAATGTGAGCAATCAATGCTTATTTATAGGTATCTGGAGTGGAGGAGGACTGTTGGATCTAGGTCTGCAATCTCCACCGTTGGATGAATTAGGTCCTTTGTTATTGTGCCTTTTGGGTGGATTGGCCATTGAGGCCCAATCCATAACAGGTCCCATTTTGGAACATTGGAATATCACGAATAACTTTCTCCTACATTATATATCACTACGCTCAGTCAAACTGTATTAACAAAATGTTCCCTAAATGAAATGCCTTCAATAAAAGAGTTTTAGATTTCGTCACAGCAAAGAATGAATTAAATACGAAACAGCTCATAACACCCGTTCTATTAATTTCTTCTTCCATCATCCAAAGCGAAGTAAATGCAAACACCTGGAAAAAATGAACACACATAAAATACTAGTTCATAAAAATAATTAAAAAATCAAATAAAATAAAATAACAACTCAGATTCAATAAAGGGTGTTACTACTTACAAAGTTGTCAACCCAACTCCTGGGACTAAAGGTTGTGAGGCTAGATCTTGTAAGAATATTGCCCTTCAAGTCAACCAAAGTTCTGCATAAATTAGACGAAGCATTGTCAATAAATGTACTTATTCAGAAGTCAAATTATCAAAAAGATTAACACTTACTCGTCCCGCGTTGACGTTGTGACTCGGCGGGTGCAAAATCGATACAAATCAACCAACGATTTGTTCAATTCACTCCGGTTTCCAACAATATCTTTGCTACCATCAGCTTTTGTAGCAACTTTCAATTCATCCTCAATCATTGACAGCCTCATCCCAATGTCCTTTTGTTTTTTTGATAATCTTTTCTTTTGGGATGAGCAGCCCCTTTGGACGTTTTCAATGACTTCAATGACAACTTCACTTTTACAATCTTCATCATTTAAAGGTAAATCCTCAACAACCTAATAACAAAAATATAAAATAAATCATTATAAATCACCAGCTTTTACAACAACCATAGGAAATCATTTATTAAATAACCTTTTCGGGATCGAATATTTTTGTAACTAAACACTTGCCCGACCCTACATCAATCCAATCTAAAAGATGGGGAAAACGCGTCTTTTTTGAACTATCCCGCAATGATAGGTGGTCAACCGTCCAAATCTACATCATCACCGATTCACCATATAGTTCAATAGTCAAAATTTAATACTCAGTAATAAAAACTTTAAACTAATGTAACTTTTTAGTTGTACCTGTAGTAATTCTGCACAGCCTGCAATATAGAACGAATCTTTGTTCTTCCCTTCATTTAAACGAGGAGCGACACGGTCTAGGCTAGAAACTAATACCCTATAAACTTCACCACCCCAATTGTATTTACAAAGGCTACCTAAATCATTTAATAGTCTAAATGGTAGGGTATGGACATCTGTGGTAGTTTTTGGAAAGTATAAGGTTTTGAAAGCAAGAAGAATGTACAACCTACAAAAATCCTCTACATCATTATCATCGGTCAACTCTCCCATTTTCTCAACTATGGTTGACACTGTAATCACCCCCCCCCCATTGAACAAATCTTTGACTCTAGATTCATTCCCATCATCAACATGAACGGGCTCTCCAACAATGCGAAGCCCCAACCCAACACAAACATCTAAGGTCGTGAAGGAAATAATCCTATTCCCAACCCGGATACCATCACTGTGTATATCTCACCTATGCACTAACTCTTTAAGTATGACACAAGAAATCTTGTTTCTTTTCTCAAGATCAATGAGGGATTTAAAAGGTGTCATTCGAAGACATTTCTTTTGTTTTGGAGTCAAAGATGCATTCATCTTCACTAAAGATTCAGTATTCACAACGTGCCTCAGTCTTCCCATGATGTACAAGGATCTGTATACTTGAAAAAATGGACAAATTTTCACAAAACAGGAAGTCAAACACTTGAAAAAATGTTGGTGAATTATACAAACGAGAAGTCTAGCACTTGAAAAACATCATGATTTCAATTTTAGAACAGACCTACATAACACAATCAAAATAAATCCCACACTTTTTGAAACATAACCAAACAATAGAGATTCCAGGAGCTGATATGAGCTACAGCAAAACCAAGCTTAAAATCTTTATTATGTTTGTCATATAGATTAGAATAAGAAAGATAGAAAACATCAATTATGGAAACATATATTTGCTAGACTCAACTGTTTCTTCTGTCACTACAACAGTAAAAGGCATCAGGGGCGCTTTTTTTAATCCATTAGGGGCGCTTTCGGGCGCCCCTAAATCTGGCGCTGCTGTTGCTAAACCTTCTACAGGAGCGCCCAACAAGCGCCTCTAATTATTAGGCAACGGGGGCGCTCGAAGCTAAAAGCCCCCCTGTTGGTCTTGGCGCGTTTGAGAATCAGGGGCGCTTACAGCTAAAAGCGCCCCTGTTGGTCTTGGCGCGTTTGAGAATCAGGGGCACTAAGATATATATTCTTCTTACCATGTTCCAACCACATCCAATCTGTATTATCTTCACATATAGGACATGCACACTGACCTTTGTTACTGTACCCAGATAGATTACCGTACGCTGGAAAGTCATTAATGGTGCCAAAAATCATAGCCTTCAGAATGAAACTTTCTTCTCTGAACCCATCATACACCTCTACCCCAATCTCCCACATTTGCTTCAAGTCTTCTATTAAAGGAGCCAAGTATACGTCAATATCATTTCCTGGTTGTTTGGGGCCAGAAATTAACAAAGACAACATCATATACTTTCGTTTCATGCAAAGCCATGGAGGTAAGTTATAGATCGCCAAAATCACAGGCCATGTACTATGGGAGCTACTCTGGATACCGTGCGGGTTAAATCCATCGGCAGACAATGCAAGGCGTAGGTTTCATGGGTCATGCCCAAAATCAGGATAATCAATATCAAGCTTTTTCCACTGCGGAGAATCCGCCGGGTGTCGTAGCATGCCATCTTTAATCCTTTCATCATCATGCCAAGTCAACAGTTTTGCATCTTCCGAATTATGGTACATACGCCTAAATCGAGGAATTATGGGAAAATACCACAATACCTTTTCTGGAGCAGAGTCTTTCTTCTTATACCGCGGTGCATTACATTTAGGGCACGACTTTAACAATGCATGTTCATTCCGAAATAAAATGCAATCATTCGGACAAGCATGTATCTTCTCAAAGTTCAAACCAATGGTGCCTAACATTTGTTTTGCATCATACGTCCGAGAAGGGAGAACATTGTCTTCCGGCAACATATCTTTCAATAGCGCGAGTAATTCCGTAAAGCTCTTATCCGTCCATCCGTGGCAAGTTTTCAAGTTAAACAGCTTTATCACAGCCGATAACTTTGTGAATTCAGTACAGCCCGCATACAACGGTGTCTCCGCATCGGTTATCAACTACTCAAACATTTGAGGAGAATCATTAAGATCGTCTTCAACCGCCTTTGCCATCTCTTCAAATTGGTCGCCATCAAATGTTTCAGGATAATCAACCGGATCACATCTCTGAGTACTATTATCCATATTTGAAGGTTCACCTCTTTTCTCACCGTGCATTGTCCAACAAATATAACTTTGATCGATTCCATTGGCCTTTAAATGTCTTCCCAACTCAACCGCAGTAACTCGATTGGCGTAACAACATCTTAAACAAGGACACTTGAACTTACTAGAAGTTCCTAAACGTCGAACAGCAAAGTTCACAAAATATTCCACTCCATCGGCATATTCTTTCGACAGACGATTGGCAGACATCCACTTTCTATCCAATTAGACCGAAATTTAATATAAATTCCTGATAAGAGAACTTAAATATGTTATAGGTGAAAAACAGACAGAGTACAATGTTTAAAAGTTTTTCAATTCATATCCAAAAAAAACAAACACACTTTCTTTTTTAAAAGTTTTCAATTCCTCTCCCTATTTTCCCAAGCTATATTTCCTATTCTATTCTTATTCTCGATAACATCCCCAATAACAGTTTTATTCAAAATATGTCCAAAAATATCAAAAGCTAGATAACAACAAAAGTACCTGAAAAGCTAAGAGAGATGAACCGCAAAGCTAAGCGAGATGAACCAGAGAGAGCGCAGGAGAGAGATCAACGAGAGCCTGTACCAATAAATAAATTTCTTAAAGTTATTATAATCATTATTATGAACCCAACGAAATTCAAAATGATTGTTAAGACTTTTCTCATTCATTTGCAAATAAGATAAAAGGCTTAAGGACTAAAATGCTAACTGAACAACAACTAAAAATAAAGATCCAACTTATTAAAATTTTACACTTTTTTTGACAAACCCAAAAAAAAATAATCATTCAAAATACTCTATCATTATCTATAACAAAAATTAATCATTCAAGAACCGAAATATCAAGAAATAATTCCTAATCATTCAAGAAAAAAATACTTTAACATGTTCAGCAACATATATAACTATAAATATCCAAAAAATACTTCAACATTTCAGCAACATATACATAACTATATAACTATAAATATCAAGACAAAAAAAAACAAAACAAACGTAATGCGGCTGCGAAAGGAGAAAGGAAAAGGAAAAGGAAACCTTATGGCTGTGGGCTGTGAACAGATGGTGGTGGCCACCGGTGGTTCGCCGTGTCTGAGAGTTGAATGGGGAGGTGCGCCGTTTGGGTGGAGATCGAGGGGGAAAGAGAGGCCGCGCCGTTTGGGTGAGAAGGGTTGCGATGGTGGTGGGGAGAGATGGCCGCGCGTCAAGAGAGCTGGGAGGGTGAGAGCTGGACGCCGTTTGGGGATCTGAAACAAAGGGGAGGAGCTGGTCGCCGGCCGTTTGCGAGAGAGATAGAGGGGGAAAGAGAGACAGTACTACTGTGAGTGAGAGGGAAATGAAATAAAGGGGATCTGAAAAATTAAAAAAATTGGGCATTGGGGGCGCTCGTGGAAAGCGCCCCTGTTGGTGGATGCGAAAATGGAATTGGGAGCGCTCATAAAAAAAATTGGGCATTGGGGGCGCTCGTGGAAAGCGCCCCTGTTGGTGGATGCGAAAATGGAATTGGGAGCGCTCATAAAAAGCGCCCCTGTTGGTGGATTCGGTTAAAAGCGCCCCTGATGCTCAAAGTACGCAGGGCCTTTAGGGGCGTTTTTTAACAAGCGCCTCTGATGCTCAAAATACGCAGGGCCTTTAGGGGCGCTTTTTAAAAAGCGCCCCTAAAGGCCCTGCGTATTTGGACATTAGGGGCGCTTTTTAAAAAGCTCCCCTAAAGGGTGTGCCCTTTTTCTACAGTTTTGTTGTAGTGTGTGACCATGTTGATGGAATAATTCACAATTTGACTTACCTCCTTAATATAACATAACCAACAGGAAAGAAAGAATCAACAAGGGAAAACGAACATTACTCCTACTCCTACACAACAGTAAAGCACATCCATGACAACAACGAAACAGAGCACAAACTCCACAGCTCCAAGCTATCCAATACAACTCTATCCCTCCAAAATCTAAAATATGAATTTGTTAACATCAAGTTTCTTTCAAGATGAGTTTCGCTTGGTATTAGGGTTTCAAAACGAATTGCAAGAAAACATTACCAGATACAAAAGGAATAGACAGATTCAGGATTTCAGTATCATAATATAATACACAGCAAATCCATCCAAGAAAATCAAAGAATAAACTTGTGAGTTTCATATGAAAACACCACAACAGAAAAGGCCATCAGGGGCGCTTTTTTTTATCCATTTGGGGCGTTTTCGGGCGCCCCTAAAGCTTGCGCTCCTGTAGATGGTGACCAACTGGAGCGCTTGTAAGAGGCGCCCCTGATGGCCATAGCGCAGGTGACCAACTGGAGCGCTTGTAAGAGGCGCCCCTGATGGCCATAGCGCAGGTGACCAATTGGAGCGCTTGTAAGAGGCGCCCCTGAATTTCAAAGGACAAAGGACATCAGGGGCGCTTTTCCTAAGCGCTCCTGATGCTATATTTTTTTTTTTTAAATTCTTTTTACCAAATCTAACCAGTTCCAAATCAAACCTGCAGCAACAACAACCTAAAATAACCAATTGAATTGGGGGATCAAATTTTCAAACCAGCCAATTCAAAATCAAATTCCAAATAAAAAACTTATAAATGCATCTAATATCCATACATAGAGAGAACAAAAATAATATGACATCCAATGTAGCAACAAAATTTACATGTCCACAAAGTAGCAACAAAATTTACATGTCCACAAAGTAGCAACAAAATTTACATGTCCACTTATTGAGTACAAACAAGCTACCCAAAATGAGCAAAAAAACAAGCTACCCAAAATGACTTGAATTTCGATTTTGATTAATCAAAGAAGCAACATAATGACACCACTCGCCTTTGACATCAGTAAGTATGTCATCAGAAAATGGAGCTCCAACCTCGTATCCTGGAAAATACTTCCAAAATAAAATAAAATAAAATAAAGTTAGAACTAAGTTGTTAAATGCTTGATATGGAATTGCTAGCTTATCAAAAAAGAAACTATATAAATTACATACATTTAGGGGAATTTCCATTTGTATGTCAGTGATTATGTCCTTCATATACTTCATAACGTAGTATCCACAATCAACATTGTTTGGTTGTCTCGGACACTACAAATCAAAAAAAAATTAATTGTTAAAATGCGAGCAAAATTTACATGGATAAGAATAATATTGATTATAAACTTACCTTTATTACTATCCAATTTGTTTTATTGTTCCCACCTCTAGTCCTAACCTCATTTGATGCCCAAAAAGTTGCCAAACAACTGAAACATCATACATATAACTATATTAATTAATCGAAATAGATACATAATTAATATTGAAATATGCGATGTATCTAAATACACACCTTTCAAACATTCCTCTCATCATGGCGTGTTTGCTATAATCACCGTGACACGAATCCAAATAGAAAATTCTATTTCTCCTAGCATCAATCACCAACAATACCCAATGTACACTACCAAAATATTTCGATAATTAAATAAATAAGACATTTTTGAAAAAACACATTATATATATATAGAGAGAGAGAGAGACAGACAGAGAGAGAGATTAAATTTCTTACCCTCCTAAGTTAATGGGTGCCAAAAACCAGCAATCACAGCTGCTTTCAAGTGCCGAAGCCAAGCGTGAATTGATATAGGCTTTTATCGCTTCCTTGCTTTCTTTAACCGCTTCCTTCACGTCCTGAAGTTGCTTTTTTGTCATTTTTTTGTCAATATGAAGGTTGCGTAGAAAAGTACGTTCGGGATCCAAAAATATAAATCTTTGTCTTTGTTCCATGGTGCTCAAAATCACATGGTACAAATACCTATAATTAAAATGTAGACAAATAAATTAACATATGATAATAAATGTACAGTGGGGAGTATGTTGATTTACATATCAGCAACAGGAATGGTAACAGGAATGCCTAAGTCATGGTATTAGCACACAGTTAGTATGGTAATGGGGAGTATGTTGATTTACATATCAGCAACAATAACAATTTAGTTGGAAAAAATTAGTTGGAAAGATTACTGCATCATGTTCTGCATTTTTCGTTTACAGAATAGCACACAATACCTCCATTAGCTGCAAAGTTTCCATTCACTTATCAAGTAAATTTGCGGGGTATATTCAAGATCCCAGAATCATTACTCTTGAATCTGTTACCGTTCAAGAGGCATATATTCAAGATCCCACGTTCCTAAATAGCACAAAGAAACCACTAAATCTGTTACAGTTCAAGAAGCATATATTCAAGATCCCAGAATCATTACTCTTGAATATTGAAAAATTGATAAAAGAACTTGAAGATATGAAGCAACTAGAAGCAGAAAGAAAGAACATATAGAAAATGAATTTGAAAAATTATGGTAGGTAGGGGTAAGAATAACCTCACATGGTAATTAAGAACAAAATCAGATAAAACCTTTTAAATCCCACATGACAAGCACTTAACTTTCCAAAATTAACAAACAATTTTTAAAATTTGTATCCTGTTTCCAAAAATTAGTAAGTGAAATGAGTCAAATATTTAAAAAGGCAACAGCCAAATTTGTTAGGCCAAAAACTAATTTTTGTTTTTCTATGTATATTTATCACACAACAAGAGAACATAAGGTTACTAAATTAACCAACCTACTACATTGTTGACAAAACCTCTGCTCAATACCATTCACTATAACTTTAGAAGTCTTTGAGTGAACCTCACAAACTTTATGCCTCTTGTGATATTACAATACCACGTTCCTATTAGTTTCCATTCACTTATCAAGTAAATTTGCGGCCACTGTAATTGCATCATTGATCCTAACAACGATAACAATAATGATAATAATTATACCTGATATATATTTGAATAGTAGCCGCAGATGCCCACTTGTGCTCATATACCTCTTCAAGTTCTTGATTTGAAAGGAAAATTGTGTCGGCAACTCCGAAGATGTCTTCATCAATCGATACGTGTATCAAATCAGCACCAGACATTGTGGAGGCATGAATCCTTATATAAGTGATGAATTCCCCCAAGGAGGGTGGTTGGGATTGAATATCCTTTCCCTTATCTACTTGCCGAGACACGGATTTATTGCGAGCACTAGAAAGGGGGGCTGGGACCGAATTTCATTCCCGCTACAAACTCCCCTAGACACTTGCTTCTTGCGAGGTTGGGATTGACTCCCATCCCGGCTAGACACCTGCTTCTTGCTTCTTGGTACCTATATATTTAAAAATTTAATTAGTTTTCAAGTATGGGACAATAAGCAATGAATTATTAACAAATGTATTAATTGCTCCTTACATTGATAAGATTTGATGGCCATGCCACGAAAGTGCCAAGTGCATCATTCACAGTCAAAAGAGTCATGTCTGCAGTATCAATTGGTACCGGCAATTCAGCATCAGGGACAACAACAAACTGAACACTGACTCTCACATGATTTGAAGGCATAGGAAGATTGTGCAAGGTGGAGCCCTCAGTGTTACAAACAAAGCCCTTTGCAACCAAAGTAAGCGGGTTTGATATAATAATTCACATTGACAATTGTTAACCTCATTGGACGCAATATTGCAACTATCCCTGAAGCTATCTGGGTCAGGAGATGGTACATCATTAGTCCTTGGACCAACTCTATCTTTTAGTTCTTTAAGTTCTTGTACTAGCATCGATACAGTGGCTTCCAACCTTTTTTCTCTACTTTCTCGTTCCGCTTCTTTTTTTTGCCTCTTTGAAGTCCAAAATGTGGTTGGAGTAATACCAAATCCCAAACCCCTTACACGTCCTGGATATTCTTCAATTGCCAGTGCACGGGCAAGGATGTCATTCGGACCATCACAATTTGAAATATCTCCTTGTGATACTGATTGAGATATTGATTCCTGATTCACAAATATTATTTAAGTTTAATTTATTCACCTACAATGAAAGACAAGAATTTTATCATACTTACAATTCTTTGTGCCACCTCTCTCGTTCTTGGGTGGTCAACGACACCATCTTTGTTTTGTCTTGCTTCTAACCATAAAACATCTCGGTCAATAGATTCCTGAGCAGGATCTTTTCCTTGCTCCCGCAGCTATTAAAATTTACCGTCTATTACTAAATAATTCAGAAGATTAATTTAATAAATTAAAGATAAAATAAAAGATAACGTGCTTACCATTCGCTCTTCAATCTCAGCATAACCTGTAACACCGGCTCTCCAAGGGTATTCAGGACGCTGCGCTCTCTCGCGATTTTCTTGGCTCCTTCTCTATAAAGACACATGTTTTTACATGAATACCTTATAAGTGTCAAATATAGGTATATGTATGATATGTAATTGTACAAACCCGGAATTCCTCTTCTTCACGTGAAATAACAAATGCCCTCCAATCCTCCAATGGTATACTATCTGCATACGGTGGTGGAGGATGGCTTCTGATGTTCCCGTCATCATCTCTCACCATCTTTGTTAGAGTTGATCTGTATTTTCTATGCGCCTTTCCAGCTTTCATAAGACAATAGTCTTTATGAGAGTCATCCACATCAAAGTATTTCTGCTTACATTCAACAAAATGATTATAAATAAACTTACATATTTAATTATAAAATAACCTAAATGTAACATCCGCAATTTAATTAACCGAATTATTTGGGTGTTAACCCAATTGAATTAATTTAGTACTTGACTGGTAAATTTACTGAGTGCTAAAATTATTTATTGGTTGCCATCGGATCGTTAACCGGATAATACGGACCAAGGAAGTTTTGGAATCGAAATAGGAGATTTCGATCAATATGGTAATTTGACCGCGTTACAACAAATACATTAAATAAATATATATATATGTATACGTGGGTGTGTGTGAGTGAAGAGAGAAAGAATTAATTAAATAAATAAATATAAGTGTGTGTGTGTGTTAATAAAGAAAAGGAAAGAATTAAAGAAAGAAGGAAGAAAAGAAAGAATGCGAGAAACAGAGGGGAGAAGAGAAAAAGAAAAGAAGAGAGAAAGAAAGGGGGAGGAAGAAGAAGAGGAAAAAGGGGGCAATTCCGCTCATCAAAACGACTTCCGTCCGACACGAAAAATGCTCAGCGTTACTTCCTCTTCGATTTGGTACCAAGAACTTCATCATCAACTCACTCTCTCTCATTTTACCAATTTCGATTTGAGAGGAAAAAATAGAGGTTTTGTGGTTCAAGCTCAAAGGAAAGCCTAGAATGGTGGTGAGGAGCGAACTCAAGGTCGAATACGCGAATATTGAAGTCCGATTTTGAGTTTTTGAAGAATTGAAGGTTAGGGATCAAATTGGGGTTTTTGGTGAATAGTAGCTTTTGGAGGTTAGGGATGATGAATAGTGTTCGTGGAAGATTTCGTGGAATTCGGCATTTCGGTCAAAAAGATGTTTCGTGATCGAGCGGAAAGTTTTGGAAGCGGATTGGAGCGATGTCGGAACGGAAAGTTTATGCGGGGAATGTTCGTGTGGTTACTCGGCGAATTCGGCTCGATCGTGGTTCACGCTTCAAGGGTGAGTTCTACTCACGTTTAGGATTTTACATTTCGAATTAATTGATAAACTGTTTTATCGCTTTCGCTGGACTGGAATATTATGTGATACTGTCTGATTCGGGTTAGGAATCGATTGGGGCGAGTCTCGGGTTGCGTCGTGTTAAAAATGGAATTTTTGGTGAATTGATTCGAGAGATTTTGATTTAAAACCGTTATTTGGAAAATCGCCGTAATTTGATAAACTTCGATTTGATCAAGATTTTGATTGATTGTTTGATGTTGATTGGGTTTGATTATATGTGTGTGAAAACTGTTTTCGATCGAAATTAAAATCGGAATATAGCGGAATCGCGGTTTTCGCGCGAAACCGCCAAAATCTGCCCTTAACAGACCCCCTTGCTGCCATTTCGCGCTCCACTTGCGCCCCAGGCGCGACTTCAGTGCCATTTGGCAGAACCTGCTGCCAGTTCGCGCGCCACTTGCGCGCCAGGCGCGACTCCAGCGCCATTTGGCAGAATTTCAGCAACCAAACACTGTTTTTCGTTTCGCGATAACTTTTGATCCGGGAACCCGATTGAGGTGTTCTAAGATGCGTTGGAAAGCTTATTCAGAGGCCTAACTGAATATTCTATTTTTAAGGCAAAATGAACTGTTTGTGATATTGAAAATTATGTTGAAAAGTGTCGAGTTAGTATGCGAGAGCGAATGTGGACTTAATGTTTTTATCGAAAAGCTGAACAATAATACACGTGTGCAAATATGTTTTATTAATAATAAACCGGTCTACGATTCACGATATATAAATTATATCGACTATGGGAAACGGCCCGATGCGGGTATTATGTTCGACTAACGGTCAAATGTAGATGGACTAACTATTCATTGAGTATAGGTGAACTAACAGGTCATCGAGTGTAGATATATTTAATATATATTTACGTGGTATGGGTGACGACCCATGTTGACATACTAGGCGGGGAAGTCATGAGCCCTTACCCTAGGCTCTGTGCCATTAGGAAACACTATTGGTTATGGGGTTCGCCGGGATTACCATGTCTGGGGTCGGTGGTGTGTCAAAGATTAAATAATGCGGTTCATCGGGATTACCATGTCTGGGGTCGGTGCCGTGTTATGTAGTGCGATTCATCGGGATTACCATGTCTGGGGCCGGTGTCGTGCTAGGTTAGATTGCGTGGTCTACAAATTAAACTACAAGAAAGAAAGTTCTATGATACGGTTCACCGGGATTACCATGTCTGGGGTCGGTGCCGTGTTATCTAGTGCGATTCATCGGGATTACCATGTCTGGGGCCGGTGTCGTGCTAGGTTAAATTGCGGGGTTTATAAATTAAACTCCGAGATAAAAGATTTCATAACTGGACCGCGAGTGTTAGTAGGGGTCTCGGTAGAACTCACTGAGATTGTATCTCACTGTTTATATTTTGTGGTTTTACAGAGAAGCAGGGGAAAAAGAAAAGGTGAAGAAGCACAGCTAGGTGGTGTGCATATGAAGACGGTGAAGACTTAGTTTTCATTGTTATTGTCTTTCCCTCGAGATTTTTTTTGTATTTTCGATTGTATAACTTGTATCAGTAAAAGTTGTAAAATCGTTTCCGCTATTTCTTGGTATTTGGATATTGGACTCTAGTTATGAGTTGTTTTTATTTATGTTCAATATCTAAAACAGGAAAAATATCTCTGATTATTTTATGATGGTACACTTGGGTATTTTTACTCGATAAAAATACCGGGGTGTTACAGTTGGTATCAGAGCAGTTCGACCTAGTCGGACTTAGTTTAGGGTTGAGTCGATTCCTTGTTAGTCCTTTTTGTAATTACACTTGTGATGCTAAGAGACATTGAGCCTGATCAACTTAATACTTAGTGCATCATAAGCGGAATTATGACAGGATGATCAAGACGCAGTCCTCGACCAAAACCGGAATCTCCAACCGGTGCATCCTCAGGAAAGGTGACATGACAGTGGAAGAATACACCGCTAAGTTTGAGAAGTTGTCTTAGTTTTACCAAGTGGTAATGTAAGCTTCGGATGACGAACGGAGAATGCAGAAGTATAAGACGGGCATAAGTGCTTTTATGATTTATGGTCTCAGTTCTTATACTGCTACAAATTATGTTGCCTTAATGCAACTAGCCTATGTCGCCGAGGATGATCTTATAGGAAATATGGGAAAGGAATGAAGGTAGTTGAAATATAACCTCCGAATGCAAAGTCCTAAGATAATTTCATCAAAGGAAACGCAGGTGCAATTCTTCGATTCTCCAAAGGTCAGAAGATGTTCTAACTGTGGAAAGCCTCACAGCGGTGATCGCAAGCGAAGATCTAATCGGTGTTATTATAGAAATGTAGAGGGTCACTATGGTATAGAGTGCCCTGTAAGGACGAGTTCCAGGAGGTTACAAGCAGCTCTAAGGCAAGGACGAGTCAACATTCTGGATGTTTAGACAGTTACGACTGCAGACAATCTACTGAGGGGTAAGGGATCAGTTTTTAATAACTCGATCAGTATATTATATGATTCGGGTGCAACCTATTGCTGTATATCCCGATCGCGTGTGAATCAGTTGGGATTAGCCCTATCATCGCTATCCGAACCGATAACTATCTTGACTGCGGCCCAGGGTCGTGTCCAGACCCAATCCTTGTGTCGGAATTGCCTACGTGTTATAGGAGACAGAAATTTCGTTGAAGGATTATTTGTTTGCCTGTGAGAAATGCGGACACCATTTTGGGTATGAATTGGATGACTGCAAATCATGTTGCAATCGACTGTGTTAATCAACTACCAGTTTCTCTTCAGAATCAGTTGAATTGTTTAAGAAAATTCTGAAGCGGTTACCTAGTTCACCTTAGACGTTTAATCTTCATTCCAAAGTGCGGAAGCACATGTTAGTATGTTATCTGCATCCACTGAAACTAGTTTAGATTTGGCGAACATTCAGGTCGTGAATGACTTTCTGGATGTTTTCACGATGAAGTTTCTTCTGAACCTCCAGAGCGAGAGGTAGAGTTTACTGTAGAATTGGTTCCTGGCACGGGATCAATACCTATTGTTTCTTAATGAATGTTTCTTGAGAATTCAAGTAAATGGAGTCTCAACTTGAAGAGTCGATGTTAAAGAAATTCTGTCGACCGAGTGCTTCTCTAAGGAGTGCTCTGGTGTGGTTAATCGAAATGAAAAATGGTAGCATGAGATCGTGCATTGATTATCGTCAACTCAACAAATTGACGATCAAGAATAAATATCCCTTACCAAGGATAGACGATTTCCTTGAGCAATTTGAGGTGCTGCAGTGTTTCTAAAATTGATCTGAAGTCAGGATATCATCAAATGAAAGTTAGAGCCTTAGATATTCCGAGGACAGCTTTCCGTACTAGGTATGGACATTACAAGTTAGTAGTGATGCCTTTCGGTCTACCTAATGCTCCAGAGGTATTCATGGATTACATGAACCGAGTTTTTCATACGTATTAGGATCAGTTTGAAGTCGTTTTCATCGATGATATCTTGATGTGCTCGAAGACCATTGAGGAGCATGTCCAACATCTCCTCATTGTTCTGAGTGCACTCCGAGAAAAGAAGTTGTACGCGAAACCTCAGGAGTGTGATTTTTGGGTGTCAGAGGTAAAGTCTTTGGGACATGTGAATTTCCCAAGACGGGAGTTTCTGTAGATCCCAGTAAGAAGGAAGCAGTGTTGAATGGGGGTGACCAACATCAGCCGCAGAGATCAAAAGTTTCTGGATCTAGCCGGTTACTATAAGAGATTTGTCCAAGGGTTCTCACGGTTAGTTTTCCACTTGCTCGGTTAACTCGTAAGGGTCATCCGTTTACGTGGGATGCCGATTGTGAAGAACGTTTTCAAGAGTGAAGATTTTGACTTCCGCTCCAACCCTGATTCTTCCAGATCCGTTTTTGGGATTCCAAAGTTACAGCGACGCTTCTGGGAATGGTTTGAGACGTATTCTAATGCAAAATCAACAAGTGGTAGCTTGGGCGTCCAGACAATTAAAGTCTCATGAGAAGAGTTATCTGACTCATGATTATGAGTTAATAGCTATTGTGTATGCACTGAAGATTTGGAGACGTTACCTGTATGGGTCTCGTTTCGAAGTCTCTAGTGGTCACAAGAGTTTAAGGTATCTGTTTGATCAGAGAGAACTGAATAGCAGGCAGAGAAGTGTGTAGAATTTCTGAAGGATTATGACTTCGGGTTGCAGTATCATCCAGGAAATCGCTCGACACGGCAGAATTATGATGCATAGATGGAATTATTAGAGTCTGATAGAGACTTAAATCTGAATTCAAGATCGAGAGGAACCTGTTAGTGTTGAGCCATATGAGGATCTCTAGTTCCCTAAGGGATTCTATACGCTTAGCATAGGAAGTTGATGTGAAGCTACAATCACAAAAGGTATTTCCAGATTTTACCGTGGATAGTGATGGAGTCAGTTGTTTCAACGGTAGAATCTGTGCGGCCGATGATGAGAACAATAAAAGGCAAGTGTTAGAGGAAGCATACTGAAGTTTATATTCTGTTCCAGGGTGTACAGAATATAAAGCAGATGTATCAGTGGCGAGGTATTAGTTTGTTAACCTCTCCTTTGTGAAGGTTAACAAGGAGATAGTATTATGTGATTCCGTTTGACAAGCCAAACGTGAATACGAATATGAAAATGAGGTGTCCGCTGATTGTTTTCGCGTTACGAATTGCCATCAAAGGATTAATTGATGGATCTGCTTGTAAGTGACTGAAATTTCCGAAGTGAAGCTTGGCGTGCGGTGTAATAGTTTTGAAAATTCGTTTTTGTGAAAACCCGCATGCTAAAGTTAATTTTGGGAACGAATTAAGAGGCTAATAGGATATGATTAAGGAGGAAAATCCTAAGAGGATTACTTAGGTTGAGGGGAAGCTCTCAACGCTATCGAATAATTCGGAAAGGAGCTCCGAGTTCTGTTTGATAGTTGTTTGGAGAACAACTGAGCTGATTTTCATTACGTTCAATTTATTTGATGTCCCCGTGGTTTATTTCTACGCTTAAGATAAACGTTTCTGGTAAATCCTTATTTCATCTTCCTTCGAGGAGTATTATCTCGAAATCTTGGGGGCGAAAGAGAAGTTTCTCGTGTTGATTCGTAACCAGAGAGTTCGTATCAAGGTAGTAGTGGATCATACTTGGAGATTGATGTGCCAACTTTGGGAAGATTTTCTACACTCATTTCGTTAATTCAAGATTGTTTTCTCGCAAATTTAAACCTTTCTGGGAATGTCAACCCTCGGTTAGTCGGATGAAAGACTTAGCGAAATTTTGAGGACAAAATTCTTTTAAGTTGGGGAGAATGTAACATCCGCAATTTAATTAACCGAATTATTTGGGTGTTAACCCAATTGAATTAATTTAGTACTTGACTGGTAAATTTACTGAGTGCTAAAATTATTTATTGGTTGCCATCGGATCGTTAACCGGATAATACGGACCAAGGAAGTTTTGGAATCGAAATAGGAGATTTCGATCAATATGGTAATTTGACCGCGTTACAACAAATATATTAAATAAATATATATATGTATACGTGGGTGTGTGTGAGTGAAGAGAGAAAGAATTAATTAAATAAATAAATATAAGTGTGTGTGTGTGTTAATAAAGAAAAGGAAAGAATTAAAGAAAGAAGGAAGAAAAGAAAGAATGCGAGAAACAGAGGGGAGAAGAGAAAAAGAAAAGAAGAGAGAAAGAAAGGGGGAGGAAGAAGAAGAGGAAAAAGGGGGCAATTCCGCTCATCAAAACGACTTCCGTCCGACACGAAAAATGCTCAGCGTTACTTCCTCTTCGATTTGGTACCAAGAACTTCATCATCAACTCACTCTCTCTCATTTTACCAATTTCGATTTGAGAGGAAAAAATAGAGGTTTTGTGGTTCAAGCTCAAAGGAAAGCCTAGAATGGTGGTGAGGAGCGAGCTCAAGGTCGAATACGCGAATATTGAAGTCCGATTTTGAGTTTTTGAAGAATTGAAGGTTAGGGATCAAATTGGGGTTTTTGGTGAATAGTAGCTTTTGGAGGTTAGGGATGATGAATAGTGTTCGTGGAAGATTTCGTGGAATTCGGCATTTCGGTCAAAAAGATGTTTCGTGATCGAGCGGAAAGTTTTGGAAGCGGATTGGAGCGATGTCGGAACGGAAAGTTTATGCGGGGAATGTTCGTGTGGTTACTCGGCGAATTCGGCTCGATCGTGGTTCACGCTTCAAGGGTGAGTTCTACTCACGTTTAGGATTTTACATTTCGAATTAATTGATAAACTGTTTTATCGCTTTCGCTGGACTGGAATATTATGTGATACTGTCTGATTCGGGTTAGGAATCGATTGGGGCGAGTCTCGGGTTGCGTCGTGTTAAAAATGGAATTTTTGGTGAATTGATTCGAGAGATTTTGATTTAAAACCGTTATTTGGAAAATCGCCGTAATTTGATAAACTTCGATTTGATCAAGATTTTGATTGATTGTTTGATGTTGATTGGGTTTGATTATATGTGTGTGAAAACTGTTTTCGATCGAAATTAAAATCGGAATATAGCGGAATCGCGGTTTTCGCGCGAAACCGCCAAAATCTGCCCTTAACAGACCCCCTTGCTGCCATTTCGCGCTCCACTTGCGCCCCAGGCGCGACTTCAGTGCCATTTGGCAGAACCTGCTGCCAGTTCGCGCGCCACTTGCGCGCCAGGCGCGACTCCAGCGCCATTTGGCAGAATTTCAGCAACCAAACACTGTTTTTCGTTTCGCGATAACTTTTGATCCGGGAACCCGATTGAGGTGTTCTAAGATGCGTTGGAAAGCTTATTCAGAGGCCTAACTGAATATTCTATTTTTAAGGCAAAATGAACTGTTTGTGATATTGAAAATTATGTTGAAAAGTGTCGAGTTAGTATGCGAGAGCGAATGTGGACTTAATGTTTTTATCGAAAAGCTGAACAATAATACACGTGTGCAAATATGTTTTATTAATAATAAACCGGTCTACGATTCACGATATATAAATTATATCGACTATGGGAAACGGCCCGATGCGGGTATTATGTTCGACTAACGGTCAAATGTAGATGGACTAACTATTCATTGAGTATAGGTGAACTAACAGGTCATCGAGTGTAGATATATTTAATATATATTTACGTGGTATGGGTGACGACCCATGTTGACATACTAGGCGGGGAAGTCATGAGCCCTTACCCTAGGCTCTGTGCCATTAGGAAACACTATTGGTTATGGGGTTCGCCGGGATTACCATGTCTGGGGTCGGTGGTGTGTCAAAGATTAAATAATGCGGTTCATCGGGATTACCATGTCTGGGGTCGGTGCCGTGTTATGTAGTGCGATTCATCGGGATTACCATGTCTGGGGCCGGTGTCGTGCTAGGTTAGATTGCGTGGTCTACAAATTAAACTACAAGAAAGAAAGTTCTATGATACGGTTCACCGGGATTACCATGTCTGGGGTCGGTGCCGTGTTATCTAGTGCGATTCATCGGGATTACCATGTCTGGGGCCGGTGTCGTGCTAGGTTAAATTGCGGGGTTTATAAATTAAACTCCGAGATAAAAGATTTCATAACTGGACCGCGAGTGTTAGTAGGGGTCTCGGTAGAACTCACTGAGATTGTATCTCACTGTTTATATTTTGTGGTTTTACAGAGAAGCAGGGGAAAAAGAAAAGGTGAAGAAGCACAGCTAGGTGGTGTGCATATGAAGACGGTGAAGACTTAGTTTTCATTGTTATTGTCTTTCCCTCGAGATTTTTTTTGTA
The DNA here is from genome assembly GCA_039519185.1 of Astragalus membranaceus. Taxonomy (NCBI): domain Eukaryota; kingdom Viridiplantae; phylum Streptophyta; class Magnoliopsida; order Fabales; family Fabaceae; genus Astragalus; species Astragalus membranaceus. Next base: position 76,496,358 of record CM076849.1, on the reverse strand, counting down.
TTTTCGATTGTATAACTTGTATCAGTAAAAGTTGTAAAATCGTTTCCGCTATTTCTTGGTATTTGGATATTGGACTCTAGTTATGAGTTGTTTTTATTTATGTTCAATATCTAAAACAGGAAAAATATCTCTGATTATTTTATGATGGTACACTTGGGTATTTTTACTCGATAAAAATACCGGGGTGTTACACTAAAAGTCAAAAATAAGACTCATACTTGTATCATATGCCATAGCTCATCCTTATGCTTCTCGAGTAAGGCCTCCTTTTTACTAATCCAACTGCTGATTGTAATTGGTACATCCTGCCTTGCTCTGACACCAAGGAACATTTTCAATTGTTTCCCGTTGGCACCAATTGCTTGATTTTTAGCATTCCATTGGACCTGCATTATTACTTGGGTAAATTAGATAACAAACAATTAAAAGTACGTAACAAAATTAGTTAATTAGTAAGTATCGTACAATAAGTTTAGGAAGGCCTTTGTTTCCCCGATTGATTATATTCTTTTTAACTGTCATTCCACGACGAGTGAACTTTTTTTGGGGCTGATGTTCACTCTCATGACCACTGTCATGTGCACTATCATCACTCGGGGAAGTCATCTCACCTGCAACACAATAAAACAATTGCTATTAGGCTATATGTTATTTTAACAATTAAGTTAATTTTTAATTACAATATGAAAATGAATAAAAAAGAAACTCTGCATGATATATTATTACCTTTTCCTTTTCCTCGATCTAATGTTACTAGCCACTTCTTTAATTGTATGATATTTTGTTTTTTGCTTCCTACTACTTTGTTTTCGACGAAACGTAATTCCATCGTTATGATCATGTCTAACATACAAAATTTCCTCTGTAGAAGTATTTTCCCGTATTATTGGTTGTGATGACCCGAAGAAAGGGTCGTCCTCAATGTCAATATCTTCATGAGCTTGATCCCCGAGGTCATTCACCAAAAATTTTTTGTTTGTCAATAAAACAATGCACCAATTCATATCAACTGGATCAGTGACATAAAACACTTGTTGGGCTTGCGAGGCTAAAACAAAAGGTTCATCTTTGTACCCTACCTTGTTGAAATTCACCCGCATGAAGCCCATGTCATCTATTTGTACACCATTATTATTGTCAACCCAATTACATTTGAACACAGGCTCCGAAAACATATTGTAATCCAACTCCCATATCTCTTGTATGACACCGAAGTATGACATATTCGCGTAAATGGGATTTCTATCTTTCGCACCTGATGTATGCATAGTTTCAGCTACAAGAGTAACCCCACTATTTTGCATTTTACTCTGATCATCATGGAATTTTGTATAGAACGTGTACCCATTTTGTAGATAACTAGTGTAAGAGAAAACATGTATAGTTGGACCTTTTGCTAACCATCTCAATCTTTCAGAAATCGCAGTAGGATTCAAAACAAACTCAATATCAATTTGATCTTTTAGCCACTGTATGAAACTCCGATTGTGTTCTTTTGTTAACCAAACTTCACTCTTAGTTGGGTAGTCACTCTGAAGAATTTCCATGTGTTTGGCAACATAAGAATCAATCTGATTATCATTGTGCAGAACATATAAGTGTGCTTGCTCTAGTTCTTTCCTGGATACCCTCACTATTTTCCTTCCTATTATCCCTTTACCAACACTTCCAATGTGACGTTCCCTTGGCATCCCAACAGAATATTCAACACTAGATAGATAGCCGGTGGAGAACTCAATAGCTTCTTCAACAATGTAGCGCTCAGCAATGCAACCCTCGGGTCGTGATCGGTTTTTAACATATCCTTTTAATATCTTCATGTACCGCTCAAACGGGTACATCCATCTCATGTAACATGGGCCAGACAACTGTGTCTCTCTAACTAGATGAACTATCAAATGAATCATTATGTCAAAGAATGAAGGCGGAAAAAACATCTCAAGCTCACATAAAGTGACAGTAATTGATCTTTGCAGAGCTGGTAACTTTCCAGGGTCAATCACTCTACTACATATCGCCTTAAAGAAGAAACAAAGTTTAGTTATGGATTGACGCACTTTCTTGGGCATAATGGATCGTATACCAATGGGTAGCAAATTCTCCATGAGAACATGACAATCATGAGACTTTAGAGACTTTAACTTAAGGTCTTTCATCGATACAAGGTTCGTAACGTTTGAAGAGTACCCCTCTGGAACTTTAACTTCATGAAGAAAATTACAAAAGACAGTTTTCTCTTTTCTAGATAGAGTATGAGCAGCCGGAGGTAGATATGTACGTGTACCCTTCTTTATCGGACCCAATTCTGGTCTCAACCCCATACTAACCAAATCTAACCTTGAATTGATCGTATCTTTAGTCTTTCCTGGCATATTGAGTAAGGTACCAATGACACTTTCGAATACATTTTTTTCAACATGCATCACATCAATGAAATGTCTTACGTATAATGACTTCCAATATGGCAATTCAAAGAAAATCGATTTTTTCTTCCACCCTCGTTTGGCAACATCTCCTGCAAAAGGTTTCCCAAACTTAATGTCTACATCTTTCACCTTTTCAAATAGTTGTTCACCGGTCAAAGGCGAAGGAGCTTTACGAGTTTCTGAATTCCCATTGAATGCCTTTCTCCATACCCGATACTGATGAGTTGGAGGCAAAAATCTCCGATGGCCAAGATATATATTCTTCTTACCATGTTCCAACCACATCCAATCTGTATTATCTTCACATATAGGACATGCACACTGACCTTTATTACTGTACCCAGATAGATTGCCATATGCTGGAAAGTCATTAATGGTGCCAAAAATCATAGCCTTCAGAATGAAATTTTCTTCTCTGAACCCATCATACACCTCTACCCCAATCTCCCACATTTGCTTCAAGTCTTCTATTAAAGGAGCCAAGTATACGTCAATATCATTTCCTGGTTGTTTGGGGCCAGAAATTAACAAAGACAACATCATATACTTGCGTTTCATGCAAAGCCATGGAGGTAAGTTATAAATCGCCAAAATCACAGGCCATGTACTGTGGGAGCTACTCTGGATACCGTGCGGGTTAAATCCATCCGCAGACAATGCAAGGCGTAGGTTTCTTGGGTCATGCCCAAAATCGGGATAATCGATATCAATCTTTTTCCACTGCGGAGAATCTGCAGGGTGTCGTAGCATACCATCTTTAATCCTTTCATCGTCATGCCAAGTCAACCATTTTGCGTCTTCCGAACTACGGTACATACGCCTAAATCGAGGGATTATGGGAAAATACCACAATACCTTTACTGGAGCAGATTCTTTCTTCCTATACCGTGATGCATTACATTTAGGACACGACTTTAACAATGCATGTTCATTCCGAAATAAAATGCAATCATTTGGACAAGCATGTATCTTCTCGTAGTTCAAACCAATGGTGCCTAACATTTGTTTTGCATCATACGTCCGAGAAGGGAGCACGTTGTCTTTCGGCAACATATCTTTCAATAGTGCGAGTAACTCCGTAAAGCTCTTATCTGTCCATCCGTGGCAAGTTTTCAAGTTATACAGCTTTATCACAGCCAATAACTTTGTCAATTCAGTACAGCCCGCATACAACGGTGTCTCCGCATCGGTTATCAACTTCTCAAACATTTGAGGACAGTCATTAAGATCATCTTCAACCGCCTTTGTCATCTCTTCAAATTCGTCGCCATCAACTGTATATGTTTCAGGATAATCAACCGGATCACATCTTTGAGTGCTATTATCCATATTCGAAGGTTCACCTCTTTCCTCCCCATGCATTGTCCAACAAGTATAACTTTGATCGATTCCGTTGGCCTTTAAATGTCTTTCCAACTCAAGTGCAGTAACTCGATTGGCGTAGCAACATCTTAAACAAGGACACTTGAACTTACTAGAAGTTCCTAAACGTTGAACGGCAAAGTTCACAAAATATTCCACGCCTTCGCCATATTCTTTCGATAGACGATTCGCAGACATCCAATTTCTATCCATATTAGACCGAAATTTAATATAAATTCCTGATAAGAGAACTTAAACATATTAGAATAACACACAAAGTACAATTTTTCTAACCTAAGACATCAGAGTTAGTTCTTTTATAGTTTAACTTAAAAATTTTGCTATATAACAACCGAAATTTATTATATCTAATTTCCTGATAAGAGAACTTAATGGTAATTTTCTGAACCCAAGCCATTCAACCTTGGATAACGTCTTTTCTATGCAATTTAACATCCATCATCATGCAATTTAATCCAATTTTCGATTCAATTTCAACTCCAATTCAAACAATCATCAATTTCAAATACACCAATACTTATGAGTACATATGTCAATTGCTCAAGTGTCTAAACAATAACCACAATAAAAAGAAGAGAGAATAAGAAAAGTACCGTAACAAGGGGAAGCAACAACGAACTTGACCTAGATGTGAACGGCAACAAGACAGAACTCGAACCTCCGCAAAAAGTACTCGAACTAGACATAAAAAAATGAATTAATCAACAAGTAGGAGTAATATGCCAATTCAGAAATTTGAGTACAACATTCTAAACAAGACACACAATACACCACAAATGAAAGTATTAATAAGACAGTATGAACCTGAAGAATTAACCAATTGTTCACCATCAACTATGAGAATCGGAACCTTATTGTAGTCAGACCATTTGATCTCTTTCTTGTTGATCAGATTTACTTCCACCACTTTGTACGGAACATCATAATAGTCTAGGAAAGCTGAAGAAAAACCAATTCAAAAAATTAGAAATTTTCAAAACTATATCCATCTAATTAACTTACAAACAACGCAGCACGTTAATTTATTATGATAATAGAGTTCAGAAGAAACAATTTCAAAAAATCAGAAGTGAGAGTGTTGTTTAGAATGTTGACACCCTTTCGAACATTATGGTAAATCTCAACAGACAGAACAACTTCAGGATACTGCACCGGTATGTGTTCCTGAAGGCCCGCTGTGTTGACCTGCCAAACATTAAACTAACAATGATTGCGAACATGAACATGAAAAAACTGGGAAATGCTTACAACATCAAGTCTGATTTGAAAATATCAATAACAATACATAGAACAGTGGGAAAACTTTGGATGTCCCATTACCAACTTTATAAGACCAACTGAAATTAGTAGTCAACCACACAATACTCGCAGCATATGGATACAAAAAGAAGAAATAAATTGCACCTCCCAATAGAAGTAACCTTCAAGTAACTACTGATTTGATTTAATACATTTTAATATTTCTAGTTGGTCATAAACGGCTTCACTTGGAGATGAAATTCAAAGAATATTTAATCTAACTGAAAAAGGTATATCGACAGGCAACATAGAAAACAAAAAGTTTAGAAGGCATACATAAAAGAGGCTATAAATTTAATAATGACTTTAATTTATCTAAAAGTAAGATACATCCCTAAGGTGTTTCAAATAGAACGAAACAATTTTATAGGAAGCAATAATCACATAAGAATTTCAGCCAACCTTTCGGGTAGAACTTGTGGACCTAAGGGACATCATCCTTTCAGTTCTTGCTGATTTTTGGGCTGATTCATTGATCCTGCAGACAGAACTAAACCAAAGGACAAGATACCTGAATGAGATCATAAATAGAAAGTGGAATAAACACATAAATATTCACAATACTAACTCTGACAGCTGCCTTGTCTTCCTCCTGCTTCTGTTTGATTCTCACAACCTTCTCCACCTTTTCTACACAATTACTCTGGAAATCAATCAAATATAAGAGAAGTCTTAATTTTTGACGGGACTTCCAACAAAGAGAAACATAATTCCCCGAAAACACGGGAATGGATATAGAGAGAAAAAATTGATGGCACAGATTTAATACTAAACAAGCTTTAAGAAATTTTCAATAGTCAAATGGTCTAAACCGATCAGTGTACACATTCATCCCAAAGTCCAATGTGAATTAGCTTCTAACAGTTATCTAACTAACCTTTTCTAATAGCAAACTTAGTAAAGTTGTATGTGAATGTGATATCAAATAAAGAAATGGTTATCGGGTAAGGACACACTTGATAAGCTTATATTAAACTATAGCTAACTAGCTTATACCTACTTGATTATGAGCTGAAACTGATTCAACATTGTAATCGGAACATAAGAGTAAAAATTGAAACTAAATGATTTAGTTTGTACATAAAAATATTTAACCTTGCTGCAGAAAGGACAACATTCTAAACATTCTAAACAAGACACACAATACACCAAGGACAAGGACAAAAGTGAAGGAGGTGTACCGCGTAACAGAGAGAGAGGGAGAGACAGAGAGAGCGAGCGTTCTGCGTGTTGACGGCGAGAGAAGGAGGTGTACCGTGGAACTCGCGTATCTTTTCGTCCTTAGGATCAGTGCAGATGGCGAGAGAAGGAGGTGTGAGGAGTGGAGACGGTGGCGTTGACGGCGACGGTGGCGTTGACGGTGGCGGTGCGCTTCCGTTGTGTTCTTAGGGAGAGAGAGTGAGACGTTGAGTGTTTAGGTTTGGAGAGGGAGAGTGAGTCGTTACGGGAGGGAGTGAGATCTGATGAGGAATTTAGAAATTTTAATATAAGGCATCAGGGGCGCTTCTAAAAAGCGCTCCTAAAGGCCCTGCGTGTTTTGACCTTCAGGGGCGCTTTTCTAAAAAAGCGCCCCTGAAGGCCAAAACACGCAGGGCCTTCAGGGGCGCTTTTTAGAAAGCGCCCCTGATGATGGCGCCCTTTTTTAACAATTCTGTTGTAGTGAAATCAAGTGTACAAACTTGTTTACAGAATCGCGAAAGGTCGGAAGAGAGAGGTGGAGACGCGATGCCGGCGAAAATGGCAACGAGCACGAACGCAGTGACGGCGGAAGACAACCCCTTTTTTGATAGTGAGTGTGCGAGATTGAAGGAGACTAAGAGATTGAAGGGAAGAGTAATGAACAGAGTGCGTGGGAGGGAAGAGTTGTGCGTGGGAGTGAAAGAGTTGTGCGTGTGGGGAGAAAGTGCGTGAGCTGAGAGAGGAAAGAGGTGTGCGTGGGAGTGACTAATTTTATTAAAACCTAATCATTTTTTTTGAATTTCATTCCCAAAATAATGTGCAAGTATTCATACGGTATTTGGTATTTTTGGCTGGATTTTTTGGCTGAATTGCATTATTGTTAAACAATTCATGAGTTGCTTACCGGATGTGCGACCAGATGCATAAAGTGAAAGAACAGGCGACATCGCAACATGCATAGCCGGGGTATTAAAAGTCTCAAACATGATTTGGGTCATCTTTTCACGGTTAACCTTTGGGTTAAGAGGAGCATCAGTCAGAAGAATTGGATGCTCATCAGGAGAAACCTCTAGCTTATGGAAGGCATGATGCCAAATCTTTTCCATATCATCCCAGTTGCTCACAATTCCATGTTCAATGGGGTACTTGAGAAGCACATTACTCTTTCACAGTGCATCATCGCCAATATATTCCTCACCACTGGGACGTTGACGACCTACAATGGTGCGAAATTCTATATTTGGGGCATCTTCTCCGGCAAACCCAGCCTGAAAAGTTAAAATGCAATTACATATCGTGATTCAAAATGATTAAACTTGAACACCAAAATAAAAATTCCATTATATAGTCTACCTTAAACATTCCTGTTCCATTGTCGAGAATAATTGGTTGAATATCCTCATAGTCCGTCATCTTGTACTAACTGGTGGATAAATAACAAATATTTAGTACTTATCAATAGAACAGCATCGTTTCTTTGAAGGGAAAAAACACAAGTTATTATTTTGAAAGAAAAAAACCCAACTTAAAAATTCAGCTCTTCTTACCTAATTGTTTTCTCTTTTGTGATGCTATAAACTAAGATCTTTAGGATCATCCTTAAATAGACAAGGTGCACCCTTTCACCGTTGACATTGGCTTGAATTATAAATATTTTACACTGGTATTGGCTTACAAGCTGCATATGTTGACGTTGGTGACTCACCACTTGATTGTTGTTTTCAATTTATTTATTTATTTATTTTAAACAAATGTCGTTGCATGCCTTAATTAAATTAAGGTGCTTGTTTATTTTGTAGTGAATTGCGTCTTTTTTTATTATTTTATTTTCTTATATATATTTTTCACATCATGACTTTAACAACCATTTATATCAAAGTCTTTTTTTACTATTATTTCTTATGTAAGTCGTCGTCTGAGTTTACGCCTTACCCCATAAGAGCTGTCGCCTTAAATTTGGGGTTATTATTATTATTATTATTATTATTATTATTATTATTATTATTATTATTATTATTATTATTATTATTATTATTATTATTATTATTATTATTATTATTATTCGTACTACTACTTTCATTATTATTCTTATTATTATAATTATTACTACTATTGTTATTATTGTTACTATTATTTATTTTTAGGTCGACTTTAGCAACTATTATGATTTAATCTTAGAAGATAAGAAATACTATAGTTTTTTTTATAAACAAAATACTAACTGCCTTTTGGTTTTAATTAATCATATACCTATACATTTAGAACACCCTGTTTGTTTATTCAAAACATGATTTTGGTTGGGAACGAAGGTTGGCTCAGTTGGTAAGGCTTTGGCTCTATCCCCGCAACGGAATGAGTTCAACTCCTGCTGCTAGTGTGATGACCTTTTTGGTGGGTGATCTGTAAGAAGATCTATTATGGCTCAAAGTGCTTTGAGACCTACCCTGATCCTGGTGAGCCCTCAAAACCCAACTCCCCTAAACTTTTTTTTCTAGAAAAAAAACATTATTTTGGTTGTTAGGAAATTGATTTCATGTGGAATTTGGGAAATTAAGAGAAGGTAATTGAACGTATACGTAGTCTTAACTACTCCCTCCGTCCCATATTATATGTCGTTTAAGGTTGTGGTGCAGGAATTAATGAATGCAATTATTAGTCTAGAATTTGTAAGAAGTATTTTTATTCTTCCTAATATACCCTTCATTCATTGAATTAGAAATGAATTAAAAAAATTTTGCATTCAAATTTGAGGGTATAATAGGAAAAACATAATTAAAGCTTATTGGTATTTTAAAACGTCAGGTATTATGTGACAAATTTTTTTGGCTAGAAAGTCATATAATATGAGACGGAGGGAGTAATAAATAAGCTTTAAAAAGTTTGATTTTTATTTTGGCTAAATTGCACTTTTGGTCCTTTATCTTTGGCTTTGGTTTCATTTTGGTCCTAAATTGCACAAAAAATAAAGAAGAGGGACAAACACGAAAAAAAAAAGATAAATGACCAAAATGAAACCAAAGCCAAAGATAAAAGACCAAAAGTGCAATTTAGCCTTTTATTTATTTATTAACAGGATTTAATTGGTATATACAACATGTTAGTGTGTTTTTTTTTGTGGTGATACAATATGTTAGTGTAAGTATATATTTTATACTACCAATCAATTTTTTTTTTATTTTTTTCCAAAATAGAAGGAAAGAAAGAAGATAGAAGAGGGGCCAATGGGGGACTAGACCAATACCCCTGGCAGAAATGGAAAATAAAGTCAAAACAATAATAGGGAACCCTAACATGAGGACCCCAAAAACAATCTATCCTAAAGACCAGATATAAGACAGATTGATAGACTAAAAAACAAACCCAGATCAAAAGGAGACAGAGGCAGAGTTTGTCCATGACACTAAGCCAGATCTTGAGAAAAAGGGCACCCTATTGGGTAGCGCTCTTGATGTAAGCGCTACATTTACTTAAAACGCGCAGAGAATGGGCAGCGCTACTGCTGTAAGCGCTGCTTTTCGTTAAAATGCGCTGGGGCGACGGGCAGCGCTTTTTAGGAAACGCTGCCTATAGGAGAACGCGTTGGGTTGTTGGACAGCGCTTATAGGCAAACGCTGCCTATTACGAATAATTTATTTGTTCATTTCCTCACATTCCTGCGCGCTACCTCTCCAACGACTCTCTCTCAGTTCGCCTCCCACTCTCTCAGCAGCTAGCTCTCCAGCAACTCTCTCTCATTTCAGCTCTCCAGCCAACGACTCTCTCTGAGTTTTCCTCCCTCGCGTTCCTCACATTCCCTCAAACCCGTAAACTCGGAAAAACCCATAAACCCCAACCGTAAACCCAGCAAAATGGAATCTTGGTGGTTCCTGTTGTTCCTCGCGTTCTTTCAGTCCTTTGGTCAACGTGGTTCTGCATTTGGTAGCAGCAACCCATATTTGTGTATGTTGGAGGTGAAAGTTTTGCATTTGGTAAGTTCAATAGTTTTATTTGGTATTTTTATTGATTTTCGTTTTTTGTATTTTATTCAACTAATAGAAGCCCATCTTGTGGATTTGGGTACCCTGGAGTTTCGATTTGCCTAGGAAGTGAAGAGTAGCTTGTTGGTGATTCACTAGTTTCGTTTAGAGGGGAGTTCTTTACTCTTTCGTTCCTTTTAGCTTGATTGTTGGATTAATGGATATGGTGCTCTAGAAATTTGGATTGTGTTCTAGAAATTTGGATTCATGTGAATGTTGTAAATGAATGACTTAGTTATTTGGACGTTGTAAAATTTGTGATTGTTAATTGGATGAATGACTTAGTTATTTGGATGCATGTGAATGTTGTAAATGAAAGACTTATTTAATGGATATGTTGTAAAATTTGTCTAGGAAGTGAAGAGTAGCTTGTTGGCAATATGGAAGACATCAAAGTCTTTGATTTCTTTAGTTGAAAATAGTTGAATGTCTTAGCTTCAAAAAAATTGTACGTTGTGTGTTTTTCACCTATAATAGGTTTAAGTTTTCTTATCAGGATTTTATTATAAATATTAGGAAATTATGGATAGAAAGTGGATGTCTGCCAATCGTCTGTCCAAGGAATATGCCACTGGAGTGGATTATTTTGTGAACTATGTTGTTCAACGTTTAGGGACATCTAGTAATATCAAATGTCCTTGTTTAAGTTGTTGTTATGTAAAATCAGTTAATGCAGAGGAGTTGGTAGGACATTTAAAGGGTTACAGAAATGATCAAAGTTACACTTGTTGGACAATGCATGGTGAGGAAAGAGGTGAGTCTTCAAATATGGGTAATAGTACTGAGAGATGTGCGCCGGTTGACACCGAAAGACCTACATTTGATGGGGACGAATTTGAAGAGATGGAGAAGGCTGTTGAAGACGATCTTAATGGCTGTCCTCAAATGTTTAAGAAGTTGATAACGGGTGCGGAGACACCGATGTATTCGGGTTGTACCGAATTCACAAAATTATTGGCTGTGACAAAAGTTGTATAACTTGAAAACTTGCCACGGATGGATGGATAAGAGCTTTACGGAATTACTCGTACTATTGAAAGAAATTTTGCCGAAGGATAATGTGCTCCCTTCTCGGACGTATGATGCAAAACAAGTGTTAGGGCCCATTGGCTTGAACTATGAGAAGATACACGCTCGTCCCAATGATTGCATTTTATTTCGGAATGAACATGCATTGTTAAAGTCGTGTCCTAAATGTAATGCATCGCGATATATGATGCAAAACAAATGTTGCCGAAGGATAATGTGCTCCCTTCTCGGACATATGATGCAAACAAATGTTAGGGTCCATTGGCTTGAACTATGAGAAGATACATGCTTGTCCCAATGATTGCATTTTATTTCGGAATGAACCATGCATTGTTAAAGTCGTGTCATAAATGTAATGCATCGCGATATAAAAAGAAAGAATCTTCTCTAGAAAAAGTGTTGTGGTATTTTCCCATAATTCCTCGATTTAGGCGCATGCACCGTAGTTCAGAAGATGCAAAACACTAGACATGGCATGATGATGAAAGGATTAAAGATGGCATGCTACGACACCCGACGGATTCTCCGCAATGGAAAAAAATTGATATTGATTATCCTGATTTCTTGTTGGATCCAAGAAACCTACAACTTGCATTGTCTGCTGATGGATTTAACCCGCACGGTATTCAGAGTGGCTCCCACAGTACATGGCCCGTGATTTTGGCGATCTATAACTTACCTCGATGGCTTTGCATGAAACGCAAATATATGATGTTGTCTTTGTTAATTTATGGGCCCAAGCAACTAGGAAATGATATTGATGTATACTTGGCTCCTTTAATTGAAGATTTGAAGCTAATGTGGGAGACTGGAGTAGAGGTGTATGATGGGTTCAGAGAAGAAAGTTTCACCCTGAGGGCTATGATTTTTGGCACAATTAATGACTTTCCAGAATACGGCAATCTATCTGGGTACAGTAACAAAGGTCAGTGTGCATGCCCTATATGTGAAGACAACACTGATTGGATGTGGTTGGAACATGGTAAGAAGAATATCTACCCTGGTCATCGTAGATTTTTGCCATCTACTCATCAGTATCAACTGTTGAAAAAGGCATTCAATGGGAATACCGAAACCCATAAATCTCCCATGGCTTTGACGGGTGAACAACTATTTGAAAAGGTGAAAGATTTGAACATTAAAAACACACTTAGAGCAAGTGTACTCTCTCGCAGAAGTAGTATAAAAGATATCGTCTCCACAGGGATTAATTAACAAGTACCAAATTACTTAAGATTAATTATTATTTAGAGGAACGAATGTTTGGTGGTTATATAAACTAAAATAAAAAGAAATAAATAGCAAGAATTAAAATATAATGTTTAACCAATGGAGAGAAGTCTAGGGTCACAGTTTCACTTACAAGCTTGGATTCCCCTATGTCTAATTCTACCTGAATTCCTTTATTTTATTCAATTACCAATTCCTTTACTAAAACTATTAATCCGTTTGGTCATTCGTGATTAGTATTTGTTTTCCTAAATTACCCTTGTTTTGTCATGCAAGAATTTAAATTCAAGAAAAGCTTAAAGAGCAAAAAGGTTGAATGATTGGAAGACTAAATTAAAGTTTGGTCACGCATTAATTATAGTCCCAACTATCCTATAGGTCTACCAACTAATTGATTATGAACAAGCAAAAGGTTGTCAATCCTAATTATGTGATAAAAGCAATAAGATAATATTAAGTGAAATAAAAACCGGGAATTCAAAGTATAAATTAAAACATAAAAAGGTCTCTAAACTTGCAATATCTACCTAAGACCCTAGAAAAAGATTTAGTCATCCATAGTTATCAATAACACTGAAACACAATTAAGAGTCATAAATTACAGAGATAAAAATAATCCGGAATAGAGAAAATTTTGATCTTCAGTATTTAGTCTTCTTTTTCTGCTCCAGAGCTCTCTCACGATGTCAAGAATGATAGCCAAAATATATTTTTCCTGTTCTTCCGTCACAACGTGCGTGCTTCTTTGCTCTCTCAATTATCAAAGGTCTCTCCTTTTTTTACTCTTGCGTCAGACTCTATATATATTATCTGTATGAAGTATGCGGCTGCCTCCTCTTTTTATTAACCACTCTCCTTTCTTTTTCCTCAAGCCTAGGATTCCTTATTTTTTCTCTTCCCAAGTCACGTCCTATTTTGCTTTCTCTTTGCTGATTTGGTCCAATTCATACTCACACTTGGGCTTTCACTAGTGAAAAAAATGCCTTTTATAACGGTCATTTATATCGGTTAAAAACGGTCTGATATTAAAAGTGACGCGGTGGCAGTTTTGTAATTAAAATTACAATTTTTATATCGGTTGCCACTGGAACCGATATAGAAAGTGGAAAAACCATCTTTCATATCGGTTCCCTTGCATAACCGTTATAGAAAGTCCAAAAATTTTGGCTTCCATAACGGGTCACAAAACCACCCGTTATAGAAACCAAAAACATTAGGCTTTTACGCATCTCTTCACCATTGGTTCCCTCTCACTCTCGCGTCTTTCCTCAGCATCACTCCCACCGTCCTTAGTCTTAATCACCAACACCGCCCTAACCAACACCGCCCTCACCTCCATGCCTTGGTGCTCACCCCCTCACTCTCATTCGCACACCCTTCGCTCCCTCTCACTCTCATTCGCAGTCACTGTTTCTCCCTCTCTTTCAGTCACCGATTCTCTCACTCACAGCGCCTTTCCCTCTCTTTCAGTCGCTGTTTCTCCCTCTCGTCTCATTCACTCACGAAGCTGCTAGAGAACGAAGTTGACGTCGCGTTTCTCCCTCTCGTTCTCTCTCGGTTCGTTCTCTCTCTCTCTCTCTGCCTCTCTCTCTCTGTCTCGCTCGATCTCTCTCAAAACTTTTTTTTGACAAATATTTCTCAGTTGATAGGCTTTGTGGATTTCGGTAATTAGGGCTTTGTTACATATGTTGTGGATTTGTTGATTTTGTGTATTTAGGGTTTAGGGTTTGTTGATTTTCTCAGTTGATATGGTTTTTTTACACATTCACCAAATGTTTGATTATTTGTTTCATGTGTTTATGAATATATGAGGTTTTTTTACTATGTAGTAGCTTACAACTCCACTTCTATTCTACTGTTTCTACAGACTGAGCGACATGGCTGAGATTTCAACTTCAGGGTATAAGGATTTTGTGGCTGGCTTGTTCGCTGGAGTTGCCGCCGTTGCAATTGGCCACCTCTTTGACACCGTCAAGGTTCAATTTTTTATCACCTCTTGTTTGATGTACTTATGTTGACCTGTTTGGTTGTAATTCTGCATGGGTTTTAGAATTAACCTTTCCAAATAACTTTTAACTGATTTGATTGTTTCTATACTATTACTGCATTGCAATTGCAATTAACCTTTCCAAATATTTTGAGAATGAACAAGTACAATAACAAGGAATGAAGACAGTGATAGGAAATTTGAGATTTGTTATCTCATTAATAACAATCACTTTCTCATCTTGTTTTCCTTTATCAAACTGTTTGCATTTGTGATGGAAAAAGTCACCCATTCAAAGGCTCAAGGAATCAAGCTCTTCTAAATGCAATTATGATAAAAGGGGTTTTATCTTTTTCTGGGGTTATAATATAAGTTGGTAAACAGATTGAGCGGAAATTTTAGAGTTCAATGTTATGACTTCAGCTGGTGAATAACTGCCAAAACTATAAAAAACTAACATTTGCAATAAAAAACAGTAAGGGCGATAAAATGATCCATTGCAATGCAACAACGTATACACCTTGACATTTAAACTTTGGTGTTCTAATTATGATGATTTTTACTTATGATTATGCAGGTCTTGGCTAGCAAAACCAAAATTTATATGGTACTTGAGTTTGTGAATGGAGGAGAGTTATTTGACAAAATTGTAAGAGAAATTTGCTTTTTATATATATACATGATCCAATATTGGCAGTATTTTAAGAACTGAACCAGAACCGTTTGTTCAATCGGTTGAACTAGGAATCGGCTATGCCTACAATTTGGTTATTTAGTGGTTTGATCTCTAGTTCATACCGGTTTGAGTGGTTTAAAGTATTCGAACTGTGACCGAAAGGTCTGGCCGGTTCAAACTCCTTGGTTCGGTTTTTAAAACATTGATTATTGCCAATGACAATGAATGAGGAGCTTACTTGTGTTAACAGGCAACCAAAGGTAAACTTACAGAAGCTTTTGGTAGGAAGATGTTCCAACAATTGATTGATGGTGTGAGCTACTGCCACAACAAAGGTGTCTTCCACAGAGATCTTAAGGTTCTTTCAAAATCTACTTAAAAACTTATAGCATTGTGAATCTTGATTTGAACACTATGTTCCAGATTACCAATTCTTAGGCTCATATGACTTGCAGCTTTACAAAAAAAATGGTGTTATTGCAGCTAGAGAATGTACTCGTGGATACGAAAGGCGACATAAAGCTAACCGATTTTAACCTCAGTGCTTTGCCCCAACATTGTAGGGTAAGAAGAATAAAATATTGTTTGAACCATAGTTCAAAGTAAATTGCATCATTTTGGAAACTTATATAAGTGTGTGAAAATTTCAGGAAGATGGATTGTTGCATACAACTTGTGGAAGTCCTGACTATGTTGCTCCTGAGATTCTTGCCAATAGAGGCTTTAATTTTTAGAAAGAAGAAAATGTTGATATCCCTGAAACACGAACACTTCTGAGACTTTAATTTTTAGAAAGAAGAAAATTTGCCACTTAAATGTAAGTGAAATTAATTTAACACACAATGTACTTTGAATTTTAGGATGTCTCTGAGAGGAAGATAAGATTTACATCCAATTATTCACCAACAGATTTGACAGAGAAGGTTGAGGATATTGCGACAAGTGTTTGAAATAGGTCCATCTTTGTATGTAGTAGAACTAAGGAAGTCTAATGGAGTTCATATTATTATTGTATAACTATGTGTTGTGGGACAATCAGGTGTTTGAAATAGGTCCATCTTTGTAACTGTCCACATCCTGTTGAAGTTCATATTATTATTGTATAACTATGTGTTGTGGGACAAACTTGCTGCTGGATGGACCTCCTGTTGAAGTTCATATACATATTGTATAACTATGTATTGTATAACTATGTATTACAGAAGGATCTAGAGTTGATGGAAGACAACCTTACTTTTTTTTAAATAAAAAAAAGAGACTTTTCATATCGGTTCCCATAAAAAACCGATGTGAAAATTCATTTTTTTATAAAAAAAGAGACTTTTCATATCAGTTTTCAATGGGAACCGATATGAAAAGTCCCTTTTTTTTTAAAAAAAAAGAGACTTTTCATATCGGTTTTGTAACACCCCGATAAATTCTAACATGTAGAATCACCAAAATGCACTAAATGGCATACATCAGAGTAACTTCCTGTTATTGAATTATTGAACACAACTAAAATTTCGATAATGCATATCAAATGGTTCTCTGAACCTCATAAACTTCTTGAAAATGCTTAAGTTTCAAAACTTAAGACTTGTACATAATCCTGGTGTTCAATACTCAAAACATAAAGTAGCGGAAACGATTTTACAACTTAAACAATGAAAGTTATACAATCGGTGACATAACTAATTAAAAATACAAAGGGCTAAGCGGAAATCCAATTTCCAATAGTTCCATGAGTCGCACCGGCTAACCGTGCTTTGTCGCCTTTGCTTTCCCCTGCTTCTCTGTAAAAACCACAAATATGAAGGGTGAGATAAACATTATCTCAGTGAGTCCTATCGAGACCCCTTACTAACTCTAGCGGTTCATTATGCTTTATTTTGAACTCGTGGCCCTAAAGGCAACCACGTGGAAATACATTAAGTTCCTGTAACCTTTATGCTCATGGCCCTCCTAAGCGACACATGAAGCATACAATATTTTGTTCCATGATTTTAGCATAACACCTCAGTCTACCTATTTTATAGGCACATCTCGACTTTGGTGAACTCATCCCGCTATTTCTAGCAGGGGAAACATTCTTGAGTCTAGGTTTTGGGGCTCATGACTTTCCCTCCCCTAGTATGCTAATCCTCTAAGGGTCGTCACCCTTATCCTCTTGTATTTATTATACAATATATATACATGTACCCGCAATGGGCTGTCAGTGATTTCAGTCAAGTACTGTCTATGATCTCAGTCAAGTGTCGTCTATCCTCCCACGAGGGAAGGCATTTTACCATGAATTAACATTTCTTATCTTATGTTCTCTCGCGTTCTCTAAGTTCGGTTTTCCGTTACGTTCATAACACACAAGTTTTCTATCAAACATGTTCAATTCTGTGATATCAATATCTTTACCTTGTTGGGAAACCGTGGGGAATGGATGAGAAGAGGATTGGAATCATTTGGAATGGATAAAAAGGTACGTTGAATTTGAGGATCAGAAGGTCTCACACGATCTGTGCATGTAGGTGCACGATCCGTGCGCTATTGAACAAAATTGCAGAAAGTTTCAGAAACATATGCACGACCCGTGCGACTAGGCGCACGATCCGGGCGTTGTTGAGTAAGAGTTTCAGAAAGATACGCACGACCCGTGCGACTGGGCGCATGATCCGTGCGTGATTAAAAATTCATTTCGTGTAGCATCATATGGGGGCGCACGACCCGTGCACAGAGGCACACGATCCGTGCGTCTCCATCAGTTTTCCAGAAAACAGACTTTTCATGAGTAAATTCCATTCCGTTCCGATTCCAAAATCCCTTCCGATCTAGACCCAAACTTAAACACACATTGAAACAGTATATTACAGCAACAGAATCAATCCAATCCAGTACATCCAAACATTCAATCAAGCAATCCATAATTCAATCACAAATTTTGGGAAAACGGTTTTCGATAAATTTCCTTTCGATACCAGAAACACATGACAAGGGTTTTCGAAAAGTGAAGACTCAGAAACACACACATTCCCTGTAACATCCTCAAAATAATTAGTAGAATTATTTGGGTGTTAACCCAATTAAATTAATTTAGCACTTGACTGGTAAATTTATTGAGTGCTAAAATTATTTATTGGTTGTCATCGGATCGTTAACTGGATAATACGGATCAGTGAAGTTTTGGAATCGAAATAAGAGATTTAGATCAATATGGAAATTGGACCACGTTACCACTTATTTATTAAATAAATAAATAAGTGTGTGTGTGTGTGTGTGTGTATGTGTTAAAAGGAAAGAAAGGAAAGAATTAAGAAAGAAAAGAAAGAATTGGAAGCGAGAGACAGAGAGGGAAAGGAGAGAAAAGAAGGGAGAAGAGAAAGAATGGTGAGGAGGAAAAAGAGGAAAAAGGGGGGATTCGGCTCATCAAAACGACTTTCTTCCAACACGAAAAGCGTTCAGCGTTACTTCCTCTTCGTTTTGGTACCAAAATCTTCATCATCAACTCACTCTCCTCAAATCCCCCATTTTCGAATTTGAGCTCAAAAGTGAGGTTTCGATGGTTGAAGCTTAAGGATAGCTTAGGATTGTGTTTGGCGCGAACCCAAGGATGATGGATCGGTGAAGGATGTTCGATTGAAAGATTGGAAACTAGTTGGGTGATTTAGGGATGAAAATCAAAGATTTGGGGTTATGGATGAATAGTAGTTTTGGAGGTTAGGGATGATGAATAGTGTCCATGGAGGATTTCGAGGAATTCGGTATTTCGGTCAAAAAGAGGTTTTGTGATCGAGTGGAAAGCTTTGGAAGCGGATTTGAGCGTCGTCGGAACGGAAAGTTTATGCGGGGAATGTTTGTGTGGTTACTCGGTGAATTCGGCTCGATCGTGGTTCACGCTTCAAGGGTGAGTTCTACTCACGTTTAGGATTTTACGTTTCGAATTAATTAATTAACTGTTTTATCGCTTTCGCTGGACTGGAATATAGTTTGGTAATTGAGTTTGAGAGATTTTGGGTTAAAAACCGATATTTGGAAAATACGTCGCGTTTTGATAAACTCGATTTGATTGAGTTATCGATTGATGTTTTAATTATTGTTTTGGACTGGAATTACTGGTTGTTATATCTGATTTTGGGTCTCGGAGGTCACGTAATGTCTCGGTATCGATTAGGGAGCGAAATGTAGGGGTGTTCAGTGGTTCGGGCAAATCCAAACCAACCCACGATCCAATCCAAACCGATATGTTTGGTTCGGATATTTTTCGTGTTCGGGTCAAAATCGAACAAATCCAAACCAACCCGTAGTTGTTTGGATCGGGCAACGGATTTTAAAAATAAAATCCGCGAACCCGAACCAACCCATATTACGTCATAACAATTTTGTAAATTTTAGATGCACACGATTTTATTTGCTTAGAATTTTTCCCTTAATAATTTATGATTAAGTTGTAAAATTTTAATACTATGAATGGGAAGACTATTAGTGGATTTGAGTTTGATTTCGTGTGATTTTCAATTTTTTTAGCTATTTAAAGTGTTGGAATATCATAAAAAAATGTTTTTTTTTATATTTTAGAAAATTAATATTTTAGTGAATGACCCGTGAGCCCAATCCAAACCAATCCGTCCAATATCGGTTCGGTTTGGTTCGGATTTTGGAGGAAAAAATGTAAAATCCGAACCAACCCAAACCGAATAATTATCATTGGTTCGGGCAACGGATTTGGTCAAATCCGATCCAAACCGACCCACGGACACCCCTAGCGAAATGGGGTAAAACTGAATTTCAGAAAACCTGTTTTTGGCCATTCTGCATATTTTCGCGTCGCGACGGAGTCCCATCGCGTCGCGACAGTTTACAGAATTTTCAGCAACTAAATACTGATTTTGTTTTCGCGATATCTTTTGATCCGGGAACCCGATTGAGGTGTTCTAAGATGCGTTGGAAAGCTTATTCAGAGACCTAACTGGATATTCTATTTTTCAGGCAAAATGAACTATTTTTTATATTGTAAATTGCTTTGGAAAAGTGACGAACTAGAGTGCGAGAGCAAACTTAGATAGAGTTTCGAAACCAGGTTTAATAATCGAATTGGTACTGCTTCGTGTTCTTGCCTTCGGTTTTAGACTAAATATATATATATATATGGCATACATGTTTAATAATCGAACTGGTACTGCTTCGTGTTCTTGCCTTCGGTTTTAGACAACATATATATAAGGTATACATGGTTAAATAATTGAATTGGTACTGCTTCGTGTTCTTGCCTTCGATTATTCGACTAAAGTGTAAAGTACGATGATAGGACTAAAACCGAATTGGTACTGCTTCGTGTTCTTGCCTTCGGTTTTAGACAAAATATATATGTATGTGGTAACCGGTTTAATAATCGAATTGGTACTGCTTTGTGTTCTTGCCTTCGGTTTTAGACTAAATATATATATGGCATACATGTTTAATAATCGAATTGGTACTGCTTCGTGTTCTTGCCTTCGGTTTTAGACAACATATATATAAGGTACACATCTTTAATTGTCGAATTGGTACTGCTTCGTGTTCTTGCCTTCGGCATTAAACAAAATATACATATATAGTGCACAGGTGTAATAATCGGATTGGTACTGCTTCATGTTCTTGCCTCCGGTTTATTATGTCTAGGGTAGAGCCCACGTTAGGATACTGGGAAAGGGCAACTATATCCCCTCACCCTAGGCCCTTATACCCTAAACCAGAATGATTCATAATTGGACCGAGAGTGTTAGTAGGGGTCTCGGTAGAACTCACTGAGATTGTATCTCACTGTTTAAATGTTGTTGTTTTACAGATAAACAGGGACAGAAGAAACCTCAGAGGCACGAGTAGGTGGCCCTGGGAGATGGATGATGACTTAACTTTATGTTTAAGTTTATTTTCCTTCTGTTGTCCATGTATCACAGCACTATGGCATTAGTGTTATGTTTATTTTTCATTCCGCCTTCTTGTAAGACTCTGACTACCACAGTTGCTGACAGTTTATGGTTTGAGAACCGTAGGTTCTTAATTGTGTATAAGACAGTTATGTTTATTTCAGCAAAAATTTTGCAGTGGTATTCAGTGTCTGAGCAGGAAATATTATCTCTGATGTGTTATTGATGTGCACTTGGGTATTTTTAATTAATTGAAAATACCGGGGTGTTACAGTTGGTATCAAAGCAGTTTGACCTAGTCGGACTTAGTTTAGGGTTGAGTCGATTCCTTGTTAGTCCTTTTTGTAATTACACTTGCGATGCTAAGAGACATTGAGCCTGATCAACTTAATACTTAGTGCATCATAAGCGGAATTATGACAGGATGATCAAGACGCAGTCCTCAACCAAAACCGGAATCTCCAACCGGTGCATCATCAGGAAAGGTGACATGACGGTGGAAGAATACACCGCTAAGTTTGAGAAGTTGTCTCAGTTTTACCAAGTGGTAAAGTAAACTCCGGACGACGGATGGAGAATGCAGATGTATAAGAAGGGCCTTAGTGCTTTTATGACTTAGGGTCTCAGTTCTTATACTATTACCAATTATGTCGCCGAGGATGATCTCATAGGAAGTATGGGAAAGGAAAGAAGGTAGTTGAATTATCAACTCCGAATGCAAGGTCCTAAGATAATTTCATCAAAGGAAAAGCAGATGCAGTTCTTTGATTCTTCAAAGGTCAGAAGATGTTCTAACTGTGGAAAGCCTCACAGTGGTGATTGCAAGCGAAGATCTAATCGGTGCTATTATTGTAATGTAGAGGGTCGCTATGGTAAAGAGTGCCCTGTAACACTACAAGAATTATTGGTTTTTCCGGCCAGGAGTTTCCGGCGGATATGGATCCGCCGCAGAGTTACCGGCGGAATCTACACATTTCCGGCGGATTTTATCCGCCTCAAAGTTACCGGCGGAATAATTGACCGTTGCGGCGGATTAAAATTCGTCTTGGCTTTTGCGGCAAATCCCTTAAATCCGCCGGTAAATGCCGTTTCCGGCGGATCTTGCCTTTTGACCGTTTGACTTCGTTTCTCCTATATAAACCCCTTCTCCCCTTCTTCTTTTTTCACACCTCTACCAATACTCTCATTCTCTTGATACGGCACTCGATCTCTTAATACGGCACTCTCTTGAGCATTGTCGGCAGCGGGGTTCCAATAGAATGGCGTACGTCTCCATTTTTTTGTAAAAAAATTTCCACATTGTCATGAAGACCCCTTCATCTTTTTCGTTAAAAGTAACCCTTTTATCAGCAAAAAGTTCATCCTCATTATTTTCACCACAAGAGACATATACGCTCATCAAACGCTCAGTATCATCCTCCAACTTAACAACCCGTCCTTGCAGTTCCTCAAACTTTCTATTTAGAGATTCAATCATCTTTTCAAAAGATGGTTTCTTGTGAAACTTTCTATTTTGAAAATATGGTTGAATCTCTAAATAGAAAGTTTGAGGAACTACAAGGACGGGCTGTTAAGTTGAAGGATGATACCGAGCGTTTGATTAACGTATATGTCACTTGTGGTGAAATAATGAGGAGGAGCTTTTTGCTGATAAATGGGTTACTTTTAACGAAAAAGATGAAGGGGTGTTCACGACAATGTGGAAATTTCTTTACAAAGAAATGGAGACATACGCCACTGTAATGGAGCTGCTGCCGACAATGCTCAAGAGAGTGTCATATCAAGATAATGGCGTAGGTCTCCGTTTAGGGGTAGCAGACAATAAATATATATTTTACGGTTTTTCCCAATTTTTATTGCTTTAGATTATTTTATTTTTTTGTATGGATATTTTATTAATTGTATGGATATTTTTTTGGTGATAATATTTTACTGCTTTTCCCAATTTTTATTTTTTTAAATTAAAAATTAATTAGTTATTGGATTTTATTTTTTTATCAATAATTAAAAAAATTAATAAAATACTATATATTTTTAATTAAAACTATTTTTTTAAAAAAATAAAATTTATTTTTTAAAAATAATAATAATTTTTTTAAAAAAATAATAATTTTTTTTAAAAAAAAAAAATGGTACTTTGCGGTGGATTTGTGTCATTTGCGGCGGATGTTGAGTATTTGCGGCGGATCTTTGCGGCAGATTGTAGCTTTTGCGGCGGATTGTTTGGTGTTTTAAAAAAAAAGGCGCGGTATTTTAATTTGAATATCGGCCGCAAAGTACCACGAATCCGCCGCAAAGCTCCGTAAATAAAAAACCCGCGGGTATTAAATTTCAAAATCCGCCGCAACCCTCCATAATCCGCCGCAAAGCTCCAAAAAAAAAAAACCCGCGGATATTGAAATTCAAAATCCGCCGCAAACCTCCAGAATCCGCCGCAAATACCTTTTGACCGTTGGGCTGCGTTTTTCTATATATATCCATTCCCCACTTCTCAATCTTCACACTTCTAACAATCCTCCCATTCTCTTCTTAAAATTTCTCTTTTACTCTCTCCCAAATTCTCTCCTTCTCTACTAAATCTGTTTTTGAAGTGTAGCGCTTCCTCCCTACGAATTGTCTTCTGCTCTTATTGGGAAATTTCTTCAAGGTATGTTTTTGAAATAAGTTAATAGTTTTAGTTTTTAATTTTTTTTTTAATATTAGTTTTTAAATTATTTTATAATAATATGAATTTGTTACTAATTGTGTTGTTTTTTGTTTAGGTATTGTTTGGGTTCCTCCTTTTTCCTCTCTGCTTGAGTTCAGGATAAGCTTCAAGCCAGAGCCTTCTCTTCACTACGGTTAGTTGTTAAAGAATTAATAAAATATTACTTACTTCACTATTTTTAGTAAAATTTTGTTACAAATTTTGTTTGCAATAATAATACAAATTAATTTATATTGAAAAAACTTATTTATTAAGTTCACTTATAAATTTTATTAACATATATTGTCTTATAAAAATTGAAATTTAAAATTAAATTTGGAATTATTATTTATAATGTTTAAATTATTAGTATATAACATTATTTAAAAATTAATTCTGTTGCTTGTAATTAATTGGTAGTTTATTGAAATATCAAAATAAAATGAGTAATATATAAATATATATATCAAAATAAGAAGTAATTGATAGTTTATTTTATTTATATTGTAGTGTAGTATACGTATAGTTCTTGAAAATGGATCGTAGTTGGATGTATGATCGATTGTATCCTGGAAGAACTGGTGTAAAACGACGTTTTGTAGAAGGAGTAGAAGAGGTTATTTTTTGTGCTAAGTACATTGATCATGATGAATTTGGGCGACAAGGCGGTATTAGATGTCCGTGCTTGAAATGTTCATTTCGAGCTATAAAAAATGAACATGAAGTTAGACTTCATTTGTACAATAATGGGTTTAGGCCAAATTATTGGACATGGAGTCGTCACGGGGAAGGAGCGCCAGGGGTAGCTGCAGTTCCTGCGGTTAATGTTTCGGTTGAAGTAGTAGATCACACATCAAGTAGTTATCGAGTGACTACGACATCTGAAGGATGGGGAATACAACCGTTAGATGTTTATCAGGGAATGATATCTGACGCTGTTGGAGTAAATTTGGATTTTGAAGAACCAGATGCTGACGAAGTTCCAAATGAGGAAGCTCAGAGGTTTTACATGTATTTGAGTGAGACAAATAAACCCATATTTGAAGGATCTACAGACTCAAAATTATCAATGTGTGTTCGGTTGTTGGGTCTTAAGTCTCAATTTAATGTTGCTGAGTTGTGCATGGAATATATGACCAAAATGATGTTGGATGCAACCCCCATTAGAGGGAGTTTACCGTAAAGTTATTATGAAGCTAAAAGAGTGGTATCGAAGCTTGGCTTAAAATCTAAAAGGAGTGATTGTTGTGTGTCTGGTTGCATGCTCTATTATAACAATGAGTTTGGCATAAATGATGGAGAGTTGTCGGAATGCAAGTTGTGTGGACAACCACGCTATCGTGTCAGTAGATCAGGGACGAGCAGAGGCAAACCGGTTCCACGAAAATCAATGTTCTATCTGCCTCTTATTCCAAGGCTACAGAGGATGTTTACTTCAATGGAGACCACAGGTAAAATGACATGGCACCATCAAAATAGAAATAATTCTGGTGAATTACGTCACCCATCTGATGGTGAAGCTTGGAAGCATTTTGATCGTGTTCATCCAGATTTTGCCAGTGATCCACGCAATGTTCGGCTTGGTTTGTGCTCTGATGGTTTCACACCATATATTCAAGCCTCGGCAACACCGTATTCATGTTGGCCTGTTATTGTTACCCCATACAACATTCCTCCAGAAATGTGTATGTCCAAACCATACATGTTTTTAAATTCTATTATTCCAGGGCCAAGTAATCCAACAGCTGGTATTGACATCTATTTGCAACCTTTGATTGATGACCTAAAAAGGTTGTGGAATGGTGTTTTAACTTATGATGTGGCACGCAAACAAAATTTTGTGATGAGGGCGGCTTTGATGTGGACCATAAATGACTTCCCTGCCTATGGAATGTTGTCTGGATGGGGGACACATGGTAAGATGGCGTGTCCGATTTGCATGGTTGACACAAAGGCTTTTAGTCTTAAATACGGAGGAAAAGTTTCATGGTTTGACTCGCACCGTAGGTTCTTACCTATGGATCACCCATTTAGAAAGCAGAAATATGCGTTCATCAAGGGAAATGTTGAAACAGCTGGACCTCCTCGTCAGTTGACACCAGAGGAAGTTTGGAATAATGTTAGGGATATCCCTCCTGTGGAAGTCGTAGCCGGTGTTGTTTCTCGTCCAGATGGCTATGGACAATGGCACAATTGGACAAAAAAAAGTATTTTTTGGGAACTTCCCTATTGGAAAGATAATCTATTGAGACACAATCTCGATGTCATGCATATAGAGAAGAATTTTTTTGACAACATATTTAACACTGTCATGAACGTGAAAGGCAAAACGAAAGACAATGAGAAAGCTAGGAAGGATATAGATCATTTCTGTAGACGAAAGGATTTGTTGTTGGTTGAGCAAGGTACTAGGATTTTGAAACCCAAAGCCAATTATACTTTATCTACCGAACAAGCGAAAGCAGTTTATCAGTGGATAAAAGAGTTGAAAATGCCAGACGGTTATTCTTCCAATTTATCTAGATGTGCGGATGTGGATAATGGGAAGTTGCATGGGATGAAGAGTCATGATTGTCACGTATTCATGGAGTGCTTACCTCCTATCGCTTTTAGTTCGTTGCCAACACACGTTTTGAATCCGCTCATTGAAATAAGTCAATACTTTAAGAATTTGTGTTCTGCAACGCTAAAAGCTGATGATCTTTCAAAAATGGAACAAGACATCCCACTTATCTTATGCAAGTTGGAGAGAGTATTTCCACCTGGTTTCTTTGATTCTATGGAGCATCTACCGGTGCATCTCGCATATGAAGCTAAACTTGGCGGACCTGTCCAATACAGATGGATGTATCCGTTTGAAAGGTCAGCTAATTTTTAATTATAATATAAGAAACAATTTTAAATTAAAATATATGACTATTATATTAATATCATATTCTCTAGGTTCATGGGTGATTCAAAAATATCGGTGAAAAACAAAGCTAGAGTTGAAGGATCGATATGTTCTTCTTACCTACACCGTGAAACAACACATTTTTGTTCTCATTATTTCAAGAATCAGTTTTCTCCTAGAAGCAGTCGAAATGAAGTGGATACTGAATGGCGACATCCTTTGTCTTTGTCTGTCTTTTGTCTACCCGGTCGTCCATTTGGGAAGGAGTCAACTCACTGGCTAACAGATGAAGAGTTAAGTTCAGCACATGTTCATGTGTTGATAAACTGTACTGAGGTGCAACCATTTATTGAGTATGTTCCTCAACATTAACAATCGATCTTAATTAGTTAATATAGTAGACAAGTGTAACAATTAAATTATTTCTTTTTAGGGAGTTCTTGTCATCAGAGGCAGTACGTGAAGACCAATCTTCTGCTCATATTCATGCGCATTTTCCAATGTGGTTTAGTCAATATGTGTATTCCCTCCCGCCAAATCCTACCAACCAACACTTGAGGAACATATCAGACGGTCCTCGAAGATGTGTTAAAGAATGGCACACATACTTTGTCAATGGATACAAATTTCACACCAATGAATGGACACAGGGCAGAGAGACAGTCAATAGTGGAGTGTGCATGAAGGGGGTCACTGGAGGAGGTGAAGATGATTTTTATGGTGTGGTTCAACACATATATGAACTTCAGTACCCCCATCTAGATTTTAGTCCAAAGGTAGTGGTTTTTTATTGTAATTGGTTTGATCCGTCTGCACGAGGAACAAAGGTGAATCCAAAGTCAAATACAGTGGACATTAAAATGAATGGTAGATATCGACCGTATGATCCGTTCGTCATTGCACAAAATGTGAGACAAGTCTATTATGTCCCTTATCCATCAATGCGGACTGATAGGCGTGGTTGGTGTGTCGCAATTAAAACAAAACCAAGAGGTCGCATTGATCAGACAAATGATGACACGGTGGAAGATATGCCATATCAAATGGAAGAGATGTCTAATGTAAATGAAGTGATTCAAGTTGAACCCATTGTTCGTTTATGTGATGAGCCAAACACTGGCGATGAAGTTGTTGATGACGAAGATGCTGATGGTGATGATGCAACAGACCACATTGGTGTATCAAGAATTCACTCCTCCGATGATGATGATTTTGAGAATGAATGGGATTCAAATTAGAATGAATGTAATTTATGTTTCAACAATTCTATTTTTAATGAAGATGTTATTTTTAATGAAGGATGTTATTTGTTTGAGAATGAATGGGATTCAAATTATTTATTTTAATGCATGAGTTTTGTATATGTTTATGTTAACCTTGTTTAGTATATGTTTGTTTTGTTTCAATGTATATGTTTAGCTAGATCTATACAGATATGGCATCTCATGATGACTCGGGATCCGATCATGACGGCGCATATGTTCCTCCTCCACCTCCCGATGCCGCCAGCACTAGCAGGCGGAAGACATCTACTCGCCTAGGGCGCCGTGTTCAGCCTACGCGTGTTGTTGTTACTACTGGCGGATATTTGCCACCACCTGTGTCTGAGGATGGTGCTAGTACTAGTACTGCAGGGGGCCCATCGATTCCTGTTGGTACAGAGGGCTTATCCCCGACACATGTTGATGCGGATGGGGTACGCACATTCATTGATGGGACTGATGTGATTAGGGTTACACCTGATGGGCGTATCATATTGCAGATTGTTGGCGATTCGTAAGTCTATATATATATATATATTTATATATCTATATTAATATTTATTAATTTATTTTTGTTGCCATTTATATATAACTTATATTTGGTGTAACAAAATTCATCTTTTTTTAATGCAGTTTTATTCCTTCGAAGGCTTCAGCTACCGCCATCACAAAAACAATCAAGGAGAATTTTACCAAGAGCTGGAAGAACTGGACGGAAGTTAGAAAAGATAAGGATGCAAATAAGAAGATGTTAAGATCATTTTTGGTAAGTTATTCGATTCTACGAAATAATTAATTTGGTGTATTATCTTTTATATTGACTTGATTAATTAATTAATTATTGCCTTATAATTAACAACATTATTGTAAATTTCTTAATTAAATAGGAAAAATGTACATGGTATCCAGGGGAGCAAGCCGCAGTTGAGAGAGTGTTCCATAAGATATGTTCTCATCGCTATTCTGAATTGATGCGGAGGGCGCGCAATACGGGTACGAAGCCATCTTATATGGGAGACTCAACTTGGGCTGAGTTTAATGAGTATTGGCAGAAAGATGAAGGATTTAAGAATTATTGTGAGAAAGCCAAGAAGAACCGTGCTTCTGAAAAAGGTGGCTGCACACACACGGGGGGGAGTGTTAATACTGCAACGCATTACATACGTTTGGTAAATTTATTACTTAATTTATTACTTGATTAATTAATTAATTATTTATAATAATTAACTAGTCATTTTCAATATGTGTATTTAATTAATAATATATATATTTATGTACATATATATATATATATATATATATATATATATATATATATATATATAGGTGGAGAGGGAACAAAGGCCAATCACTTTGCCTGAGTTGCATTGCCACATTCATATGGTGGAGGAGACTGGTGAGTACGTTACAGATCGGGCGAGGCGTATTCAGGTAAAACTACTTTTACAATTATATATATTAATTAATGTTTATTATTTATATTAATAATTAGTTATTTATTTGTTGGGTTATTTTTTTCAGGAGAGCTTCGAGGGTGGGATGGCTGAGTACCATCAGTCACAACAGAGCAGTGGGGCAGCTGTCGATCCAATGGAGGAGGCTAGAGTAGCTCGTGATGTTTGGGAGAGAGCAGTTGGTCCCCAAAAGACTAATCGTCTGGTAGGATCAGGTGGTATTGGACCGACTGCTTTTCGAACAAGCATTATTCCGAGTCTATCAGATTCACATTCTGGATCCTCGACTGGTCGCAATTATGATCCCAATGCTGGTGAGTTGAATGAGGTTAGGCAATTGACGCAGCAACTGAGCGAGGCTCAGCGTCAGATTGCCGAGCGGCAGCAGCAAAGCGATCGGGAAATTCAGGCGATTCGGGATCGAAGTGATCGGGAAATTCAGGCGATTCGGGAGCAGGCTAGGGTAGCTGACGAGCGCATGGAGGAGCGCTTTAAGTTCTTGCAGGATCAGATGGTGTCTCAGCACTCGAGGCCATCCTCATCAGCATCCTACCCGCCGCCGCCACAGCAGCATTACTACCAGCAGCAGTATGCACCCCAGTATCCCCCGCCGTATGCATCCCAATATCCCCCGCAGTATACACCGCAGTATGCGCCGCCATTCCAGCCATACCAGCCATACCAGCAGCAACATCAGTCACCCCGCCAGCCATACCAGCAGCCCCAACATCAGTCACCCCTGATCCAGCCAAACCAGCAGTACCCCCAGCAGCGGTCACCCACGCTGGACATTGATCTTAATGTCCAAATGTCATCGCTCAGTGCTTTTCTTCAAGATGATACATATTATAATAATGTTGATGACATTGACCGGCTGGCACCCCAGTAGCTTTAGATTATTTTATTTTTTTGTCTGGATATTTTATTAATTGTCTGGATATTTTATTAATTGTATGGATATTTTTACTGCTTTTCCCAATTTTTATTTTTTTAAATTAAAAATTAATTAGTTATTGGATTTTATTTTTTTATCAATAATTAAAAAAATTAATAAAATAATATATATTTTTAATTAAAACGATTGGGCACTTTCCGGCGGATATATTGCGTCAAAAAATTGTCCCCTTTTCCGGCGGATTATCCGCCGCAAATTTGCGGTGGATTTTGCGGCGCCACTAAATCCGCCGCAAACTTGCGGCGGATAATCCGCTGCAACGCGTTTACTTCGAGCTGGCTACCGGCGAAAAAATTCCGCCGCAAAGTCCAAATATCCGCCGCAAATTTGGCTTTTGCGGCGGATTTTGCCTGCCGCAAAGTCCAACTTTTCTTGTAGTTTAAGGAAGAGTTCCAAGGAGTTACAAGCAGCTCTAAGGCAAGGACGAGTCAACATTATGGATGCTTGGACAGTTACGAATGCTGACGGTATACTTAGAAGGATGGGAGTCCTATTCAATAACTCGATCAGTCTATTATATGATTCGGGTGCAACATATTGCTGTATATCCCGATCGCGTGTGAATCGCTTGGGATTAACCTTATCTCCGCTATCCAAACCGATAACCATATTAACTGATACCAAGGGTCGTGTCCAGACATAATCTTTGTATAGAATTGTCTACTTGTCATAGGAGGCAGAAATTTCGTTGTAGAATTTATTGTTAGCCTATGAGAAGTGTGGACACCATTTTGGGTATGAATTGAATGACTGCAAATCAAGTTGCAATCGGCTGTGTTAATCAACTATCAGCTTCGCTTCAGAATCAGTTGAATTGTCTAGGACAAATTCTGAAGCGGTTACCTAGTTCACCTTAGACGGTCAATCTTCATTCCAAGGTGCGGAAGCACATGTTAGTATGTTATCTGCATCCACTGAAACTAGTTTAGATTTGATGAACATTCAGGTTGTGAATGACTTTCTGGATGTTTCACGATGAAGTTTCTTCTGAACCTCCAGAGCGAGAGGTAGAGTTTACTGTAGAATTGGTTCTTGGCACGGGATCAATATCTATTGTTTCTTATTGAATGTTTCTTTAGAATTAAAGGAATTGAAGTATCAACTTGAAAAGTTGATCTCGAAGAGGTTCATTCGACCGAGCGCTTCTCCAAGAGGTGCTCCGGTGTTACTGTCAAGAAGAAAGATGGAAGTAGGAGATTGTTCATTGATTATCGACAACTTAACAAAGTGACGATCAAGAATAAATATCCCTTACCAAGGATAGACGATTTACTTGAGCAATTTGAGGTGCTGCAGTGTTACTAAAATTGATCTGAAGTCAGGATATCATCAAATAAAAGTTAGAGCCTTAGATATTCCGAAGACAGCTTTCTGTACTAGGTATGGACATTACGAGTTCGTAGTGATGCCCTTCGGTTTGACTAATGCTCTAGCGGTATTCGTGGATACGTGAACCGAGTTTTCCACACGTACCTAGATCAATTTGTAGTCGTTTTCATAGATGGTATCTTGATGTGGTCGAATACTATTGAGGAGCATGTCCAACATCTCCGCATTGTTCTGAAAGTACTCCGAGAAAATAAGTTATACTTGAAACCTTCGGAGTGTGATTTTTGGGTGTCAGAGGTAAAGTCTTTGGGACATGTGATTTCCCAAGTCGGGAGCTTCTGTAGATCCCAGTAAGAAGGAAGCGGTGTTGAATGGGAGTGACCGACATCAGCCGCAGAGATCAAAAGTTTCTGGGTCTAGCCGGTTACTATAAGAGATTTGTTCAAGGGTTCTCACAGTTAGTTTTCCTCTTACTCGGTTAACGCGTAAGGGTCATCTGTTTACGTGGGATGCCGATTGTGAAGAATGTTTTCAAGAGTTGAAGATTTTGACTTCTGCTCCAATCCTGATTCTTCCGGATCCGTCTTTGAAATTTCAAATTTTCAGCGATGCTTCTGGAAAGGGTTTGGGATGTGTTCTCATGCAAAACCAACAAGTTGTAGCTTATGCCTCCAGACAGTTGAAGACTCAGGGAGAGAATTATCCGACGACTCATGATTTGGAGTTGGCAGCTATTGTGTACGCACTGAAGATTTGGAGACATTACCTATATGGGTCTCGTTTCGAAGTCTTTAGTGATCATAAAAGTTTGAAATATTTGTTTGATCAGAAGGAGTTGAATAACAGGCAGAGAAGGTGGGTGGAATTTCTGAAGGATTATGACGTCGAATTGAAGTATCATCCGGGAAAGGCTAATGTTGTAGCTGATGCACTGAGTAGGAAATCCATCCACATGGCCGAGTTTATGATGCATGAGATGGAATTATCAGAGTCTTTTAGAGACTTAAATCTGAATTCAAGATCAAGGAGGAACCTGTTAGTGTTGAGCCATACGAGGATCTCTAGTTCCCTAAGGGATTCTATACGCTTAGCACAGGAAGTTGATGTGAAGCTACAATCACAAAAGGTATTTCCAGATTTCACCATGGATAGTGATGGAGTCAGTTATTTCAATGGTAGAATCTGTGTGCCCGATGGTGAGAACAATAAAAGGCAAGTGTTAGAGGAAGCACACCGAAGTTTATATTCTGTACACCCTGGATCCACCAAGATGTACAGAGATGTTAAGCAAATGTATTAGTGGTGAAGTATTTGTCTGTTAACCTCTCCTTTGTGAGAGTTAACAATGAGATAGTATTATGAGATTCCGTTTGACAAGTCGAACGTGAATACGAATATCTAAGTGAGGTAACTGCTGACTGTTTTCACGTTGCGAATAGCCATCAAAGGATTAATTGATGGATCTGCTTGCAAGTGAGTGAAATTTCTGGAATGAAGCTTGGTGTGCGGCGTAATAGTTTTGAAAAATCATTTTTGTGAAAACCCGCATGCTAAAGTTAATTTTGGGAATGAATCAAGAGGATTACTTAGGTTGAGGGAAAACTCTCAACGCTATTGACTAATTTGGAAAGGAATGGGATGCATCGTTGGTAAAAACCTCGTGATGAAGTTGCAATAGAGGAAAAAAAGCTGAGTTCTGTTTTGATAGTTGTTTTGAGAACAACAGAGGTGATTTTCATTACGTTCAAATTTATTTGTTGTCCCCACGGTTTATTTCTACGTTTAAGATAAACGTGTCTGGTAAATCCTCATTTCATCTTCTTTTGAAAAGTGTTATCTCGAAATCTTGGGGGCGAGTCAAGAAGTTTCACAGATGACTTTCCGTCACATTTTTCAATGTGTACAGGAACTGTTATGGATTTTTAGAAAATTTGTGGAGAACGTGTTTACACCCTTTGAGGGAATCGTGTTTGTTTTTACCTCTACCGAGGAGTTCCAGTTGTGTATCTCATTTTCAACCTGTAATTCTATCAAGTGTATTGTAATAGACCCTTTGATTTAGATTAATCAAAGTTGGGGAGTAAGCGAGGATAATTGGAATGAAGCTTCAGAAGTGTTTTCAAATGCGGTGCCGAGCCTATGTAGACGAAAGTGGAGTTTCTCATGTTGATTCGTAACAAGAGAGTTCGGACTGTAATCTTAGAAGCGTTCTAGGGTAGTAGTCGAACATACTTAAAGATTGACGTGCCAGCTTGGGAAGATTTTCCACACTCACTTCGTTAATTCAAGAATGTTTTCTAGCGAATTTGGACCTTTCTGAGAATGTCGATTCTCGGTTAGTCAGATGAAAGACTTGACGAAATTTTGAGGACAAAATTCTTTCAAGTTGGGGAGAATGTAACATCCTCAAAATAATTAGTAGAATTATTTGGGTGTTAACCCAATTAAATTAATTTAGCACTTGACTGGTAAATTTATTGAGTGCTAAAATTATTGGGTTAAAGGTACATTTCGTCCCTGCAAATATACAAATTATCCAGTTTCGTCCCTGCAAAAAAAAAAAGTTTAAAACAACCCTTACAATTACAAAACGTTTTCAGTTTCGTCCCTGCTGTTAGTTTTACATTAACAGTGTTAGTTTCATGTCACGTGTCAGCCAGGTTGGATGCCAAGTTGTACACGTGTTAAGTGACGTGTGGAGCAGTAACTGTGACCTGGCATATGAACGATGGGGGTCTCAAATTGGTCCTCAGAATTAGAGTTGAGTGCGAAAAGAGAAGACGAAGAAGCTCTGCGAGGCGACAACAATGGCGAAGTGAATAAGCTCTGCGTGAAGAGGAAGAAGCTCTGCGAGTTCGAAGTGAAAGAACGTTGCAAGACAAGGTCTCTTCTTTGAAAAACACAGGTTTGCACATGTTCTGTTGCTTTTTGTTCTATGGAATGGGACCACCATGTGGGTTAGGGTTTAATACTTAATGTATTTGGTGTCGTTTTCATGGTTGGAGAGAATCTTTAATGGCTTTGAACATTGTGTTGGTTATTCTATTAGGGTTAATGTCTATATTGGGTCTGTGGCTTAGTTTGAAAAGTCTATTTTAGCCCTTATGTATTACTTATTGTTTAATGTCTATTTTGGGACTCTGATATACCCCTTTGTTGTACAGTTATGTCTATTACTGTTGTGTTTCACCATGGAGGAAAGTTTACTAAGAACTTGGTACTTGAATACGAAGGGGGTAGTGAAGCAGTTGTCAGACATCAGGATGTAGATAAATGGAGCTTCTTTGAAGCTACTGGTATTGTAAAAGATTTAGGTTATGAGAATGGTAGTTATAGATTATGGTGGAAAAAAGATGAAGACGTTCAGTTTAGGAGATTTTTGGTTGATGAAGATGCTTTGGAAATTGCTGATCATGCAGTTAAGCTTGGAGTTGAAGCTCATGTTTACGTTGAGCATTTTGAGCATTTTGTGCAATTTGGAACTCATACTGACTGTGGCAACAAGGATGGTAATGAAGAAGATAATGAGAATGGCCAAGATGAAGAGAGTGGTGATGAGATTAAGGGTATTAGGTTGGATGATAGTGAAGAGGAGAGAACGCATGGCAACAATGATGGGTTTGATGCTGTTAGTGATGATGAAGCAAGGACACCACCCAGACCTCCATCACCATCCCCTGGTTGCTCTGTTGGCTCAAGGGTTGTGATCAATGGCACCCCTTATAGAGTGAAGAAAAGGGCAAACAGAACACCAAATAAGAAAGGAACTGGTGCAAGTTCTAGTGCACCAGTAGATGAAGATGTTGACCCAGGTGATCACTACAAATCTGAAGAGTTGGATACTAGTGACAGTGACAGTGAGAGAGATGGTAGGCCAAGGCCAAAATATGAGAAGTTTAGACCAGCTGAACTTAACAAAGATTACCAATTTAAAGTTGGGTTGGAATTTAGTAGTCTTGATGAATTTAAAGATGCAATTAGAGAATGGACAATTTTAAATGGTAGAGAGATGAAGATGCCCAAAAACGACAACTGTAGGGTCAGAGTTCTGTGTAGGGCCAACTGTGGTTTTAAAGCACTTGTCAGTAAAGTTGGGCACAAGGAAACATATAGGATGAAAACGTGGGTTGGGACCCACAACTGTGCAAGAGTGTTAAATAATTGTACTGCTAGGGCAAGGTGGGTGGCTAAGTCAGTAGCTAAAAAGTTACAAACCAGTGACTCTGTCAAGGTTAGAGACATCATGGCTGATATTAGGTTGAACTACAAGGCTGGGATATCCTTTGGCAGAGCTTGGAGGGCAAAGCAAATAGCAAAAGGATTGGTTGATGGTGATGCTGACAAACAATATGCTTTATTATGGAGGTATGCTGAAGAGTTGAGAAGGGTAAATCCTGGTAACACTTGCAAGATTTCAATGGTGAGACCAACACCAGACAGTCAGCCGAGGTTTCAATCCTTTTATTATTGCTTGGATGGGTGCAAGAATGGGTTTTTGAAGGCATGTAGACCTTTTATTTGTGTTGATGGATGTCATTTGAAGACCAGATATGGGGGACAGCTTTTAGTTGCTGTTGGGAGAGATCCCAATGATCAATATTTCCCATTTGCTTTTGCTGTTGTTGAAACAGAAACCAAAGAATCATGGAGATGGTTCTTAACCTTATTGCTCGAGGACATTGGTCAAGATAAAAGGTGGACATTTATCTCTGACCAACAAAAGGTACTATTATTTCAAACTATTAATTTCTGCAACATATTAACTGTTAAGATTTTAGGTTTATCAAATGACTATTTGGTTATTTTCATTGTAGGGATTGATACAAATGTTTGAGGAGATGGGACTTGAGCATAGGTTGTGTGTGATGCACTTATATGCAAATTGCAAGAAGAAATTTGGTGGAGGTGCTGTGATTAGAAAACTTATGATGGGGGCAGCAAAGGCAACATACAAACAAGCATGGGAAGCTAAGATGAATGCACTTAAAAGAGTGGATCCTAAGTGTTGGGAGTGGCTAATGACTGTTCCAACAAAATATTGGTGTAAGCATGAATTCCCTTTCTATACAAAGTGTGATGTAGTAATGAATAATTTGGCTGAATCTTTTAATAGTACAATTTTAAGTGCTAGAGATAAACCTATTCTCACAATGTATGAGTGGATTAGGGAATACCTTATGGATAGGTTTGGTAAGCAGAGATTAAAACTACAAAGGTGGCCACATAGAGTGATGCCTAGGCCTAGGGAGAGGTTGGATAAGGAGGTTGAGGGAAGTGCAAATTGGGTTGCTACTTGGTCTGTTGATTTTGAATTTCAAGTTGTAAGCATATATGGAGGTAGTGCCTTTGTTGTAGATATAGGAAAGTTTACTTGCAGTTGTAATTTTTGGCAGCTAGTAGGTATTCCTTGTAGGCATGCTTGTGCTGCCCTTGCCTATAGACAACAAAAACCTGAGGATTTTGTTGATTCATGTTATAGTAGATATAGTTATGAATTATGCTATGGTCATGGTATAAGTGCTATAAATGGTCAAGATATGTGGCCTGTAGTTGAAGTGGATGAGATGTTGCCACCTCATTACAAGAGAGGCCCTGGTAGGCCCAAAAAACTGAGGAGGAGGGGACCTGATGAAAGGGTTGCAACAGAAACTGATCCTAAGAAACTGAAGAGGGCGGGAACAACATATAGGTGCACAAAATGTGATCAATTTGGGCATAATAGCAGGGGTTGCAAGAGCACTGAGATCAATCCAGCTGCACAAGCCAGAAAGGTAATCATAACTTATCATTGATATTTTTGTTCACTGATATTTTTGTCAATCCACTGATTCATGTTCACTGATATTTTTGTTGTAGAGAAAACCAAAGAAGGCACAATCTGCACCAGTTGAACAATCTGCACCAAATGAAGAATCTGCACCAGTACCAGTTGAAAAATCTGCACCAAATGAAGAATCTGCACCAGCACCAGTTGAACAATCTGCACCAGTTGAAGAATCTGCACCAGTACCAATTCCACCTATTAAACCATGCCTACCAACTGATTTTAGACCTGTTTCTTGCTTGTTTAAAAACATTGCTGCAAACCCTACTAAGTCTGTGAAAAGGAGATTGAAACTTCCAATGAAAAGGCAAAGATGGAGCACAAGGATTACCAAGACTGTATTACCTTATACAGGTCCTGGTAGTGACCAAAACAAACCACTGATTGTTGATGATGATGAAGGCAGCCCACACGATGGGGACCTAACTCAAGAGAATCTGGAATGAATGCTATGTTAGTTTATGTAATCTGTTTTAGTTTATGTTGGAACTTATCTAAGTAGAGCAATGGTTGATGTATTTTGCAATTGCTATGAAGGCAGCCCACTGAATGTTATGGATTTTGATGTATTTTGAATTGTCAATTGCTGCAAGCAATGTTTGCTGTACTTCGTGAATATCTAGGAAGTAGAATTGTAAGCAATTGACATCTAGGAACTCATGTATTTTTTGGTCAATGGACCAAAAAAGTAGAATTGTAAACAGATATGTATTTATTAAATCTTGTAAACAGATATTGCTTGAAGTCAGTTATGTATTTATGTATATCAGTTATGTATTTATGTATATCAGTTATGTATTTATTAAATCTTGTATCAGTTAGTAATTGTAAACAGATTACTACATATGAAAATTCATAACTTCATTGATAGATAATTCATACATTTCATAACTTCATTGATACATAATTCATACATTTGAATTGGAATTGGTAACTAGCAACAACTTCAGAATCACTAAGCCAATCCAACTTCAGCAACAACTTCATAACTACCTTAAGCCAATCCAAATTTCTGAAATGCTACATACAGAATCACTAAAATAATAATTCCTTGCATCCACTTCATCTTTTTCCTCTCTTCTAACAACTTCAGCTTCAGTTTTCTATTTTTCTTTGACTCCCAATCCTTGAACATCTCAGCACAGTTGCATTGACATCCTGTTCTTGGCCTTGCTGCCTCTATTTGCGTATTGTTTTCTGAAATTGGCTGTGATGCTGTCAAAGTAACCATCGGCATTTTGTCAACATCTAGTAGATCATCCCAGATATACAGCTTACAGCTTCTTTGTTTCTGCAAATATAGACAATTCAAACATCGAATTTACAGTGAAAAACCCTAATTTACCAACAAAATTGCAAAAAAAAAAAAACTAATTAGAAACTTACCCCCCAATTAACACACTTCCAAAATCTTCTGTTAGGGTTTTCAGCTGTATTTGATATGAACATTCGCATGGTATCTCCACAGCCGCAAACAGGGAGTTGCCCATGCCTTGAAGTAGCATTCATAGATCCATTGCTTGTTGCCATTGAAGGTGAACGGAAGATGAGGAGAAGAGAGAACAACGAACAACAAACAGAAAAGAGGAAGAGAAGATGATAAGAACGAAGAGAGAAGATGGAGAGAAGAGAGAAGAACACACTACCTGGCTGAAGAGAGAAGATGGAACGAAGAGAGAAGAGGAGATGAAGGAGATGATGATATCAGCCCTACTTATCCAACTTGGCATCCAACGTGGCTGAAACTAACACTGTTAATGTAAAACTAACAGCAGGGACGAAACTGAAAACGTTTTGTAATTGTAAGGGTTGTTTTAAACTTTTTTTTTTGCAGGGACGAAACTGGATAATTTGTATATTTGCAGGGACGAAATGTACCTTTAACCCAAAATTATTTATTGGTTGTCATCGGATCGTTAACTGGATAATACGGATCAGTGAAGTTTTGGAATCGAAATAAGAGATTTAGATCAAATTGGAAATTTGACCACGTTACCACTTATTTATTAAATAAATAAATAAGTGTGTGTGTGTGTGTGTGTGTGTGTATGTGTTAAAAGGAAAGAAAGGAAAGAATTAAGAAAGAAAAGAAAGAATTGGAAGCGAGAGACAGAGAGGGAAAGGAGAGAAAAGAAGGGAGAAGAGAAAGAATGGTGAGGAGGAAGAAGAGGAAAAAGGGGGGGATTCGGCTCATCAAAACGACTTCCTTCCAACACGAAAAGCGTTCTGCGTTACTTCCTCTTCGTTTTGGTACCAAAATCTTCATCATCAACTCACTCTCCTCAAATCCACCATTTTCGAATTTGAGCTCAAAAGTGAGGTTTCGATGGTTGACGCTTAAGGATAGCTTAGGAGTGTGTATGGCGCGAACCCAAGGATGATGGATCGGTGAAGGATGTTCGATTGAAAGATTGGAAGCTAGTTGGGTGATTTGGGGTTGAAAATCAAAGATTTGGGGTTATGGATCAATAGTAGTTTTGGAGGTTAGGGATGATGAATAGTGTCCATGGAGGATTTCGAGGAATTCGGTATTTCGGTCAAAAAGAGGTTTTGTGATCGAGTGGAAAGCTTTGGAAGCGGATTTGAGCGTCGTCGGAACGGAAAGTTTATGCGGGGAATGTTTGTGTGGTTACTCGGTGAATTCGGCTCAATCGTGGTTCACGCTTCAAGGGTGAGTTCTACTCACGTTTAGGATTTTACGTTTCGAATTAATTAATTAACTATTTTATCGCTTTCGCTGGACTGGAATATTGTTTGGTAATTGAGTTTGAGAGATATTGGGTTAAAAACCGATATTTGGAAAATACGTCGCGTTTTGATAAACTCGATTTGATTGAGTTATCGATTGATGTTTTAATTATTGTTTTGGACTGGAATTACTGGTTGTTATATCTGTTTTTGGGTCTCGGAGGTCACGTAATGTCTCGGTATCGATTAGGGAGCGAAATGGGGTAAAACTGAATATATGAAAACCTATTTTTGGCCATTCTGCCTATTTTCGCGTCGCGACGGAGTCCCATCGCGTCGCGACGGTTTACAGAATTTTCAGCAACTAAATACTGATTTTGTTTTCGCGATTGAGGTGTTCTAAGATGCGTTGGAAAGCTTATTCAGAGGCCTAACTGGATATTATATTTTTCAGGCAAAATGAACTGTTTTTGATATTGTAAATTGCTTTGGAAAAGTGACGAACTAGAGTGCGAGAGCAAACTTAGATAGAGTTTCGAAACCAGGTTTAATAATCGAATTGGTACTGCTTCGTGTTCTTGCCTTCGGTTTTAGACTAAATATATATATGGCATACATGTTTAATAATCGAATTGGTACTGCTTCGTGTTCTTGCCTTCGGTTTTAGACAACATATATATAAGGTATACATGGTTAAATAATTGAATTGGTACTGCTTCGTGTTCTTGCCTTCGATTATTCGACTAAAGTGTAAAGTACGATGATAGGACTAAAACCGAATTGGTACTGCTTCGTGTTCTTGCCTTCGGTTTTAGACAAAATATATATGTATGTGGTAACCGGTTTAATAATCGAATTGGTACTGCTTCGTGTTCTTGCCTTTGGTTTTAGACTAAATATATATATGGCATACATGTTTAATAATCGAATTGGTACTGCTTCGTGTTCTTGCCTTCGGTTTTAGACAACATATATATAAGGTACACATGTTTAATTGTCGAATTGGTACTGCTTCGTGTTCTTGCCTTCGGCATTAAACAAAATATACATATATAGTGCACAGGTGTAATAATCGAATTGGTACTGCTTCGTGTTCTTGCCTCCGATTTATTATGTCTGGGGTAGAGCCCACGTTAGGATACTGGGAAGGGGCAACTATATCCCCTCACCCTAGGCCCTTATACCCTAAACCAGAATGATTCATAATTGGACCGAGAGTGTTAGTAGGGGTCTCGGTAGAACTCACTGAGATTGTATCTCACTGTTTAAATGTTGTTGTTTTACAGATAAACAGGGACAGAAGAAACCTCAGAGGCACGAGTAGGTGTCCCCGGGAGATGGATGATGACTTAGCTTTATGTTTAAGTTTATTTTCCTTCTGTTGTCCATGTATCACAACACTATGGCATTAGTGTTATGTTTATTTTTCATTCCGCTTTCTTGTATGACTCTGACTACCACAGTTGCTGACAGTTTATGGTTTGAGAACCGTAGGGTTATTGATGTGTTATTGATGTGCACTTGGGTATTTTTAATAAATAGAAAATACCGGGGTGTTACATTCCCTAAGCGAGTTATAGAACTCACCTCTTGCGATGACAATCGCAACAACAACAGCAAACGGAGTTTCTACGACCACGAGATGTCCCGAACGTTCCCAAATTCGAGTCCTATGCACCAACAATGTCCAAGTTCGACCCAGAGCTACCAAACCTTCTTCCTAATGCTTGACAAACACAATATTGGTTCTGAACTACTTCAAACTAGCTACCAATCCAACATGCATGTCACATTCAGCCCCTAGACTCCATTTTTAACTAAGTGGAGCTTTGGTGTTCTTCAATGGTGATTTGCGATGGAGGAAGATGTTGGCTTTAAAAGTGGTATCAGCAGAAAGAGGAGAAGAAATGGAAGCGAATGGTGAGGAAAAACTAGACATGCATTGACAGATGGTGCTTGGCCTTGCTCCTCCCTCCTCCCTCACGTTTTCCACTCTCACTCTCAAGCTCCCTCTCTTCCTTTCTTTCTTTGGTTCTGAATGTCACTAATGATGGAGTGTTTGGGTTGTGGTGGGGTTTGGTTCAGCTGAGCCATCACTTAAAGGGGTGTAAAACCCAAAATACCCTTCATTCAAATATTCCTCTAATACTACTAAGACATGGCCTAATTTAATGAACTTAGCCAACTCCTAGTAACTTGACAAATATTTTAAACTATGCATGACTATAATTTTATTTATTTCAACATTACCTAATTTATGATCACCTCTTGAGCTAATTATTTTATTTAGCAAATAAAATATCTTAGTCATCTTTGCTAATTCAAATTAATTCAATTAGCTAATTGGTGGATGTTACAGGTTTTCTATGGGAACCGATATGAAAAGTCTCTTTTTTTTTAAAAAAATAGACTTTTCATATCGGTTCTAGGGGCAACCGATATAAAAACAACTTTTCATAACGGTTCAGCAACCAAT
Organism: Astragalus membranaceus; assembly: GCA_039519185.1. Taxonomy (NCBI): domain Eukaryota; kingdom Viridiplantae; phylum Streptophyta; class Magnoliopsida; order Fabales; family Fabaceae; genus Astragalus; species Astragalus membranaceus. Next base: position 76,453,687 of record CM076849.1, on the reverse strand, counting down.
ATGAAATGTCCCTATTTTTTATATCTCCTTTTTCGGCATTGGTTCGGGAACCGATATAAAATGTCAGTTTTAACCGATATAAAAAGCATTTTTTCCATTAGTGTTTTCTTCTTTTAATTAAATGGACTAGGCTTAATGTCTTTTTCGAGCTTAATATTTTTGTTCCAGGTACTTTATAAATTATCAATTTGGAATGAGGAAAAATTATCAGGCTTGATAAAAATCCTCTGTTCCTGAAGTGACGTAAAAAAATCAACAAGAATGAATTCTTGTGCTAATGATACCCCCTATTTTGCTTTAAACACCTCATTGCAACAATTTCTTTATATATCCTTTTTCCTACAAAATCAAGAACAAAGTAAGTCACTTATTTATTTAATTGGAAATAATTGCTCAAAAAATGACTACCTCTAAAAAAATGCAATAAATTAGAGTTTATCAACTCCCCCACACTTAACCTTTGCTTGTCCTCAAGTAAATTTTCTGGCTCAAGAAATTTTTCAAATAAATAAAGACAGGCAATTAAGCTACCCAAAATTAGATTCACAATGACAGACAATAGACAATATAACACATATGAGGTGTCAATAAGTTACCCAATTAGAGGCTCATGCACCTGAAGAATAAATTTCCGTAAACAAAGGCACTCGCTCATAATCTCTCTAAGTGTTTAGAGACTAGGGAAAATATACACTCAAGTTTCAACAAAAATCACATTACCATATGTTTGTAATTTGACCAAATCTCCACTAAAAAGTTCACATGCATGCAAAAGATGGGGTTTTATGGGTTGTAATGGGGCCATGGTGAATTAATGCAGGGTAGGAAATAAGAAGGAAAGGATAATCAAGGGCTAAAAACCAGAAACACATAGTAACCTTTGAAATCAAATATGGAGCTCCTATCTATTTTACATTTTTTGTCCAAACTCCAAATTAATTTCACTTCCTTCTTCACTCTTTTTGTATTGAGTAGGCTCTTTTTTTTTCTCTTGAGTAGACTCTTTCATTTTTTGATATGTCTTTTCCTCCTTCTTGCTTTCTTTTTTTTTCAAATTTTCTTTCACCTTTCTTTTTACTTTTTTTTTCTTAGGAGGAAAACGTAAGCACATTAGTCACTCCTATTTTGTCTCCTTCGCAAAAAAAATATACTTGTAAATACATGAGTCACTCCAAGTTTTTCAGTCCTGGCAAGATAGACAACTAAAATATAGGACAAAATTGTAATTTTCAATAGTTGCTCCAAATTTAATTTCAAATGGTTACCACAAAAAAATAAAAAATAAAATTATATCTGGGTACCAAGGAAATATATAACAAATAGGCTCAAATGGGGCAACTAATAGATAATTTCAACAAACAACTTTGAGGGCACAAAAATACCTAAATTCCCTATATCTTTTTACATGATGCAAATCAATTTTTGCCTTGAAATGGTCAAAAGACAAATTCTAGATTGTAGCAAATTGGGAAACACACTCATTCAAAGAAAAGGGGTAAAAATTTATGATTAAATATCAATCCCCTTATGAAGGCTCAGATCTCACCTTTAGAAGCTAGTTCACAGAAAGTAATCAACAGACACAAACGCTAATTACCAGCTTCCTAAGGACGTTCTCATAGTTACAGTTGAGCACAAGTCTGTCAAGTAAATTAATTTTGGGCTCCCCTAAAGGAAAAATCTTTATTTTTTTCAACTTTAAGCATAATTCATTCAAAACAAGCCCGAAAAAATGCTATCAACATATATGGTGGGTAGGTGCATTAATAGAGATCAAGTGAAAAAATAAACTCTCCTCCCCCACACTAGCATGAAGAGTGACTTCCCTGAGAGAGCTTGCAAACAGCGCTAATTCTTAAAAAAGAAAACAAAACAAAACAAAATGAGAGAAAATAAAACACAGGTTGCCTCCTGCAAAAAGCGCCTATTTAACGTCCCGAGCCTGATGGTACTAGAGTCAATCCTTGAGGGCAGTGACATAGCTCACTTGAAGTAGCCCTTCCTCAAACTGCTTCACACACTGACCATTGACTTTAAAAGTGGTACCATTTTCATGAGATACCTCAAGCACTCCATAAGGAAAAAGTTGAGTAACAGTGTAGGCGCTGTACCACCTTGAGCGCAACTTTCCTGGAAAAAGAAGCAAACGTGAGTTATAAATTAAAAATTTCTCACCAACATGGAATTCACGCTGTTGGATGCGCTTATAATGCCACTTTTTAGTCCGCTCCTTATATAACTTGGCATTCGCATAAGCTCCCAGACGAAGCTCATCCAATTCATCGAGCTGCAGCAACCTATTTTCACCTGTATGCTGAGCATCAAAGTTTAAAAATTTGGAAGCCCAAAGTTCTTTATGCTCTAATTCAACAGGCAAATGACATGCTTTTCCAAAAACAAGACGGTAAGGAGAGATCCCAATGGGGGTTTTAAAAGCAGTTCTATAGGCCCATAGTGCATCATCATGTTTTAAAGACCAATCTTTCCTTGATGCACTAACTGTCTTCTCTAAAACCCTTTTCAGCTCTCTGTTTAAAATTTCAACTTGTCCACTAGTTTGAGGGTGCTAAGCAGTTGACACCTTATGAGTGACACCATATTTTCTCAAAAGATTTTCAAATTGTTTATTACAAAAGTGAGTTCCACCATCACTAATAATGGCTCAGGGAGTGCCAAATCTGGAGAAAATGTTTTTCTTTAAAACTTTCACCACCACCCGAGCATCATTAGTGGGTAAGGCTACAACTTCCACCCACTTAGACACATAAACTACAACAACAAAAACATATTGATTTGAAAAAGATTTAGGGAAAGGCCCCATAAAGTCAATACCCCGTACATCAAATATCTCACAAACCAATATATTGTTTAAAGGCATCTCTTGACACCTAGAAATATTGCCACTCCTTTGACAACTATCACAAGCTTTCACAAATTCATGAGCATTTTTAAATATAGTAAGCCAATAAAAACCATATTGTAAAACTTTAAATGCAGTTCTATTTTGGCCAAAGTGGCACCAACCTCTCTAGAGTGACAATGCTCAAGGATAGAAGTTACCTCATCCATAGACACACAACGCCTAATTACCTTGTCTCCACATACTTTAAATAGGTAAGGGTCATCCCACAAGTAGTGTCTAGAATCCGAAATTAATTTCTTCTTTTGCTGAAAAGAAAAATCAGGTGGAACAACCTTACCCACCAAGTAGTCGACAATGTCTGCAAACCAAGGAATAGTGGAAATAGCTAAAAGTTTCTCATCAGGGAACACTTCTTTGATCTCCCCATCATTTGAGTATTGCATCACACTATGGTCAAGCCTTGAGAGTTGGTCAGCTACAAAGTTCTCTGAGCCTTTCTTGTCATTAATCTCCAAGTCAAACTCTTGTAGCAACAAAATCCACCTAATTAACCTAGGTTTAGCATCCTATTTTCCAAGCAAATATCTAGTGGCAGCATGGTCAGTGTAAACAATAACTTTAGAAAGAACAAGGTAATGACGAAACTTGTCAAATGCAAATGCTACAGCTAGTAACTCTTTCTCTGTGGTAGTGTAATTTCTTTGAGCATCATCAAGAGTACAACAGGGGCACCAACTAATTTTTCCTTTGTACAATTAAAAGCTTTCAAACAAGTGTCACAAAAATCAAAAGTGGCCTCCTTAACCAAAAGGTCAGTCATAGGCTTTGCAATTTTTGAGAAGTCTTTAACAAACCTTCTATAGAAACCAGCTTGGCTTAGAAAACTACAAACCCCTTTAACAGAATTGGGTGGGGGCAACTTTGCAATTACCCCCACCTTTGCGGGATCAACCTCAATTCCTCTAGTGGACACTTTGTGTCCCAAAAATAATGCAATCTGCCCCATAAATTGACATTTCTCCCATAAACTTTCTATCTAATAAAAACCAATGCTAGCACTTTTACATTTTTAGACATCTTAGAATTTTGCCATTTGTCAAAAATTAAGGGCATTTTTTGTCAATTCAACACTAAAAGACAAAAAAACAGCTTTTTGTCAGTTTTTCAAAAAAAAAAAGTCAACTGACGCAAAAACACATCCTAGCACTTTTACATTTTTAGACATCTTAGTACTTTGCAATTTGTCAACAATTAAGGGCATTTTTGTGAATTCACCACTAAAAGACAAAACAAATAGCTTTTTGTCAGTTTTTCAAAAAAAAAGTCAACTCACACGCTTACGCGTGTCAATTTTTTATTTTTTTTAAAATTTCGTTCTTTTTTAAAAAAAAAAATAATTTTTTTTATTTTCATTTTTTTTTAAATTTCGTTTTTTTTCAAAAAACTGTTTTTTCTTTTAAATTGTTTTTCTCTTTAAAAATAGTTTTTTTTAAAACCTGTTTTTTTTTTCTTCTAAAAATAGTCATTTAATTATTGTCAAAAAAATGATTCAAAAAATATTTTTTTTTATTTTTATAGTTTACTCAAATTTCTAAAATCAATCAATTTAACCACCACTAATTGTAAAAAAAAACCTTTTGTCAAAAACAATATTGTCAAAAAAACCCATACATTTGTGTCAAAATAAAAACCGATACCTTTACCAAAATTTTAAAAAAAATTCCAATAACTAAATAATTAAATTCATATTATACTCAATAATTAAATAATCTATAAATTTATTATTTACAATAATCTCTCTATTAAAACTACTAAAATTACGAAATTAATCTCTCTGTTAAAACTACTTAATCAATTTAACCACTGCAAAAAATTACCAAATTACTAAAAAGGAGTCAAATGCCAACATGAGTGCAACGGGAGTGCCAACAGGAGGAGGGCCAACGGGAGTGCCAATGAGAGTGCCAACGGGGATGCAAACGGGAGGGCCAACGGGGATGTATATTTCTCTATATGACATAATACATATATCTTTACACAACTATTTAAAAAAAATTATTCATTTTTTTAATTTACTCAAACTACTAAAATTACTAAAATCAATTAAAATGAGTAAAATCAATTAATTTTTTCATAAAAAAAATCAATCAATTTAATCACTACAAAAAATTACCAAATAACTATTTCATAATTACTAAAAAGGAGTAAAATGCCAACGAGAGTGCCAACGGGAGTGGCAACGAGGGCGGGAGTCCCAACGGGATTGCCAACATGAGTGCCAACGGGAGTGGCAACGAGAGTGCCAACGGGAGTGCCAACAGGAGGACCAACGAGGATGCAAATGGGAGGGCCAACGGGGATGCATATTTTACCTCTAATGTCCAGATATTATTATGGATCATTGTAATTCTGATTGTCAACGGGGATGCATATTCCACTTTGAATTTCAAATCATACACTTTGGACAATGTTCACAACTTATCAATATCTTCCAAATTACTATTATGACTTCATCGCAATACACCGACCATACAGTATCACCCGTGCGTATGCACGGGTAAAAAACTAGTTGAGCACTAAATTAGTATCCCAGCATCCCTGCAATACTAAATTCAAGTTACGCTTTTTCAAAAACAGTAAAATCGTTCATGAATATCTCAATGCATTTTTCAACCAAGTCAGAGAAAATAGCCATCATGCATCTTTGAAAAGTGGCAGGAGCATTACATAAACCGAATGGCATCCTTTTATATGCAGATGTTCCATATGGGCAAGTAAAAGTAGTTTTTTCTTGATCTTCAGAAGCCACTAGTATTTGCAAATAACCAGAATATCCATCCAAAAAACAATAATAATCATGACCTACCACTCTTTCAAGCATTTGATCAATAAAGAGAAGAGGAAAGTGATCTCTCCGGGCGGCATCATTTAATTTCCTATAATAAATGCACATACGCCACCCAGTAGTTTTCCTAACTGCAATTAATTCATTTTTATCATTTTCCATTACAGTTGTACCTCCCTTTTTAGGAACACATTGAACGGGACTTACCCACTTACTATCAGAGATAGGATAGATGATACCTGCATCAAGAAGCTTAATGACCTCCTTTTTGACCACCTCTTTCATGTTAGGATTGAGGCAGCGTTGAGGTAATACCCGAGGTTGATAATCATCTTCCATATAAATCTTGTGAGTACAAATTGAGGGATTAATACCTTTTATATCATGAATTGACCATCCAAAAGCCTCTTAGTTGGCCCTTAATACCCTCAAAAGCTTATCATCCATGGTGTCTGTCAAATTTGCAGAAATAATCACAGGCAAAGAGGAAGGCAGGTGCAAGAAAGCATATTTTACATTTGAAGGAAGAGGCTTTAATTCAAGCTCAAGAGCCTCTTCAATTGAAGGTTTGGGATTTGGAGTATTACCCCATTCCAATTCCTCAAATCTATGGTTACTCCAATTTTTCTGAGGGTGGTGAGCCTGCAAAAACAATAAGAACTCTTCTTCCTCACCACCCTGTAATATGCCAAGTCCTTGCAAAGTAAGTACTTTTTCTAGAGGGCCCTGAATTCTAAAATCATCAAAACTTTCAAAGGTAACCAAATCATTAATATCCATAGCTTGAATAAAATTACAAGAAGCAAACGATGAAGGATTTTTTAATGAGTTCAAGACTTGAAATACAACTTCCTCATCTCAAAATCTCAAAGTCAATTTTCCCTGTTGAACATCAATTAAGCTTTTTCCTGTAGCTAAGAAAGGACGCCCCAAAATAATTTGGACTTCCTCATCTTCTTCCATATCCAAAACAACAAAATCAGCAGGGAAAATAAACTTATCAACCTTAACTAAAACATCTTCCACCACCCCATAGGGATGGGCAATGGATCTATCAGCTAGCTGCAAAGTGATGTTAGTAGGATGAGGTTCCTATAAACCAAGCTTTCTAAAAACAGGAAAAGGCATCAAATTTATACTTGCTCCTAAATCACATAACGCCTTTTCAAAATGAGAGCTACAAATTGGACAAGGGATAGTAAAACTACATGGATCTTTAAGCTTAGGTGGTAACTTTTTTAGAACTATAGCAGAGCATTCCTCATTAAGCCTAAATGTCTCAAAGCCTTCTAACTTCCTTTTGTTAGAAATAATTTCCTTTAAAAATTTGGCATATTTAGGCATTTGAGCAATAGCTTCAGCAAAAGGAATGTTGATATGAAATTTTCTAAATATTTCAAGAAATCTAGCAAACTGCTTATCATGCTGCTCATTTTTAAGTCTTTGAGGATAAGGAACATTTACCTTTACTTGCTCATATTTCTCCCTTTCCTTTTTTCTTTCCTCAGAAGTGCTCCCCTCAGTAGGAGCTTGTATTTATTTCTCAGGCGCCCACCCATCTTGATTGTTTTCTTGAACCATCTCCTTGCCACTCCTGAGAGTGACAGCCTTGCAATGCTCATTTCTTGGATTAGGCTCAGCCTGGGTAGGCAGTGAGCCTTGAGGCGTTTGAGATAACACAGTAATGAGATTTGAGAGTTGGCTACCAATGGCTCCCATTTGGCCCTCCAAGCTTCTAATTTGGTTGTTTACAGTTCCAATTTGGCCCTCCAAACCTTCGATTTTGTTGTTTACAGTTCCAATTTGACCCTCCAAGCTTCCAATTTTTTCATTGAGTTTTCCTCCAGGTTTCCAAATACATCATTGGTATCCAGCTTCTTCTCCTCTTGCCTTTTTGTTGTCCTCCCCAAGAGAAATTGGGGTGATTTCTCCAACCTGGATTGTAAGTGTTTGAATAAGGATCATTTTGGCTCCGGTTGGAATTCTGAACATAATTGGCCTCTTTAGTTGAAGTTACTGGTCGGACCTGTGCTTTTATCAGAACTTCAATGGATTGCAACCTCTCATCCGTCCTGTCCATGTAATTGGCTAAAACACCCATGCAAGGATGTCCAACCTTTTCCATGTACCTAACTAGGGATTCTTGCATGCCAAGCCTTAGCTCACTTTTCTTATGGCCGAGATAGTTGACTTCTTCAGATAGACCTCCCCAAAGATTGTTTGTGTTGTCACTAGTGGGGGTAACTACAGGAGTAGATTGAGCTTGTACCTTCATCAAATATTGCATCTGTTTAGAGAGAGCATTTATCTTTATATCAATACTAGCTTCATCTTCAACCTTGTACATCCCAGCTGATTTCTTAATGTGTCTATCACTAGTGTCCCGTTGGGCATTATCGGCTGCTATCTCTCCAATTAAGTCATATACTGTAGTAGGCTCCCCATTCATGACAGAACCTCCGCAAGCCATATTAACAATTCCCCTATTTTGAGAAGATAACCCATTGCAAAAATATTCAAGCAACTGCCACTTCTCAAATCCATGATGTGGACAACTCCAGAGTAAGTCTTGAAATCTTTCCCAAGCTTCATGTAAAGATTCTTGTTCAAGTTGAGCAAAGCTGATTATTGCACCTCGAATCTTAGCAGTCTTACCTGGAGGAAAATATTTGGTCAAGAATTTTTGTTTCAGTTGGTCCCAAGTGGTAATGGACTCAGCAGGTTGAGAGTCAAGCCAAACAGAAGCCTTGTCAGGTTGGAAACAATCACACTCTAATAGCTTCAGAAGTGACACCATTGCAAATTACTGAGTCTGCCACCCTCAAGAAGTTTCTAAGATGAGTGTGCGGATCTTCTGTTGGTGTACCTCTGAACATAGTGGAATTCTGAACCATTTGAATTAAGCTTGGTTTGAGCTCAAAATTAGTAGCTTGCACAGGTCGATTGACTATGCTTGTAGCGATGTTTGCTGTGGGAGTAAAGTAGTCCCAAAGAGTTCTTCTCGGATTGGAAGCCATTACTCTTCTCTCTTTTCTTATCGTTCGAGTAGTTCTTTCAATTTCTGGCTCAAAAATCAAAATAGGCTTCTGAGAGCGGGTGAGCTTGCACGAATAATAATAATAATAAAAATAAAACTAACAAATAAAAATAAACTAAATGAAGAAAAGATGTAATTTTTTTTTCTTTTTATTTAATTAAAATAAAACAAACTAAAACAAGAAATAAATATATAAAAAAATGTCTAAAGCAATAAAAATATTTTTCGTTTAATATTGTTAAATTAATCCCCGGCAACGGCGCCAAAAACTTGTTGCTTTAAAAACACATTTAGAGCAAATATACTCTCTCGCAGAAGTAGTATAAAAGATATCGTCTCCACAGGGATTAATTAACAAGTGCAAAATTACTTAAGATTAATTATTATTTAGACAAACGAATGTTTGGTGGTTATATAAACAAAAATAAAATGAAATAAATAACAAGAATAAAAATATAAAGTTTAACCAATGGAGAGAAATGTAGGGTCACGGTTTCACTTGCAAGCTTCGATTCCCCTATGTATAATTCTACCTGAATTCCTTTATTTTATTCAATTACTAGTCCCTTTACTAAAACAATTAATCTGTTTGGTCATTCGTGATTAATATTCTTTTTCCTAAATGAACCCTTGTTTGGTCATGCAAGAATTTAAATTCAAGAAAAGCTTAAAGAGCAAAAAGGTTGAATGATTGGAAGACTAAATTAAAGTTTGGTCATGCCTTAATTATAGTCCCAACTATCTTATAAGTCCACCAACTAATTGTAGTACGGTCGCTGATCAACTAATTGATTATGAACATGCAATAGGTAGTCAATCCTAATTATGTGATAAAAACAATAAGATAATATTAATTGAAATAAAAACCGGGAATTCAAAGTATAAATTAAAACAATAAAAGGTCTCTAAACTTGTAAGATCCACCTTAGACCCTAGAAAAAATTTAGTTATCCTCTTTCCTACAAAATCAAGAGCAAAGTAAGTCAGTAATTTATTTAAATGGTAATAATTGCACAAAAAATGTCACAAAGATATCTTTAAAAAAAGCACTAAATAAGAGTTTATCAGGGATGGAATAAAAAGTCGATTTTCTTTGAGATGCCATACTGGAAGTCATTATATGTAAGACACTTCATTGATGTGAGGCATGTTGACAAAAATGTCTTTGAAAGCGTCATTGGTACCATACTCAATATGCCAGGAAAGACTAAAGATAGCATCAACTCGAGTTGGACTTGCTTAGTATGGGGTTGACACTAGAATTGGGTCCGATAAAGAAGGGTACACGTACATATCTACCTCCGGCAGCTCATACTCTATCTAAATAGGAGAAGACTGTGTTTTGTAAGTTTCTTCATGGAGTTAAAGTTCCAGAGGGGTAGTCTTCAAATGTTGCGAACCTGGTATCGCTGGAAGACCTCTAGTTAAAGTCTTCAAAGTCCCATGATTGTCAGGTTCTAATGGAGAATTTGCTACTCATTGGTATACGATCCATTTTTCCTAAGAAAGTGCGCCAGACTCTAACCAAACTTTGTTTCTTCTTTAAGGCGATTTGTAGTAGAGGTATTGACCCTGGAAAGTTGCCCTCATTGCAAAGAAAATTTATTGTCACTTTGTGTGATCTTGAGATGTATTTCCCACCTTCGTTTTTTGACATAATGATTCATCTAATAGTTCATCTGATTAGAGAGACACAATTGTGTGGCCCATGTTACATGAGATGTATGTATCCGTTTGAGCGTTACGTGAAGATATTAAAAGGATATGTGAAAAACAGATCACGACCTAAAGGTTGTATTGTTAAGCGCTACATAGTTGAAGAAGTTATTTAGTTCTGCACCGGCTATCTATCTAGTCTTGAATATTCTGTGGGATTGCCAAGGTCTCGTCACTTAGGAAGCATTAGTAAAGTGTTGTCAGGAACTAAAATAGTGATAGTATCAAGGAAAGAACTAGATCAAGCACACTTATATGTTTTGAAGAATGGTAGTGAGGTTGATTCGTATGTTGCCAAGCACATAGACATACTTAAGAGTGATCACCCATATAAGTGTCAAGTTTGGTTAACAAAAGAACACAATCAGAGTTTCATTTATGTGGCTAAAAGAGCACATTGATTTCGAGTTTGCTATGAATCCTACCTCGATTTCAGAAAGATTGAGATCGTTAGTAAAAGGTCCAAATATACATGTTTTCTCTTACACCAGCTATCTAATGAATGAGTACACGTTCTATACAAAAAACCATGATGATCAGAGTAAAATGCAAAATAGTGGGGTGACTCTTGTAGCTCAAACTATGCATAGATCAAGTGCCAAAGACAGAAATCCCATATACGCGAATATGTCATACTTCGGGGTCATTGAACACATATGGGAGTTGGGTTACAACATGTTTCAGGAGCCTGTGTTCCAATGTAAGTGGGTTGACAATAGTAATGGTTTAGAGATTGATAAGTTGGGGTTCATGCGGGTGATTTTCAACAAGTTAGGATATAAAGACGAGCCTTTTATTTTGGCATCCCAAGCTCAACAAGTGCTTTATGTCACTGATCCAGTTGATATCAATTGTTCCATTGTTTTATTGACAAATAAAAAATTGGTGAATGACATTAATGATCAAGCAACCGATGATGATGGTATTGAGGACGACCCTTTCTTCGGGACATCACTACCAATAGTAGGGGAAAGTACTCCTAGAGAGGATGTTGTGTATGTTAGAAAGGATCGTAGTGATCGAATTACGATTCGTCAAACACAAAGTACCAAAAAGCAAATTGCAAATAAAATTATATCCGGGGCAACGTGTTCGACAGTGGATTCACTAGTTTCCCCAGCAAATTTTGTGAACTTGGGAATTTTCCATCCCCTTGGCAATTTAGTTTGTAAGACATATTCCGACAAGGGTGATACAAAGTTAGGCCTATGTAGGCCTAAATTTAGGCCATTCTGCGCTAGAATAGTTTCGACAATGTTAGCCAAATTATTTTGTATTCCAAAGTTATTTTGTTGGACTTGTCTAACTACTTCGTCAGCGTTTTTGTTTCTATTTACCAGTACCACCTCAGGAACAGGTTCTTCGACAACAAATTGCTGCCCTTGATTAACGGGAATTATATTGTTGGGCCTTTCGACAGGAAATTCAACAGGCCTGACATTCTGTATTTGGGGAATTGGTTGATTATGCATTGGTGGAGTGCCAAAGAAGTCAGCAATTCGACCCATTTGTGTTGACACCGTTGTGTTAGCATATTTACCATGTCGTGATTACTATCATCCATTTGTTGTCTTAGTGCCAATAACGACGAGGTGGTTAGGGAAGGTTGAGCATTTCGACTATAAAGATTTTCGGGTGAATTATGTATAGGCGAAAAACTTGAGACTACGTTTTCTGCATACGTAGACGCATTTGTCTGAAGACCTACCATCATGGCTGTTGGCATACCATATGGATAATTTCTCCCATTCATAGGCAAATTAAATGGCATATTTCCAAACATGGGATTAGCCAATAAGGGACTTGTCGAACCAAATGTTGGCGGTACAGGTGCCATCATATTCGACACAGGGGTAATGACAGGAGCGGTTACAGAGGTTGCACCCATGACCGTCGAAGAAGGTAATGGAGCGGTGTAGCGACCGAAAAATCCGGAGGAGGGATTCTTCGAAGTTCTTGAAATGAAGCCGCCACCAACTTTTAGTTTAAGGGCAAACATTGGAAAATCCCTATTGAGCGGATAAAAGGGGTCTTGCGGACCAGATTTAGGCTCGGGAGTCGTTTATGCGTAGGGAAGGTATTAGCACCCTACGACATCCTTCCTAAGGAAGGTTACCTTTTAACTAAATGTGTAAGCGTTTATTAATTCAAAAATAATGTTTTTACCCTAATAATAATAAATAAATAAAACTCGATAAACGGTTAGTTGTTTTTTTTTGTATTTTTTGAGAAATAGAAGAGAAAAGGATTAAAAGAAAAAAAAAAGGTTTTTTATTAATGCAATTGACAGAGGTCGGCCGCCCTCCGCTCCTACGTATCTCCTGGTAGAGAATCAAATCACACGTAGTTCTTTATAGAAAAAAGTTTGTGTGTTGGTGTTTTTTAATTATTTATTTTTGAAATAAGGAGAGGTATTCGTGATGACCAAACAAGTGAAACTCAGAGTGGTCATCGCTCATAGCTCGTTTGAAAACTAAAGCTGTTATTAACGGTCAAACGAGCTGAGCTCAGAGTGACCATTAGTAATGAACCATGTCTATGTTTAGGAAAACATTTATTCGTTATTTGGGAAAAAATAGGTTTGTGAAAGAAAATATTTATTTAGGGAAAAGAAATTTTTTTTTTTAAAAAGAGAAACAGGGGATACTGTTAGAAAAAGGGGGGGTGCAGTTAGCAGCAGGGTGTCGTATTTTAAAAGGGGGTGCGTAAAGCAGAGCCCAACTCGTTTTTTTTTTGTGTGCTGGCCTACGCAAAAAAAAGGCTTGGAATGGGGTGTATGAAGTAAAAGTATGGTTGCATTAGTAATCTGAAAGAAACAATTATAAAAAAAAAACTGATTATTAAAAAACAAAAGGGGGTATATAAAGGAAATAAAAGTTTGGCTGGAACCCTAATCTCACTCTCTCAATCTCCAGCGTCGCACCGCAGAGAGAGTTTGAGGAGAGAGAAACGGCTGGTCCGGAGAGAGAGAAAACAAGGGAAGGAGAGAGATGAACGAAAAGCCAAGAGAGAGAGGAAGAGAGCGTGACTGAGAGGGAGGGAATGCCGGAGGGGACGACCGCGGGTGGTACCGTGGAGGCGCCGGTGGTGGTTAAACGACGGTGGGGAGCTTGTGGAGGGTGCCACGACGTGAGATAAAAGGGAGGGACGATGACTACGCCGGAGTGCTGCGATAGAGACGGGAAGGGCTCCACCGCAACGGCGGCGACTGTGGTGTTCGCGCGAGAGGACGGCGGTGTTGGACAGAGACGCGAAGACAGAGGGAACGGAGGATGCGAAAGGACGGTGGTGTTCGCCGGAGAGGCTCGCGGTGGTTGGGTGAGGTTGTTGGCGGCGGCGAGTGGCGGAGATGGTATCCATAGTGGCTTTTTGGGCGGTTTGAGTTTTTGGTATGGTGGTCGAGTGGTTGTTCGGTTTGGTGGCTACAGGGTGTCTTTACGGTTTGGGTTGTAGCCGCGGTGGTGATTGTTGGTGGTGGCTGTTTGGGATTTTGATGGTGGTGAGAGAGGGAGGGACCGAAGCATGGCTCACATTCATTTCTCCTCACAACCCTTTCATTCATAATCACATCTCTCCCTCAAATAACTTACTTTTCTTCTTCACAAAACTTTATCGGGTGTTTTTTGTTACTCTGTGTATCCGTCCCCCTTTTTTCTTTATGATTTCTGTTTGTTGGCTTTTATAGAGGTGGCAAATTAATGAGACAAAAAATTGTTGTTATGCTTTTGCAGAGAAGGTATTGGAGCAGAGTTGTGGGAGACAAGGCAGCAAAGGAGGTGCTGCCCAAAGCTGCTTGGTTGCTGCTGATTTTGGAAAAAAACAAGGGAGCAAGAAGAAGGGACACTTGGCTCCACTCCTCAAATGCTGCTGCCAGTTTTATTTTTATTTTACTTTTAATTTTTGTACTTTTTTTGTATTTTATTTTTTGTCCAGATGTGTAACAAAGTTGACTTCTTTTGGTTGTACCCCTTTTTTGTAACAAAGATTGATCATAATAATAATAAGAAAACATTTATTCCACATCTGATTTTTATTAGCTTTTTTATAACAATGGTAATAAATTAAACTAATAACAATGACGATAAACAGAGTTACGCGACGAGATGCGAACACGCGCGCGCAAAGAGAATAACAACACGCACACGATTAGGAATGACACGCGTATGTGGTTAGAAATAACATGTGCACGCAACAATGCAAAAACATTAAGACTAACGCGTGTACGCGACTAAAAATAATACGTGTGCACCATGGAACACGTTTTTGGGATTTTTCGAAAATGAAACATGAAACCGATCAAATGTCTACAAGATGATTATTATTTTAGAAAAACAAATCACATTAATCTAACGGACAAAATTAGGGTATGACAGCTGCCCCTCTTTATTTATATTTTACTATGAAGTATGAAGAGTTTCCAAATTTCTCGAGTAAAATAGAAATAAAGATAAAACGACACTAATTTTGTCAAGACTATGATTCCTCTTTTTTTTTAATAGAAATTCTTGAAAAATTGGGTTGACATAGAACAAAAGTAAATAAGGATCACCGGGGATCTGAAGGAGCACTGGGCTCTGATGGTCTAATTCGCAGTCGATGCTTGGCGCATTGATTGGAGTTAAACTGAAGGACCGACGAGGTCTGAAGGGCATGCCTAAGCCTGATGGACCAATGGGTCTGATGGAGCGCAAACTAGCAGCGGTACTAGTAAAACGGTCTGCTTGGGGGTGGCCTTTTTCGAGCGGCCATGGGGGCAAGGTCAGGTCGTTGACCTGCTTTGCACACCTCGAAGGACGTGCACTGTGTTTTTTAGGCGGACACAGCTAGTCTGAAGGGCCTGGGGCCGGATGATCCGTCGGTTGCTCGATAACGCGACGTGCGATCTGGATTGAAGGACCATTGATGGTCTGAAGGAGCGCTTGGGCTCTGAGGGACCACTGGGGGTCTGGAGGGGTACTGAGATTCTGAACTGTGATATGAGACCAGCATTTGGAGTGCTGACTTTGGGGGAACAAAATATTGGGATTGACAGATGGCGTACTTGCCTAGAACACACCTAATGAATGCATTTACCTGAGAAGGGAAAAGCTATTTATATTTGGTATGTCTAAAAATGCAATAAATGATGTATGCGTGCAATATAGGTATGTGAAATGGTAAGTGTTCGATGGGGTGAATAAAATGTGGCAGATGCTGTGAGTTGAAGTTGATTGGACATGGAGGTTGACGAACAACGTGTGTGAATGCAGATAAAGTAGGAATGTGGTCGTGCTGATTGATTTTGGTGGAATGATGAATGTAATGGAATGAGCAATTTTCTCTTTTTGTTTTCTTGCTTTTTTTCTTAGTATATAAATGGTGTATGAAATGCAAAGTGTGGATGTGATGCAAATGTAGTGCTTTGATGCGAATGCCATGCATGGTATAAAGATATGATTAACGATGTAAAAAAACTCTTTTTTTTGGGGCAACGATGAGACCGGCACTTGGACATCTATCGAAGCAAACAATGTCATGCATGTAATGTCATGAACGTGGGATGATGAATGAGATGGGTATACCATGGGTGTTGAACTTGATGGAATGAGAAAGTTGACAACGGTGAATGAGACGTGAATGTGACTGTAGTGATTAATTTTTGGTGTGATTATGAATGTAATGGTTGGATTTTTCTTTTTGCTTTTTTCTTATTTATTTTGCTTCTTTTCTTGATGCATGCAATGCGAATGTGAATATGATGCGAATGTAATACTTTGACGCAAAAGCTATGGTGAATAAAGGAAACACATGAATGCATAGCAAATGATATGATTGGTGATGTAGAAAGCTTTTGGCAACGTTGAGACCGGCACTTGGCACGTCTATCGAAGCAAAAAAGTGTTATATGTGTGCAATATAATGAATGTGCAATGCGAAAGTAAATGGACTACAAAAAGCCCGTGAGTGATGGATGTTGAAGTTGATCGAAAACAGGAATCGACAAGCCGTGTATGCGACGGTAGATGACATGCGAATGCAAATGTGCTGCTTAGGTGCTATGGTAGATGCATGATTGCACGGTGGAACGATTTATGCTAAGATTTGGTTGATGGTGCAAAAAATTTTCTTTTTTGTAATGATGAGAAATGAGACTCTTGATGCGAGAGGAAAAGAGGTGAATATTTTGAAATAATCATTCCTTGAAACAAATGATTTGAATTCAGACATGTCAATCTCGAAGTTGTTATTCACGGACACTGATGTGCAAAAGTATTTGATTGCATGTGCAAGCTTCTCCACATTGTTCTTTCACTACGGTGTCCCATGATGACTGAATTTTAGGTCCACGAAGTTAACTACGTGAGTTTCCAACTTCACATTATTAACTTGTGCTTTCTCTCTTTGAAGCATTGTTTAGCAAGTATAGATGAATGAGTCAGTTAACTTGGGGTTCTCGAGACCTAGGGTATGGACGGATGAAGGGATAAATGACGGGTTTTTGGCCAAAGTCATGAAAGGGTAGGTTCTCCCCAACTCAAGAAATGTGGGACTGCCCCAATTTAGACTACCGGTGAAGGTGAGTGAATAATTTGCCCCTGTCTAGTGATGACAACAGCTAGGGGTGTAGAGGAAATAATGAATTGAGAATGTCATGACTTTGGAATGAAGGGTGGTAAGCAAGAGATTTTGTCTCAAACCATGGCGTTTGGTGTTGCCCCAATCTTGACTAGAGTTCGCAAAAGGTTGTATCCAGCATGGTGGGTTGAGAAATTGCCCCGGTGTGGTCTTATGGATGTGAATATGGCGAGGGTATGAGATGGGTGTAAGGCGAATTTCCCCGACTTTGGGTGGAGTGAAGGGTGACGGGATTGCCCCACTTTGGAATGGTATTTCAAATGATTGCTTCTAGTGGGGTTGTGAAAGGTGACTGAGTTTGGGTCATGGGTCTTTGGAATTGGTCGTATGGATTGGATGGGGTATATGAATTGGATGGATGCCGGACATTTTCCAAGTTCAAGAAGCATGAAAGGTGGAAGGTGTGCCCCACTTTGGGATCTAGGTGATGGTCCTAGTATAAACTTTTGGTTCTCTTTTAGGTGAATCCCAAAGACTGTGACAGTCTTGAGTTTTCTTTTTTTTTTTTATATGATGAGAATTTCAATTGGTGATCACTAAACCTTGTCTTGATATCAGTGTGATTTGAACGAACATTGGAGTGCAAGCCCTTTGGTTTTTTTTTATTTTGTTTGATTTTTTTTTTGAGCAAATATATTGTAAATAAATAAACTTATTTGTCCTAAAATTAAAACTTTGAGAAAATGAAAGCAATCAATCATCGATGTGAACGGACCTTTTTTAGGGTTGTAACATGGCCAATGGTTAGGGTTTATGAAAGAAATGGCAATTGGGTCCAAAGAAGTGTGTGAGGGCTTAAATGAGACAACGACCTCTTATGAAAGAAAGGATGAGTAGGTCCAAAGAGTGTTTGAGGGTTTATTCGGACAATGATATCTTCTGTGTTTGGTGATATTATGTATCAGCTCACAATTTCTACTGCTTTTGCCTTTTTCTTTTTGAGGATTTCTTTTTCAATCCTCTTTTTTGAATTTCACATTTTTTGTGATTTTTTTTGAGTAGGGTGAGCTGATAAAAGCGACACACCATTTTTGATGTGGAATTGATCATTGTCTAGGGTGACTGTAAGATTTTTTGATTTTTTGATTTTTTTTGGCTCAAAGGGGTAGTAAAATTTTTTTTGAGGATACGGGAAGACGACCAAACTTTATTTCAAATCATGGTTGCTTGTTTTTCTCAAAAATTAATTCAAGGAGAAAAATTATTTATTTTTATATATCAGCTCTTTTTCTCTTTATTTCTTTTATTTGCCCTAATTTTTGCTTAGGCTGCTCTTGCGAGTTTTCAACCTAACAGGCTTTTTGATTTTTTTGTAAAGGACTTGCACCAAGGGAAAACAATGTTGACAAGATATCTAGTGATCACAAACTTGCCCCAGCATGGGGGCCTAAAGTGTTAGTTCATGAAACTTCATCATTGGGAACAAACCAAATAGTTAACTAGGTTGTGTGGGGAATATGCACTGGGTGGTCGGGGTGGGACTGGACGTGTAAAGGGATGATGATACGATGGAAATGTGTGGACATTAACTGACTCAAACAAGAGTAAATGCACATTGCATACAAGTTCACTATACGAATGCTTCACAGAGAGTTAACATAGTCAACGACATGATAGGAGAAATTTTTGATAACACATTAGTTAACAAAATGGACCATTTGGATCATTTATCATGGGATTGATGAGATGCATCATTTTGCTGAAGAAAATTATGAATGAGCTGCAAACAGTGAATAATTTCTTTTTTGAAAAATGAGTGTCTTGAAAACACCTTGAGTTTGTAGCTGAGCTAAACTTTTCCAAAAAAGAAATAATCAATTTCGCCTCATCTCTCATCAATCTTTTTGAAAAAAATGTGCTCATGTTTTTTTTTGTATGGATGAACACATGATAATATATATACATGATGAATGCAAGTGTGTGAAATGCGTGAATGAATGATTTATGAATGAATGGGAATACATGAAAAATGAGATGTTCACGATTTTTGAAATTGTGCTCATGATTGTTTTCTACTCTTTTCTAAAAAAAATGTAATGTACGTGATGATGTATGATGAAAAAGCAAATGCGTGAAATGCGTGAAGGGAATGATCTCCCGGAAAGACCAGCTATTCTAAATGATTTTTTTTACTTTTTGGAGACAATATAGCATGCGGATGATGCAAATCGTCATTTATTGCTAACTGAAATATATTTTGGACGATAAATGACTTTTTGTTTTTTTTTTATTTAGAAAATGACTCATGCATGGATGACTGATGCGTTTGAGGTGGTTTGGAATAAAGAACTTTGATCTTTCATTATTTTTTTTTATGATGCATGCGCTTGAATGAAATGATGAATGAATGCGAATTTTTTTATAATATCAAGGTGATATTATTTTCTCATTTCGGCGTACGGCTACGCAAGATGAAGTAATTTAAAAAGTATGATATTTTGTTATTTTAGATGATGAGATGCATGTTGGTACCATGACAATGAAAATGATGACTGTATTCTATTGTGAATGCATGGTGATTTTTATTTTCTAGTTAAAAGACTAGCTATGCTCACACAACGAGAATAATCAAGTTAAACGCCCCCTTGTGTCCTAATGCATGAAGGAACGCATGGTGACAAATGACGAAAATGCAGATGCAAATGCATTAAATACGTGCACGAATGATCACCTGAAAATGTCAGTTATTCTAAATAAATTTTTGGAGGTAATGCAGCATGTGACCGATGCAGCGCCTCTTTCATGTATCAGAATGAAATGCTAAATTCGTATCTATGAATGATGCGAAAATGATGACATAATTTTTGAAATGATGCATGGCGTATGGATGATTTAATGAAACGACAGTTTTTTTTGGATGATTGAAAATGTGTGTGAATGCTTATGAAGAAATGCCTATATTATTTGATGGTGATTTTTGTGAATGATTATGAATGAATGAAAATGCATGCTAAATGAGATATTCAGTTATTTATCAATTTTTTTTTATTGTGATCATGCTTTCTTATTTTTCTTTTTCATGAAAAAAAAATGCAATGTATGAATGAACGAATAACGTTGCATGATGCAGATGCGAGGAAGGTGAACGAATGACCACTTGAAAATATTGACTATCCAAAACTATGTTTCGGAGGCAATGCAATATGATGATGAATAATGCAAGAAAGTGGCATTATTTTATTATTTTTCTTTTATTTTGCATGCTAGATGACTGATGCATTCAAGGTGGTTAGGAATGAAGAGCTTTTGTTTTTATTTTTTATTTTTCTATGCATGAAGAGGAGTAACGAATATAGTATATTTTTTCCATATGAGTATGCAAGATGATGCAAGTTGGACAAATATGTAGTGTCTTTATTTTTTTTGGATGATGATGTGCATGTTAGTACCATGAGAACGAGATGCATATGGAAACGAGCGATTCGTTCTATGGTGATTTTTTTATTTTCTAACAAAATATAATGCCCATGATGATGGATATGAAAATGCATGTGTGCCTGAAGAAGTAAATGTTTGATGCAATTATTTTTATTTTTTTAAGAGGTAGTGCAGCATGTATGCAAACTCTCACTTTTATTTATGGGATGACAAATGATACAATTATAATGAAATAATTTTGTTTTATCTGGAAAATGAATATGGAATTGATGCATTTAAACTAGGATGGCCACATGAGGGAAATGATGTATGAATGTTAAGTTCTATTTTGAAATGTAGTTCATGACTTTACAAATGATGTGATGCCTACGCTATGTGATCATGATTTTGAATGATTATGAATGAATGCCGGTGCATGTTAAATATGATGCTGGTTTTTTTTTGATCAAATGATATGCTAACGTTATATGGGTAAAACTTGTTTTTTTTTCTGTGTGCGAGGAAACAAAATGCATGACACTTGCAGCGACTTTTTTTTTAAATGCGTGGAAAAGAGTAATGAACATAACCTTTATATAATATGGGGGTAATAATTTTTTGGTGTACGGATATGCAGGAGTGCAATTTTGAAAAAAATGATACCTTCGCGATGCATGATAATGCAATGAAATGCTTATGGAAGAATGATTTTAGTATGAATGAATCATGATTTTTTTGTGTGTTTTCTTTGAATAAAGTATAATGCATGAACATATGGATGTTTGTTGTACATGAGCAACAATGGAGATGAATGAAATGCGTGATGGTTTATCCCTTTTTTATGCTTCAACTAAAATAAAAAGCTAACAAAATGCTATTGGGTGATGAATGATGCAATAATGAAGAAATTTATAATTTTTGTTTTGACGCATGTTGAAGGACTGATGCATTTGAGATGGATATGAATAAATGACTTTTGTCCTTGTTCTTTATGATGCATGAAGATGATGCATTTAAAATTAAATTTTTATAATAGCAATGCGATGTATGAGTATGAGAGATGATGCAACTAGGATAAAATGGACAAATAAAAAAAAAACTGACGTTTTTGTTATTTTAAATATGATGAGATGTATGGTAGTGTAATGATAATGGGATACATAAGGATGATTTTATTTTATTATGAATGCATGATGATTTTTGTATGATGGATGGAAAGAGTGATGTCGTCTCATGTGCATGCAAATGAAGAAAGCATGAAATTTTTTTTGAGTGATTTTATTTTGGAGAAATGCTAACCTAGGTTAATAGAGAGAGTGAGTATAATGCCCCTGTGTCCTAGGTGGGTCATGTCTAAATTGGGATTTTCAACATGGTCTAGGGTCTCTTATGTGATCGATCTCTCAGGTGGCTCTATTCACTTCCTCACAAAGGTCTCCAGAGCTAAAATCCCCTTCATGATATGATCCACAACGATAGCGAGCTACCTGGTGTGGGATACCATGAAAAAGCGTACTCTGGCTGAGACTTTCATGAGAGTCAGACAGATAAAATCCAGAATGACTGTCACTAATAATCTCCACTCGTCCTAGGTTATTTGCAGACCCGGGTATAGGGCCCCACTCAGAAGTGTGTGCATAAACATGTGTATGTGACGTGTGTGATATGGGCAGAATACCTACACTACACATGCTAGACAAAATATACAACAATAATAACAACAAAAAAATCGTCTACCCTAAGGTTCAATAATATAAAGAAATGCTAATCAATAAATAAAATAAGCATAAGGGCAAAAACAAAAATATAAAATTAACAAATACTTACACATTTAGTTAGTTAGGCTTGACTCTCTTAATTAGTCCCCAGTGAAGTCGCCAGCTGTAGCGACCGAAAAATCCGGAGGAGGGATTCTTCGAAGTTCTTGAAATGAAGCCGCCACCAACTTTTAGTTTAAGGGCAAACATTGGAAAATCCCTATTGAGCGGATAAAAGGGGTCTTGCGGACCAGATTTAGGCTCGGGAGTCGTTTATGCGTAGGGAAGGTATTAGCACCCTACGACATCCTTCCTAAGGAAGGCTACCTTTTAACTAAATGTGTAAGCGTTTATTAATTCAAAAATAATGTTTTTACCCTAATAATAATAAATAAATAAAACTCGATAAACGGTTAGTTGTTTTTTTTTGTATTTTTTGAGAAATAGAAGAGAAAAGGATTAAAAGAAAAAAAAAGGTTTTTTATTAATGCAATTGACAGAGGTCGGCCGCCCTCCGCTCCTACGTATCTCCTGGTAGAGAATCAAATCACACGTAGTTCTTTATAGAAAAAAGTTTGTGTGTTGGTGTTTTTTAATTATTTATTTTTGAAATAAGGAGAGGTATTCGTGATGACCAAACAAGTGAAACTCAGAGTGGTCATCGCTCATAGCTCGTTTGAAAACTAAAGCTGTTATTAACGGTCAAACGAGCTGAGCTCAGAGTGACCATTAGTAACGAACCATGTCTATGTTTAGGAAAACATTTATTCGTTATTTGGGAAAAAATAGGTTTTTGAAAGAAAATATTTATTTAGGGAAAAGAAATTTTTTTTTTAAAAAGAGAAACAGGGGATGCTGTTAGAAAAAGGGGGGTGCAGTTAGCAGCAGGGTGTCGTATTTTAAAAGGGGGTGCGTAAAGCAGAGCCCAACTCGTTTTTTTTTGTGTGCTGGCCTACGCAACAAAAAGGCTTGGAATGGGGTGTATGAAGTAAAAGTATGGTTGCATTAGTAATCTGAAAGAAACAATTAAAAAAAAAAACAGATTATTAAAAAACAAAGGGGGTATATAAAGGAAATAAAAGTGTGGCTGGAACCCTAATCTCACTCTCTCAATCTCCAGCGCCGCACCGCAGAGAGAGTTTGAGGAGAGAGAAACGGCTGTTCCGGAGAGTGAGAAAACGAGGGAAGGAGAGAGATGAACGAAAAGCCAAGAGAGAGAGAGGAAGAGAGCGTGACTGAGAGGGAGGGAATGCCGGAGGGGACGACCGCGGGTGGTACCGTGGAGGCGCCGGTGGTGGTTAAACGACGGTGGGGAGCTTGTGGAGGGTGCCACGACGTGAGATAAAAGGGAGGGACGATGACTACGCCGGAGTGCTGCGATAGAGACGGGAAGGGCTCCACCGCAACGGCGGCGACTGTGGTGTTCGCGCGAGAGGACGGCGGTGTTGGACAGAGACGCGAAGACAGAGGGAACGGAGGATGCGAAAGGACGGTGGTGTTCGCCGGAGAGGCTCGCGGTGGTTGGGTGAGGTTGTTGGCGGCGGCGAGTGGCGGAGATGGTATCCATAGTGGCTTTTTGGGCGGTTTGAGTTTTTGGTATGGTGGTCGAGTGGTTGTTCGGTTTGGTGGCTACAGGGTGTCTTTACGGTTTGGGTTGTAGCCGCGGTGGTGATTGTTGGTGGTGGCTGTTTGGGATTTTGATGGTGGTGAGAGAGGGAGGGACCGAAGCATGGCTCACATTCATTTCTCCTCACAACCCTTTCATTCATAATCACATCTCTCCCTCAAATAACTTACTTTTCTTCTTCACAAAACTTTATCGAGTGTTTTTTGTTACTCTGTGTATCCGTCCCCCTTTTTTCTTTATGATTTCTGTTTGTTGGCTTTTATAGAGGTGGCAAATTAATGAGACAAAAAATTGTTGTTATGCTTTTGCAGAGAAGGTATTGGAGCAGAGTTGTGGGAGACAAGGCAGCAAAGGAGGTGCTGCCCAAAGCTGCTTGGTTGCTGCTGATTTTGGAAAAAAACAAGGGAGCAAGAAGAAGGGACACTTGGCTCCACTCCTCAAATGCTGCTGCCAGTTTTATTTTTATTTTACTTTTAATTTTTGTACTTTTTTTGTATTTTATTTTTTGTCCAGATGTGTAACAAAGTTGACTTCTTTTGGTTGTACCCCTTTTTTGTAACAAAGATTAATCATAATAATAATAAGAAAACATTTATTCCACATCTGATTTTTATTAGCTTTTTTATAACAATGGTAATAAATTAAACTAATAACAATGACGATAAACAGAGTTACGCGACGAGATGCGAACACACGCGCGCAAAGAGAATAACAACACGCACACGATTAGGAATGACACGCGTATGTGGTTAGAAATAACATGTGCACGCAACAATGCAAAAACATTAAGACTAACGCGTGTACGCGACTAAAAATAATACGTGTGCACCATGGAACACGTTTTTGGGATTTTTTGAAAATGAAACAAGAAACCGATCAAATGTCTACAAGATGATTATTATTTTAGAAAAACAAATCACATTAATCTAACGGACAAAATTAGGGTATGACAAGCGGTTATCCCCGCTATGCTTGGAGAAGATACAGGAGCGGTTACTCCTGGAATATTTGCAGCGTTGGTATCACTAACTGACGCTTGGCATTGCGCATTTGATGCAGAAGCGTTATTCATATTAAAGCGAGGCATTTCTGCAATACTCTTACCACTTCTTAAATGCATACAAAGTACAAACTACTGGTTTTATAACAAACCCTGAATTTCTTATTAAAAACTTTAAAATTTTAGGACAAATGTCCCACTGGGCGTGTCAATTTGTTTACCGTGGTTTTTGGTAAACACCGCTAGTTACACACATGTGTTGCTCGCGAGATCAACTAGAAACATCTCAGAACACTTGTGTTAAAGTCTTTTATCGAAGGTTATTATTGTTCTTACGGTTGTTTAACAATGGTGGTGATAACCGTGGAAGGAGAGGAATTTGAGAGAAATGCGAAAAGGAAGAAGTGATTGCAGAAACTTAAACAAGTGAAAAAAGAAGATTAAATGCAAGTAAATGTGCAGAAATCTTAAAGGAATGTAAATGACATTGCATAGAATTAAAAGGATTGGTACGCAGATTCATACATTGATTCCTGTGACTTTGTTTTCTCTGAATGCGGAAGTAAGAGTTTTTTGGAAGTTTATGTAGAAATGAAATTGCGACCTCTGTTCTACGTAAAGAACTTCTATTTATAAGGGCAAAAATAAATAACCGCACAGCGGTTTCAAAAATGAGACAACTGCTTAGATACTTAGACTAGGTAACTGCTCCATCTTTCGACCATACCGCTGTTGTCCCTTTCGACACTGCTCTTTGACTTGACCTGTTATCTGGACCTTCCTGTCGAACCGTTGGCTTTAGCTTTCCAATTTTTCGCTAAGTTACAAATTACGCTGATTCTCCCTGTATACAGCTTCTCGTTGTCGAAATAGTGATCATTCTTCTTGAATCTATCAAGTCAAACCTTGTTGACTGCATTTAATTTTAGCCTGTCGAAAATGCAGGCTAACAATTTGCCACCAGCTTCAATAGCAAATAAAATGAAACAGCCACAACACTATGTTCATTTAATTTAATGGCAAAACTTTGGTATTAACGAATCATATCTCGAAACTCTTAGCCCCGTTTGATGGTCAGGATAAGGAGACATGATATGATAAATCTATTATATCTTGTGTCAGTCCAACATTTGTTGAGCCAATATAATATGATAACTTAATACTGTAACTTATCATATCATGTCTCTCTAGTTAAAATCTTATCCGGAATTTGAGCTGGGTTAGAAATCAGTATGATAGAATGAGAAAATAATTTATTCATTTATTCTTCAAAAATATTTTTTAAAAGATAACAAAAAGAAATCTAATAATATATATATATATATATGTTCTGGATTGTGCCGAGGGCCCAATCCTTGCGATAGGCCCAAACCCAATCAGGGCACTATAGAAGAGAACTAAGGGCGCGCCAAGAATGAACTCAGGGCGCCCCGACGGCTGAGATCGAGCCGCATGATCCAACAGCTAGGAAGCGCCGCCGAACTCTATAAATAGACGTCAACCCCTCGCAAAAAGGTACACACATTCTATCCCATCTCATATTCCCTGCTTTGACTATTTCCCCTGACTTGGGCTTCGGAGTGTCTTTGCAGGTACACCTGCCGGTTCTGCTCGCGACCTCATCGTCCCACCAAAGCGATCTACATCAACCCGTTCTAAACCTTGGGCGACCAAGGTACAGATCAATATATATATATATATATATATATATATATATATATATATATATATATATATATATATATATATTAAATATAAAAATCGATGTTAAATTAAAAATTAAAATTATGTTGTGTTTTATGATAAGAGTAATTTTGTCATTTTGTATCATTTAAGATCTAAAAATATATTGAAATTAAAAAATAAAAAATAGAAATTTATTTCAATTTTTTAACAAAGAAAATATATTTATCATAAGGGTAGTTTCGTCACCAACTATTATATATATATATATATATATATATATATATATATATATATATATATATTTATTTGCTTATCTAAAATAGGCTAAATATCACTTTTGGTCCATTATCTTTGCTCTAAGTTTTGTTTTAGTCTTTTATCTTTTTTTTGTCCCATTTTGGTCATTCATCTTTCATTTCTGTTTCATTTTGGTCCCTCAATGGTATTTTCAGTCCAAAATGAAACGAAAATAGAAGATGAGATTTTAACTAGAGAGAACCAAAAAAAGATAAAGAACCAAAATGAAACCTACAACAAATATAAAGGAACAAAAGTGCTATTTCGCCTCTAAAATATATTATAGAATAACATATATTATCTTTATACCTAAGGAAAAAATAGTATATATTATTCTATATCTTATAGGTTGTTGCACATCAAACACATGATATGATATTGTTTATTCTATTTCTATCTTATCAAATCTATTTCTTGCTTCATATATCATGTCTATATCTTATCCCGACAATAAAACGTGCTTAGTGGGTTAGAATAAATGTCTCGGTAAACTGTAAATTAGGGCTGGACAAACGGTCGGTTAAGCCGGATTCGGGTTCAAAACACTCAATCCAACCAAAACCGAAGAGGGTAAAATGTCATCCACCTTCGACCATTTGAGGTCTCGGTTTCAACAGAGGTGGGTTTTACGGTTTTTGCGGGTGAACGGTCGGATTTAGGCGGGTCTGTAATAAACAAAAAAATTACATGCAAACCCAGAAAAATTCACACTGAAACAACTTAAAAATTATAATATTACAAACTCAATAACAGCCCAGAAAAACGAAATAAATTATCAACTTCAAAGAAACTAAAATCACCAAACAATACAGATAAGCACAAATAGATGCTGATAGATCCAAATCTGGAGCAACAACACCACCTCTTTTTCTTTATGGAGGCAAAAGTTGCACCTTTGGCGCTATTCTTTAAAAATCGGGTGATGCCTCTTCGGTATTTGTAGATCTAGTGCATAGGTTATATGAATGGTGCTCTTGAAGCTAAAGGAGCAGTAAAGAGAAACTGAGTTCTGATGTGGTCTAAAAAGGCTAAATGACTCTTGTTGATGGTTCAGCCGCCAAGCATGAGGAGGTGAAGAAAATGTTTTGGCTTGGAGAAAGATTTTATGGAGAGACTTGGATGATCAGGTTTTGGCATAGAGAAAAAGAGGGAGAATTGTTGTAAAGAGGGAGAATTGTGGAAAGAGTTGGTGACGGCTAGGTTGTGCAAATGAGCTTACAAGACTATTAACCCTGATTTTTTGGGCCTTGTCATTGTGGGCTCAGTTCAATAATAGCTACTCACGGCCGGTTTCGGTTACACGTGAGTTGTTTAAATGCAAATCACAACCGTCCATTTTAATCCACTTGAAACCGAGTCAATAAACCAATAATCCGCCAATCCGTATTAATCAGCCCATGAACAATAATCTGTTTCGGTTTGTTCAGGTTTCGGTCGGGCAAAATATTTTGTCCAGCCCTACTGTAAATCATGTGAAGGTCCATGAGCTTTTTGATTTTTCGAACACAGTGCATTCAGAAGGGGAGAATGCATTTCCGTAAATTTTCACTGACCACCTGAGGAGGGGGGGTTTTCAAAATTTCCTTTTCGTTGCCGTCAACTTTGAAATACCAATTTTTTTTGCTTGCATTGTTTATTTCTTACGGTGCCTTTAGAGGGTTTTGGCACTTCTCTTTGGATTTAAATATTTGTATGGCATTTTTCTACTATAGTAATTTTGAAACAAGATCACGTTCTCTACTCCTTGAATATTTTAAAGACATGCTTTGAGGGCGAATCCCTGCATACAAGGTAGTTTCGAACTTTGAATGTTACTTTGTTATAGGATTTTTTAAATGAATTTTTATATTTGTTCTAGGCAACTCATCTTTTGCCTTATTTCCATCTTTTTCACTGTTGATGGTATCCAAAGCTTGGGTTTGGGTTGTTTTTATGTTGAGTACTAGTGATCCAATTATGATTTTGTAGCCGGTGAACGACCTAGCCTATTTTTTTAGAGGAGACTAAATATAAAAAGTGATTTTTTGTATGAAAAGAAAATTATAAGACTATCAAAAGTGGTAATAAGTTAGATAAAAATAAATATTAAGAATTTTTTATGAGATGTTAGTTTTATACGCTAAAACAAATCAAAAGAGAAATAGAAAAGCAAATAAAATAAACTTAAAATATAACCAAATTTTATATGTAAAAAATAATTCACAATAAAATAATTATAGAAAAACACAACAAAACTACTATAAACTTAAATTTATGAGATGACCGACTCTTTTAACGAATAATTGTTTTTTTATAATCATAGACTCATATTCACGGAGTATAAGGAGTACTCCAACTCGATCGAGTACAATGGGTTCTCGTTAAAACCTCCAAGGGCCAAAACCCAGAAAGAGAAAGACCCGGAGAAAAAAAAGAGTACCCGAAACTATGTTATGAGTTCAATCCGACAGTAGTTACAACAAAATAGAAATTTTTACATGAAGTACACCGCTAATACACCACAGCTAACTCAAATATTCATCAGATAGTGAGGCATGTTTCCATTCTTCTATCCCAAATATTCATCCCGAATGATACTAAACCACCTCTGACAAAAATGCCCATAAGTATAACACCTCGGCACCAAGGCACATCATTCATCCAGTGTTGTTAATCTCCAGTCGATCCTAGTCCCACGACCAAGCATCACTAGACCAATGACCCGCTGAACTTACACATACTGATTTATTTGTTACAACAACATACAAACACGGGAAAGGTTGCTTGAAGGAGGTTACATCGAACCAATTATCATTCCAGAATTTTGTTTTTGAACCATCACCAAGCAGTTTTGATGCGGGTTTAAACTAGGTGGGTCCTTTGCAAAGTCATTTCCCAAAAGTATGAAGTCCCTCCACCATAAGGACGAGTTTTTGAGGTGGCTGGGGGATGGACAAACTTCGCTCAGATCAGTCAGGTTGTCGTACTTGAGCGCAAGAATTCGGAAACACTGTGCATTACAGCCCTCTAAGAACTCCCATCTCCATTTGCTTATTAGGGCGATGTTGAAGGCTTCCAATTATTTTATTCCTAATCCTCAACCCTCCTTTCTTCCTCAATTGGCAAACTAGACTCCAGTTTACCCAAGCCATTTTGTGTAAGTCTTCGTCGCCTCCCCATAGGAAATTCCTCTGTAATTTATTTATCTCACCAATGACCTTCTAGGCTTGGTAAAAAGAGAAGAAATATAAGGGGAGTGTGGACAACACTGAATTGATGAGTGTCAGGATGATAATTTAGTTCAACCTGCTTCTACCACTAAAGCCCATGTGTTGCACCGTCTAGGGTCGGCACCAACTAGTATAACAAGAAATTTGAAGGGGATACTTCTCACACTGCATGCCATATGCTTTATAGTACGTAATCAAAAACTTAACTAGTGTACGGAAAAGTAGAATTACGGTGTGATTGAAGCATACGAGTTGAGATCATTTAATGCGGTTGTCTCCCCTGAGACAGTCTAATTTCAACGAATAGATTTTTATCTCAGGAAGAGCAGGAATTCCATAATTTCTCATTCCATATATAAGGTGTTTGCCACACCTCTTGAAGCAGGCGGCTCTGAAACAATTCACAACCAAGCATTTCTGAAGGGTAGCGTTAGAAAAAGCAGCTGGAGTGGCTGGTTTCACTTCTATTTTGCGTATTAATTAATACTCTGTCAGTGCTATTAGGACTTTTGATAGTATTTAGAAACACTATAAAAGACACAAATAAAGTGCTATTAAAGATTATGAGAGACTAAAACTACCGACTAAAAAAACTCGGGAGACCAAAAGTAGATAAAAAGTTTTAGAGGCATTAAAACCAAAATACCCAAACTTTTTAGAGAACAAATACATATTTAACTCTCGCTTTTATTTAGTTTTACTTTTAAATTTTAATATATAGAATTAGAATATAATAAGAACATAATATAGCTATACTATACCACCATACATACTTTTCATTTTGAATCTGGGATACCTAGTCTTAACTAGTTGCAATAAAAATAACATTCACTTGCATTCCCACGTACACAAACAGTTACATATATAATGCACTCATATTTTTTATTCATCGGAAATCTTATCTTATAGACTACCTACACATTGCCCAAAAGGCAAATAAATTAGTGCATTTGCATCTTGTTTAACTTCATCGAAGTCTGATTCCATTAGATGTTCTACATCAAGAGGACCATAGCCAGTGCTCTGGCTACCGTCAACAACCCATCATCATCATCTAATGAATCGTCTTACACTTATGATGTGTTTATCAGTTTTCGTGGTCCGGATACACGCAAGCGTTTCATAGGATACCTTTATCCTAAACTATGTGAAATTAAAGAAGCCAAAATCTTCATGGATGAAGATGAACCAAAGATTGAACCAGGAGATCTAATAAGTGAAACTCTCATCAAGGCAATCCAAGAGTCTAGAATTGGGCTTCTAGTTTTCTCACCAAACTATGCATCATCAAGACATTGTTTGGATGAACTTTGGAAGATCATTGAGCTCTCAATAGATCAAAAGTGCATGTTGTTTGTGCCTGTTTTTTATGAAGTAGAACCTTCTGTTCTCCGCCATCAGAAAGGGAGTTATGAAGAAGCATTAACAAAGCATGAAGCTAGATTTGGGAAGCAGAAAATACACGGCTGGAGGGTAGCGTTAGAAAAAGCAGCTGGAGTGGCTGGTTTCGCTTCTAACAAATATAGGTGCGTAGCCTCTTAATTTCCTTTCTTTTTTTATACATATATTTTCTAGATTTTTCTTAAATATCTATAAAGAAAAAAAAACAAATAATGAGTCATTAGGTTTTTTAGTTAGATATTATAATTATTTTGCATATTAATTAATAATCTGTCAGTTCTTTACTATTTTCGCATTCAAGTAGTGATAATACATCAAGTTTATGCAAAACCTCTCTCTAAATTGTTATAGAGCAGGAAATTAGATATGATTTTGATATTGAACTAGTTTGATTTTATTCAATTATTTACACTTGGACAGGTTCGACTCAGGCCTTATTGATGACATGGATGATGAGAACATTGCCCGACTGGATAGAGTAAGATGCTTGACTCATTGAGGTTATATGATTTTCTCTTATATGCTAATGCTATAATACTTCACTTTCAGATTTTCAACTTTTTTTTGAAAATGAGGTTAAGTTTTTTCAACTTATTCATCTCTCTTTGTGGATTTTTTAATTAAAAATGCACATTTATTTTACATTAGGCTATTGTTCTTTTTTTTTCGAAAAAACAATGAGTTTGATTTTACAAGGAGCAAATGACTCCTATTTACTTTTAGATCATTTATCTGTAGAAAATTTACTTCTAAATCATTTATATGTTTTCAATTTTTCCTCAGAGAACCCCTGCACTGCACTTTGGATTGGACCATTGAGGAACTAATCAAACTTAGTCTTTGCAATGTTATCAATAGTCTCTGCACTTCCTCCTTCAACTTATTTTTTTGATTACAAGAGAGAAATTCCTCCTTCAACTTTTGTCGTTGTTTGTGTAAATTCATCAAAGAAGTTTTTAGACTATCAAACAAGGTTGCAATATTTAAATCCTTTTCAATTATTACTTCTAAAAACGAAACCACTTTGCCTGACTCATTAGGCAGAACATCTTATCTTATAAAAATATATTAGTAATTTGCGTTCGAGAGTCTATATGACTTCCTCCACACAAGCATTTGGCTTAGAGCCACTCATGTCATTCTATGGATCATCGGAAGCCTTCACAGCCTCATTCGAATGAACAATATAACTTTCTAACGACAGAGATCACGACAAGTGTCCCTTTGAGTAACTCTCTAGTTTATGACTTACGCTTGTCTTCTTTTCAAATAAAAACACAACTTATAATAACTGAGCTAGTAATTTCCTTGTTACTTGCTTGTGATATCTTGAACCAACAATCCATCTATATCTTTGACATGGTATAAAATGAACTTTTCAACACTAACAACCATGAAGCCAAATAATTTTAGAAAAAACAACAGACATGGCACGAACTCGGATTCTGTAGACGATATAGAGACTCATGATTGCTTCTTACTTTTCCATTTGATCAACGAAGAATGAAAAAACGCACATCAAATAGTGACCGAGCGTCGAGTGTCAGGACACCAGACCCCATCAGCAACACTGTAAGCAATCAATAGAGGGGTCGTCCCAATGGGCAAGTAGATACCCTAGCACTAAAAAAAAGCAGGATAGGCAACAGAAATTTCCGTCGCTATAAACCTCCAAAATCCGTCACTACAGTGTCTTAGCGACGGAAAAATTCCCTCGCTAAAAAGGGCCTCGCTAATATTTTGCGACAAAAATTTGGTTCCGTCGCTAAGTATTAGCAACGGATTTTAGCGAGGGAAATCCTGTATCTCCTGCTGGTGCTGAGCACACATCTCCTCTATCTGCTGCCTGAGCTGCTCTGTCTCAACTGAAGGATGAGGAGGTCGACTACTAGGGGAGGGTCCGCTTCTGTCAAACTGATCATCCTCAAATCTCAAATTTGGAGTCAAGGGCCCCGTACCATACATACGATTCTTATACATCCCCATACCAACTTCTCCCAGTTGCAGTTTGCCAAAGCCATGATCTCCAGAGTCGGTGGACCAAGTGACTCAGGGTTCCAGCTCCCCTGAGTCACCTCAAACATCATCTCAGCATGTTTCTCCTGTTTTGCATAACCACAAAACATAGCATAATAAGCGCTCCATTTTAAGAAAACATTATATAATACAAATCAAGTTGTATATTTACCTGAGTGGTCCTCGAACACTCATCAACATAAGTCTTGGTATCCTTCCTGACATGTGTGGCCCTATGCAGCTCAGCAATAGTAAGAGGGTGTTCGGCCTTCCTACTCTGTAAAAATGAAACAAATTCTCAAATATTGGTAACTAATCGCCCTAACTAAACTAAAATAGTACAAATATTTTTAAAATAACCTACCAATCTCATAGCATGTTGAGCTTGGTTGACAGAGCCACAAGTGTGAAGCGAGCCACCCTTTTCTGAATTCCAATTTTCGTTCGCTTTTTCAGCATTTCTTTTGAATTTCTCACTTCTCCAAACTTCCTGATATTGATCCCAGACTTCTTGAGGGATATACCTCGGCCTTTCACGCATTCCCAGGTATTTGTGACGGATTCATAGCGACGGATATTAAGTTTAGCGACGGAATTGGGAACTTTACGAATTCCAAGATCTGCCAACGGTCACGTCATAATTAGCAACGGACTGTAGCGACGGATATTAAGTTTAGCGACGGAATTGGGAACTTTACGAATTCCAAGATCTGCCAACGGTCACGTCATAATTAGCGACGGACCGTAGCGACGGAATTGTAAGTTTAGCGACGGATTTGAATTTTTTTTTAAAAAATAGGCGTGCCTTGTAGCGACGGAAATTGCGGTCGCTAAATCCCTCGCTAAGTTAAACGTAGTGACGGATTTGGGATCCCTTGCTAATATCCGTCGCCTATCCTGCATTTTTTTTGTAGTGTAGTGAGAGGTACCTTTCAAGTAACGAATTATACGACAAACTGTTTCTAAGTGAAGAAGAGGAAGAGCATGCATAAACGGTCTGACTTGCTAAACAAAAAAATGATATATCAACTAAAACTACCCACAAGTTGTCAGTATAATCGGGGATCTGTCACTATATCTTTCTTATCTCGGTGGTAGTTAACATTAACCTCAAGAGGAGTTTCCACTAGATTAGCTTATTAGTGACTAGCCATAGAAACAAGATTTTAGGTATACTTATGTTGATGGAGTAGTATACCTTTGGAGATAGAATGAACCCCAAGTGTAAGGAAATAATGCAAGTTACCAAGGTCTTTCATCTAAAATGAGGCATGTAGCTGCTATTTAAGTTCTTGGATGGAAGCCTGATCAGAACCAGTAATGACTATATCATCAGCGTAAAAGAGAAGAACAAAGTCGATCGATGTGCCATGAATGTACAAAGATGAATCATAATGACTCCTTGTAGAGGAGAACCTAAGTAGGTGCCTATTTCAAACCATATAAGAAGCGTTTGAGCTTGCACACACCTGGAGATGAAGAGAATAATCCTTAAGAAGGAGTCATATAAATATCTTAAGTTAGGTCACCATGAAGAGATGCATTCTTCACATCCATTTAATGGAGACACCATTTAGAAGCACCTAAATAGAGAGCACAATTGTGAGAGTGCTCATTTGGGCAACAGGTGATATATAACGTCTCATCATAATCAGTGTCATATTTCTGCTTGTTACCTAGGGCAACAAATCTGCCTTATAACGATTGAGGGACCCTCAATATTCAGTTTCATAGAATACACCCAATTGCAACCTATGGGAATGATACCAAGAGGGCAAACGACAATGTCCAAAGTAAAATTCTCTCGGTCGGTTTGCAATTCCTCATCCATTTCTTAGCTCACATCTTTAACAGCATGTGAGTAACAAATAAGAATAGATGTGCTAGAGAGAGGCAGTCATAGCAAGATTCACTAATGGAAAAAAGACATTAAAAAGCATCAATTAGCATCGGTTGTTCAAAGAACCAATGCTAATTGTTGAACCGGTGGCATTTTTGTAATTAAACAGATGTTTTTAATTTTGGCACTTACCTTTAGTATCGGTTGTATAAACAACTGATGGTAAAAGTCCTTGCGCTGGACATTTAGCATCGGTTCTTTATACAACCGATGCTAATTGTGTATGTCTAACACATTTAGCACCAGTTGTATAAACAACCGATGCTAAAGGTTCGTATGTATTTCACTAAACTCTCACTCTCTCGTCACTCTCACTGAAACTCTCACTCTCGTCACTCTCGTCGCTCTCATTCTCGTCACTCTCGTTATGTCACTCTCGAACAAAGCCACGTCGTTACGCGAAACCTTTCTCTTCCACGCTGTCACGCGAAACTTTTCTCTTCCACGCCGTCACCGTTGAATCTATCTTCAAGCTTTAGTTGCTCGTTGTTCAGAAATATTGGGAACGTTCAGAATCTTCAAGCCATTAATGCCAGAAATCTTCAAGCTTGTGAGAATTCTGTGAGAATGGTAAGCATCTTTGCTCCCTCTTCCTCTCCCTTCGTTTTCGTTTTCGTTTTCTCCTCTCTCTCTTGAAACCATAAGTTTTTATTTTCTTGTTTGAAGCTTCTGTGAGAGTGGTAAGCTTCTGATGATGGATCCACGTTTCGTATGGATTTTGGGAGAGTTATGTTGAAATCGTCTAATCTTCACGTTTTGACTGGTACGTGATGTTTTGCTACATGCAGTGAATCCATTGACAACTCTAGGATGTCTTAACTTCATTTTTCTCATTTTGGAAGTATTAAAACGTGGACTATGACTGTTTTGTAGAAAAGGGTTTACTTCAACCATAAAATTGCATCTGTCATTGTGAATATTAGGAACTTCTATCACAGTAGGCAATACTTATTTCAGCTTTCTCTGATCTGTCTACAATGCCATTTTTATTTGCTCATCATATCAGGTTGTAGAAAGCCTCTCTGCCCTATCTCTATATTTTGCTGCATACAGTGAATCCATTGACAACTCTAGGATGTCTGATGTTCATAATTGCACCCTTTTCATCCAATATCAAGATTCTTATCAAGATATATGCATGAGTTCTAATTGACTGAATTAAGAGAGATTTACAAGGATTTTGGATTTGTTGTCATATATGATACATCCTAGAGATAGGGCAGAATATAGGGATAGGGCAGAAAGGCTTTCTTGGACTTTGATTCTTGTGTTGTTGAAGTAAATAATAAACCTTTCCATTTTACCGTTCTTCTTCTATTCAATTTCTTCATCAAATACACATAAAAATGGTCCCTCTGAAATCAACAATTTGCTTCTTGCATTGGCCCTATTGGTCTATGGCTGTTAGAGTTTTTTTTACTAAGATGAATGAATACTATTTCAGGGGCACCTGACTTCATATTGGTCTCCTTGCTTTAAAGTTGATTTCTTTGATACATAATAACAGATTTGGAGTCCTAGTCTCGACATCACAATAAGTCTTCATCTAAACTCTTTCAGCAATATTCTTTATTTCTAACTAATGTGATTTTATGATTTCCCCAAAATGGTAACTTTTTTTATAATTTCATAATACATTGATTCTTAGATACCTAATTTCATAATACTATAATTTGTGATTTTGATTAATCATCAATGGATGATGAGTCCTATAAATTTACTTCTCTTTATTGTATTACTTAGATACTTAATTGGAAACCTTTTTACTAGACCATTTCTCAATGAGCTATATTTTTACTTGTTTTGATTTATGAATTTATTTTTACTATCTTGGTTTGATGTGATAGTTTGATTTTGTTTTAACAATTAATACTTGGTTGATTATTTGGAGCGTAGACATGGATCGTAGTTGGATACAAAGTAATCGTCTGAGTGATTAGTATGCGGAAGGAGTCGAAGAGTTTATAAACTTTGCTCAAGCAAATCTTCGCAAAACTGATGCTCCCAAAACTGATGTTCCCGAAACTGATGTAACTTATTCATGTCCTTGTTGTAATTGTGTGAATCAACCGGCAAACCAAGTGTGTCCAAAAGTGAGAAAGTCAATGAAGATATGGATGATCGAATGAAGGACCTGATACGTGACATTGGTCCTGAATCTTTTAAGCGAGTGCGTGAATATGATAATTTGTGCAAAGACAAAGATCAACCTTTGTATTTGGGTTGCACAAAATACACCCGGTTGTCTGCGTCGTTAAAATTGATCAATCTGAAGTCGATAAATGGGTGGACTGATAAGGGATTCACCTGATTGCTTGAGCTGTTGGAAGACATTCTTCCCATAGGTAACACATTGCCAAAACGAACGTATGATGGAAATAAGATATTGTGTCCGATGGGTGTGGAGTATCAGAAAATACATGCATGTCCCAATGACTGCATATTGTATCGGAAAGACTTTGAGAAATTGCATAACTGTCCTACGTGTGGTTGGTCGCGCTACAAAGTGAAGTCGGGTGAATCTAATTGTGACGACAACAACACAAAGGGTTCCCCTGCGAAGGTTTTATGGTATCTTCCAATAATACCTAGGTTCAAATGCTTGTTTGCTAATGCAAATGACGCGAAGAGCATTAGATGGCATGCAGATGAAAGGAAATGTGACGAACAGCTTCGACATCCAGCCGATTCTTTGCAATGGAAGAAAATTGATAATTTGTATTCGGATTTTGGCACTGAGTCAAGAAATCTTAGGCTCGCACTTGCTTCAGATGGGATGAATCCATATGGTAACTTAAGTATGAATCATAGCTCGTGGCCTGTTCTACTTTTAATTTACAACCTATCTCCATGGTTGTGCATGAAGCGCAAATATGTGATACTATCTATGATGATTTCTGGCCCGAGACAACCTGGTAATGACATAGATGTTTACCTTAGTCCATTGATTGAAGACTTGAGAAAAATGTAGGATGAAGGCATGGATGTGTTTGACGGGTATTCTAATGAAACTTTCAAACTGTGAGCCATGTTATTTTGCACGATCAATGACTTTCCTGCATACGGAAACTTGTCTAGGTATAGTGTCAAAGGGCATAAAGGTTGTCCTATTTGTGCAGAAGACACATGTCACCATCAACTCAAACATGGAAGGAAGACTGTCTACCTTGGGCATCGGAAATTTCCCTAACCTAATCACTGATACCGTAAGTTGAAAAAAGCTTTTAATGGGTGTTTGGAAAATGACATTGCTCTGAATGCCTTGACCGGAGAAGAAGTCTATCAATTGGTTAAGGACATCAAAGTTGTATTCGCCAAAAAGCAGAAGCAACCTAAGGAAAAAAGCAAGTGGAAGAAGAGGTCGGTGTTCTTTGATCTTTCGTATTGGTCCAATCTTGATGTAAGGCATTGTCTTGATGTTATGCACGTCGAGAAAAACGTTTGTGACAGTGTCATCGGGACGCTTCTCAACATTCAAGGGACAAAGGATGGTATAAATTCTCGTCTAGATTTGCGTGAGATGGGCATAAGAGAACAATTACATCTAGTGGAACGAGGTAAAGGCACATATTTACCTCCAGCATGTTATACCTTATCAAGAAAAGAGAAAATGAGCTTTTGCGAGTGTACGTCTACGGGGAATCAAAGTCCCACATGGTTACTCGTCAAATGTAAAGCGACTGGTTTCAATGAAAGATCTCAAATTAGTTGGCTTGAAGTCTCACGACTGCCATGTCTTGATGCAACAACTACTACCTGTGGCAATTCGTGGCATCTTACCAAAAGATGTCTGATATACCATAACTAGGTTGTGTTTATTCTTCAATAGTATATGTGCTAAAGTCATCGACCCTCAAAAATTGGACGAGTTGGAAAATGAGGCTGCCATTATCTTGTGTCAATTGGAGATATTTTTTCCTCCCTCATTCTTTGATATCATGGTTTATTTAATTGTTCATCTGGTTAGGGAGATTAGATTATGCGGCCCTGTTTATTTAAGGTGGATGTAAATCGA
The DNA here is from genome assembly GCA_039519185.1 of Astragalus membranaceus. Taxonomy (NCBI): domain Eukaryota; kingdom Viridiplantae; phylum Streptophyta; class Magnoliopsida; order Fabales; family Fabaceae; genus Astragalus; species Astragalus membranaceus. The sequence continues at coordinate 76,414,346 of CM076849.1, read as the reverse complement.
GCGATACACGAAGATCTTGAAAGGGTATGTGAAGAACCAATATCGTCCTGAAGCATCCATTGTCGAAAGGTACGTCACAGAAGAAGCGATTGAGTTTTGATCTGACTACTTGTCAGAAGCAAAATCTGTGGGACTACCAAAGTCTTGTTATGAAGAGAGAGGTCAAGGTAAAGGTACACATGGTATAACCACTAAATGCATGGGTCGAGTTGAAGTGCTTCAAGCACATTTGTATGTTTTGAATAATACAAATGAGGTATTACCTTACTTGTCTCTCCATAAAGAGATAGTAAAGGCCAAAAACCTTCAAATGAAAGAATTATTGTTATTGAACGAGCATAACAACACATTCATAGATTGGTTTAAATCAGAGATTAAGAAAGATGTGAGTGCCTCTGAGACTTTGAGATGGTTAGCACATGACCCTCACTTTAATGTTGCATGTTGGAACGGGTACAACATAAATAAGTTTTCCTTTTACACAAAGTCGAAAGATGACAAAAGCACCATGCAAAATAGTGGAGTTATGGTCATGGCTTCCTCGATGCACTTCTCTAGTGCAAAGGATACAAATCTTGTACTTGCATCCATTGCTTACTTTGGTGTCATTGAAGAGATTTGGGTGCTTGATTACTGTAAATTTAAAGTGCCTCTTTTTAAATGTAAGTGGGTTAACAACAATAGTGGTGTACGTACTGACGAAATGGGATTTACACTAGTTGACCTTGACAAGGTAAGTTATAATGATGAACCCTTCATCATGGCTGACCAAGCAAAACAAGTTTTCTATGTCAAAGATCCTTCTAACAAAAAGTGGTCAGTTGTCCTACAAGAAAAAATAGGCAGTGATGAAAATGAAGATTCAAGTCTTGCAATTTCCGAAACACCTTGTTTGTTAAGACAAGTGCCTACTTCAGTTGATAACAATGAAGTTGACGATGAATATGCCACTCGCAATGATCATAATGAAGGAATTTTATACGAAGGAGTTTAGATTTGTTTTTTTTAACCTATGAAATTGTAATTTTGAACTTAGTGACGATGATGGTTTGTTTCTATTATTTCCTTTTGAGCATGTGACAGATTTTGTAACTGAGAGAAGTATGTTTTCCAATTTCTTCTAGTGTATTTCTCCAAATGTGTATGGATGGTTTCATAGTTCATATTGAATGAGGGATTGTTTTTGCCTCTCTAATTTAGCCTCTATTTTCAAGTGTAAATTTTTTTGATTATTTTAGTTGTCTTTTTCATAAGTTCAGGTATGATTCTATGTTTAGTTCAAATATATAAGAATGACTGATATATTTTGTTTCCTTTGTTTAAACAGCTATCATGGATGATTTCAGTGATCCTCGAAAAAAGAATACCAGACGTCCAACATCATTAAAAAAGTTAACTTCTAGGTGCCCAGATGGTCAAAAATACAGAGTGGATATTGATAATAAAGGCGATCTTATTGGTCCGTATGCTAACAAATTCAAGACCTATTTAGGGGTGGTTGCACGAACAAAGATAAGCATATTGACAATGAATTGGAGTGATGTTGATGACGAGACAAAAAAGATTGCTTGGGATGATGTAAAGCTAACATTTGATGTTCCCGAGAGTAATGAATTCAAGAAAACTTGGATGTCTCATATCAATCTTTGTTGGAGACAGTTCAAGACACTCTCACCAGAACATATGTCTTTGGTAGTGGAGATAAAGATGGTCAAAAAAACCCATGTCACAAGTACAGCAGCATATCTCTCGAGACATGGGCCGCATTTTATAACAGCCGCATTACTGAGGAGTTTGTGGTATTGTTTTAACTATAACTATTTTAGTTTCTTAAACATTAATGATATGTTGTAAATATGGTGGTGTTTGTTCTTTGTAACAGGCTAAGAGAGAAGCTGCCAAGAATATTCAAAAAAATAATAAATACAACCACACAATGGGGCCAGGTGGTTATAAAAAGTTGAAGAAGGCTTTGAAAGAAGAACAAATCAAAAAAATCCAGGAGGAGTTTGGTGATTTGGAGGTGGAGCATACATCTCTAGAGCGTCATGAGCTGCGGAAGGCTGGCCGCAAAAGCAAGTTTGGATCTTATGTATCCGAGTCATCAGCATCAGTTGGATCTAAGATTGTAAGTAAAATATTGTGTGGTGTTTCTAAGACATTGTGTGTGGATCTAAGTTGAAGAAAAGTATGTTTTGTTTAATTTGTTAAATTGTAACATGTGAACATGCTTTTGTTGCAGGATGAACTTGCGGTTATGAGTAGCCAAGGATCTTTCGTTCCTCAAGGAAAGAATGATATTTTGACTGTTGCCATTGTAACACCTGAGCATCCCGGTCGTGTTCGGGGAGTAGGAAAAGGTGTCGGGATAAAGAGATACTTTGGTGGTGTGGCACGTTCTGCCTCGAGTAGCTCACAAGTTGACAAAGCGGAGTTGTTGAAAGAAATTATGGAGGACGTGGAAGTGATGGTGCAAGACCGAGTTCGCAAAGCGTTGGCAGAGGTATATGTTTATATTACTAGATTTGTTTTATTATTTGAATCAATTCATAAATACTAGCTTAATTTATATGTATGTTTTAATTATTCAGCACACCATCTCATGTGGAGGAATTCAAAATGCGGGTGTTCACGTTCCCTCTCCCATGACAACTGTTGGATCTAAGGCTAGCTACTCACCATCTCATGTGGAGGAGGAGGTCAATATCGATTGGATGAAAGAGATGCTTGTGACGGGGTATGCTGATAAGAGACATGCTAGGATAAGGTTGGAGCATGAAGATCATGAGTGCTTTGTCTCCTTCAAAGAGATCATGGACATGCTTTCCGGTGAAGAGGGGCTTGAATTAAGCCATTTGGCCATATGGTGCACGTAAGTAGTAAAATCTATTTCAGTATATAAATTTCTCACATTTTTACATATACTAATCGATTTGATAGTTTTTCTTACTTGCCACTAGATATTTGCATCGTCAATGTGTTGAAAGAGGTATTGATGATGACTTATATGGATTTGTGTGGCCATACAAGCTTAACGTGAAAGATATGTCCATGAATGTTGTCCTTCAAAACCTTCAACAGAAATTGATGACCACCAATAAGGGAGTATATATTGCTCCATTTTGCCATAGGTAACAACAACATATTTCAACGAATTGGTGATTCACTTTTCTTTGTGTGTTGCTTAATTTTAAGTTTATCAATGTTGCAGCGGACATTGGCAACTAGTTGTCTTAATCCCACCTCAAAATACTGTGGTATGGATGTGTTCCTTATCCCACAAACCAAACAAAGCAATCAAAGAAATGTTTAGCAAGTAAGTTTTTATTTTTTATCATGGTTTAGATCGTAGTATTTGAACTTAAGTTGGGTTGAAATTTTATAAATACTTTTATATTATGTTATTAGAGCTGTCAAAGGTTATTCTACATCTACCCCCACGTGGTTGTACCCTACAGTAAGTAATTTAAAATATTGAGTTGATTTAATTTGGAGTGAATTCATATATGATATATATATATATATATATATATATATATATATATATATATATATATATGTATATATATAATATTCTGTTTAATTTGGTTAACTTTGTTAATTCATTTGTGTAGATGCCAATACAACGGAATGGTTTTCATTGTGGCTATTATGTGATGAAGTTTATGCTGACCATTGTGAAAGCTAGTGTTGTTGATAATTGGGAGCAGGTATAAATTTTTTGTTAAAATTATACTTTACACATTTATTTGGATTTAACATGATTGAATATAACTTGTTTGAGTAATTTTTAAACTTGTAGGTATTTGATGACCCAAAGGCATACACCGAAGAGGAGCTTTTTGAGGTTCGTCAACTTTGGGCAGAATTCTATATGAAGATCCGTACGGAGCAAAAGGATACACTGTTTAGCACTTTCTGATTCTGAAGCTTTGGGCAGAATTCTTTAGATACACCATTTGTTTTAGATACTCTAGCTCTTTTAGAATCATTTAGATACACCCTTTGAAAGTCTACGTGAATTGATAGTCTAGATGAAATGTGAACAAGCTGTTTATATGGTCTGGTTTTCTGTTAATGTGAACAACTGGGGTATTAGACCAGTATTAGAATTGGTCGTTTCTGTTAATTTGCAATACTGTCTGTGATGCAATCTGTTATTTTTTTGTTGCTGTCTGGGATACAACAGGTTTGTAAACGGTATGGATCAGAAATGAAGGAAACTAAAATGTGTAAAATGACATTTAGCATCGGTTGTTTGAAACAACCGATGCTAAATGCCATTTTCTGATGACGTTTAGAGACATTTAGCGTCGGTTGTTTGAAACAACCGATGCCAAATGTCTCAAAGGGGACTTTTAGCGTCAGTTGTTTGAAACAACCGATGCTAAATGTCATTTTCTGATGACGTTTAGAGACATTTAGCGTCAGTTGTTTCAAACAACCGACGCTAAATGTCATTTTTTGACATCTGAAATAGTTTTTAATGTGACGTTTATCATCGGTTATCTGAACACCCGATGCTAAATGTGACATTTAGTGTCGGTTAAATAACCGATGCTAAATGTCTAATTTAACCGGCGCTAAATGTCTAATTTAACCGACGCTAAATGTCTTTTCTGCACTGGTGATTTCAGAAATCATACTTGTTTGGTGAATATCTATCGGGGGCTCGAGACTATCGAATAGAACGTTGGGGAACTCAGAAGCTCAATCTAGGTTGGTTATGTATAAATATTAGGGTTAAATATATTTTTGGTCCCTATAAAATTTGGGTTTTCGTCTTTAGTCCCTACATTAACGAAATAGGCGTTTTGGTCACTTTATTTTTTTTTCCTTTTTCGTTAATAGTCCCCGTCGTTAAATCCATCTGATCAGTCAACAGAAATGTGACGTGGTTGTTAAAAAGATAGGGACCAAAACACCTATTTCGTTAATGTAGGGACTAAACTTAAAATGACCCAATTTTGTAGGGACCAAAAACATATTTTACCCTAAATAAAAAATGCCTAATCAGATGGATTTAATGACAGAGACTATTAATGAAAACGGAAAAAAAAAATGTAGGGGCCAAAACGCCTATTTCATTAATGTAGGAACTAAACTTAGAAGGAACCGATTTTGTAGGGACTAAAAACATATTTAACCATAAATATTATTAGAGGATGATTTTAGATGACTTCGACGCACTCTAAATATTATCAAAAGCTAATAATATCTGAAGTTTAACATCGCAAGATAGCTTTACTGTTTTTCCTTTTAAAAAATGTTGAATCACGAGGATTTAGATATTGACCATTAGGGAGATATGAATCTTCTTGTCTTGTGATTCACAATGACGTAATGGGCATGGTTGCTAGCCAAGTTTTAAAAGATTGACTTGGAACTCAGAAGCTCAATATGGGTCGTGTTATGCAACGCGCAATGTTAATCTACAAATACAATGGGAAAAACTCCTTGTTTTAGTTACTTTGTAGGCTAAATAGTATTTTTGGTCCTTTATGTTGCTCTAGGTTTCACTTTGGTCTTTTATCTTTTTTTTGGTCCGTTTTGGTCCCTCATGTTTCATTTTGGTTCCTGCCGTCAGTTTTGGCTAACGAACGCCACGTTGGCAGTTAACTGCTGACGTGGCGTCCTCAATTCATTAAATGACGTGGCAGGCATAGGGACACTCATTTCCACATCAGCAAATTCGTTTATTAATTTAAATAAAACATAAAACAAACATAAAACAAAAAAATAAACCGTAAAATCAAAATCAAGAATTCCAACATCATCAACAAATTGAACGATTGAACAGATTCCAACATCATCAACGAAACCAGATTCCGTTTGCTGTTCAATCCTTTATGGGTTTTGACCTCAAAATCGTTTTGATGGGTTCACTAGTACGATGGGTTTTTTGAAAACCCGGGAACCAAACTCAGATTCGTTTTGAAGAAAAAGATTCAGATCTTAAAACTTTTAACGATTCAGATCTGAAGTTTAAAACTAAAAACAAAAATTAGGCAAAACGATTCAAAACGAAAACGATGCAAAACAAAAACGATTCAAAATGAAAAATGATATAAAACGAGATCTGCAAGAGATCTGATCGCAAATCTGGGTTTCTGATTGTTGATGGTGGTGGTTCTGTTCTTCGTTTAATGAAGATGGGCTTCTTCACACTACAAAAAAAACATGGATTAGCGACGGATTTTAGCGACGGATAGGTGGTCCGTCGCTAAAATCAAAATTAGCGACGGAAATTCACAGTATTAGCGACGGATTGAAAAACAATGTCTTTAGCGACGGAAATTGGCTAAATTAGCGACGGATTTAACATGGCGCGAAACTTGAAAATTTTGGTTTGAATTAGCGACGAAAATCCGTCGCTAATGTTTCGAAAATTGTGCCACTGACCGTTGCAGTTGATTTGACACGTGACAGACATTAGCGAGGGAAATCCGTCGCTAACGGGTAAATTTTTTTTTATAAACCTGAATCCTTCCCCTTCCTCTTTCATTTCTTCCTCTTTGATTTCTTCCTCTTCTCCGTTTTTTCCTCTTCCTCTTTCATTTCTTCCTCTTCCTCTTTCATTTCTTCTTACCACCACCACCATCATCTTCTCCCTTCAATACCACCAGCACCACACCATCCTCTTTCATTTCTTTTCCTTCTCCATTTTCCTCTTCCTCTTTCATTTTTTCATACCACCACCACCATCATCTTCTCCCTTCAACACCACATCACCACCACCACCACCACCACACCATCCTCTTTCATTTCCTCCTCTTCCTCTTTAATTTCTTTTCCTTCTCCATTTTCCTCTTTCTCTTTCATTTTTTCTTACCACCACCACATCATCTTCATCTTCTCCCTTCAACACCACACCATCCTCTTTCATTTCTTTTCCTTCTCCATTTTCCTCCCCAACCCCTTATCTTTCCCTCTCTCTATCTGAGATTAGCGTTTTTTTTTTTAAAAAAGAGATTAGCGACGGATTTTAGCGACGGATTTCCGTCGCTAAAGTTGGTCAGTGTCAGTGTCAAATCAACTGCAACAGTCAGTGTGCACAGTGTTTAGCGACGGATTTTCCGTCGCTAATTTTAGCGACGGATTTTATTCCCTCGCTAACCATTAGCGACAAGTGGTTTAGCGAAGGAATTGATCCGTCGCTAATTCTGTCGTTAACAGTCAGTAGCGAGGGAAAAACAGGCATTAGCGAGGGAAAAATCCGTCGCTAATACGTTGTTTTTTTGTAGTGTCAATTTCTGTTCTTCCAGATCTGTTCTTCGTTTAAAAAATATAGGGGACCAAACTGAAACTAAAAGAAAACGTAGAGGACCAAACTGAAACTAAAAGAAAACGTAGAGGACCAAACTGAAACTAAATTGAAACTGCAACTCTGCATCAATGGCGAAAAGGAAAAAACTCATTGTTTTACGAAATTGAGTTAGGGCTTCTTTAGATCTCTTTCTTGCGATCAAAACTCATCCAAGATCAAACAAAACGGTTGCCTAAATCACTAGATTCAATCAATGGAAAACATGTTGAATGTTGTTAGTTTTATTTTACTGTTTTTAGTTTTATTTAGATTTTGTGTTTGAAGATCTTGAATGTTTTGGAAAACGAAAGAAAACGCAGTGGAAAAATTCTCGGTTTGAAGATGTTGGAGTTCTTCGTTTGATGTTGGTGTTGGTGTTGCTGGAAATCGTTGTTCTTCATTTGGGTTGGTGTTGGTGTTGGTTTTTTGATGTTCTTCTTTTTTGGGTTGAATTGTTTTGATGTTTTTAGTGTTTAATTGTTTAATTGCTCAAATCAGTTTAATTGTTTTGATGTTTAATTGTTTAACAATTAAAATAGTTCAATGCTAATGTGTAATTTTATTAAAATTAAATAATATATTTTTGCCACGTCATTTAATGAAAAATGGATGCCACGTCAGCAGTTAACTGCCACTGTGGCGTCCGTTAAGTAAAACTAACGTCAGGGACCAAAGTGAAACGAAAATGAAACATAAATGACCAAAACGGACCAAAAAAAGATAAAGGACCAAAGTGAAACCAAGAGCAAAGATAAAGGACCAAAAGTGATATTTAGCCTACTTTATACTATATGCTTTCTTATTCCCTATGCCATTTTTTTATTTTATTTTCTTTATCCTGCCTGGGGATAATTTAAACAATAAATGAGAGCCTTAGTTACCCCTAATCTTATTTCACACAGGAGCAAAGTCGTGCCATTGAGCCAACACGTTTGGCCCAGTGGTCGGGCTGCCTTGGGTACGTGCTGGGGGTCTTCACGGTCTGCTCCCGTGTTCGATTCCCGGCTGCGACAAAAGAGCGTGTTGGCCAGCGAAATCCTTACCGCAAGTAACGAGCGCAAATTAGTCATTCGTTGAAAGCGTTGGGACACTACGTGGGTAGCCGGCCATTGAACCATCTTAGCTACATTAGATATCTTTATTGATGAAATAAAATATAGCGGAGCTTAACAATGAATCAATATGGTTGATGTAGGGAGGAAAAAAATTCAGTAAATGTTATTTTGTTCTTTTTTGGTGTTGAAAAGTTGTCTACATTAATTATTATCAGGGGACTTCATATAACTTTTTTGGGTAGGATCATTTCTTGATTATCATGAACGATGAAATGTATTCACTTTGAAGTGTGAACAAACTAATATTCATTGTTTCTTATGATGTTAATTTTGCAGGGACAGGCTCTCTCCCCTTTGAAATTGATGTATTGCTCCTCTTTTAAGTATCTATTTTACTCACAAAATCCACCCATTCATATTTAGATTACATATGTTTTTCTATACAAAAACTTATTAACATATTTTGCTAATTATTTATGGATCAGCGCGAATTTGTTCAAATCACTAAAAGAGTGAAATCTGTTCATCTGCATCCAACTGAGTCATGGTACGTATTTTTGCAACAATGAAAGGCCAAAATATGAATTCTGATTTCCCAGCAAGTATAAACGTCAATTTTAATATTATCCAAAGAGGCACTTAAAAGTACTTAAATGTAGTACCTTTTTCATGCAGGATTCTATTGGGTTTGTTTTCAGGAACTATTTCTATCTGGAACTATCAGACAAAGGTAACCAATTATATATAGGCGTGCATTTAAAAATAATGATTTCCGATACAAACAAATAATTATAAGGTTAGTTTATTAGTAACCTTTATTTTGTTACTATGAAAGACTGAAGAGAAGTCTTTCAAAGTTAGTGAATTTCCAGGTCAGTGTAACAAGTTTGTTCAAAAAATATATATATTAATTTTATATGAGGACATGTCACCCGTTCAAGTCTCCACTAGTCTCTTTGTAAGTGTTCAAAGATTTTGTACTACCATTTTAGTAAAAAAATAACTGCCTCCTACATGTCCAATTTTTAAAGAAAACAATTTTTAAAGGTGTCATAAAATAAATTTCATTGGTGATGTGTCATTTCTCACCTTTTCTTTATGCAAGCAGTCAGATCAACATTATGTGTATGTGATGCAAGCTGCATTTAACCCCAAGGATCAAAATGCTACCTTTGCCAGTGCATCTTTTGATGGCACTCTAAAGGTATGAGGCATCAGAGCTCTTTTTTCCAAATTAAAGTGGTATTAATAGTCATTTTACAACTATTCTCGAGGGGATTGGAATTCAACATTTTGAGGATAGAAGACTCTTACCATTGAGCTAGTACCTCAAGTGTTAGAATAGGAGCTCTTAGTTAGCCGTAACTCTTTTAAATGCATATATAAAAAAGTCAAAGAATTACAATGCATTATTAGTTTATTACACAATCATCCAATCAAATTTAATCATATTGCTATTTTATTATGTTACTTCAAAAATATCTTACCTAGCGTCTACATGATGGAATCTGATTCGATGATCGTGTAAAATATTTTTTTAACTCTATTTCAAATTCATTAACTAATTAATCAGCATTAACATTATATTCCAATCGATTAATTCTTTTTGTAGATTTGGATGGACACTTGAAAGGAGTTAATTGTGAATGGACACTTGAAAGGAGTTAATTGTGTTGATTATTTTGAAAACAATGACAAATAATATCTTTTAAGTGGTTCCGATGACTACACCGTCAAGGTTTGCATACAAATTTACTCTTTAATGCTTTTTAACATTTGATATAATTTTTTATTAAAGCCTAAATTCATATTTCAACAGGTATGGGATTATCATTCTAGAAATTGCATACAAACACTTGAAGGACACACAAACAAAGTCACAGCAATATGCGCTCATCATGAGCTTCCTTTAATAATAACAGCTTATGAAGATTCTACGTTTAAGATATGGGATGCAGTCACATACAGGTACTTCATTATTCATGATCAAAATCTCATTTTCACTTTATCTGTTAAATTTTACTCTCAGTTCATTTATTTTGAGATAAAGGAATTTTAGGGGGGTTCACATTAATATACTTAATTATTTTGTAAAAGGAATTTTATGGCAGTTCACATTTTTAGTCGTTGCCACTAACTTTGCAGGCTTCATGGAACCTTTAACTCTGGCATCGACGGAGTATGGAGTATTGGATACAAAAAAGGATCATCTCGGTAATTACCTAATTTGAATGTTCATGTCACTATCAAGAATTAACACTTTTTTACTTTTTCTCACCAATTAGCATCACATTGCTACTTCCTACAGGCTTGCTTTTGGTTGTGAAAAAAGATTCTCCATCATTTCAGTGAACTTTACCGTTGCTAAATGAAACAAGACTAAACAAGCAAACTAAACAGATCTAGAGTATCTGATTTTATAAGAAGACTATACAGTAAACATTCTATATAGACTATTTTGTCTTGATAGGTGTGCCAACATCGATTCTTTAGTTTCAAAATCAACGCGTTAAGCGTTGATTCCACATCACACTCTATATCGCCACACTAGCACTGATGTATGGCGATTGTAATATCCCCAATTTTCGCTATTTAAATTATTTGGCGTGAAATGATTTTATTGATATAAATGAGTTGCTTGAAAAATAAATTGTTTGGATTGTCAATTAATTTAATTGTGTGACAAATTGAGTTTATTGCATCATAGTTGAGTTATTAAAGCTAATAGAAGTCATTAGGAAAGGGATGTTAAGTGAGGGGTATAATCGTAATTGCACCTTCCCATATATATATATATATATATATATATATATATATATATATGTACCCATACAGCAAAAATCCAAAAGAAAAACACAAGCCTTTCATTTCTAGAAAATCTGTTTCAACAAGAACCAAGGGGAGAAAGAGAGAGAGGATGCGAATGGGAGAGGAAGAGAAGAGGTGAGGGTTTCCTTCAAACCATCATGCATGCTTCATCTATCAACATATTCTGAGTCAGCTCCCTATTTCCTTACCATTGATGCTAAGTTCATAGTCATCCCCAACCTTCACCACATTCCACCATTGAAGACTCACCAAGCTCCACTTAACCAAATTCTGAAATTAGTGTTGCATGTGAGTTGAATGAGTGTTAGAACCCTTATCAGTCCCTGAATCGCGTATTGGAGCAACCTAGAGAGTAGTTCGGTGGCTGGGTTTTCAGTTGGAAGCTAATTGGAACGGTTTGGGAGAATTTGGAGTCACCGTGTGATCGTGAAGTCTCGGTGTGGGTTGTGTCATCATCAAAAGGTGAGTTCTATAACTCACTAGGAAAACCATGAATATGTGTATTGTTGTGTTATTGAGTTTGAAGGTGAATCGGAATGGACACGGGAACGATCGGAATAGGAAAGAAAGCGCGAAAAACTGTTTTTCTGCAACACTGTTAGTCACGCACGGACCGTGTGCCTTTGGGCACGGGTCGTGCGTGAGATTCTGGAATCACTGGTGCCGTTTTTGAAAACGCGCACGGGTCGTGTGCCAAGGCGCACGGACCGTGTGTATCCTTCTGATGCGAAATGTTGAAATACGTCCTAAGTCGTTCCGATTGGTCCTAAGTCCCTTCCAATCCACTCCCCAAGGTTCCCCTGTGATGGGAACACTGTAATTCTACATGTTTGGCCATGACTAAAGTGGTAGTGCCGATCGGGAAGTAATTAGGTATCAGACGGAATGATACGATAAATGATGGGCACGCACGGATCGTGTGTATGGGCGCACGGGTCGTGCGTGGTCTTCGGGTTGCCTATTTTAAAAAGTGTTTTAAATCATTCCGAACGATTCCAATTGCTTTCTAATCCTTTCTTCCACCTTCCCCAATGATGCTATGATTGAATTGCCCTGAATTGAGTGGTAATTGACTGTGATTGGATCTACGTTATGTTAAGTACCATATGATTGGTTGTGTTTGGATTACGTTCAGATTAAGTGAATGCTCATGTGACTGACCATTGATTTCATGTTATGACTTTGTGATTGATGTATTGTGATGGATTGACTGGTTTAGTAAGATTGTTAAGCTAAGTTAGCAAACCTTAGTAATCCATGTGAGATCACTAAATTATAAGATTAAGTTAATAAATAGACCACATAATGTTAAGAATAAAATTAGGTCACGATAAGGCTCAGTGAATGAGTATGCTTTCAGGTTAAGCTCAGTGATTGAGCAGTTTTCATTGTTCACTGCTCATTGTTCAAGGTATATCAATATATATACATCAGGTTAGGGTGACGACCCTATTTCAATTTAGTGTGCTAGGGAAGGGGAAGTCATGAGCCCTATGAACCTAGGCCCCTTGAGGTTTGCCCACTAGTGATTAGTGGATTGGGTTCACCGGAAGCTTATTTTGCCAAGTGACCGGTGACACGCTAATAATCATGGTTAGGCTCAGTGATTGAGCATAGTTCATTGTTAGGCTCAGTGATTGAGATTAGTTCAGCCACATAGTCAACTTTGAGGACTATGAGTTTTGAGTTTAGAATAATGAATCAAGCATAATTGAACCGAGAGGATTAGTAAGGGGTCGCGATAGAACTCACTGAAACAAGTTGTCTCACCCAATCCATTGTTGTTGTTTTTCAGTTAAGCAGGGAAAGTTGAAGACCGTGAGGCACGGCTATGAAGATACTTGAGGAGCAGCCGCTATCTTCATTTCATTATGTCTTGTATTTCAGTTTCCTTCGTACTTTGTATTCAGATCCTTAGTATGTACGATTGTACGACTTATGTTATAAAGTTGTAAATCGCTTCCGCAGACTTTCTATTTTGGTACTGAACACTAGTTGAGTGGTGTAAGAACGCTTTATGCATTTTCATGTTAAGTTATATAACGCGCTTGATGGTTTTTAGCATCAAGTATTTAGTAGGTGTTCAGTATTTAAAACAGGAGGTACTCTGATGTATGCCAGTAGTGCATTTCGGTAATTTCTACAAGTTAGAAATTAACGGGGTGTTACAGCGATGATCATTCAATACAGTTCAAGATCAAAATTCCGTCCTTGGTAGTATCTATTTCGTTTTTGGAATACCTCGCTTTTTGAGCGATACTTAAGACTCTAATTCTCTAAATGCGGGAGTACTTTCTGAATGATATGGCTGTGGTTCTTTAAAAAAACTCAAGTAAATATTTTTATAAACATGTTTCTCAATATGCAAAATCAGAGTATTACAAGGCTTAAATATCATTTACCCCCTGCAAATATCACGTTTATCCATTTAGCCCCCTACAAAAAAAAAATTTCAAATCAAACCTTCCAAATATGTAGTATTTCTAGTTACCCCTGTTGTTAGTTTTAGCTAACTACGTTAAGTCTATGCTGACTTTGCAGTGGGGTAACTAGAAACACTTAATATTTGCAGGGGTAACTAGATCTCACTTAATATTTGCAGGGGTAACTAGATCTCACTTAATATTTACAGGGGTAACTAGATCCCACTTAATATTTACTGGGGGTAAATGGATAAACGCGCTATTTGTAAGGGATAAATGATATTAAAGCCGTATTACAATTACTTAATTCCAACACATATATATCACAAATCCAATCTGGGCATAAGGTTTTCATTAATTAGAGGACATCTAGAAATAGTAGCAAAATAATAGTCCAACTCATATACAAGAAGTCTACCTACTACCTCCAACGAACACCTCCAAAATAATGAGTAACGGATTCCATCCATACTGAGTTGGTGACGAAACTAATTCTTCTCAAAATATTAAAGTGTGAGGAATGCCACACACCCCACACTACTACAAATCGACTCTGGACACCCTCAAAGGGGTCCTCCTAGACTGCACACTCCTAAAAGCAACCAATGATGTCCAACCGACCCAAAACAAATAGCCCCCAAGGGGAATTTCTGTAAGTTTGATTTTCTCCAGCACCATCAAAAATCCGACTCAAGCCACCACAGACCCAACCACAGCTTCCACGTCACCATATCAGAACCAAAGAACCAGCTGCTACTAAAAACAAAATCTCCCTCATCAACTGGTGTGATAATCACAGAGAAAGTAATGTCGGTACCACAAGAGTAATCAGCACGATACTAACGAAGGATGAATGTCGCCTCTACTTGGACAACCAAGGTCAATTCAAGCTTACTTCCCCTGACTTTTGAGGATAAGGATCTCCTAAATGGTAAGCCCAACAAATATATCGCGTTGATAGTTCGAGCCTCCATGGCGAACTTCGACCGACATCATGTTTATCGGCTTACTCTCGAAGTTGGGCATTTCAAAGGAGGACCTCACCCCTTACCGAGGGTTGGACCTCTCTGGTTCAATGGATCGAAGGAAAAGGCCTCTCGGCTATATCAAGCTCATGGTAACCTACGGCTATATCGGTCTACCAATTATGCAATTGTAGACCAACTTTGGGTCGATTGGAAGCAATGGCCTCTACCTTCCATCTTAAAATGAAATTTTACTGGCTGAAAGATAAGATCATTACCCTGAGTTGCCATTTAGGCTCAGCCTGAGGTGCCGTCCTTTCTCTAAAGTCGGACCACGATAAATCCATTAATGAGGCACCAAATCATATATATCACTAGTGCAGAAAACACATTTAGCGTCGGTTATTTTGGACATTTAGCGTCGGTTATCGCCTGATGCTAAATCCTGCGATGTTACAAGTGAGACAATTTGCGTCGGTTAAATAATCGACGCTAAATGCCACTTTTGACATCGGGTGTTCATATAACCGATGCTAAAAGTCTCTTTCATCAATGTTTTTGCTGTATGAAAAATGACATTTAGCATCGGGTGTTTAAATAACTGATGCTAAATGTCCTGAAAAATGACATTTAGCATCGGGTGTTTCAATAACCGATGCTAAATGTCTTGAAAAATGACATTTAGCATCGGCTATTTAAACAACCGACGCTAACTGTATCAGAGAAGGACATTTAGCATCGGTTATTTAAACACCCAATGCTAAATGTCATTTTTCAGGACATTTAGCATCGATTATTTAAACACCCAATGCTAATTGTCATTTTTTAGGACATTTAGCCACTACAAGAATTTCGGGGATTTCCGAGGGAAAAATTCCTCGCAAAAGAAGGAAAATCCATCGCTAATTCGCGTTTCCGACGGACTTTCTGACGGACAAAATTCCGCCGGAAAACGCTCCTCGCAAACGATTTCCGACGGAATTTTCCCACGCAAACGCTTCCGTCGCAAATCCCTCGCAAACTTCGTCGCAAATCCCTCGCAAATCCCTCGCAAATCCTTCACAAATATCCGTCGCAAATCCCTCGCAAATTCGTTAAAGCCCCTCAAAAATTCCGTCGGTACGCATTGATAAATAATTTTGGAAAATCATTCAGTTACATACAAACCTCATTCTATTTGCAATACGACTTTCCTGCCAATTTAATTCAGACTCAGCCAATGTAACTAGCCTGTAATTAATTCAATAGAAATTCAATCCAAACCAAATAATTCCAAACCAATATAACTAACAATCACATATACAAACTTATATTTCCAAACCAATGTAACTAAAAATCACATAAACTATAAATCAGACTCAGCCAACAATTCAATAGAAATTGAATCCAAACCAAATAATTTCAACTACCCTATAGCATTCTATTTCAAGCCCAATTTAATCAAAACTAGAGCATTCTATTTCAATCGATCACACACATTAATCAATGGACGTGCATCTGGAAGCTTGGCCTCCATTAGAATTTTTTTGCCTTCTCAGCATCATAGAAGTTTGATTCCCTAGCTAGTCACTCGCTCAACCTCCAAACAGTGGCGGTATCCCTCACCGCCGGAATCACGGTCGCCACTAGGCAATAGGTGGCGGTTACTATAAAGCGGCGGTTTTTCTTCTACAAAATGTGGCCTTTCAAACCGCCATAATTTACTAATGAAAGACAAATTATTTTTGTAAATATTGGCAGTTTCAACTGCCAGAATTTACGATCCTCCATTGTTACTGTATGCAAAAAATGGCAGTTTTACCCGCCAATATTTGCATTTCTTATTTTTTTTTTACAATTTCATTATATTATTAGTTGCTTTAATCCTCTACATTTAAATATGTTTTAATCATTACAAAGACCCTATTGTTTGTTGCAACCACAATCACTCACTATGATTATAAATATAACAACTATAAATATCACATTTAATAAAAGGAAATTACTCATTTAATAATTAAACTCAATTGTCTATACACGTGTTTAACAATTCAAAAGTTACATCATATGTCAAAGTTTGATATATAGGATCACTTGAGAGATCCACTAATTTTCGTTGCTTCCATCTGATGATCTTCTAACCTTACTCGGTGATGAACTCACTAATGGAAAAAAGGCTTTTTATATCGGTTAAAATTGACATTTCATATCGGTTCCCGAACCGATGCCGAAAAAGGAGATATAGAAAGTAGGGACATTTCATATCGGTTCCTGAACCGTTATGAAAAGTTGTTTTTATATCGGTCGCCCATTGAACCGATATGAAAAGTCTATTTTTTTTAAAAAAAATAGACTTTTCATATCGGTTCCCATAGAAAACCGATATGAAAAGTCTTTTTTTTAAAAAAAAAATAGACTTTTCATATCGGTTCCAATAAAAAACCGACATGAAAAGTCTTTTTTTTTAAAAAAAAAGAGACTTTTCATATCGGTTTTCTTTGGGAACCGATATGAAAAGTCTCTTTTTTTTTTAAAAAAAAAAGTGAGGTTGTCTTCCTGTAGGGAAGACTTTATAGCTTTGTCGCTTTGTTTGGATTAATCGATTCATCCAAGGAGAAAACTTAAGATATACTTATGTGGATTAATCGATTCATCTAAGAAAAAACATGACAGTCATTAGCCATATACTTATGAATAGTAACAAACAATTACTATGACAAAAAGTGCTTTTAACTTGTTCTTCAATAACAATAGCCCTATTTCCATCTTTCTCAAAAAGTTCATACGCAAAGCGTGCATGTTGTTCCCAACGATCAAGAGCTTCAAGTTGATGCACACTCAATGCAGCTGCACAAAATTCCTCAAAGTCCATCCTTCTATGTTGTAATGAATTCTGAGACCAAAAGGGAAACAAAAGGAACATATGAGAGAGCAACCCGGCGCAAAATAAAAACCATACACACACATTCGCAGAATAGTTACTAACAACCATGGGTGGTAATCAATACCTTTCCATTTTCTTCAGAACTTTATATCCCATTTCTGTTGCAATATCCTCAACCTTCTCTGTCATATCTGTTGGTGAATAATTGGATGTAAATCTTATCTTCCTCTCAGAGACATCCTAAACAAGATAAGAAATTGAAGGGTTTGCTAAAGTACAGATAGGTTTTCTTATCTGGTTGCTAAAGTACAGATAGGTTTTCTTGCCAGAAGATGTAGTTGTAGGCACTTTAGAAAGACCAGTGTAGTTTCCACCCGATTTTGCCAAACAGATTTTCGCTATAAAGTCAAAGAGCTCATTTTCTTTCACAAAAGGTTGGGCTGCATAATCTTCAACAGGCATCCACTGAATAGAAAAACAAAACATGTTAGAACTTAGAATATTAATTAGACAGTAGTTGAAAATTAGTGGGATATTCATTTCAATTTGACCTTAGAGCATAGTATATGGATATATATATATATATACCTTTGCCTCTTTAATTTCTGAATCCTGCCTGTGAATGTCAGTGGATTGAGGTTGCAGCAAGCAAACAAAGAACAAGTCTGATTCCCTGATATCAAAGAGACAATGTATAAGGTAAAGTAAATGTAAAGGTCACATACTATGAAATGGAAAGACTTATGGCTCTCCCCGATACCAAAAACATTTTTGTCTCATGAAGAACATTTATGAAATGTAATTTCTTTTTTTATTACTTTAAGAAAATTAACACTGATAACTAGTTGATGGAGTTGGTGTCATAGTCTTACCTGACTGCTAAAATCTCAACGAACTTTGTCTCAATCTAAAAAGAAGATTAAAAGTAAATGACATTAGATTTTGGAAAAGGCCCAAAAGATCATCAAAATAAATAGTAAACTATAAGAGGTTTTTTTTTTTAAAAAAATGTTTTTACATACCCCTGTTTCTTCCTTGACTTCTCTAATTACAGCATCATAAATATCCTCACCCTGCAAATGAAATTAAAATGAATAAAAAGATAATTTGGTAAGTTTAATAATTTAACCAATGATAATTTTTATATACAGTACCTCATTAACAGCTCCTGTAGGCATCTTCCATACACCCGTGCCTCCAAATCTGCCACTGTTTTCCTGAACCACTAGCACCTATCATATGAAACAAGAATATTTACTCCTCAATAAACATACAAGTTTGAGAAAGACTAGTGTGAAAAGTCAACATAAAGAGTTGACCGTTGACCTAAGAAAGCTGATCAATAGACATAAAAGTTTGACAAAGTCCACGAATTTCAACCACTGATATTATTTCTAAGACGTGTTGACTTGACAAGATGATGTAAAAAATCAAGTCAACTCTGTGTATTCCTGTTTCCCCTTATTGGTTATTGATTGGTAAATGGTGAAAAAGAGGAATCTGAAGGAGGAAGAGAGAAAAGAAAGATTACCTCTCTGTTGTTATTGATGACAAAAGCACCAACACCAATGCGATGTGAAGCATTTGGAGGAATTGTATCTGGAGTATCTGGGATCCAATATACAAGCATCACATAATCTGGTTCAGCATGGTGATACCTAAATCCAGCCTGCAAATAAATCAAAATGCACTTATAATTAAGATTAATTAATCTCTAACTAAGGTCTAATTAAGCACTTATATGCTAGTTACCTTTACCGCAGGATCAACAAGATTTGAGTGTTGTATAGGCAACTTAATCCACATTCCCTTCTTTCCCAGTTGCTTCCAATGGGAGATTGAGGCTTCTAATTTAGAAGCAAAGAGTAGAGAATCCTTCACAGACTCTGTAGATATTTAGACAAACCAAACACTTTTGGATATTGTAATTGATTGAATGAAAAATTAACAAGGATGAATTGCTTGATTGGGAGAAAGAAGATGAGAGGAAGAATTTATATATAATGTATAGTATTTCTTACTCTTTCTTTCCATGAAATTCACAATCATAAACAAACAAACCCTTCAATTTCTTATCTTGTGTAGCATTAAAGAAGATGTGTACCCTTATAGGATATTAATGCTTTTATTTTCTGAAGACAGGATGACTATCTTTATAGCATCACCAACAATATAAACCTTAAAGAGAACACCTCCTGCACCAAAAAGAAACATGTATTTTTCACTTTGTACTTCTAGCCATTGATTGAAGAGTAAAAGATTGATAAATAAACAGCAACTGCTTACCATGGTTGACAAACTCCTTGAGAACAAGAGGAGGTTCAAGTTTTTGAAGTGAGTACCGCTCATAAGCAAGGGATAATTCATGGGACTTGGGACTTCCATCAGCAACCAAGGGCTTTGCAACTAAAATGATTTTGCAGTTGCAAACATAACAAGGAAACTTCAAATTAAGCATTACAAATTCAAATATGAAGTAGTGTGATCAGACATAAAAAAAGATAGCATTACAATCGAATAGGAATACATGATAACAAAAAAGCAATATGTCAGCCAATGCAAGGAATTGAGATTGATTCATTTAACTATGAAGCATACAAGAAAGAAACATACCCATTCAAACTTCTTCTCGGGAGGTCTATCAGCAAGAATATCTAAAGGCAATACGGGACTTGAAAATGCCTCCTAATGAACAAAAAACATTATGAGACAAAAAGTCCAATCACTAGAGGGGGGAAAAAACGGACAGTAGAAAAACAATGCCAACGCATTAAACATGTAAAGCAGCGCTTGTGGGGACACGGAACTTCACTACAGCTGGTTCACCATTAAATAGTCCCTTTGATTTTGCCTCCAGCTCAAATGTGTGGGAGAGGATGCCACCACTGCAAATAATATTTGTTTGTAAAAATAAATTAACCAAAATGCAGCACAGCAGAAACAAGAGGTAACCCAAAGTAGCAAGAGTTACAGAAATCAATATAAAACTCACGCATCAAGCTTTTCCCATGACTTTGAAGTGGTACCACTGATTACACTGAAAAGATCACTTGGCCAACTATCATCTGCTAGACTCACATCATATGCAGTCCTTTAAAAGAAAGGAAGAAAATGGTTAGCTCAAATAATAAGCAAAAATTAATATGCAGTCCTTTAAAAGAAAGGAAGAAAGGAATTCAATAGGTCTAACTGTTGGGAAACAAAGCCATGATTTAACGGAAGGAACAGTATGCAAAGTCCTATCTATTGAGTTACATCCTCAGCAACTAACCTACCATGATCAATATCAGTAAAATAAGAGAGACTTTGCAATGTACTTCACAATCAGAATCACCCACACGACAAATCATAGGTATGACCAGAAAGGTTCAATTTTTTTCACATCAAGTTTATCTAACTTCAAATTACAAAGGAACTCTGAACTCTCCATTTCTTTTCAACCAGATCAAAATGAAACAAGTAAGAACTCAAATTCATTTCCTTCCCCTTACTAATACATGCAAGCAAAATGAACACACCCAAAATGCTTAAGAAATTGCCAACAAACAAAATCACAGAATTTTATCATTTCACTTAATTCTACTACCAATCTGATCAAATGTTAACCTATTCCTTAATTTTCCACATCATCTTAAATAAAAATAAGAAATAAACAAAGATCCAGCACCAATTCCTCATTCCCATAACATCTTATCATAAATCATACAAACAGAGACGAAGCCATAGCTGTAGCTCAAGATCCACAACCTCAATTCCATTTAGCTATCTATCCACAAAATAATCATCTGAGCAAGATTCGATGGACATAGGTGACACATAAATAACTCTTATGTGTTGCATAAAAGAAAAGGAATCAGGATGGAATCCTTACATGAAATTTATCAAAAAGCGAGGGAGATTGCGGATGTTGGTGAGAGGTGGTGGTGTGACGAACGAATTCGGTGGTCGTAAAGAGCGGCGACGTAGACAACGATGGAGAGCAGATCAAACAACGCTAGGGAGAAGCTTGCAGAGAGTGATGCAGATCGAAGTTGCAGAGAGCGATGGAGATCGAAGTTGCAGAAAGCCATGGAGATCGAAGTTGCAGAGAGCCATGGAGATCGAAGTTGCAGACAGAGAAGTTACAGAGAGAGCAGCTCGGAGTGGGGAAGGGTCCTATGGCGGTGAGCAGAAGAGTGGTGATTGAACGATTAGGGTTCCTGGTTGTAGAGGGCGATTAGGGAGAGAGCGAACAAAATGAGAGGAGTTGAGAGGGAGCGTATGTCAAAGGTTCAATTTTTTAGTTTCTATAACGGGTGGTATTTTGACCCGTTATAGAAGCCTTGATTTTTTCACTTTCTATAACGGTTATGAAATGGAACCGATATGAAAGATGGTTTTTGCACTTTCTATA
Organism: Astragalus membranaceus; assembly: GCA_039519185.1. Taxonomy (NCBI): domain Eukaryota; kingdom Viridiplantae; phylum Streptophyta; class Magnoliopsida; order Fabales; family Fabaceae; genus Astragalus; species Astragalus membranaceus. The sequence goes on along the minus strand of CM076849.1, from coordinate 76,392,512 downwards.
TCGGTTCCTGTGGAAACCGATATAAAAAGTGTAATTTTAATTACAAAACTGCCACCGCGTCACTTTTAACATCAGACCGTTTTTAACCGATATAAATAGCAGTTATAAAAAGCATTTTTTCCACTAGTGACTCCAACTTCCATCATCAGGTGCCTACAAGACAGATTAATTACCAATGACTTATTTAAAAGTTGAAATAGAAAAATTAAAGGCTCTATGTGACAAATAAAAAATGATGGTTTTTTTTTTTGTATAAAATTGATTAATTTTATACACACTTTTTTCTCCATAGCATGTCACTGTCATGGTTTACACAAAAATAAACCTTTTATTTGATCAGATCGCAACAAGCTTGTTACTACTACAACAAGCACTACAAGAAAATCGCTCATTTGCGACGGCAATTTCCGTCGCAAATGGACATTTTTCCGTGGCAAATGTGAATTTGCGACGGAAGTTGCGACGGACAAAGAGTCGTGGCAAAACAGCTCGTCACAAAGCGTTTGCGACGAAAAACCTCGTCGCAAATAATCCATCGCAAACTCGTCGGAAATCCGTCGCAAATATCCATGGCAAAGTCGACGCAAACTCTGACACCTTTTCGTCGCAAATCCGTCGCAAATTTTTAAAAAAAATTTAAAAAAATTAATTATACATCCAAAATACTATTTAATTGTTATATCTATACATACTAATCAATACTAATACATACTATTTAATAGTTCTATCCATAATCTGACTCAACTAATCAGTACTAAAACATGAAATTAACATAGACTCCCTCTTGAAGATTGGCACAGTACCAATGTTCTTTTCTAGTGACAAGCATTTGCAAGACATTTCTAGATATGATTCAATCACAAACATAGTTTTTAACTGTTGTGAGAATACATCATCCAAAAACATGAATAAGTCAATAATAACACTGCCTTACAACTAACATTGGTAAGTTTCAAGGTTGACAACTTCTTCAACTTCCCAAAGGATTGTGGAAGTGATTCTGTCAAGTCTTTGTTCTAAGATAAATACCTATAAGAAAAAAAACTAGTAATTAATTTAGCCAAAAGGCCAAAAATAAAAGGAATTAAACAAAAATGGGCAAATAATCATGGACATATTTCAGTCAAAAAAAATCCTGGACAGATATTGTGTTGCTAGAGGGAGGAGAAGGATTGACATCCTCTTAATAATATCATATATATGTGACTTAATAGAAAATGCTCAAAGTACGTAAATTACAAACAATGTCTCTAATTTTGATAGTGATTCAATATCTCCAAACCAGTGCTTGATAGTGTTCTAAAATAGTAAAATGCTAACAAGCAAGTTAATCTAAAAGTAAATTTAGGAAACTTCATGAAGGCCACTGCAGTACAAATCACAGATGAAATGGCAATCTCTTCTGCAAGACACAAATTTATCTTGACTTCTCTTGCTTTCTAGTTCTATCAACTTCTGTTCGAATTTGCTAAACGAGCTGATTAAGGATTTTCCAGTTTTTAACACTACAAGTCATGTTAAAAACAGATTGTGGCTTAGCCATATGAAACCTTGCTTAGGGACAAGTTACTTTTCTTGTAGTGCAACCTTTTTGTTTCCACCAGTCCACCTACATTTACATTAAAATGACTAATACCAGCTGAGTAACAGTTAACAAAAGTGTTAAAACTTAAAAGATGCAAGAATCATACCACGTAAAAGAACCCTGTCTCGGTACAAGCTTTATCCAATTGTCTAAAAATAGAGTTATGGATCCATTGATCACATTAGGACACATTTGTCTTAGCTTTTGATCCTTCTTTCTTAAAACTTTTAGGATAAGGATAGCGACTTAAAAGAAAGCAGCATGTCATAGTTTAAAACTAATTGCTAGCTGTTTCAATATCTTTATCATGAATTTTTGTGACTAGAACAAACAGATCAAATGATAACCAGTAACTGCACAGTAGTAGTTAGAATCAAACTTAGAACAAACAAGTTCTAGCAAAATAATGAAATTATAGAACAAACTCACTGTAATTTATAATTCTCATATCTAGAAATGTCTTGCAAATGCTCCATCAACCAAATCTCCAAGCTCCTAGAAGCCATTTACATCTGTTGTCAAGTTCACTCATCACTATAAATAAAAATATAAAGAAACCAATCAAAGTGATATATTTCAAAAAAACCATACAAATGAAAGAAGATTCTGCATTGTGTAAAGACATAGGAAAGCCAAATTATAGACTGGCCATTGGTGAAGAAAAGAACCAAAGAACAAAAGGTGCACTTTATGTTGAAGACACCATGAAAATCAAACAGACATAGTACAAAATCAAGAAATTAATTTATAAACAACCAATATAGACAAAGCATATAAATGACATCACCTAACAGTCAATCTTCCTATTCTCTTTGAAGAAAAGGGAATTGATAATGAAGATAAATTGTTACGCCTTTCGTGACTATTAATGAAATTTCCCTAAGACCACGTATGATTTGCACGATGGTGAAGAAGACCGCCATGGGAGAACGCCAAGAACGACTCGAGCATGAATTTGAAGGGTTGGCGCTAGAGATTCGCACGCAAGGGGATGCCATGCGCGAGTGGATGAATCGGATGGAGCTTCGTTTGAAAGGAACGCGACGCCGCCGACGAAGAGGCAGCGAAGCGGCGACGCCAAGCGCAGAGGAGGACGGCGGTGGTGGCACCTCCACCGAATCCGAGAACTCCGGGGGGAACAGCCCCCGCGCGCGACATCGGTATCGGGGACGAAAACTAGAAATTCCTGTTTTTGAAGGGGGCGAAGCGTATGGGTGGCTCGTCAAAGTGGAACGGTATTTTAAGATTAATGGGGTTGAAGAAGAGGAGATGTTGGAAGCAGTGATGATTGCTTTGGATGGAAGAGCCCTCAACTGGTTTCAATGGTGGGAAGAACAACACCCGGAGCCAACGTGGGATGAATTTAAGCAGGCCGTAATACGGCGTTTCCAGCCCAATCTGGTCAGCAACCCTTTGGGACCGATTCTGAGCGTTAAACAAACAGGGACGGTGATGGAATACCGTGAGCAGTTTGAAATGTTAATGGCTTCATTGAAGATACGTGACAGAGGCATGTTGGAAAGCATTTTTCTCAACGGTTCACGTGAGGAAATACAAACTGAATTGAAACTCCATAGCACTCGGGGATTGAATGCTTTGATGGATCGAGCGTTACTCATAGAGGAAAGGAACAAGGCGTTAAGGGAGGAAGGAGGAAGGAGGAAGGAGAGGTGAAGGGACTAAGTGGAAAAGTGGGGGGTGGGGTTCGGGAAGTGACCCGGGGAAGCATAGAACTGTTATTACCAAACCCAAGTTTGAGTTTGGGGGAGGTAGTGGTAGCAACTCTCAAGAATTGAAAAGTCAAGGGGGTGAAGGGGAGAAGAAACAGGTGGTAGGGAGGAAACTCACTCAGGAGGAGCTGAGGGACCTTAGTAGGAAGGGGCTTTGCTTCAAATGTGGGGAAAGATGGGGGAAAGATCACATTTGTAAGATGAAACACTTTAGAGTGGAGTTGATTGATGATGAAGAGAGTGAGGGAGAGGGAGATAAAGGGGGGGGGGGGGGCGAGGAGGAGATAGGGGAGGTAGACAGTGAACTAAAGACTCTATTGCTGTCACTCAAGAGCAAAGTGGGTTTGACTTCAAACCAATCCTTCAAGGTGTGGGGGATTATTAATGGGAGGAAGGTGTTGACACTGATTGATTGTGGAGCTTCTAGCAGTTTCATATCCTACAAGTTAGTAGAGGATTTGAATTTGGAGTTGGAGGACACTCCGGAGTATACTGTCGAGGTGGGGAATGGTGAGAAGATCACTCACAAGGGAGTCTGCAGGGGACTGAAGGTGCAAGTGCAGGGGATCAACTTTACTCAAATTTTCTTTAATGACTCTAGCAGAGACTGAACTGGTACTTGGTTTGGACTGGTTGGCTAGCTTAGGTGACATCAAAGATAATTTTCAAAACATGGTCATCAAGTGGAAAGGGGAAGGGAAGACATTCAAGATTAGAGGAGAACAGTCTCTTATTAGACAACAAGCTTCGTTCAAATCCATGAGGAAGGCTCTACTAAGGGAAGAGGAGAGGTATCTACTTCAATTGTATGAAATGCAGGGCGTGGGGACTGAAACTCAGCTGCTACCCGAGGTGAAGGGAGTGCTGGAAGAGTTCTCAGATGTGTTCCAAGCACCCACAGAGTTGCCTCCTATGAGGGAGCAAGATCATGCCATTGTGCCCAAGCCCGGAGAACCAACTCCCAACATCAGGCCATACAGGTACCCCCATTATCAAAAGGATGAGATAGAGAAGTTTGTGAGCGAAATGTTGTCTGCAGGGATCATTAGACCTAGTGTCAGTCCTTTCTCTAGCCCTGTGCTGCTGGTTAAGAAAAAGGATGGTGGGTGGAGGTTTTGCATAGACTACAGGGTTTTGAACAAGTATACTGTGCCCGATAAGTTCCCCATACCCATCATCGATGAGCTATTAGATGAGATTGGTAATGCGAGGATATTCTCTAAACTTGATTTGAAGTCGGGGTATCATCAGATTAGAATGAGGAGTGAAGACATTCCCAAGACCGCTTTTAGAACCCATGAGGGACATTACGAATACTTAGTGATGCCGTTCGGATTGACTAATGCCCCATATACTTTCCAAGCCTTGATGAACCGTATTCTGAAACCGATCTTGAGGAAGTATGTCTTGGTGTTTTTTGACGATATACTGGTTTATAGTAGGGACTTGGATTGTCATGTGGAGCACCTGAAGAGTGTGTTGGACATTCTGAGAAGTAATCAGTTGGTTGCTAACCAAAAGAAATGCACTTTTGCTCAGAGTCAGAACGAATACCTCGGTCACGTCATTTCGGGAGAGGGGGTGGCAGCCGACCCCTCCAAGGTTGCAGCTATGGTAAATTGGCCTGCCCCAAGGGATGTAAAGAGCCTTAGGGGTTTCCTTGGGTTGACTGGGTATTACAGAAGGTTTGTGAAGGACTATGGAAAAATTGCGTGGCCTCTTACGCAACAACTCAAGAAAGATAGTTTCCGTTGGGATGAGAGTGCTCAGTTAGCTTTTGAGAAGCTGAAAGTAGCCATGACAACACTACCAGTTCTTGCCATACCTGACTTCTCCAAAGAGTTCACTGTGGAGACCGATGCATCTAGGAAGGGGTTGGGGGCAGTTCTTATGCAAGAGGGGAGGCCGGTGGCATACATGAGCCAAATCTTGTCCAATCGATCTCAGAACAAGTCGGTGTATGAGAGAGAGTTGATGGCTATTGTGATAGCAGTTCAGTAATGGAGACATTACCTTCTGGGAAGGCGTTTTGTGGTACACACCGACCAAAGGAGTTTGAGGTTTCTGACGGAGCAGAGGGTAATGGGGGAGGAGCAACAGAAGTGGATAACCAAACTATTGGGCTTCGATTTTGAGATCAAATATAAGCCTCGAATCGATAATAAAGCAGCTGACACCTTGTCAAGGCAGCACAATTACAGTGCCATCTCCATGGTGCAATGCCCGTAGTGGGACGGTCTAGAGGATGAGGTACAAGCTGATGAACAGTTGAAACTTATTGTGCAAGACCTAGTTGCGAAGGTGAACACTCATGTGGGTTATACATTGAGGAATGGACGACTATACTATCACGGTCGCTTGGTCCTTCCCAAAGACTCCCCGCGGATTGGGAAGATTCTGGAGGAGTTCCATGACTCAGCTATGGGTGGACACTCTGGGATTTTGCGAACTTACAAGAGAATAGCAAATGTAGTGTATTGGGAGAGAATGAGGAAGAGGATTCAGCAGTACGTTCAAGCCTGTGCCATATGCCAGCTGAACAAGTATCAGGCCCTGACCCCGGAGGATTGCTCCGACCGCTTCCAATACCGACTCAGGTTTGGAGTGATGTGTCTATGGACTTCGTTGGGGGATTACCCAAGTCAGCAGGGATGGATTCCATCCTGGTAGTGGTTGATCGACTCACCAAATATGCTCATTTCGTAGCCCTGGCTCATCCGTACAATGCCAAGGATGTGGCTCTTGTGTTTATGAAGAGATAATGAAGTTACATGGGTTCCCAAGCTCCATTGTGTCTGACAGAGATAGAGTCTTCACAAATGCATTCTGGTCCGAGTTGTTTGCAGCTGCAGGGTCCAAGCTGAAATATAGGTGTGTTGAGACCTATTTGAGGTGTTTGACCGGTAGCAAACCCAAGCAGTGGGTTAAGTGGCTACCCTGGGCTGAGCATTGGTACAATACCAACTATCATTCTTCCATTCAAATGTCCCCGTTTGAAGCTTTGTATGGACGGAAACCCCCCGTGTTAGTGAGGGGGGATGAAAATAGTAGTTTTGTGGATGAGGTTCAACAACTAACTCAAGAGAGGAATGAGTTGCTCCGTGATCTGAGAGACCACTTGAGCAAGGACCAGAATCGTATGAAACAACAAGCAGATAAGCATAGGAGGGAGGTAACCTATGAGGTTGGAGAGATGGTCTACTTGAAGATCCAACCCTACAAGCTGAAACAACTAGCGAAGAGGCTGAATCAGAAACTCAGCCCACGGTTCTATGGCCCTTTTGAGGTATTGGAGAAAATTGGGACAGTTGCCTACAAGCTGAAACTACCACCGGAGAGCAGAGTTCACCCAGTGTTTCATGCATCACTTTTGAAGAAAGCCATTGCTCATACGGCGGCAGTTCAACCTCTACCAAAGTGCCTGGCTGAAAATCTTGTATTGCAGGTCATGCCCGAAGACATCCTAGCAGTGAGGAAGGCTCACGACGACGTGCTTGAAGTCCTGGTGAAGTGGAAGCATCTACCCAACTTTGAGAACTCCTGGGAGGACCTTGAGGATATGAAGAACCAGTTTCCAGATTTTCACCTTGAGGACAAGGTGAATGTTTTAGGGGGGAGTATTGATGCGCACGCGACTTCACTGAGGGGGAGGCGCAGGTTTGGTAATGTTTTCACAAGGAGGGGCAAAAATGTCATTAGCACCAATTAGTATTAAAGGAGTGTTTTTGGAATAATAGGTTAGGTTTTATTTTGATTTGGACTTGGGACTTGGGAAGGGTTTTGCGCTGTGGAGAGGCAGCCTCCCTCTTGTGGCTTTCTTTGTGTTTTGTTCACCCAAACTCTATTTGGATTGTTATTTTCATCAATCAAACACTGTTTGCGTTTAATTCTTTCTACTGTTGCTGCGTTTACTGTACACGCTACTGTTCACGTTTTCTATCATATATATACAGAGTCAAAAACAGTAGCTAATGCCAACTAACTCGAGCTAACAGCCTAACTATATTAAACTAACTCTAACTGATTTCTAACAATAAATAATAATCAGTTATCTTATAAATACAACTCTAATAACAATAAATAAATAATAATCAGACACATTTGGTCAGCCGTTGTCCAGAAAACTACCTGGTACCATATGCAAGCTGCCATGACAGGAATCAATACTATAAACACCTGCCATGACAGGAATCAATACTATAAACACACAGCAACATTTCCCAAGAGCTGAATCATATTGTTGGTAAACCCCCATGCTATATTTGGAAGGGTCATATCTAATGCACTTTGATCTGTTGAAGCCTTGCAACAAAAAAGTAAAACTCAGACAACCAGTTACATTTCTCATTTGGAAATTAAACCAGTGGCGTCTCCCCCACTAGTTTACTTACCATTAGCAACTCTTGGCTTACCTGCAATACAAATATTGGTCAGCACTTAAAAGACAACAGTTGGTCGTACACCGACACAACGACTCGACGACTTGGCCGGACGGACCAACCATTGCTCTGATACCACTAATGTAACACCCCCTTTCTACCCTTTTATTTTAATTAAGAAAATCAGAGTTCAAAAATCATTTTCGATTTCACCACGAGGGTGTCACACATACGTCAAAATAAAACCTCAAGTCTCAAATAAAACAGTATTTCGTCAAAGGTGCAATACATAGCACTCCACAATAGGGAGACCTCAAAACATTGAAAACTACGTCATAAAATCCAACGACAACGCAGCGGAAAAGTAAATCAACCCATCAACAGTATAAAAATCTAAGTACATCAGCAAAGCATCAAATACATCCCCCCAGGTGCTACGTATCAGAGCATGACGACTCGACTCAAGAAGTGAAGCTAAGGCCTTCACTGGGAATCACCTGCATGTTACCAACACGGGGGTAACATTCAAACAGGAAAGGGTGAGCATCATTTCAATCCATATAATAGAAAATATGATAAGTACTAATCGTAGGCTACGCACTAGAGCAATCAGCATCCAAAACACTAAATACTCACATCACAATCATCATTCACATCACTTACAATAACTCATCTCGTGTCATGTAGGCATATGAAATGCAACCCACTCGCGGGCATATGCATGAGGTACCTTTTCACAAACGTCGCTTAGCCCTTAAGGCCTCATCGTCACTTAGCCACATGGGCCTCAAAACGTCACTGGGTTTATGCATATGGGGCATGAGACACTATGACATGCACCACTCACAAACACACACATACACAAATACCCAAAATCATAGTCAACTATGTGACCCGTCACTTACCAGTTTGCTCACAATGAGCACTGCACCTGTCAAATTCACAATCAACACACAACGTCACTTGGCCCTTTAGACCTTAACATCACTTAGCCTTTCGGGCCTCAAACGTCACTGGGTTTCCATCGTCACTTATACAATAAATATCATCAGCTCAAACAATAGCCACTGAGGGCAAAAACGTCATTTACTAGCCACCAAGGGCATCATCGTCATTTACACATCATTATAATTAATTTTAGCCACTAAGGGAAAAACAGTCATTTACACGTCATTATAAAATAATATGAGCCACTAAGGGCAAAACAGTCATTTACACGTCATTATAAAATAATATTAGCCACTAAGGGCAAAACAGTCCTTTAACTAACCACTAGGGGAATCATCGTCAAAATCATCATTTTGACACTAAGTCGTTAAAACCACTGGTCGTACGCAAAAGAGAATTTTTAAAGACATCAAAAATATCTTTTCATTGTCACAGCAACGATCACCGGGAACAGCCACTTGGGCGCCCCAGCAACCTTCAGAAATAATAAATTTTTATGTTTAAAAATGGAACACACAAATGGACAACTGAAAATGCTTCACAACGCTTTTTGAATCGTTCAAAACGGATATCCGGGTCAAAAGATACAGCGAAAACAGTCTTTAGAAATATTTTGGAACATCCAGAAAACTGGCGCCATGGGCATCCAGCGCCTGGCGCCCAGCGCCTAGCAAAGTGCAACACACGCACGCACACACCCGGGCGCTCAGCGCCCAGCGCCTGGCGCCCAGCTCCTTGGCGCAACGCACACACACGCGCGCGGGCGCTCAGCGCCCAGCGCTGGCACCCAGCGCCCAGCGCCTCAGACACACACACTGGAACTTGGCGCCCAGGAAACTGGCGCGCGCCTAGACATCCTGCGCCACACACAGACGCGGCGCCCAGCGCCCACACACTGCACATCAACAACCAAAAACCACTATTTTTCCAGCAACTTTCAAAACACCAAAAATTGATTTTTAGCAATTTAACACACTAAAATTTTATATTTTTCAGCACTTAAAATGGCACTTAATTTAATCAAATTATAAAAATTCCTTTGGGCACTATCATCACCATCACCTTGGCGCCCTAGGCGCCTATGCACACACTCACCCAATTTGCGAAACATCAAGCATCCCAACATACCAAATCGTAATTTCATGAATACACAAGTGCCAAAATCATCAAAACACACGCATAAGTCGCATCACCTCAATGTTCAAATACCAAAAATCAATTCGCATATAGGCACACACATGTATATATATATATATATATATATATATATATATATATATATATATATATATATATATATATATATGAAATCATCATCACGGACAAACCAAGAACGTCAAGAACATCAAAGAACATCAAGAAACAACATGGATCTAATATGAACCCTAGATCTAGAACCTATCATGAGATCTATTAGATGGAAGGATAGAGCTCCCCTAACCTCGAACTTGAAGGATAGAAGCCCTAGAGACAGTCACGATCGAAACTCCGGCAACACGATCACGTCCCTTCCTCCTCCTTGAACTCGCGCCCTTCTCCTTTCTCTTCTCCTCTCTACGGCGCCCTCCTTCTCTCTTTCTCTCTATTCTCAATTTCGCAAATGCCAACACCAACCCTAACCCCCATTTGGCTTGCCCCCTTCGCATATGATCTTGGATCACGGGCTTGGGCTTTCCACTTAAGCCCAAGTCTAACTAATTGGCGCCCTCCTCCCCTAATACCACCTACACCATTTAAATATAATTTTTAATTAATTAAATTATACCCAATAAATTAAATAAATTCCTAAATACTTAATTAAATAAATTAATTAAATATTTTAGGGTGTTACAACTCTCCCCCACTTAGAATATTTCGTCCTCGAAATTCACCTGTCAACGCCAACACTCTCCCTCTAAGGCTACCTAGACAACTAGTGCTATCCATCATGCTGATTACTATTGCTTTGATTACCGGCGGTAAGTGCTTGGGCGGCCGTCCCTCCTACTCGTTCAGCCAGGTAACTTCAAGCAGTAATAATCAGACTCACTCTCTACTCCGCTGCGCTACTCTGATAAACTAGCTCGCATTCTACCCCACTCATCTACCCTTAAGGATAACAAAATACTTCAATCATCACAACATCACAACGAAACTCACCGGGCGCACAACAGTCGTACCACAAGCCTCATAATTTAGCAACATGACAACAACATCAACGAACAACTTTGCCACTCAGGCGACATCAACAACTACAAACCAACAGCAAGGCAACATCATCAATAACAATATAGCTTGGGCCATTCGGCGGTACCCAAGGCAACACCAAAACATCATCATTATTAACGAGGCAACCAGACGCAACAACAAAGCAACAATGCGGAGATAACCCCGGGACCAACAATCCTATAATCAATAACACATCAACAACTTCAGGCACCAAAGCGCCGACACTGCAACAACGATTTGGGACACTAAGCCACCGACAACACAACAACAATTTAATTCGACCGACACGCCCAAAAATCAACGACACCAGAAACAGTCAATTTTGCCTTGAAATTAGAATACTCAGTTAGGCCTCTGAATAAGCTTTCCAAAACATTTTAGTTTACTCAAATCGGACTCCTGGGTCAAAAGATATTGCAAAAACATTTTTCCGTTACAATGACAGCATAAACTAAGCAACGCAGGAAATTCCAGCACTCACACATAAACTTCAACAATTTATTTACCCTATCAAACGACATCCGAATTTAGCAAACAACCCCTCTACGGAAAACTTACGGAGTCTAGTTTCTGGCTATATTTTTAGAATTTCAAAATGATGAGCCCAATAGCTTAGTTTTCGCAAACAAGGCAGTTGGTCCAGAAAATGGGGCAGCGACTTTGTCCAAAGTTGTGACTCTTCTACAATGCCCAAAACAAACCCAAATAACACAAAACTTCAGCCAAAACAGTAAATCATCTTGTCTAGTTTTCAAAGAAATTGGATTCATTCGAAAAGGAGTTCATTTGGAAACACCACAATCAAAACATTGACCCTATGCCCAGACGGTCCTTAGAATTTTACCCTAACTTGCGAAGCCCATAACTGGAGCTATACTACTCCAAATGCGACCAAACCAAAACCAAAATGACCAGCGTTCAGTCTAGTTTCCAAAATCGTGCTACATAATTTATCAATTCAGTAAAACAGTCCTAGTTTAGCCGAAAGTCAAACCTACTCAAAGTGCCTACACATGGAGCCTAGCAACAAATTAAGCATCAAAGCAGTCACCAATTCAGCCATCAAGCATAGTTTAGATTTCCCAATAATCATATACATTCAAACATCATTTCCTTCAAAATTCGACCTTGCTACTTGTAAAACCAACTAGTACAATTCTCTAACTACCAAAAATACAGTTTAGCACCTTCTCAGAAAATAACCAAATTCAACCTCATAGAGCAGCCAAGGTCCCATACATACTAATACATACTAACACACTTTTGCTCCCAAAGAAACCCAATAATAGTTTTCAAAATCGTGATCAAATCATTTTTGACAAGATTTTCAAAACCCACACCACCACAAGTCGCTACTCCTTTTTAAAATAAAAACCAATTAGAGAAAAAGGTCATTTTTCCAATTCCACAAAACTTCAACACCTACACTTCCTTCATTTAAAATCCTAAGTCCAAAATAATTCATTTGTTTCAATTTCTACAACAACAACACCTACGTTCCTTCGTTAAAGTAGATTTTATCACCAATATCAGTTTCCAACCGTAAAGTCGTCCATTTGACTTTTCAAAAACAATTTCAGAAGCCCCTTTTCCTTTCAGATCACAAAATCACATAGCACATGACATTAGTGTCGCTAAAATAAAACGGTTTTCAAAAACATTAATAATTAAACAGCAACACTAATCCTTAGAAAACAGTACATTGTTTCCAGCTAATAGCAACAGTAGTGTAACGGTACAATAACCCAACTACGTAACAATAAACAAACAGCAATGACAATAACACATTATTTACTTTGCAGCACAACTATAACTTAATTTACAGCAGCAGCAATCACCAAAAACACATAAGCACAACAACAGGGTCAAAATAAAAGTCACAACCAACGACACAGGGTTCACACGGAGTACAACATAGCAAACAGCACATAATACCAGTAGGGGCGTCTCCCCCACTAGTTTACTTACCATTAGCAACTCTTGGCTTACCTGCAATACAAATATTGGTCAGCACTTAAAAGACAACAGTTGGTCGTACACCGACACAACGACTCGACGACTTGGCCGGACGGACCAACCATTGCTCTGATACCACTAATGTAACACCCCTTTCTACCCTTTTATTTTAATTAAGAAAATCAGAGTTCAAAAATCATTTTCGATTTCACCACGAGGGTGTCACACATACGTCAAAATAAAACCTCAAGTCTCAAATAAAACAGTACGTCGTCAAAGGTGCAATACATAGCACTCCACAATAGGGAGACCTTAAAACATTGAAAACTACGTCATAAAATCCAACGACAACGCAGCGGAAAAGTAAATCAACCCATCAACAGTATAAAAATCTAAGTACATCAGCAAAGCATCAAATACATCCCCCCGGGTGCTACGTATCAGAGCATGACGACTCGACTCAAGAAGTGAAGCTAAGGCCTTCACTGGGAATCACCTGCACGTTACCAACACGGGGGTAACATTCAAACAGGAAAGGGTGAGCATCATTTCAATCCATATAATAGAAAATATGATAAGTACTAATCGTAGGCTACGCACTAGAGCAATCAGCATCCAAAACACTAAATACTCACATCACAATCATCATTCACATCACTTACAATAACTCATCTCGTGTCATGTAGGCATATGAAATGCAACCCACTCGCGGGCATATGCATGAGGTACCTTTTCACAAACATCGCTTAGCCCTTAAGGCCTCATCGTCACTTAGCCACATGGGCCTCAAAACGTCACTGGGTTTATGCATATGGGGCATGAGACACTATGACATGCACCACTCACAAACACACACATACACAAATACCCAAAATCATAGTCAACTATGTGACCCGTCACTTACCAGTTTGCTCACAAGGAGCACTGCACCTGTCAAATTCACAATCAACACACAACGTCACTTGGCTCTTTAGACCTTAACATCACTTAGCCTTTCGGGCCTCAAACGTCACTGGGTTTCCATCGTCACTTATACAATAAATATCATCAGCTCAAACAATAGCCACTGAGGGCAAAAACGTCATTTACTAGCCACCAAGGGCATCATCGTCATTTACACATCATTATAATTAAGTTTAGCCACTAAGGGCAAAATAGTCATTTACACGTCATTATAAAATAATATGAGCCACTAAGGGCAAAACAGTCATTTACACGTCATTATAAAATAATATTAGCCACTAAGGGCAAAACAGTCCTTTAACTAACCACTAGGGGCATCATCGTCAAAATCATCATTTTGACACTAAGTCGTTAAAACCACTGGTCGTACGCAAAAGAGAATTTTTAAAGACATCAAAAATATCTTTTCATTGTCACAGCAACGATCACCGGGAACAGCCACTTGGGCGCCCCAGCAACCTTCAGAAATAATAAATTTTTATGTTTAAAAATGGAACACACAAATGGACAACTGAAAATGCTTCACAACGCTTTTTGAATCGTTCAAAACGGATATCCGGGTCAAAAGATACAGCGAAAACAGTCTTTAGAAATATTTTGGAACATCCAGAAAACTGGCGCCATGGGCATCCAGCGCCCAGCGCCTAGCAAAGTGCAACACACGCACGCACACACCCGGGCGCTCAGCGCCCAGCGCCTGGCGCCCAGCGCCTTGGCGTAACGCACACACACACGCGCGCGGGCGCTCAGCGCCCAGCGCTGGCACCCAGCGCCCAGCGCCTCAGACACACACACTGGAACTTGGCGCCCAGGAAACTGGCGCGCGCCTAGACATCCTGCACCACACACAGACGCGGCGCCCAGCGCCCACACACTGCACAACAACAACCAAAAACCACTATTTTTCCAGCAACTTTCAAAACACCAAAAATTGATTTTTAGCAATTTAACACACTAAAATTTTATATTTTTCAGCACTTAAAATGGCACTTAATTTAATCAAATTATAAAAATTCCTTTGGGCACTATCATCACCATCACCTTGGCGCCCTAGGCGCCTATGCACACACTCACCCAATTTGCGAAACATCAAGCATCCCAACATACCAAATCGTAATTTCATGAATACACAAGTGCCAAAATCATCAAAACACACGCATAAGTCGCATCACCTCAATGTTCAAATACCAAAAATCAATTCGCATATAGGCACACACATGTATATATATATATATATATATGAAATCATCATCACGGACAAACCAAGAACGTCAAGAACATCAAAGAACATCAAGAAACAACATGGATCTAATATGAACCCTAGATCTAGAACCTATCATGAGATCTATTAGATGGAAGGATAGAGCTCCCCTAACCTCGAACTTGAAGGATAGAAGCCCTAGAGACAGTCACGATCGAAACTCCGGCAACACGATCACGTCCCTTCCTCCTCCTTGAACTCGCGCCCTTCTCCTTTCTCTTCTCCTCTCTACGGCGCCCTCCTTCTCTCTTTCTCTCTATTCTCAATTTCGCAAATGCCAACACCAACCCTAACCCCCATTTGGCTTGCCCCCTTCGCATATGATCTTGGATCACGGGCTTGGGCTTTCCACTTAAGCCCAAGTCTAACTAATTGGCGCCCTCCTCCCCTAATACCACCTACACCATTTAAATATAATTTTTAATTAATTAAATTATACCCAATAAATTAAATAAATTCCTAAATACTTAATTAAATAAATTAATTAAATACTTTAGGGTGTTACATCGCCCACTTGGGGTGGAATCGAAAAATGACATTGGTGCTCGAATAAAGCACAAATGCATTTTATGGAAGAGCAATGTGGTTGTCTTGTGTCCAGCTATCAGAGCAAGAACTGCTCTGGCAAGGGTGAAAAAGGAACTTCCAAGTGACAAAGAAACATAGACAACCATAAGAGTAAGACTCCCAATATCAGGTTCATCAGTTGCTGAAACAGGAGTTGCCAAAGCCATCTAGTAACTGCTTCCAATCTAGAAAACCACAGTGAGTATATGTGAATGTAATATGAAGGGTACAAGAGCTCCTCCATAAGCTGCTGTAATGTATTTCCAAAAGACTTTAATCTCGACTCTACCCCTTTCTCGTTCTTCTTCTTTAACAAGTTGGCCTTTTCGATCAACTGTCTCTTCTGGCTTGCCATTTTGATCATATATGTTTTCCACTTTTTCCTCAAGTTCAAAATCATTTATTGAACCGCTGTCTTCACTAGTAAAACTCAATGTTTTAAATGTGGGACTTCTCTCTAAGGACTTAATTGAGGACAAAGCTGCTCTATGTGCGCCTACAAGTTCCATAAAATCAGTGCCCGACTTAAGAATGTCATCGTATTTTCCTTATTGAGTTATCCTTCCTCCTTTCATGACCTAAATAAATTGTAAGCAAGAGAAAAATACTAAGATAACAGCAAGCTATGTTGTTTGAGATTTACAGGGTTAGGAGATTAACAGGGTAAAATCCTTTAGCTGAAATTTTTGATTATGCTTAAACTCCAATACATTCATTTTCATTTAACTAAGACTATGTGCAATCAGAAACCAAACAGAAACCAAAACAGAAACTTCATAATAGAAATCAAACAGAAACAGTAACCAAAAACAGAAATAAAAAAACAAACTACAAGATGACTTCAAATCAAAAACTTTCAAAACCCTAAGAAGAGAAACTACAAGATTTATAGGTCTAAGAGAAAAGGGAAGGTGATTTACTTGGTAGAGAAGACAAACAGCGAACGGAGTGCACGGCGACGCGGGGTGGAGAACGGCGTGAGACGCGATGGAGGGCGATGGAGGGTGGAGGGCGATGGTAGGTGGAGGGCGATGGAGGGCAGAGGGCGATGGAGGGTGGACGACGATGGAGGGTGATGGAGGGCGTGGACGGCGATGGAGGGCAGTGAAGGAGCAGAGAACGAGAGTGAGAATAACGAGAGTGAGGCTAGGTTAATCAATTGGGATTGTAATTTGCGACAGAACATAAACGTTTTGTGACGGGTATAGCCGTTGCAAATTTGCGACGAAATTCTATTCCGTCGGAAACCTACATGTACCATTTTTTCCTGAACATTTGTGACGTCAATTTCGTCACAAATCCATCGCAAATTGCGAGGGGCTGTTTTCCGTGGCAAATTGTCGTGGGAAATAAGCCTTATTCCATGTAGTCTCACTCGTCGTCGCAAATCCGTCGCAAATTCGTCGCAACTTAGCGACGGACAGTTCTCCGTGGGAAACGTTGGTGGCAATACAGGTTTTTTCTTGTAGTGTAGCATCTAACACACAAAAAAATTGCTACAGGTATATACCTGCTGTGATGAACTAAGAGGTATATGGTTGTCGATTTGGCATATCTGCACATAAAGATCAAAGAATCAAGAAATAATAAACATTAGGATTTTGGTCACCTTTTGTTCCAGGAAGGGAGCAGAAGAGTAAACCATAGACTGGGAGCAGAAAGAGAAAATTCACAAGAAATTTGTCATTAGGATTTTGGCCACCTTTTGTTCCAGGAAGGGATTCTTGGTGCTTTTCCCTTACATCCTGAAGAAACACATCAAGGTAAGAAGAATTAAATCACCATTCTTTTATCTTAAGCTTCAAGTGGGAGGATGGAGATGATAATTAAAACATTTTTTTATCATTTGGTTATTTTAATCACTAAATAAACAACAATAAAATAGTAATAAAAAACGCTTTTGGCTGTAACAGTAAACAAAAACAAAATCAGAAAAAAATTAAAAAAAAATATACAATGGGCAGTGCTTTTGGCTGTAAGCGCTGCCTATAGGTGAACGCGCTGGGCGATGGGCAGCGCTTTTTAGGGAAGCGCTGCCTGGGGTGGAACACGCTGGGACAATGGGTAACACTTTTTGGAAGCGTTGCCCATTGTGGGGGTGGAATCAACAGCGCCATGTTTAGCAGCGCTCAAAAGCGCTGCCCATGGCTAAAAAAAAGCGCTGCCTATATATGTAGTGTGTAGTAGTGGTTTATAGAGGGAGGAACACAGAGCTTAGTGAGATAGAGAGAGGGATAGGAATCTTTAGAGAGGGAGGAATAAAGAGCTTGACGAGGAAGAGGATTCTTCAGAGAGGGAGAGAGTTCAGAGATTGAGAGAAGATATCGCTCAGAGAGTGAGAGAAGAGATCGTCTAGAATGCGAGATATGCGATGGAAAACCTGAAAAAAAAAGGACTTTTAGCATCGGGTGTTTAATGAACCGATGCTAAATGTGTCTGAGACACACATTTAACATCGGTTGTTTAAATAATCGATGCTAAATGTCTGACGCAAATACTTTTAACATTGGTTGTTTAAACAACCGAAGCTAAATGTAGGCGCGAAAACTAAAAACTTCCATTTGATTGCAAAATTGCCACCGCGCCTACCTTTAGTATTGATTGTTCAAGTAACCGATGATAAATGGTGCTTTTTAATGTCAAATTTCCACTAGTGCATCAACGGAGTTCAACGAAGTGCGAATCCTTGCCGTCATGCACTTCAGAGCACAAAACGAGACTATTCTTGAAGATCCAAATGACCTAAATTTTGAATGACATTTATCGCCACGCGAGCTACAGGAAAATTGCTGAAAACTACTTCACCATCGCCTAGCGAGATGATCCCATCACGTGGAGAGCTACAGGAAAAACACTGAAAATTGCTTCACCATCGCATGACGAGATGATCCCATCGCCTGACGAGCTTCGGGTAAGAATCGACACTAACAATGGCTTCTCATCGCTAGACGAGCTCCTGTCATAGCTAGGAAAAGGACAACAAAAACAAACAAAATTAAAGTACCAAGTATCCCAAAAACAATGACCAAAGCAAAACTTTATTTAAAAACTTAAAAACAAAAATCAAATTAATGTGATTCTAAACTCATTATAATTGAGAGAAACTCATTGAAATCTAGTCAAACTATTCATATAATGTTTAGGTCTATATTGTTGCTGCTACTTTAGAACTTGTTTAGAAAAGAAGAACTAAGAATCAAGAAGTCCAAGAGGCCGCTATAGAAGCTGCTTTTCGTGAAACTAAAACTTCCTACTCAGCAGATCTCGCATCAACTACACCTGTTGCTCGGCTAAGCACTTGGCAAATTTTAAGTGTTAAAAAACTTTTTAGCGGTTTAAAATTTAGTTTTGATAAAACTTATTAGGACTACTTCAATCTACAATATTGCATAAATTTTTTTGTTTTTACTTTTTGTATGAAACCAATTTTAAAATGACCCTGAGTATGTTAGCATTTTTTTTTTGAAAAGGAGTATGTTAGCTTTGATCACACAAGTTCCTAAATTTTAAAAGTACCATTATCATATTCAAAATGAACTTTTATCTAAAGCCTGTTCAAAATTTTGTTTAAGAGGCATGCACCTAGAACAACTTCATGGCATGATTTTTAGAAAACTATAGGCTTAGAAATTTTAGATGGGGTTAAATGCATAAGGTTCACATGTGAGTTTGACACTCTTCAGTAAAAATGGCCTAATTTTTCAAAGTCGTTGACTATTTTTTAATAATATTTCTCAAGACCTGTTTTAGAAATTCAAGGTAGAAATTGTACTTCGGTTTATGGTTTAAATTGGAAGCTTTTGTTGATATTTCTTGAAAAATGGAAATGTTGGAGTGTTACCTTACATGTTTGGATCATGTGTACCAAGTTTGAGAATTTTTCATTGAGTTTTACTATTTTAAACAATTCCATAACCAAACCATTCCAAAATCAATCATTCAAATTCTTGGCATTCAAACTTGTTCTACACGGTTCCGGGTAGAAAGTTAAAATTTCTAGACTGAAAAGCCCTAGCTCGATTTTGGAAACACGGGAACCCTAGTAGTAATTAAAAGTCAAAAGTTTTATCCTAAAACCTAGTATATTTGAGACTATAGCATTTTTGACTTTAGGCCACGCCAATCGTTGCCACAGCTAAAAAACCGTGGCTTGAACAAAGAATAGGCCACGCTTTTACAAGTGTGGACAATGAGATGGATATTAGGCCACGGTTACATTAACTTACCGTTAGGCCACACTTTAAAACTGTATAGGCCACGCTTAAATAAACGTGGATAGCTAAGACCACGTTTGTCCAACAGTTGGCTTTAAAAATTTATTCCGAAATGCTTGAAACCGTGGACTAAGGTTTTATTTAGAGACCATGGTTATAAAACCGTGGACTAATAATAAATATAAGATAACTGTGGACTAAAGATGTCCAAAAATTAGGCGCGATATTTTTGGACAGAGGCGCTAAGTGAAAAATGAAATTTCGCTTTCCCTTCCCAATCCCACGCAAGCAGAACTCTTTTCCCTTCCCAATCGCAAAATACCTCGCGTGCAGAACCATACTTCCACGCACAAAGCCTTCATTCCAGCCCTTCTTCGTCTTCGCCCTAACTTCTTCATAGTCTGCATATAAACCATTACTTCTGTTAGCAAGTTCGATTTTGGTTTATTTGTGTGTTAGAATTTTTAGGGTTTTGTTTTTCTTTCGGTGATTGACATTATAATACCTAATGGTTCGATTTCTGTTAGGAAGTTCGACTTCTATTAGCAAGTCTGCCTCTGCTTGGTTGCATTTCGACTCTGGACGGCATTCGTGGGTTTGTCTGAAACTTGTGTCTCATCCGAAGCTGCTTATTCTTCATCCAGCAAGTTTTTGTTCAAGGTAAACTTCAATTTGTTTGTATTATAAAAATTAACGAGAGTGAGAATTGAGAAGTTTTAGTTTTAGTTTTAGTTAAATAAAAATGTGTTAAATCAGTTTTAGGTAAGCTTCAGTTTTAGTTTTAGTTTAATAAAAATCTGTTAAATCAGTTTTAGGTAAGCTTCAGTTTTAGTTAAATAAAAATTTGTTTGTGTTTAGGTTTGAGAATTGAGAAGTTTCAGTTTTAGTAGATCATTTAAATCACTCTAGGTTTGAGAATTGAGAAGTTTCTATCCTTCTCAGTAAAACTTGCAGTCTCATATTATTAATTTTCATCTATCCTTCTGTTGTTGAAGAACCAAACAATGGCATTGTTTCTTTTTTTATGTATTAATTTTCTTGTAGTTAACATATTTTGTAGATGCATGTAGGATAATAGTTAAATAAAAATCAGTCCAATTTTTTTTGCTGCATTATTAAGGTTTTTGGCCAATTCAAATCTGTGATCATTTACAGGTACCACAGCAACAAAATTAAGGATTCTGACCTCTTTTTGCTGCATTATCTAGAGCTCTTCCTAGTTGAAGCTCCATTTAATTTCAATCTAACCAAGCTCTCCAACTTTGTAAGTGGGTTTCTTAGTTTTGACTTATTTCAACACTATAAATTTTGGTTGGTTATAGTTGTTTAATATGCTACTTTTGCGTATTATTTTATCCTAAGGTTTTATATATATATTATACTTTGAAAAAGCCACATCAGTTTTGTCCCTTAGAAATTGCTATATGGTTTAGCACAAGTGTGATTTAGTGCATTTTTGCATTTTGTTATAGCATCTATATCATAATTCCTATTGTGCAGGATTTGATGTATACCTTTTTATGTATGTATTAGATTTAATGTCATGGACAAAGAGTGGACTAAACTGCCAAGATATAGTAGAGGGTATAAGAAGGGTGTTAAGTCGTTTTTAAATTTTGCGTATACTAAAGGAACGCCTCAAGGACGCGAGATTTTATGTCCTTGTGCTAAGTGTAAAAATGATTCTTGGTTTAGAAGGAAAGTGGTATACAATCATTTAGTAGGCAATGGTTTTATAAACGGCTACAACATTTGGGTAAACCATGGGGAGAATATACCATCGCCCGTGAGAACAAACAATGTGACGGATGATCAAGAGGGCTCACATGACGACATTGGTGGCTCATTGTACGACACATTCAGAAATGTAGCAAAAGCAGAAAGGGGCAATGAGGGTCCCAATGAGGATGCTAGAAAGTTCTACAACTTGATTAAGGAGGCTAAACAAGAGCTATACCCAGGATGCAAAGACTTCTCTACTCTATCGTTCATTATTCTACTTTACTTGTTGAAGTGTCTACATGGGTGGAGCAACGCGTCGTTCACCACCCTTTTAGAATTATTAAAGGAAGCCATGCCGGATTTAAACATCCCTGAATCTTTTAACAAAACAAAAGCCATGATTAGTAATTTGGGCCTTGATTATAAAAAAAATTCATGCATGTCCAAATGATTGCATGTTATATTGGAAAGAACATGAGAATGACACCTCTTGTAGTGTTTGTAAGTTTTCACGATGGAAGGAGTTCCCTCAAGTAGAA
The DNA here is from genome assembly GCA_039519185.1 of Astragalus membranaceus. Taxonomy (NCBI): domain Eukaryota; kingdom Viridiplantae; phylum Streptophyta; class Magnoliopsida; order Fabales; family Fabaceae; genus Astragalus; species Astragalus membranaceus. Next base: position 76,370,440 of record CM076849.1, on the reverse strand, counting down.
GGTGAGTTTGAGGAAGCAAAAAATGAACATAAAGTGCCTGCAAAAGATTTTGAGACATTTTCCCTTGATTCCCCGGCTTCAAAGGCTATTTATGTGTTCAAAGACAGCTGAGTCAATGCGATGGCATGAAGAAGAACGCTCTAAGGATGGGAAACTGAGGCATCCTGCTGATGGCCAAGCATGGAAGGATTTTGATAGACTTCATCCAGAGTTTGCTTCAGATCCTCGTAATGTAAGACTTGGCTTAGCAAGTGATGTCTTCAATCCATTCCGGACCATGAGCATATCACATAGTACGTGGCCTGTCATGATGCTAGTATACAACTATCCACCTTGGTTGTCCATGAAATCTGAAAGTACATTGTTGTCATTGTTGATTCCTGGACCAACATCACCGGGGAACAATATTGATGTGTACCTTCAACCGCTAATTGAGGAGTTAAAGGAGTTATGGGAATTAGGAGTAGAGACCAATGATGCCTCAAAAAATCAAACCTTTAAACTTCGTGCAGCTCTCCTATGGACTATTAGTGACTACCCTGGGTATGCTATGTTGTCAGGTTGGAGCACCAAAGGAAAGTTGGCATGTGCATGCTGTAATTATAACACTAATTCATCCTACTTGAAACACAGTCACAAGATGTGTTACATGGATCACCGCGTCTTTTTACCAATGAATCATGCTTGGAGAGCTAACAAAAGGTCCTTTAATGGAAGGAATGAACTTAGGTCAGCACCACGTTTGTTAAAGGGGACAGAAATTCTAGAAACCCTAAGATCTTTGAAGAATGAATTTGGAAAGAAGAAAAAAAGCGAAAAGTTGATGGTCCATGGAAGAAGAGATCAATTTTTTTGAGCTGCCTTATTGGGCTGAAAATACATTGTGTCATAATCTTGATGTAATGCACATTGAGAAAAACGTATTTGATAATATTATTGTGACTCTCTTGGATATGACTGGGAAGTCAAAAGATCATCTCAATGCTCGTTATGATTTGCAAGATATGGGAATTAGAAAGAAACTTCATCCAAAGGAGGTTGATGGTGGTCGTGCAGAGTTTGCAAAAGCTTGTTTCTCAATGAACTCACATGAAAAGTCTATTTTCTGTAGTGTTTTTAAGGGTGCTAAATTACCAGATGGGACTGCATCCAATATTTCTAGGTGTGTGCAAGTTGGTGATAAGAAAATATCGAACTACAAGAGCCACGATGCACATTTCATGCTACATTACTTATTACAGGTAGCAATAAGAAGCACCATGCCTAATGCGGTGGCTGAGCCTCTAATTCATCTTGGATCCTTTTTTCGCTCTCTGTGTATGAAAGTTATCCAAGTGCAAGATTTGGATTTCTTAGAAGCAGACATTGCAAAAACACTTTGTCAATTGGAGATGATTTTTCCTCCTAGTTTTTTTGACATAATGGTTCACTTGCCTATTCATTTGTCCAATGAAGTGAGATTAGGTGGCCCCGTTCCATTTCGGTGGATGTATCCCATTGAAAGATACTTGTGTAAACTTAAGAGTTATGTCCGTATCAAAGCACATCCAAAAGGTTCTATTGTTGAGGGTTATTTGGTTGAAGAGGCTTTCACTCTTTGCTCAAGATATTTGCATAAAGATGTCGACACAAGGATGAATAGAAGGAGTCAGAATCTTGACAACAATGATTTATGTGAAGTAGATCTAGCCGATTACTTTTCATACATTGGTCGTCCTTTAGGGGGGAAGAAAAACAGTGAACCATTTTCTCTAGATTCCACAACAAAAGCCCTAGCTCATCGATACCTCTTATTCAACTGTGATGATGTTCAAATGTACATCAGGTACCTTAATAGTTAATTGTTCTCATACTCATATAAAATCTATTTTAGATTTAATCTAAGAAATAACAATGTTATCTTTGTAGAGAGCATGATGATATTGTTAATCGCCGCACTTAAAAAAGAAAGTGGATCAAGGCCAAAACCCAAGTGATGTTGCAAGGAATTATCTAGAAGTCCAAGTGATGTTGCAAAAAGGTTTTCAGGTTACCTTCTCAATGGTTATAGATTCCATACTAAGAAACGAGATGCAAGAAGGAAAACCCAAAGTTCTGGTGTCACTTTGGTTTCATTGACTCCAAGTTTTGCAATCTCTAAGGATGGGAATCCTACGACAGCAGCCATCACTTATTATGGAGCAATCAATGATATAATTGAGCTAGACTATTATGGTCACTTCAAATTTGTGTTGTTCAAGTGTGATTGGTTTGAGGTTGAAAAGGACAAATTTGGGCTTACTTGTGTAAAGTTCAATAAAAAGTGTTACCAAAATGATCCTTTCGTGCTGCCTTCTCAAGTCCATCAATGTTTCTATGTGCAAGATCCTCTTGATGCAAATAGGCATTATGCTATGAAAACTGTTCCCAGAGATTTATTTAGCATGGGTGACCAATCAAATTTAACAGCTCAAGAAGCTTACCAAAATGATTCTTTTGGCGATAATGACGGTGAACTCAGTTGGGCTAGGGAAGATGTGCCTGCAACAATAATCGAGAATCCTTTAGATGTTATGCAAGAAGCTGAAAATCAAGATTATTCAGATGAAAACTAGCATTTAGTAGACGTTTTTGGTTGTCTTTAATATTTGAATTGATTTTGTAAGCTTGGATTTGTAAGCCTCATTTGAAAAGTTTAGTAATTTTTTTTGAAAAGTACTTCGGTGCTGGAAATGTTTAGTATTATTTGAGTTGAAAGCCTCATTATGATCACTGATGTTGGGATTGTGTTGGTAACAAATAACTATTTGTGTGCTTTACATGTCTCTTTTACTCTATTTGTGAACAATATGCTTCGTCATTTGAAAATATCATTTTGATTAACCAAAATTGTGTGCTTGGATTTTTCAGAACAAATGCAAAAGGAAGCAAACTTCAAGAGAAATATGAACTCTCAAGAGAGGGGTCAAAGAAGTACTTCCAATATTGATCTAGGTCAATATAGATCAAGCCATGAACTGTCCAGATTATTCCAAATCAAGCGTGAAAAGGTATTAAAAAATGTTGTAGGATCTAATGCACCTATGACTGAAGCTAAAGAAGTTAGTTCCCAAGCTAAAGAAGTTGGCAAGCAAAAGAAAGGCTACATTGAAGGCAACGGCAAGCTACCACACACTAAGCAAGTAAATTCCCAAGCCAAAGAAGCAAGCCAAAGAAGTTTGGATTCAACTAGGGAGCTGGCATCTACAAAAAATTTTTCTGATAGTGCAAGTAATACTCTCCTTATGATTCCTACTCAAAGGAGAATAACAACTGAAGCATCCATGGCTAGAGACAAAGGATCCAAACTAATCCAAGATCCAAAAAGCAAAATTTTGGCTCAGGTTGAAGTACCTATACAAATGCAAGATTCAAGGAGGCAAGCAATGAGGAAGAAAGTGGTTGAAGATGATGGATCAAGGGATAGACAACAACTCCTAAAAACAACAATGGCTGGAAATGACATTTCAAAGCCAAAGCATCAACAAAAAAAAGGGCACTATCTGAAAATCATACTTCAAAGGACAAGGAGCAGCCTAAGAAAAGAGTGGTTGAAGATGATGGATCAAGGGATATATAACAACTTACAAAAAAAAGTGTTGGAAATGACCTTTCAAAGCAAAAGCATCAACAAAAAAAAGGGTAATATCTGAAAATCACACTTCAAGTGAAAAGGAGCAACCTAAGAAAAGGGTGGTTGAAGAAGATGAGTCAAGGGCAAGGCAGGAAAATGTAGGCAAGAAGCCAAAAAGGATCCCGTTGTGTCGATCAACGAAAATTGATGAGAAGAAGGAGAAGTTTATGACAAAGTCTAAAAATGGATACAAGTTTATGACAAAGTCTAAAAATGAAGGGATGAGTACAACGAATCACAATGTATGTGTTCGAGGTGGGCAACATGATACAATGGAAAATGATTACTATGGGGTGTTGATTGATATTGTTGAATTGGAGTACACCAATCACCCTACCAAGAAGGTTGTTCTATTTAAATGTGAATGGTTTGATCCTAGTTCCCAGGGGACACAAATAGATAACTATGGAAATGTTCAAATAAAAAAATCACGGAGATATCCAAATTATGATCCTTTTATATTGGCTCAACAAGCAGATCAAGTCTACTTTACATCATTTCCTGAAAGGCAACAAGGTTGGTTAAGTGTCATAAGAACCAAGCCGCGCAACATAATTCAATCTGCGGAAAGGAACAAATGTGAAACAAATGATGCATTCCAAGATGATGATGCACAACCGATGCCTATTATTGTTGTAAATGATGATTTTCAGCATAGTCTTGTTGATACTGCTAGTGTGGCGGAGGAAAGAAGAAGAAGAAGAAGAAGAAGAAGAAGAAGGAGAAGGAGAAGAAGGAGAAGGAGAAGAAGAAGAAGAAGAAGAAGAAGAAGAAGAAGAAGAAGAAGAAGAAGAAGAAGAAGAAGAAAGAAGAAGAAGAAGAAGAAGAAGAAGAAGAAGAAGAAGAAGAAGAAGAAGAAGAAGAAGAAGAAGAAGAAGAAGAAGAAGAAGAAGAAGAAGAAGAAGAAGAAGAAGAAGAAGAAGAAGAAGAAGAAGAAGAAGAAGAAGAAGAAGAAGAAGAAGAAGAAGAAGAAGAAGAAGAAGAAGAAGAAGAAGAAGAAGAAGAAGAAGAAGAAGAAGAAGAAGAAGAAGAAGAAGAAGAAGAAGAAGAAGAAGAAGAAGAAGAAGAAGAAGAAGAAGAAGAAGAAGAAGAAGAAGAAGAAGAAGAAGAAGAAGAAGAAGAAGGCAATGCGCACAAAGGTGGAAATTCTGAAATTAATGGCAATGAAATTGAAGGTAAAGTTTTCAGTTTCTTGAAAATGTGTAATGATTAATTAAAATTTTTTCATTTGATAGTGATAGTGATTATTATTATTATCTTACTTCAAACAACTTTAATGTAAAAATAGGGACAAGAAAGAAAAGAACAAGGGGACCAACAAGGTGTTTAAAAATACATGCAAGAACTAGCGAAGATCGTCAAGAAGTTACTTTAGATGAGGATGGAGAACCAATTGGACCCAATGGCAAAACTGTATCAGACTTGGGCTATTTCCTTGGATCTATAGCAAGGAATGCAGAGTTTTGTCCCTTGATCTACACAAACTTTAAAGCTTTGCTCAAAGATCACGAGGATCGTTTATGGAAATATGTCAATGTATGAGATCTAAAGTTTCGTATTTGTTTGAAATGATCAAATAATTGTCAAAGGTTGATGACAATATTGTTTTTTTCCAGGATAAGTACATTATTTCTGATAGAGGACAGAAACCTGTGTTTTCTCGCATAAATGATGCTTGGAGAAGCTACAAAAGCGAGATAAAAAGAAGCACTTTTTGAAGTACAATAGTATGAAGGAAAGGTTAAAACACCGTCCCAAGAACATATCTGAGTCTCTTTTCAAAAAATTGGTGGCATATTGGTCAAATGACACCGTTCAAGTAAGATAATAGCATTGCTTATTAGTTTAAATTTATATTTAATTTTCAGAATATAATTTCTTTTTCCACGCAGAAAATTAGCCAAAAAAATGCAGAAAATAGGGCTAAGCAAAAGTACATGCATCGTGTTGGACCAGTAAATTTTGCTAGAATTCGTGCAAAATTGGTATGGCGGTAATCATGTGCTTTTATGTATCATATTATATATGTAAATAAATAGTCTCTTAATTAATTTTGATTTCAATCTATATAGCTTGAAGAGAAGGAGGATGGAGAAGAAGTTACCCAAGCTGAAATGTTTATCCATACTCGCAAAGGCAAGAAAGGAAAAAAAGTGGATGATCAAACACAAAATGCAATTGTAAGTTGCATTGACAATTTTTTTCTGAATTCTGGAGTCTGGCTTTTAAATATTAAGGTGTGATTGAGAATTTAGTTTATGATTTAGTTTCAATGTATCCACTTTTTATCTCTCGTTGGTTACTTCTTAACTCTCTGGAATAATTTAGTTTCTGGGTTTTTAAGTTGCTGGAATGATTTAGTTTCTGGATTTTTAACTTTCTGGATTTGTAAGTTTACTGGATTTAGTCACAGTACAATTGTTTAAGTTGCTGCTGTGTTGCTTTGTGGATTAAATACATGCAATTGTTCTTATTTGTAAGTGACTAGTACAAATTAAATACATGCTTTGTGGCTTTGTGTTTATGTGACAGCTCTAAATACAAATTACATACATGTTACTATTTGTAATGTGCTGCTGTGTTGCTTTGTGGCAGTGTGTTGCTGCTGCTTGGAATTTTTGTGGAACTTTTTGTTGCTGCTGTGTTGTTTTTGTTACCTTCTTTGCTGGCTCATTGATAATTGTAACAGATTTGTTACAGCATTTATTTGTAACAGCATCTATAAATGCTGAGATTGTAACAAATTTGTATTTAGTTTAATAGCATCTATAAATGCTTTAATTCTTTGTATTAGGATACTCTTGAAGAATCAATTGAAATTTCAAGTGAAGATGCAAAAAAAGCATTCCAATTATTGCTTGGCAAAGAAAAGTCCGGTAGAGTGCGTTGCCATGGAAGAACTATGACTCCATCAATAATGAAGAAAAATCAAGAAATTGCTTCGGTAAAGAAGCAATATTCTAGTAAAATTACAGCATTGGAAAGGAAGACGCAGGCATATGATGCTCTTTTAAAAAGTGTGTTGATGCAACAAAATCCAAATTTAAGTGAAGAAGCTGTCAACAACTTAATGCAGTGTGCTTTTGAAAATGACAATAGTGACAATATTGATAACAATTTGGTACCACGTTCTTCTACATCAACTAATGCTCCTCTTGAAAAGGTATATGATATTATAGAATGTGTTTACAATGTTTGTAATGTTCTTGAATGTTATGTAACTTTTGTAATGTTTTATGTTTCACAAGTGGAAAAATGGGATTCAAAGTCGGACCTTTCGGACATTTAAAGTCGGACATTCACCCGACTTCTATCAAAGCGACTTAGAAAGTATGTTTTTTTAAAGTCGGATTAAGGTCCGACTTAAAAAGTACATTTTTAAGTCGGATTATTAGTGCGTCCGACTTTAATTATGGCCTGTGGAAAACCTTTTAAAGTCGGGCGTTAGTTGCACCCGACTTTAAATGTTCCTTTTTTTAAAAAAAAAAACTTTATTTGGTGCTTCCCCTGAATTGTAGAATATATTATTTTCCTACAGCATGGATGCATTAGTTACTAAAACCCCTTCTTACACTGAAGTTGCAATGACAATCCAAATCTCCATCCACAAATAATTCCCAAATCTTTAAAATCAGCATTAATTCCAACAAGATAAACACTTCATATTAATGATCTGGAGCCCAGTGTAGGTTAACAGCAGATTCATGATTCATCCTATACACTCTCCAATAGAGCACTGGCTTTTTCTTGCAAAATCTGCCAAGCTCCATTGACATGTCTCACTTCTGTCAATGGTGCTCCTACTGTAAAATCTGCCAAGCTTCCAACTACCTGTGTATATAATTCATTGCACATTTTTTCATGACATGCTAAGAACATTAAATACAGTAAGTAATTAAGATAAGAAGACATTCTATATTATGCAGTTTTTCCTAGAAGGAAGAATACCTTGAATATTATGTCTTGACCAACAAGCTCCTCAAAATGAGCAACCAATGCAATGTGGTTTCTTATGTGAGTTTGCAGTCCTTCCAATCCGTAGAGTCGCATCACCATCCACAGTTTTAATGATCTGGAGCCCAGTGTAGGTTACAGAAAAGGTTACATATCTGCTGGTAAATATGAATCTTTAATGTGTATAGAATTTTTTATTAGAATTATAAAGAGATAGTAATATACTACCAGTACCAAGGATTTAATAAAAGTCATGACATATGAGGTTCTTATTACCTCTTAAATGGGGGGAAAGAAGAAAAAAACCAGTAGATATACAATTCCATAAATTCCAAGAAATATTACAAATCACGATCACATGCAAATTAAGAATTACATATTTATCAAAATGGATGAATAATGCTAATTTATGAGAGAGAGAGAGGGAGGGAGAGAGAGAGAGAGAGAGAGAGAGAGAGAGAGAGAGATTTGAACACCATATTCAAACATGTAAAAGGAAAATTTTGAAAGACACACCTAAAGCGGCGCCCAAGAGGAATTTGCCAATCTTGGTAGTCTATGACCAGGTTTCCTTGAGAGGCCTACAAATTCAACGCCATGAGCACACAATTAGACAAGGACTTAAGGTGATTCAATAGTTTGAAAACTTCTCACAGCAAAATTTCAATAATAAAAGCATGTAAATAGGAAAAATACTTTGTTTTTCAGAAATTCGGGATTTGTAGACAGTGAGTGAATCAAAGCACTCCTGTCCTGTATCAACTCATCATCAATTATACTCATGCAATATTGGTTATGAATTAAATTGAAATAATACAAATAAAGTTTTAGAAGTGACATTGAGAAAGTGCATTATGGATACCTTACCCCAAAGTAGTGAACAGTCAAAGTTTGTCATAAGCCATTTATGGGCATTCGTGTTAAATGAATCTGCTTCTTCAACCCCATCCATGTAGTGGCGATACTCTGGACATATACAAGCACTTCCAGCATAAGCAGCATCCACGTGAAACCAAATTTTGTTGATCTACCAAGAAGACGTGCATAACCAAGTATTATCATATTGGTTGAAGAATCAGTTTTAAGCAACCTACAAAGCTCTGGATTAAGACCTCCTATCTACCAATGTAAAGTGAAAAACCATTATATTTAATCATACAAGTGACTTCAAATTTCCTTATAGAAGAAATAACGTATAATGTTTCATCATATAACTCAAGGCCTAAAAACAATGCCCAATGCCTGTTATTAGTTTCAAAAAAGAAAAGAAAAGAAATTGATAATGCTCTTATAATGCTCTTACCAGTTGTAGTAGTAGCTCAAAATATTTCTCAGTCATCCGTTTTTCAGCATCAATAAATGCAAAATCATAGCTGCAAAAAAAGGAAACATTTCATGAATTCTATTTTACTTGTTCTTTTTTTGACCGTTGACACATCATAGACTGGATAAGCAAACAATCTCTCTTGAAGAGAACACAGGAAATGCCAAAGACCTCCCAACAAATACAGCCAAGAGGGGAATATCAAATAATATCATCATGATGTTGAGAATCTATGTACCTTCCTGCTTAACCATTCAGAATTAGAGTTTCTAGGGAATCAACTGCAAGTCCAAATTTTACATCCACCTAATTTCATTACATTAAAAACTTCAGAAAATACATGCAGCTATGATCCAATATTTCAATGAGAAACAACAAATATTTGGCACATTTTCAGATCAAAAGCATTAGTTTAACTTGTACCTTTTGAGAAACACCAGCTAGCTGATAATACTTTTTAGCAACATCAAGAAATCTGGCATCTCTTTCACAGGCAACTAAACGACCCGATTCCGGTAGGACTAATGCTATGGCTAGTGATGAGTAACCCTGGGTCAAATTAACAACATAGTACCTCATTAGCTATAAAAGAAGAGAACACGCATAAAATATCCAGACATGACAACAGAAACAAACCTATAAATGGAATAGAAGTGTTCACAAAAATAAAATAAGTCATCAATTTAAAACCCAGAATAATTTGAGTTCTGCCCCTCAAAACCCGCCATGTGAGGAGAAAATAAAAAGGTAGAGCTCTGATTCAGAAAGGAAATTAACCAAAATAATGATCTGGCCTGGAAGAGGAAATTAACCAAATTAATGATCTAACCAAAATAATCTATACTTCCAGTAAATATAATTGATATTCATCTTACATATTAGCCCCGCTTAACTGAGATGGCATGTTAGGTTATTTAATTTTAGATCATAAATCCACCAAAATTTATTTTCAAATAACAATTTTCTCCCTTGAAATCTTACTATATTATCTTAATTATTTGCTCTTTACATTCAAACCTTAACATGTATAGTATGAGATCATTTAAATAATAAATGAAAGCCTCAATCAGTTGGTATCTCAACCATGTATACACTACAAAAAAAAACGTTATTTGCGACGGACATTAGCGACGGAATATTATTCCCTCGCTAAAACTGACTTTAGCGACGGAATTTGCGAGGGAATAAGGGTCTTCGGTTTTTTCAAAATTAGCGACGGAAGTTAGTGCATTAGCGACGGAATCGCCCGTCGCTAATTGTTTGGAGGGAAACTGAAATCTGAATAGCACGGAAACCGAACCGATTAGCGACGGAAATACTGGTCCCTCGCTAATGTTTTTGACCGTTCCACCATGGTTAGCGTGAAGGGATTAGCGACGGAATAGTCCCTCGCAAATTCTGTCGCTAACCCCAATTAAAATTTGAATCAGATCCCTTTTCCTCTCTTTGTTTCCTCTTCTGTTTCCTCTTCTGTTTCCTCTCACTCCCTCACTCTTCTCTCACGACCCCAACCCCACCACACCCTTTCCAGCACCACCACCCCACGACCACCACACCACCGCTCACCCGTCGCTCCTCTCTCTCTCTCTCCTACGCGACGTCGCTCTCTCTCCTCTCTCTCCTACGCGAACACTTCTCTCACCGGAGCTCTCCGTTTTCGCCACCACCAGAGCTCGCCCTCCTCACCACCACCGGAGCTCGCCCTCCTCACCACCAGAGCTCTACTTTGGAGGTTTTTTTTTACTGATTTTAATTTTTTTTATTTACCAACTGATTTTATTTGATATTGTTTTGTTAGGATTTGTAAAATTAATTTTGTGATATTGTTGTTTGGTAATTTTAGTGAATTTAGTTTTGTGATATTGTAAAGTTAATTTTTGATATTGTTTTAGTGAAATTGTGTTTAGGATTAGAAATTGAAATTGGGTAGAAATTGAAATTGTGTTTTAGGTTTTAGGATTAAGTTTAGGATTTATAGAAATTGTGTAGGATAAAAATTGTTTGTTGAAATTGAAGAAGTTGTTTTATTGAAATTGAAATTAATAGTGAATTCATTTATGTTTTTTGCTTGAAATTGAAATTAAGAGTTGAAATTGAAGTTTGATATTGAAGTTGTTGTTGAAATTAATAGTTGAAATTGAAGTTAGTTATTGAAATTGAAGTTGAAATAGTTTAGGATTGAAATTGTTGGTGTTTGAAGTCTCACAACCGCACCGGAGTGCGCACCGTCACCGAACCACGTACCGCACCGGACCTCAATCTCATAACGGTTAGTTTCCAAAATAAATTAATTGTTGTTTTCATGAACCCTGGGTTAGATGACTGTGTGTTGTTGATGGAAAAGGGTGAGGTGATACTAACAACAGTAAGGTTGGGAGTTATACGAAATAACTTCCTTCACTACTTGGATGGAAAAGGGTTTTGTGCTGTCCTTGACCCCCATATTCGGCTCGGAATCATCTCCACTGGGATCATATCGATGCCACTAACTTGATAGATTATTGGGAATGTTAACACGTTTTTTTAAATGTGTGTAGATGAATTTGTATGAATTTAATCGTGAATGGGTGTATGATCGGTTATATCCGAGAAGAGCGGGTTTGAAGGAATCTTTTGTAACTGGGGTTGAACAGTTTCTTGTGGTAGCGTGGCGACATGAATTGGCTAAACGGGAAAAGGGGGTTAGATGTCCATGCTTAAAATGCAACGGTGTACCTATTAGGACCGATAATGAAATCAGGGAGCACTTGTATCAATGGGGGTTTAGGCCTAATTATTGGATTTGGGTGGACCATGCAGAACAACGACGTCAAAATTTTGAGGTAGGGGCTTCATGCAGTTCTGGTGTTGGTGTTCCACGTAATGAAATTTTTGAGTCGATGGAAAACATGATTTGTGATGGTCTCAGGGTGAATGTGCCATTTGATGAGCCTCAATATGACGATCATGATGAACTTCCAAATGAAGAAGCACAAAAATTTTATAATTTGTTAAGAGATTCAAACAAACCGTTGTTTGAAAGCTCGCCACAGTCAAAATTATCTATGTGTGTGAAAATTTTAGCTCTCAAGTCCATGAGTAATATTTCTGAGGTGGGTTTATACTATGTGACTGAAATGATGTTGGAAGCGACACCTAATAAGGATAATTTGCCAAAAAGTTATTATGAAGCAAAGAAGTTAGTTTCGAAGCTGGGATTGAAATTTAAGAAGATTGATTGTTGTGAGAAAGGGCACATGTTGTTTTACAACAACGAATTTGGTAAAAATGATGGTGAGCTACTTGAATGAAAATTATGTGGAAAGCCAACGTATCATGATCGTAAAGGGGCAAAACGTAATTATAAACCTATCCCTGTAAAGTCGATGTTCTATTTGCCTATAGTTCAAAGGTTGCAAAGAATGTTTGCATCGACCGAAATTGCGCAGAAAATGACTTGGCATTATGACAATAGGCGTACCTCAGACGACATTTTACGCCACCCATCCGACGGTGAAGCGTGGAAGCACTTTGATCAAGTGCATTCAGATTTTGCCTCAGACCCACGGAATGTTCGGCTTGGCTTGTGCTCTGAAGGGTTTACTCCATATATCCAAGCATCAGCGTCACCCTACTCTTGTTGGCCAGTCATTGTTACCCCTTACAATCTTCCTCCTGAGATGTGCATGACTAAACCGTATATGTTTTTGACTTGTCTGATACCTGTTCCATCCAATCCAAAAGCTAACATTGATATCTTTTTGGAACCTCTGATTGGTGATCTTATGAGGTTGTGGGGGGGGTGTTTTGACATATGATGCAGCACGAAAGAAAAATTTTATGATGAGAGCCGCATTGATGTGGACAATTAACGACTTTCCTGCTTATGGTATGTTGTCAGGTTGGGGGACTCACGGTAAATTGGCATGTCCCCACTGTATGGAACACACAAAGGCGTTTACGCTAAAGTACGGGGGCAAGAGTTCTTGGTTTGACTCGCATCGCAGATTCTTACCGCAAGATCATAAATTTAGAAAGAACAAGAAGGCCTTCAAGAAAGGGGCAGTTGAAACAGATGGACCACCGCCTTTGTTGACATCAGGTGAAATCTGGAGCAGAGTTGTGGATTTTCCACAAGCCACAGAGGTAGGGGAGCTCACCCGGCTGGATGGTTATGGACAAGTGCACAATTGGACAAAAAAAAGCATATTTTGGAATCTCCCATATTGGAAAGATAATTTGTTGTGGCACAATCTTGATGTTATGCACATCCAGAAGAATTTCTTTGACAACATATTTTTCACTGTGATGAATGTGAAAGATAAAACCAAAGACAATAATAAAGCTAGATTGGATTCTGCTCTTTATTGTAGCAAACATCGATCTAATTTGAATTTGGGGGAAATGCCTAATGGGGAGATGTTAAAACCCAAAGCCAAATACTGCCTAACACCAGATGAAGCGAAAGATGTTTGTCGATGGTTGAAAGAATTGAGGATGCCAGATGGTTATTCTTCTAACCTTGCAAGATGTGCCGATGTGAACACTGGGAAGATGTATGCAATGAAAAGTCATGATTGTCATGTATTCATGGAGTGTTTGCTTCCAATTGCTTTTAATTCATTACCAAAGTGTGTATTGGAACCACTTATTGAAGTGAGTCAATATTTTAAAAATATGTGCTCTTCAACATTGAGAAGGGATGATCTTATTAAGATGGAGCAGAATATTCCTTTCATTATTTGTAAGTTGGAGAGAATATTTCCTCCCGGTTTCTTTGATTCCATGGAGCATCTACCGGTTCACCTTGCGTATGAAGCAAGGCTTGGTGGACCAGCTCATTATAGGTGGATGTATCCATTTGAGAGGTAATTATCTATTTCAACATTTTATTAAAATTATCTTAATTAGTATGATTATTAGTTTAATGAAGTATTTTTCGTTCAACAAATAGATTAATGGGTGATTATAAACGATCGGTGAAAAATAAAGCTAGAGTTGAAGGATCGATCTGCACAGCTTATCTACACCGTGAAACAATTTATTTTTGTTCACATTATTTCAACAACTTTATGTTGTCAACAAATAATAGAAATGAAATGGAGATTGAATAAGAAAGACACCCGATCACTTTATCTGTGTTTATCAAACCTGGTCGCCCTTCGGGAAAGAAGTCAACCAACAACTTATCAGATAAAGAGCATAAATCAGCACATGTTCATGTCTTGATCAATTGCACTGAAGTTAAACCATATCTTGAGTAATTATGCTCCAATTCAGTTGTTAATCTATACTGTATGATGTTAAATCAGATTTTGATCAACTTTCAATCTTTTTCAGTGCATTCTTACGAATTGAGGGTATAGGCGCTGAAGAATCTTCTATTCGTATACATGAAAGTTTTCCATCCTGGTTTAAGACTAGAGTAAGTAACCAAATCCCCAAGGCGCTGAATAATTCTTTAAAGTAGATATGAGACATGACTTATTTTTCCATATGTTGTTTACTTAGGTGTATGAAGCAGAACCAACTCCCCAAATCCGACACTTGAGGAACTTTGCCGATGGTCCTTTTCTTGAGGTGACCGAGTGGCACACGTACCTAGTTAACGGTTACAAATTTGACACCCAATCATGGAGTGAGGGGAAAAAAACAATTAATAGTGGGGTATATGTTAAAGGTGAAACAGGAGGAGGTGAAAATGACTACTACGGTGTGATCGAACACATATTTGAACTTGAATACCCACCGTTAGACTATGAAAAGAGAATAGTTTTGTTTTTTTGTAGATGGTTTGATCCATCGGTTAGAGGAATGAAATTGAATCCAAAATGTAATACCGTGGACATTCGAATGAATGGAAGGTATAAACTTTATGATCCGTTTATCATGGCAGAAAATGTGAGGCAGCTGTATTATGTTCCATATCCATCAACTCAGAGAGGATGGTGTGTTGCAATTAAGACAAAACCACGGGGTCGCATTGAAGCCATTGATGCGGAGGATGAGGTTCCTTATCAGGTGGATGAAATTTCAGGAGTAGATGAGGTAATTGAATTTGAACCGATTGACTCATTATGTGATGATCGACGACTAGTTGAAGAAGTTGATGAAGATGAAGAACACGATGAAGATGAAGAACAGAATGAAGATGAAGAAGAGAATGTTGTATTTGATTAATCTTATATATATTGTCTACTTATGTTGACTCCTTATGTTGTCTTTAAATTTATTAGAATCATAAATATATCAATATTGTTCTTGTTAATTTACTTTATTTAAATTATTTATAAATATATATAATTAATGTTGTTAGTATCACATTTCATTTCTATTTTTTCATAGATATGGATCCAGGAGGAGGTTCTGACCCACCGAGACGTAATAATAAAGGGAAGAAGACTATGACCGATGAACCTCCTAGGAGGAGGCGTAATCGTGAAGTGGAACTTAATATTGGGAATATGAAGGGTCATATGTATATGGGCCCACCAGCTACCGCCCCACAACCTCCGTCTCCATCTGGCCCCGGATGGTTTCATTTACCATCACATGGGCATTATATGGGCCCAGCAGATGCGTATGTAGGGTATGGCCCACCAGCTGGGTATGGCCCACCAGCTGGGTATGGCACATCAGCTGGGTATGGCACACCAGCTGGGTATGGCACACCAGTTGGGCATATAGGCTCATCATCTGGACATATGGGCCCATCAGCTGGACATATGGGCCCATCAGCTGGACATATGGGCCCATCAGCTAGACATATGGGCCCATCAGCTGGGTTATCTATGCCTACACCAGAGCCCCAGGATGATATTCAGCATGATGTTGGTGTTGGTAATGGTGAAGGTGATTCATCCACCGATGACGAGAGAGTGGAGGTGGTTGTTATTAATGGTATTAGACTCAAAGTCATTTATAGCCGTGGTAACGCGTAAGTATTATATTGTTTGTTTTTTTAAAGTTAATTATGCAACGACTTATATATATTTGATTGTTCGATATATCTTTCATTATGCAGGCTTCTTCCTGCAAAGGTAGCTTCATCAAACATCACCTATGTCATCCGGAAAAAATATTTTCAAAAGTTCCATAAAAAGTGGAGCAAAGTCGAAGAAGATGACATGAAGGATCTGCTTGACTTCTTTAGGGTAAGTGTCAATTATTTTGTCATTACTTATATTGTTTGTTTAAATTTTATGTTTAATAACGTTTAATATAATTACTAATAGATATTTTCATTTTACTTAATATAGACCAAGGTAACTTGGGACATAGAAGAAGATGACAATGTGCGGAGACTTTTTTTCAAAAGGATGGGCGCTCAGATTTCAGATTTGCTTTATAAGCTCCGCTGTAAAGATAAAAAGCCTGACTTCATGGGTGATGATATTTGGAATGCCTTCAAGAGCCATTGGGCTACCGAGACTTTCAAGAAAAATGTTGCAAGCGCCAAAAACAATAGAAACTCAGAAAAGGGTGGCTCGCTTCACTGCGGCGGGTCCATCAACCAGGCTCAGCATGCTGCTAGATTGGTAAATTATTTTACAAATCTGTGTGTTTTTTTACATTATTTAATTAGTTAGCAATTTTTGAAAATGTGTTTCATTTTACAGAGTAAAAAGGCAGGACGCCCTATCACTGCTCCTGGCCCTATCACTACTCGACAAGAGCTGCACGATACTCGACAGGAGGTCAGGACCTCTTCTGAGGCGGTGAAAAAGATGCAGCAAAACTTTGAGAAGGTGAGCCGTAGGCAGGCGGTGATGTTAAAGTATTTTAAGAACATGCAGCAAAATCAGCAGCAAGATGAGGAGGAAGATGAGGAGGAAGATGATGAGCAAGATGAGGAGCAAGCTGAGGAGTCTGATGGTGGCAGCTTTTAGTGTTGTTGATTAACGTTTTTGTTATAACATTTCAGATTAAGTGTTGTGGATTAAAATTTCATTCTCGTAATTTTTATTTATTGAAGTGTTGTTGATTAAGTGTTGTTGATTAACGTTTTTGTTATAGAATTTCAAATTTAAACTGTTTTATATAGTTTAGATTTTATTATTTATTAATAAAATAAACAGGTATAAAAGCAGATTAATAAAAAAAAATACAATCAGATGGGCTTTAGCGAGGGAATTAGCGAGGGAAATTGGACGCGTGGCTAGGCGTTAGCGAGGGAATTAGCGAGGGAAAGTGGGCGCGTGGCTAGGCATTAGCGAGGGAATTAGCGAGGGAAAGTGGACCCGTGGCTAGGCATTAGCGAGGGAATTAGTGAGGGAACGTGGACGCGTGGCTGTCTGAATTTTCCCACGTGGCTGCCATTAGTGAGGGAATTAGCGACGGAATGTACCGTCGCTAATTAGCGACGGACTCAGATTCCCTCGCTAATCCCATTAGCGAGGAGAAATTTAGCGACGCAACAGGTCCCTCGCTAATTCCCTCGCTAACGGTCATTAGCGACGGAATTTGGTCATTTTGCGAGGGAAATTTCCGTCGCTAATAACCAATTTTTTTGTAGTGATAGTATGAGATAGAAATATAAATTGGTAAAGCCTAACATGTAACATAAAGAAACTACACTGTTAAAATGAGGGACATACAGTATAAACACCAACTTCAATACATCGTTCTGCTCCAAGAATCTGCACAAGCATTGCAAGCAGTTGTGCCTGATCAGGAGACACCTATTACAAAGACAATGCATATATTAACTTTGAAATCAACAGGAAACAGAAAACCAATAAGGTTCACAACAAAGATATCAAAGTTTCTAAATTTTGATGGTGAAACATAGACAAAAATTAAAAATGAAATCAAAGAGGGAGGGAAAACGAAATCCTAATTCCCAATTCCCAAATCACACTAACCCTAAAAAACGAAATCAAGAAGAAGGAAAATGAAAACGAAACCAAAGTGGAAAGGAAAACGAAATGGAGAAGAAGGAAAACGGAATGAAGAAGATGGAAAACGAAAATGAAATGAAGAAGAAGGAAAACAAAATTAAACCTTAAACCTTGAAGAACTGCAGCGACCAATGAGGGAACAGATATAGCGGCCGATGACGGAGCAGAAGGCGGCGGTGGAGCACGTAGCATGACAGCGACGTGTGGTGGTTCCGAATTGACTGAGTTCGACGACGGCAGAGCACAGACCAAGGCGAATCAAAGAAGGTGACAGTGATAGGGAGAGATGGAGACGGCGGCAGAGTGGAGAGAGGGACGGAAGAAGGAGGCAATTTGGCGGAGAGAGGGAGCTTCGGCGGAGAGAGCGATTGGAAGAGGAATGAAACGGTGGAGTTTTGGTGGAGAGCGATGAAACGGTGGACTGACTTTAGGGTTCAATAGTGTTTTAGTTTTTACTTTTTAGTGTTTTGTTTTTGGGTGCACGTGAAGGTTTTCATTTTTTGTTTCACGCAAAAATAAGTTACATATTTCAAGTCGGACATAAGCGTTATCCGGCTTAGAAAGTTAAGCGCCAGAATTTTTCCCACACGTTTATTACAAAAATGCCACGCTTCCACTTGTTAAGTCGGGTATTTGGGCATCCGACTTAAAACCTCCAATTCTTTTCCAATTTTTGCACTAGTGTTTATAGGTAGGAAATGATTTTGAAGAAGATCTTGATGAAGATGATCTTGAAGGTTTTGAAGAGTGACGTGATGCAAGTGGAAAAGACTACTTTTTGCATTTTGAAGATCAATGTTGCTACAAGCATGACAATTATTTTGTGGATTTTATTTTAATTAATCAACAAACATACTTTTTTATATTTTTTGGTTTTAGTTTATGTTTCTATATTTTGACTACTAATGACACTTGACATGACTATTAATGAACAAACATACTTGTTAGTTGATGTCTATTTCTTGTATGTTAAATAAATGTGATATGATTATTAAAATATTGTCTTTGAATGATAGCATTTAAATAAAAGCAACTTATAGGCCACATTTGAAAAGGCACAGCTTAAAAGTGGTTCGTAGCTTAAAAGTATTGGACAACAGTTTTTAAACCGTGACTTAAACTTATAGGCCACGGTTATTTAATTGTGGCCACGGTTTTAATAATTCGTGGCCTAATGTGCCAAAACCGTGGACTAAAGGAATAGGCGACGGCCACCTAGCCAGCCCCTAGAAAACCGTGGCCAACCCGTGGCCAAAAGTTCAGGCCTCGGTTTTGTCACTTCCGGCCACGGTTTTTTGTTGTTGCCTAAAGTACTTTTTGCTGTAGTAAAGGTACCACTCACTTTCAGGAATCATTCGAAAGATCCTTTGCGGTGAGGAGATTGTGAGTTGCCTGGAAGGAAAGAACTAAAGGTAAAGGCTTCTCTCTAGTTGCTATGTATGCTTGTACGGTAGATGTGTTGTTTGTTGATTGTTGTGTTTTCTTGATTAATGTTGATTTGATACAGCTTGTTAGGAATATTGATCGACCATGTTGGCATTATTTGAGTTTACTGCATATTTGATATATGATCTCTGATTCTGATGAAAGTGATGTATGACGGGAATCGAGAATGATCTTGAGGTGAAAACGAGTTAAGGCATGCATACATCGGTTTTACTTCCCGTTAGATCCTCACAAACATTTTCCAGAAAGAAACTTAAAGAGAATTCTCTTAAAATCAACATGGCACTTAAAAAATTTCGGAACTAATCATTAAAGGAATTAAACGACTATTATAAAAAATGATGAAACAAAGAGTGTTAGAATATCACGGAAAAGATGAGAAAGCAAATACAAACCCTTTGCAAACTAATAGGAAAGAATTTTAGGAACTGTCATTTCAAACTAATAGAGATTTATTTATGAAAAAGAAAAAAGAATTTTTGACAAAAAACTCACTATGGCGATCTCTCACACCTTCATTTCATTGAAGACCATGAGTGACTAGCAGATTTTGAAGGATTACAAGTGAGGTCCCAAACGATTACGTGGGATTTAATCACTTTGCTTTATGGACACTTGGGTGCAATTCATCCAGTCACAATGACTAACTATTGGTGATGCATTAACATGCAAGCATTGTTGCCAGATACGTACGTCGAATGTTTTCTCCGGGAGGGAGAAACGAGTTGCATCATGGCTAATACCCGAATGGGGTGTTGCACATATTCCACTGCAATTTAAATTGGTGAATCAATAAATTGTAGGAAATCATCTCTGTGATTCTCATTGATATGGTGAAATATATACATTAATACATGAGGACTCTTAGCCTATAATTGTGGCACGAGCTACTTTCTCGCGAACGAAGTGTATATCCATCTCAATGTGTTTGGTGCGCTGATGTTGAACAAGATTGCCCGAGAGATATATTGCGCTGACATTGTCACAATAAACTAATGTCGCCTTATGAACCGGGTGATGTAGTTCGAAGAGAAGATTCCGGATCCAACAGGACTCAGAGACCACGTTAGCTACCCCTCTGTATTCTGCTTCAGCACTGGATTGAGACAAAGTTGGTTGACGCTTAGAGGACCATGAGATCAGGTTGTCTCCAAAAAACACACAATATCCAGAGGTGGAGCGTCTAGTATCAGGGCATCCACCCCAGTCAGTGTCAGTGTAAGAAATGAGACTTGAGATTGAAGACTTATGAAGATGTAGACCATGATCAAGGGTGTGCCCTGAATGTAGCGCAAAATTCTTTTCAGAGCATGCATGTGTTCATCCTTTGGGTCATGCATATGTAAACAAACTTGTTGCACAACATAGGATATATCTGGTCTCGTGAATGTGAGATATTGCAAAACTCCTGCTAAACTGCGATAATGTGTGGGATCGAAGTAGGGAGGTCCCGAAGATGCACTTAGTTTAGCCTTGGTATCGACCGGTGTGGTGGAGGACTTACAAGCGCTCATGCCGGCTCGGTCAATAATCTCCTCTGCATATTTTCTTTGAGACAAAAACAACCCACCTGCATGTCGTGTAACTGCAATACCCAGAAAATAGCTCAAAGGACCCAAGTCTTTCATAGCAAATTCAGAAGCAAGGAGTGACATAATAGACTTATGAAGTGTAGTAGAGGATGTTGTGAGAATGATGTCATCAACATAAAGTAGAATGTATGCCGTGTCAGCTCCTTTATGATAAATGAATAATGAATGATCAGATTTGCTATGTGAAAAACCAATAGTAGAGACAAAGTCAGCAAACCATTGGTACCAAGCTCGAGGGGCTTGTTTGAGTCCATAGAGAGACTTCTTTAACAAACACACATAATTGGGATGAATAGGATCTCTTATAAAACCCATCGGTTGGTGTATGTATACAATTTCATGAAGCTTACCATGCAGGAAGGCATTTTTAACATCCAACTAATGAATAGACCAAGATTTTGATAGAGCAATGCTGAGAACGGTCCGTATAGTAGCTAGCTTCACCACTAGGCTAAAGGTTTCATCACAATCCACACCAACCTATTGAGACCTGCCATCACAAACAAGGCAGGCTTTGTGCTTCTCAAAAGAACCATCAGATTTCTTTTTATGACGGAAAACCCACATTGAACGAATAATATTAGCATCAGAAGGGGGGGGGGAACTAACTCGATCCCACGTCTTATTTTTAATAAGAGCATCAAATTCGTCTAACATGGCCATTTTCCAATTCGGGTCAGACAAAGCAACTTTTTGGGATACGGGGAAGGGGTGTGGCGCAACAGAGGACGACAAATTGAATTGACGTTTGGGCCTATAAATCCCATGCATGCAGCGTGTGGCCATGGACCGAGGCGGTGCTTGGTTTATGGGGTTCGGACTTGGGCTGGTTGGTATTTGGGCCGTTGAGGGTGAAGGGACCGGGCTTTGGGCAGGTGTAGGTGTATTGGGCTGTGGAGGATGTGGGCGAGGTTGGTTCGTGGTTGGGTGGTATTGGTGGTGTGTTGTTGGGCTCAGTTTGTGTTTGATGGTGATAAGTCTATTTTTAGAGTCTTTTTAATAGTTATTTTATTAAGTCTTTTTAGTATTTTAATTATATTTTTGTTCTATTTTACTGCAAATATTTACTTTTTATCTTCAGGTCTTATTTTGAAGCAATTTGGGCTGCTTAAAGTCTCAGCAGGTCAGAATTCGACTGGATCTCTCAGAATTCGACCAAGATCTCTCAGAATTCGACCAAGATCTCTCAGAATTCGACCAAGATCTCTCAGAATTCGACAGCATCTGTCTCAGCAGGCCAGATTTCGACTGGATCTACCAGAATTCGACTGCATCTTCCAGATTTCGACTTCGACTGCTTCTGCTTCCCAGATTTCGACTGTGCCTCAACTCTGCTATCCAGAATTCGACTGAACAGTCAGAATTCGAATTGCCCACTTGCTGATGGATATTTTGCCCACTTGTTGCCCACTTGTTGCCCACTTGTTGATGGATATTTTTGATGGCTACCTTAGCCAACTTGATTTGCCACTTTTTCCTCTTTAGGACCATTTTGCCCCTCATATTTTCCTATAAATAGAGGCTTGATCCTCACTTGTACCTAAGCTTGAATTTTGTTAGAAAATCAATGACAAAGGCTCTCTAATTATTCATGACTTCAATTTACTCTTCATGCTTTTTATGATTCTTGTTTATTTACTTTCTTGCCCTTTAAATTCTTGCTATTTATTTTCCAAGTCATTTACTTTCATTGCCCTTTAATTTCTCGCTCTTTACTTTCTCGCTCTTTACTTTTCGCTCTTTACTTTTCCGCTCTTTTATTTTCCCTGCTATTTACTTTTTCGCCCTTTTACTTTCCAAGTCATTTACTTTCATTGCTATTTAAATTCTCGCTCTTTACTTTCTCGCTCTTTACTTTTCCGCTCTTTTATTTTCCTTGTTATTTACTTTTTTGCCCTTTAAATTTCCAAGTCAAGTAAACTACTGGCAAGTCAAGTAAATTACTGGCAAGTCAAGTAAATTACTGGCAATTTACTTTTCAAGCAATTTACTTTCCTGTCATTTACAATTCCGCTATTTATGATTTTTGCACTTTACCGCTTTCTTTTATTTCTCGCTATTTAACTTTATGTCTTCTTCTTTTATTTTCTTTTCTCCTCTTTTGTCTACAATGATCATGAGTGAGTAGACTTTGCTAAAATATTCCTTCTCTCCAAAAACACTTTCTTTTCAGTTAATCAATTTTGAAAAATTAAATTGGTATTCACTTAGCCTCTCCCTGTGGACCGATACTCTTTTATTACGCGATACGACCCGTGCACTTGCGGGGCTATCAAGTTTTTGGCGCCGTTGCCGGGGAGGCAGTGATATTGATTAAGTTTTTCGAAACCGGTTAGACTGAAATTTTATTCCCTTTATTTTTACTTTTTCTTCTCTTGTCCCTCGAATGCGAAGAACCAGAAGTTTCGGTGAAACTGTTCAACAAATTCCCGAAATCGAAAGGTTCTTACATAGAAGGAGGAGAGAAATTTCCGATAACCAAATGGCGGCTAATGAAAATCGTGCTCTCAAAGAGTACGCAACACCTTCAGCAGAGCCATCGGCTGCCATTGTACATCCAAATGTGGAAGCAAATAATTTTGAACTCAAAACATCTCTGCTTTCGATGGTACAACAAAACCAATTTTCTGGTTCTCCCACGGAGGACCCAAATCTTCATATTTCAATTTTTCTTGAATACTGTGGAACTCTCAAATTAAACGGGGTACCTCCGGATGCCATAAGACTAAAACTCTTCCCTTTTTCATTAAGGGATAGAGCTAGAGCATGGCTACATTCTTTGCCTTCGGAATCCATTACCAACTGGAACCAGCTGAAACAAGCTTTTCTTACTAAATTCTTTCCCCCGAGTAAAACAGCTCAAATGAGAAATCAAATTACTCGATTTTCTCAAAACGATGGGGAATCTCTTTATGATGCTTGGGAACGTTTCAAAGAAATGTTAAGGCTATGCCCCCATCATGGACTAGAGAAATGGCTTGTTGTTCACACTTTTTATAATGGATTACAATATGCAACAAGAATGACTGTTGATGCAGCTGCAGGTGGAGCTTTAATGAACAAAAATTTTACCGAAGCCTATGCACTCGTTGAAGATATGGCTCAAAACCATTGTCAGTGGACAAGTGAGCGAGCCATAACAAATAAGCCAGCCACATCAAAAGAGCCAGGTAAGTATGAAATATCTGTTGTTGATCATCTTACCTCAAAAGTGGACGCACTTTTTCAAAAATTTGAAAAATTAAATGTAAGTGTCGTCTCACAAACTTCTTCTCCTATTACTCCGCCATGTGAATTATGTGGGGTTGTTGGCCATATTGGAGCTGAATGCCAGCTTGAGGCATCTAGTGCTGGAAACGAGCATATTAATTATGCTCAAAAGGAAGATCCGTTTTCAAATACTTATAATCCTGGATGGAGGAATCATCCAAATTTTTCTTATAAAAATCCTCCACCCAATCCAGCACCTAGACCACCTCCCGTCTTTCAAAATCAAAGGGTTTTTAACAACCCACAAAACAACCCACAAAAGTCGAACTTGGAATTTTTAATGGAAAAATTTGTGTCATCTCAAACAAAACAAAATGAAGAATTCAAAAATCAAACTGGTTATTTGAATGACACACTTATCAAATTAGTATCAAAAGTCGACTCTATTTCCACTCATAATAAAATGCTTGAAAATCAAATAACTCAAGTAGCAACACAGGTAGCTTCATCCTCTAAGACTTCAGGGGTATTTCCTGGGCAACCAGAGCAAAATCCAAAAGGCCAAATAAATGCCGTCACCCTTAGAAGCGGAAAACAATTAGAGGAACCAAGAGCAAACCAAGAAAAAACTGTGAGTGAAAAACATAATTTACCAGGTGAGCTAGAAGAGAAAGAAAAAGGGAAAGAACCAGAAAAAGAAAGAGAAGAACCATACATCCCCCCTCCACCATACAAACCACCCATTCCTTTCCCCCAAAGATTTGCAAAAAGCAAAATTGACGAGCAATTCAAAAGGTTTGTCGACTTGCTTAAAAAGCTTTACATCAACGTTCCTTTCACTGATGCTTTGTCTCAAATGCCGTCTTATTCTAAATTTTTGAAAGAAATTTTGTCCAAGAAAAGAAAAATAGACGACTATGAGACGATTGCATTAACAGAGGAATGTAGTGCAATTATCCAGAACAAGCTGCCACAAAAACTCAAAGATCCAGGTAGTTTTTCCATACCTTGTGTGATTGGAAGTGAAACTATAAACAGAGCGATGTGCGATCTAGGAGCCAGTGTAAGTTTGATGCCTCTTTCTCTTTGCAATAGACTAGGGATAGGCGAACTTAAACCCACAAAAATGACAATACAGTTGGCAGATCGTTCCGTTAAATACCCCACTGGAATCTTAGAGGATATCCCTATCAAGGTAGGGCAAACTTTTATACCGGTGGACTTTGTTGTAATGGAAATTGAAGAAGACTCCCAAATTCCTATTCTTCTAGGGAGGCCTTTTTTAGCTACTGCAGGGGCAATAATTGACGTTAAAAATGGTAAGTTGGTTTTTAATGTGGGGGATGAAAATGTTGAGTTTGAAGTTTCAAACTTCATGAAAAGTCCATCTGTAAAAGACTCATGCTGCAGGATTGACATTGTAGACTATTGCGTGCGAGAGTGCTCTTTAGCATCATCTTCACAAGATAGTCTGGAAGATTGCCTTTTAGGCAACACAAATACAAATGCAGCAGAGGAAACCCAATTCTACATAAAACTTTTGGATGAAAATCCACCATCACAAGAATTGGGTACTGAAACTTTGGGCGAGGAAAAACCTCGACCTCTCCCAAAAGAAACACCAAAAATAGAACTGAAGCCCTTACCATCATCTCTCAGGTATGAGTTCCTTGGCCCTAATTCTACTTTTCCAGTAATTGTAAATGCAAATTTGAAACAAAATGAGACTGAAAATTTGCTTAATGTTCTCAAGAAGTATCCCAAAGCCATAGGGTATACTATTGAGGACATTAAGGGAATAAATCCGTCAATCTGCATACACAGGATACTACTGGAAGAGGACTATAAACCTTCTATCGAGCATCAAAGAAGATTAAACCCAAACATGAAAGAGGTTGTAAAAAAGGAAGTTTTAAAACTCCTTGATGCTGGGATAATATATCCTATTTCCGATAGTAAGTGGGTTAGTCCTGTTCAAGTAGTACCTAAGAAGGGAGGCTTAACAGTTATTAAAAACGAAAAGGATGAATGCATTTCCACAAGGACAATCACGGGATGGAGAATGTGTATTGATTACAGAAAGCTTAACAAAGCTACCCGGAAAGATCACTTCCCTCTCCCGTTCATTGATCAAATGCTAGAAAGGTTAGCGCGGCACTCACATTTTTGCTATTTGGATGGTTATTCGGGATTTTTCCAAATTCCCATCCACCCTAGCGACCAAGAAAAAACAACTTTCACATGTCCTTTTGGCACTTATGCCTATAGAAGGATGCCCTTTGGTCTATGTAATGCTCCCGCTACCTTTCAAAGGTGTATGATGTCCATATTCTCAGACTTTGTTGAAAACATAATGGAAGTGTTTATGGATGATTTTTCCGTCCATGGGTCAAATTTTGAAAACTGTTTAGCCAATCTGGAAAAAGTCTTAGAGAGATGTGAG
The DNA here is from genome assembly GCA_039519185.1 of Astragalus membranaceus. Lineage (NCBI taxonomy): Eukaryota > Viridiplantae > Streptophyta > Magnoliopsida > Fabales > Fabaceae > Astragalus > Astragalus membranaceus. The sequence goes on along the minus strand of CM076849.1, from coordinate 76,343,940 downwards.
AAGGTAAACCTGGTTCTAAACTGGGAAAAGTGTCATTTCATGGTTAATGAAGGAATTGTCCTAGGGCACTTAATTTCTCACAGAGGTATTGAGGTAGGCCGTGCAAAAATTGAAGTGATTGAAAAAATGCTACCTCCCACCACAGTAAAAGAGGTGAGAAGCTTTTTAGGCCATGCGGGTTTCTACCGTCGGTTCATAAAAGACTTCTCAAAAATTTCAAAACCTATGACAAGTCTGCTCCTTAAGGATGCAGCATTTATTTTTAACGATCTTTGTCTTGAAGCTTTTAACAGGTTGAAAAAGGCTTTAGTTACTGCCCCGATCATACAGCCGCCAGACTGGAATCTTCCGTTCGAAATAATGTGCGATGCAAGCGACTATGCAGTTGGGGCAGTCCTGGGACAAAGAAAAGAAAAAAAATTGCATGCCATATACTATGCAAGCAGGACCTTAGACGAGGCACAAATGAATTACGCCACAACTGAAAAAGAATTATTGGCGGTAGTTTTTGCCGTCGATAAGTTTCGATCATATCTGGTAGGTTCAAAAATCATCATTTTTTCTGATCACTCGGCCATAAAATATTTGTTAAACAAAAAAGATGCCAAGCCGAGATTGATCCGATGGGTTTTACTCCTACAAGAATTTGATCTTGAAATAAGGGATAAAAAAGGCGTTGAAAATGTTGTGGCTGATCATTTGTCCCGTCTACAAGGAACAAAAGAAGAAGAGTTGCCGCTTAATGATACATTTCTGGATGATCAACTCTTCTCATTGATCAAATCTGAAGCACCATGGTATGCAGATTTTGTAAACTACCTTGCAGCAGGAGTACTCCCCCCAGATTTAAATTATCAGCGGAAGAAGAAATTCTTCCATGATCTCAAACAGTATTACTGGGACGAGCCACTGCTTTTTAAAAGGGGAGCTGATGGGGTGTTCAGAAGATGCATCCCGGAAGAAGAGGTAAGTAACATTCTATACCATTGTCATTCTTCTTCCTATGGCGGCCATGCCAGTTCTTCAAAAACTGCTACGAAAATTCTTCAATCTGGTTTTTATTGGCCGTCCCTTTTTAAAGACGCGCATCAATTCATTTCTAAATGCGACCAGTGTCAACGCACCGGAAATATTTCAAAAAGAAATGAAATGCCCTTAAATAATATCTTAGAGGTTGAAATTTTCGACGTCTGGGGTATCGATTTCATGGGACCGTTTCCTTCTTCTTTTGGAAACCAATATATTCTGGTAGCCGTTGACTATGTGTCAAAATGGATCGAAGCCATTGCTTCTCCTACAAACGATGCAAAGGTAGTCATAAAACTTTTCAAAAAAATAATTTTTCCAAGATTCGGGGTCCCTCGTGTTGTCATAAGCGACGGAGGATCCCATTTCATCTCAAAACATTTTGAAATGTTACTGCAAAAGTTTGGAGTAAGGCACAAAATTGCAACGCCTTATCACCCTCAAACAAGCGGTCAAGTTGAGGTATCGAACAGAGAAATTAAAAGTATTTTAGAAAAAACTGTTTCGACTTCAAGGAAAGACTGGTCGGTAAAGCTTGATGATGCTCTCTGGGCTTATCGGACTGCATACAAAACTCCCATAGGAATGACTCCTTTCAAATTAATTTATGGGAAGTCTTGCCACCTTCCGGTAGAGCTAGAGCACAAAGCTTACTGGGCAATTAAACGCCTTAACCTGAACATGGAATTAGCCGGAGAAAAAAGAAAACTCCAACTAAACGAATTGGAAGAACTGCGAATGGATGCTTATGAGAATGCCAAACTTTACAAAGAAAGAACAAAAAATTGGCATGATAAGCGTATTATTCGTAGAGAATTCAAGGAGGGTGATCTGGTTTTACTATTTAACTCCAGACTAAAAATTTTCCCAGGAAAATTAAAGTCAAGATGGACCGGTCCTTTTGAAATCCGTAAGGTTTACCCCTTCGGATCTGTAGAGATCTGGAGCGAGAAAACTGGATCGTTTAAAGTCAATGGTCAAAGGTTGAAAAATTATTTAATTGGTGACCCAATTGAGAAAGGAACTAGTTTAGTTCTACATGATCCCAATTGAAAAATTCTTTTTGACCGTCAAGCTAGTGACGTTAAAAGAGCGCTGCGTGGGAGGCAACCCACGGCTTAATGTATTTTTCGATTTGTTGAAAAATAAAATACCCCAGGGCCGAGTATCCTGAACCAGACAGCCAGGTGAGCTCTCCTAACCCCTTTTGTCTTATTTGAAAAATCATTGAGGACAATGCCTAGTCCAAGCATGGGGGGGTATTTTATTACTTTTATTAGGAATGTCTTTATTGCTTTACCGAGTTTTTTTCCTTTTTGTACTTTGAGTTGTATCTGCTCCCTCCATCGCGAAACTTTGTGAACCTTAAGCATGTTTTAGATAAGCCTTTTCTGGACAAAAATAATTTTTCAATTTTTCATTAGCAATCATCTAGGTGGACTGGTTGGGAACAACAAAATTGTATCATGGTTCGATTTCTACTTCTAGGGCTTTTTCACACACACACTATTGAGACTATTTTCAGTTATTAATACAAATAGAGAGACTGAAAAGAAACTAGTAACCTGGTTCTCTTGGTGACATTTACTAGATGCGCGGTTACTGGAGAAAAACGTCTGAGTTGGGGTATTCAAAAAAAAAATGTATATTTGCAAAACCAATTCAAAAATGCAAAAGTTAGTGCATTTTAAATATCAAAATAAATGGTTAGCATATAAAATCAAAAAGAAAAGAAAAATGCTTGAATACCCAACGTATAAAGACCCTCCTTTGAGACCCGGTCTTAGTAAATGGAGGACCCAAGCTTAAGAATGTTGGGGAACCGGTTCTATGATGACATTGATATCCTCTCTAGAGTACTGATACTTTAAATTTGTCTCCCAAAATTCCACAAGAAGCCCAAAAATAGTAGCTCTCAAACCAAAGTGTTAGAATTGCCCCGCAGTTCACTTAAGGTTTCGATATGAAAATAATTTTCCTTCAGAATCGGCCTAAAGATTTACACTGTTTTTTTTGCTTGAGGACAAGCAAAGGTTCAAGCGTGGGGGAGTTTGATAAGTCTATTTTTAGAGTCTTTTTAATAGTTATTTTATTAAGTCTTTTTAGTATTTTAATTATATTTTTGTTCTATTTTACTGCAAATATTTACTTTTTATCTTCAGGTCTTATTTTGAAGCAATTTGGGCTGCTTAAAGTCTCAGCAGGTCAGAATTCGACTGGATCTCTCAGAATTCGACCAAGATCTCTCAGAATTCGACCAAGATCTCTCAGAATTCGACCAAGATCTCTCAGAATTCGACAGCATCTGTCTCAGCAGGCCAGATTTCGACTGGATCTACCAGAATTCGACTGCATCTTCCAGATTTCGACTTCGACTGCTTCTGCTTCCCAGATTTCGACTGTGCCTCAACTCTGCTATCCAGAATTCGACTGAACAGTCAGAATTCGAATTGCCCACTTGCTGATGGATATTTTGCCCACTTGTTGCCCACTTGTTGCCCACTTGTTGATGGATATTTTTGATGGCTACCTTAGCCAACTTGATTTGCCACTTTTTCCTCTTTAGGACCATTTTGCCCCTCATATTTTCCTATAAATAGAGGCTTGATCCTCACTTGTACCTAAGCTTGAATTTTGTTAGAAAATCAATGACAAAGGCTCTCTAATTATTCATGACTTCAATTTACTCTTCATGCTTTTTATGATTCTTGTTTATTTACTTTCTTGCCCTTTAAATTCTTGCTATTTATTTTCCAAGTCATTTACTTTCATTGCCCTTTAATTTCTCGCTCTTTACTTTCTCGCTCTTTACTTTTCGCTCTTTACTTTTCCGCTTTTATTTTCCCTGCTATTTACTTTTTCGCCCTTTTACTTTCCAAGTCATTTACTTTCATTGCTATTTAAATTCTCGCTCTTTACTTTCTCGCTCTTTACTTTTCCGCTCTTTTATTTTCCTTGTTATTTACTTTTTTGCCCTTTAAATTTCCAAGTCAAGTAAACTACTGGCAAGTCAAGTAAATTACTGGCAAGTCAAGTAAATTACTGGCAATTTACTTTTCAAGCAATTTACTTTCCTGTCATTTACAATTCCGCTATTTATGATTTTTGCACTTTACCGCTTTCTTTTATTTCTCGCTATTTAACTTTATGTCTTCTTCTTTTATTTTCTTTTCTCCTCTTTTGTCTACAATGATCATGAGTGAGTAGACTTTGCTAAAATATTCCTTCTCTCCAAAAACACTTTCTTTTCAGTTAATCAATTTTGAAAAATTCAATTGGTATTCACTTAGGCTCTCCCTGTGGACCGATACTCTTTTATTACGCGATACGACCCGTGCACTTGCGGGGCTATCAGATGGTTTGAGGTAGGTTGAGTATGTAAGTGGTGATGCAAAAAAGTATGTAGGCCTTCATTCAAAAAATCATAGGTGTGACATGGAAGTGTATGCAGCTTGGCAAATGGGAATTGGGACTCATCAAAAATAACATGTCTACAAATGATTAATTTCCCATTAGGCAAATCATAACATTTATATCCTCTATGATTGTTTGGGTATCCCAAAAAGACACAAGGGGTGGAACGAGGTTGTAGTTTGTTTATTGTGGTGGAGGGGAAAAAAGGATAACACAAACACCCAAAAACCCGTAAATGTGTGCGTGTAAGAGGGATCCCTATGATAAAGCAATTGAGTGGGGGAATAATTAGAGAGTATCTTGCTTGGGAGTATGTTTAAGAGGTAGGTGGCCATGTGGAGGGCATGATGCCAAAATGATGGTGGCATAGAGGAATGGGCAAGGAGAGTTCGGATCAAGTTGTTTATGGCTCTTATTTTACGTTCGGCTTTGCCATTTTGTGGAGAGGTATGTGGGAAATAAAAGTGAAATGCCATACCATGAGTTTGAATATATATCGAATTCTTTCCCATTATCACACCGAAAATATTTGATATTCTTTTCAAAGTGAGTTTGAATGAATGCACTAAAACACAAGAAAATGGAATAAGCTTGGGATTTTCTTCCAATGGGAAATATCCATAAGAAATTAGTGTAGTCATCCAAGAAAAGAATATAATACTTATGACCTGCAGAACTTAAAATTGGTGATGTCCACAAATCACTATGTATGATATCTAAAGGTTTGGTAGTGGAAGAATTCGAAAAGTAAAATGGCAACTTAACATGCTTCCCAAAAACACAAGATTGACAAACAGAAGAACCAGAAGATTGTTTACAGTCAATAAATTTATTATTCCTAAGGGAGCGTAAAACAGGTGCTCCCGGGTGTCCCAAACGGTTATGCCATAAAATGGAAGAAAGAGCTTCAAAGGTTGATGGAGTGGTGGTGATAGGATATAGATCCCCGGTGCTATCACATCTCATTAGTGGCATCCCCGTCGGAAAATCCTTCACAAAAAACCCAAAAAGATCAAACTCAATAGACACAAAATTGTCAGTTGTCAAACGACGTACATAGATCAAGTTTTTAATGAGTTTAGGGGCATGTAAGACATTGTTTAAGGTTAAAGGTGGGAGAGGAGGTGATAAAGTTGTTTGTCCATACCCACGAATTGGAATTTCATGTCCAATTCCAATAATAATATTTTTGTTATTGCTCAAATTAAAATAGGACGAGAGAGTACCTCGAGAGGCTGTCATGTACCAATTCTCATCAGGAACGTTCAGAGACAGAGTTTGCATTGCCGCATCAATGTCAGTAGGTGCATGGTGTGAAGGTGGCCCATGAGCGTTGAATGCTTGTTGTGGACGATTGCCATGGATCCCGGGCTGACGTGCAGGAGGAGGCGGAGTCCATTTAATGTCAAATTGAAAAAGATGTTTATAAAAAATTACTTGAGTTATGTTCGATACCGTAACCCTGACTTGGTATCCGATCTTGAATACCAGGTCCGATCCGATATAGTGGGTATTTGAGTTCTTGGTCAATCCGGGCTGATGCTCCGATCCGAGGTGGGGTGGTACCTGCAATGACACTCCGACGCTCAAGTCAGTGAGTGAGTCAATTACAAGTGAGAGGATTGGAAAGTGTGTGTCTTTAATGCTAGCAATGAATGCATATTTATAGGTTTAGGAATCCAGTGCCAACTTCTCCAAGGTAAGAGGAAAAATTCGACATTTGATTTCCTCCGGGACGTTCCGAGATTGCATCATTGTGTCGAAATAATCAAGGTGACGATTAGGATCACCAGTCCCGTCATGCATCTTTAAACTATCAGGGGTTTTTCCAAGTGTTTGGGCACCGGAAAGTAGTCGATCTTAGCTGTGAAGGGTCCTTTTCGCGCCGTCGATCTCTCCCTTGGGGGAGCTCTCTGGATAGGGCGCCTAACCGGGGACCTCGGAGAGCGAGGGCGCCGACGTTCATGCCTCGGGGGACTTCCCCGGCTTATAGAACTTCGCCTCGGGGAAGAGGATGCTAATGACGAGCTTCGGTGTGGAGAGTCCTCGGGGTAATAAGTGTCGTCCCGAGTCTCGCTTGGGGGAGTTCCTGATCCTCGTCTCCCTTTTCGATGGGGTGGCGAGCGATGGTGGTGCCTCCTCCAAGCAGGAGACCGGTGACGCCTTTTGCTGGACGTTCTTCTGCCGGGAGAAGAATTTTGAGGAGAGGACCGATCTAGGATGTCTCGGGCCCAGATCTCGGCAATCTCGGCTTCCAGCTGGAAGTAGCGCTGACTCCTTTGCTGGTCATCCTCGGCCTGCCTTGTCAGTAGTTGGACGAGCTGTTGAACAGCGTCGACCGGTACCTAGACTGTCTGGTGAGGAGGTGGGAGTTGGTTCCTGGCGGAGCTTATGGGAACCATTGCTCTGGACGAGTTTGTTGGACTATCTGATAACCTTAGAGGGGGGGTGAATAAGGTTATGGGCAAAACTTTAATTCTTTTTCGGTTTTCAAAAACTTTTGCAATGCTTGTTTAAATCAAATGCGGAATCTGAGATTTAAACTTATATGATGTATGTAAGCAGGCAGATCAGGCGCGGTGATGTGTTACTATTTTCAATATTTACTGTAACCAGATAATTTTAACTAAACAGGCAGATCATGGAAAGTGTACTATTACGCTATTATCAGAGTTCAGGATAGACAGATATTATAAGCAGCGTAACAATAAACAGATCGGCGCAGTGATAGTAGAATTATAAACATATATAAACAGTAAATAAAGTAAAGAGAGAGGAATACAGATACACCAGGAATTTTACTAGGTTCGGGATAAAATCCCTACGTCCTCGGCCTCCGGCTTTGCAACCTTTGGACTTTGCTTACAACTACTATATGAAGAATGTTTTACAAATAGGCAACTTCAAATAGCAAATCTCAATTCCCCCGAACTGAGAACCCGAGCACACAGCTAAGGATTTCAACACCGCTTCAATCTCCTGATTGAACGACCCAAGAGCACCTCCCAGGATTTCACTACCACTTCAATCTTCCCTGATTGAAAGACCCAAGATCACCTCCCAGGATTTCAAACCAACTCAATCTCCTGATTGAGAGACCCGAGAACGCTTCCCAGGATTTCAAAAACCGCTTCAATCTCCTGATTGAACGACCCAAGAATACTTCCCAGGATTTCGAAATGACCCCCACAATAGTAGATTACAATATAGAAGCTATGATCTAATCACCTCAGATAATATGACAATATAATAGCTGAGAGAGATGAGTGACTAGATCTATAAAAAATGATATGAAAGTGATAGCTCTAATTTTCTCTTTCTCGGATCTAGAAAATGTATGTGAGAAGTAGAGAAGATGTTGTGATATGTGGTGTGGATGAGTGAGTTGAAGAGTGTGAAGCACCTCCCTATTTATAGGTTTAGGAAAACGTAGAAATTTGAAAAAAACATTTATTGCAAAGATGAATCGATTGTTTGATGAAGTGTAACAAGTGAATAATCGATTCTTAACCTTTTAGAAATCACAAGAATCGATTATGTGTTTAGTTAAAATAGTGGAGAATCGATTCTTAGTTCTTTAGAAATCAAATGAATCGATTTTGTGCTTAGTTTAAAGAAGTGTGTAATCGATTCATGGACATCTTGAATGGGCTAAGAATCGATTTCAGGTTTAGTTAAAACAAGGAGGAATCGATTCTTGCCTTTTAGGAGAGCCTGAAAATCGATTTCATGGTCTTTTAAAAATGAAGGAAATCGATTCTTGGCTTTGGCTTGAGTATATGTGCAAATCGATTTCTTGGCCTATAGGTGAGCTTAAAAATCGATTTCATGGCCTTTAGAAAATAATATAAATCGATTCTTGGCCTTTGGTACATAATAGAAATTGATTCTTGCTTTCCACAAAATTGTTTTTAGGTTTAGGTGCCACCTTATGCATGCATGCAAAAATATTTTTCAAACCCTAATTTTGATGCATCATGCATGTTTTCAAAACTCATCTCTCAGCTACTAAAATGTCATATACCTTAAGTGATAGGACCTTACACTGTGTCCTAAAGAAAGCGGATAAACAATTAGGTCTTCATCTTTCAAAGGTGGCTTCTTCTCCAAGCTGCTCCACTTTAATGCTTCCTGCTTTTTGATTCCCGTCCTGTATTTTATTCAACTTGAACCTGTACTTTCATACAGCTGCAACCATTAGTAGACAATATGTAATTTGTTATCATTCAAAACAAAGAGTGTTTGTCCTTGGTTCAACAAACTCCCCCTTTTTGATGATAACAAATTACATTATGCATCGGGTGGCCATAATCAAGAACCAATGGCAGAAGCTCCCCCTAAGCATAAGCATAACATAATAAACAGCACAGTAGCAGGATAAATTATTTATTTCTTCCTTTTATTTAATAACATGCATATTCTCTCCCCCTTTGTTTTCATCAAAAAGGAGGGGGGTGAACACATAGAAACATAATCACTTTATAAACTTGCAGAATCAATAGACAGTAGTACATAGCATATGATATATCAAAAACAGTAGTTCATGCTATGCTCCCCCTTACTTGGTGATCCCCCTGATTTATTTTAGAATGCAAAGCTTAGCCAAAAGAGGGTAGACCATCACAGTTTAAAAAAGATATTTAGAGAAAATAGGATACCCAAGATAATATGCCATACTTGGTTCAACAATATAGGTATCATATTTAACTTAAAAATATGTTGCATCAAAGATCCATCACAATAGAGAGAAGAAAAAAAGTTTGATGCACACAAAAAATTTTATTTCACAAAAGTGATAAATTATTCTTAAGGTGAATAGAACTTTACCAATCTAACCTTCACCGGTGATTCTTCCTCTATTGTTGATATTACTAGTCACATGACTGCTCTTTGAGTATTAAGAATCTTTTTGCGTCTCCAGTCATGAACTTTAAGTCTCTGCTATCAAGGTATCGATCTGACTCCCATACCTTGTAGCACACCTGCACAAAGATCAAGTAGAAAATTTTGGTACCCAATTCTCTTTGGGTCCTTTGGGGTTAGTCATCAAGGGGTTTGTTTTCACAATCCACCTTGGTTTCTCGCAAGCAGGTATAAGGGTACCAAGCTCACATAATTTACGAATAGGGCATCTTTGAGAGCTATGGTTCCCTTTTTGACAGTAAGTGCAAGAGAAAACGGTAGGTGTATAACTTGAAGTAGCAGCTACAAAAGTAATTTTCTTTTTCAAAATAGGGGAGGTGGAATTACCTTCATACCCAATGTAACGCCCCAAAATAATTTAATTATTTATTTAATTAAGTTATTTAAGGCTTACAATATTTATTTTAATTTAATTAACTAATACAGGGTTTAATTTATTTTATTTTATTTATTTAGGAGGTGTTGTCACGAATTAGGAGGTGCATGGGGGCCCATGACCCACAAGTGAGCCCATGACCCATTGACTAGTCATAGGAGTCGACTCACTTAGGGGTCTTGGGAGTTAGTTTTCATTTCACTCAAGTGTGCAAAAGAAAAAAAAGAAAACGTAAAAAAGAGAGAGTGAGAAGAGAAAGTCGCGAAGAGAGGAGGAGAAGGAAGAGAAGGGCGAATCACTCAAGGAGGAAGAGAAGGCTTGTAGGTGTCTTGCAATTCCTTGGAGTTTTGCTTGGTGGTTCGAATTCTAAGAGGTTAGGGGGCTCTTCTTTCCACTCTTAATAGCTTATGTGATAGGTATTGTCTAGGGTTAGGTTATAGGGTGATTTCTATGATTGAATAGTATGTTTTGATGTTGTGGTTATGCTGAATTTTAATTGTGCAAAGATATATTTGGTTGGTGTTGAAATTGTACACAATAAGAATTGAGCATGCCCATCGTTTGATGTTATGATTGAATGAATTTTTTTTGGTGGAAAAGGGTGATGGCTACTGTTATTATAATAAATTGGCATTGGTGATTTAATTTGGTGAATTTTTGTTGAGAGGAACTCAAAAAGTGATGGAGCCTTGGGCGCCCTAGGTGTGTGTGTGTGTTGCTGGAAATTCTGCTACTGTTGTGTCTGTTGCTGTGTCTGGGCGCTGGGTGCCCTCCTGGGCGCCTGTGCCACTGTGTTGCCAGTTTTGGCACTAGGCGCCTTGTGCCATGGGCGCCAAGGGTCCCAATTTTCTGTTGTTTATTTTGCGAAAATTGATACTGGGTTTTCATGTCCAAGTTAAATGGCTCGTGCAAAACAATTTTTGGAGTCATAGGAGTTGTGGTCTGTCCTGGCCTTAGGCGCCTAGTCCATGGGCGCCAAAGATGCGTGTCACATTTTGCCAAAATTTTTGTTGGGTTCTCATATTCTGAGTATTTGGCTCGTGCAAAATTAATTTTGAAGTTAAAGGAGTTGTCTTGCGTGTTTTGCTAAGGCGCCTTATGCATGGGCGCCGTGTTCCCTGCGCCAGTTTTGCTAGGCGCTCTGCGCCAGTTTCCTGCGCCAGTGTCTGGGCGCTAGGCGCCCTGCGCCAGTTTTGCTAGGTGCCCTGCGCCAGTTTTGCTAAGCGCTCTGCGCCAGTTTTTCCTGCGCCAGTGTCTGGGCGCTAGGCGCCCTGCGCCAGTTTTTGCTGGGCGCCAAAATCAGGATGTTGCCCAAATTTTCCCAAACTTGTTTTTAATGTAACTTTTGACTCGGTTATCCAAATTTAACGGTTCAAAATGCATTTCGAAGCTAATTTCGATGTCTATCCAAATATTCTGGTTTTATGCAAAAATGATTTATTTTACTGGTGGTTCTGGACTGAAGTTGTTTAAGGTGTCTAATTGCAATTTTATTCACTTTCTCCCATTCCGTGTCAATATCCTAAAACGGTTTAATTTAATTGGTACTGATTCATTGGTGAGTTTTATTGGTGAGATTTATTGGTGAGTTTTATTGGTGAGTTTTACTGGTGAGATTTATTGGTGAGTTTTATTGGTGAGTTTTACTGGTGAGATTTATTGGTGAGTTTTATTGGTGAGTTTATTGGTGAGATATGGTGAGCTGATTTAATTGAATTGCCGAATTTGTGTGATGTGTTGTGGTGCATTTCCATAGCATCTCATGGAACATGTGCATTATTGGTGAGCAGAGGCTTCGGCCTAATTTTATTTGGTGAGCAGAGGCTACGGTCTATTTGTATTTGGTGACGGATCCGACATGCATGTGCCCGTGGAGTTTGGGTTGCATTTCATGCATAACCATATATTGTGTAGTGTTGTTTGGGAATGTAATTTTGATGTGGTTGTTGCCATTGTTGTGAATCGGTGTGCCTAGTTACCTTTTCCTATGCAGTGCTTATTTCCATATGTTATTAATTGTGAAAAGAGACTCACCCTACTGCTTTATGTTGTTTCTTATGTCGGCAACGTGCAGGTAATAACGAGTGAAGGCTTACCCTTATGCCTTCGTCTGGTAGGAAGTGTCATGCTCTGATACGTAGCACTGGGGGGGGGCGTCTTATGATTATGTGTTATTGTCTTTATGCTGTTAGACTATTATTGATGCTGTATTGGTTTTGTTTTCGAACTTGTTATTATTCCGCTGCGGTAGTGATGGTATTTAGTTGATGCGAACTAAACCGTATTTCATGGTGCTATGTATCTTGTGGTTTTAACCGAACTATGAAAAATTGAAGTTGTTGATTTAATGAAGTAAGTGTAGCACTCGCTTAGATTGTTTTCAAAAAAAAAAAGGGAAACTCTGATTTTATTAAATAGTAAGGTTATTAGAAAAGGGGGTGTTACACCCAAGACCTCTTCTATCAGCATATTCATGTTGGGAGTGCAGTATCTTGGTTAAGGTATTTTCACCAACCTCAAACCTTTTTAAAGTTTCTTTCAAAATTTCATTTTCAACCTTGACTTTTTCAAAATTTTGTTTAAGCTCAAGAAACTCAAGGTTGAAAGGTTTTATTTCATGTAGCTCATTCTTCAACTTAGCTACCTCATTTTCTAGAGTCTCAATTTGAGTGAGCATGCTTTTGTTGCTCTTTGTCAATTCCTTAGATTTTAACAAAAGTGTTTCATGTTCAAAATAGAGAGCTTCAAAAGCCTCACTCAAATCTTGACTACTATACATATCATCAAGTAAATCATCATGCACAATTGAATTAGAAAGATTATGGTTATCAAGGATTACCTCAGATGTGTCATTTGCCATAAAACAGGTAACATTTGCAACGTCCTCTTCTTCATCAGTTTCAGTATCAGAACTGTCCCATATAGCTTTCTTAGCTCTCTCTTTTTGGTACTTGGATTGCTTTGAGTAGTCACCCTTCCCAAGCTTGTTGAATCTCATGAATTCTTCAAACAGTTTAGCCATGTCTTCATCATCAAATTCTTCATCAGACTCAACCTCTTTCCTTGCTACTTTAGGAGTTTTAGCAGCAAGAGGAAGAGACTTTCTTTCTTTTACCACTTCTTTTTCCTGAGCCTTCTTAGCAGCCAACACCACCTCAAATGCAAGAAGTGACCCAATCAAGTCTTCTTGAGGCAAGGTGCCAATATCTTTGGCTTCAGTGATTGCACAAGTTTTAGGAAAGAACTCGCTAGTTAGAGAAGCAAGAATCTTCCCAGTGCCCTTAGATTGTTCACTATCAGATTCAGTCTCTAGTGCATAGCTGCGACAGATTCACCTTCCTTCATTTTCAAGGCTTCATACTCAGAAGTAAGGATTCTGATTTTTGTATCCTTCACTTGGCTTGTACCGACTTGTGTAGCTTCCAGACAATCCCAGATTTCTTTTGCTGTTTGACACCCTTTTACCCTTCCATATTCTTCTTCACATAGAGATAAGTGAAGAATGTTCATTGCTTTGGCATTTTGAGAGATCTTGTCTAACTCAGACTTCCTCAGTTCACTCAGGTTGATGGTGTAGATATCTTCAACAGGAACTTCCTCTGCTTTGCCAGTAGCTTGAGTTTTGATTTTCATTGGAATCAGTGGTCCATCAACAATAATCCTCCATAAGGTGAAATCTATAGCCTGCACATGACATTTCATTCGACTACTCCAATATTCATAGTTAGTCCCATCAAACAGGGGTGGCCTAAAGAAGGGCATCCCCTCTTTCATAATAGAACCTATGATCACAGATAGATAAATAAAATTTAAATTGCGAGATTTAAAGCTCTATATGCAATTTCTAGCTACTGATACCACTTGTTAGACTATCTGATAACCTTAGAGGGGGTGAATAAGATTATGGGCAAAACTTTTATTCTTTTTCGGTTTTCAAAAACTTTTGCAATGCTTGTTTAAATCAAATGCGGAATCTGAGATTTAAACTTATATGATGTATGTAAGCAGGCAGATCAGGCACAGTGAGATGTTACTGTTTTCAATATTTACTGTAACCAGATAATTTTAACTAAACAGGCAGATCATGGAAAGTGTACTATTACGCTATTATCAAAGTTCAGGATAGACAAATATTATAAGCAGCGTAACAATAAACAGATCGGTGCAGTGATAGTAGAATTATAAACAGATATAAACAGTAAATAAAGTAAAGAGAGAGGGATAGAGATACACCAGGAATTTTACGAGGTTCGGGATAAAAGCCCTACGTCCTCGGCCTCCGGCTTTGCAACCTTTGGACTTTGCTGACAACCACTATATGAAGAATGTTTTACAAACAGGCAACTTCAAATAGCAAATCTCAATTCCCCCAAACTGAGAACCCGAGCACACAGCTAAGGATTTCAACACCGCTTCAATCTCCTGATTGAACGACCCAAGAGCACCTCCCAGGATTTTACTACCACTTCAATCTTCCCTGATTGAGAGACCCAAGATCACCTCCCAAGATTTCAAACCAACTCAATCTCCTGATTGAGAGACCCGAGAACGCTTCCCAGGATTTCAAAAACCGCTTCAATCTCCTGATTGAACGACCCAAGAATACTTCCCAGGATTTCGAAATGACCCCCACAATAGTAGATTACAATATAGAAGCTATGATCTAATCACCTCAGATAATATGACAATATAATAGCTGAGAGAGATGAGTGACTAGATCTATAAAAAATGATATGAAAGTGATAGCTCTATTTTTCTCTTTCTCAGATCTAGAAAATGTATGTGAGAAGTAGAGAAGATGTTGTGATTTGTGGTGTGGATGAGTGAGTTGAAGAGTGTGAAGCACCTCCCTATTTATAGGTTTAGGAAAACATAGAAATTTGAAAAAAACATTTATTGCAAAGATGAATCGATTGTTTGATGAAGTGTAACAAGTGTATAATCGATTCTTAACCTTTTAGAAATCACAAGAATCGATTTTGTGCTTAGTTTAAAGAAGTGTGTAATCGATTCATGGACATCTTGAATGGGCTAAGAATCGATTTCAAGTTTAGTTAAAACAAGGAGGAATCAATTCTTGCCTTTTAGGAGAGCCTGAAAATCGATTTCATGGTCTTTTAAAAATGAAGGAAATCGATTCTTGGCTTTGGCTTGAGTATATGTGCAAATCGATTTCATGCTTTAACATAGGATTTAGGAAATCGATTCTTGGCCTATAGGTGAGCTTAAAAATCGATTTCATGGCCTTTAGAAAATAATATAAATCGATTCTTGGCCTTTGGTACATAATAGAAATTGATTCTTGCTTTCCACAAAATTGTTTTTAGGTTAAGGTGCCACCTTATGCATGCATGCAAAAATATTTTTTCAAACCCTGATTTTGATGCATCATGCATGTTTTCAAAACTCATCTCTCAGCTACTAAAATGTCATATACCTTAAGTGATAGGACCTTACACTGTGTCCTAAAGAAGGCGGATAAACAATTAGGTATTCATCTTTCAAAGGTGGCTTCTTCTCCAAGCTGCTCCACTCTAATGCTTCCTGCTTTTTGATTCCCGTCCTGTATTTTATTCAACTTGAACCTGTACTTTCATACAGCTGCAACCATTAGTAGACAAGATGTAATTTGTTATCATTCAAAACAAAGAGTGTTTGTCCTTGGTTCAACAGAGTTGTGGCCGTGGGCCGAGCTGCGAGGGAGAGTAACCGCTACCCCCTCGGGCGTTTCTTGCTGTTGATCGGGTCTAACTACTACACTGGAGACATTCCTATGTCGTTGTACTGGAGCCATTGCTGACCAAGGAGCTCGGGGAGGGACTAGAGTACAAGATCCTCCCACTGTGGTCGCCAATGTTCGATACCGTATCCCTGACTTGGTATCCGACCTTGAATACCAGGTCCGATCCGAGATAGTTGGTATTTGAGTTCTTGGTCAATCCGGGCTGATGCTCCGATCCGAGGTGGGGTGGTACCTGCAATGACACTCCGACGCTCAAGTCAATGAGTGAGTCAATTACAAGTGAGAGGATTGGAAAGTGTGTGTCTTTAATGCTAGCAATGAATGGATATTTATAGGTTTAGGAGTCCAATGGGAGCCATTGGATTTAGGTCTGTGATCCTCGCCATTAAAAGGTGGGTTTGACTTTGGTATTGGGCCTTGGTGCAAAATACTGTAGTGGCCCAATCCATAACAAGTTCTTATAAAGCACCACACCAATATCGTTCTAGAAAGTACTTCCGCATTTAGAGAAATAAAGTCTTAAGTATCGCTCACAAAGCGGTGTATTACAAAAAGTCAACATTCTTCTTTAGCAAGATTAATTCTGCTACTAGAAGCATGACTATTCAACTCTCCTCATTTTTCCAAAAGGAAATCTCCCTTTTACATACCTTCATGTGCATAAGTTCAAAAGCAAGCCAAAAAGGAAATAGATACTACCATGGATGGATGGAGTTTTGATCTTGAACCGTATTGACGGATCAACACCTTTTACCCCAAAAATAATTATACATAAAAAATTACGAAGAAAACGAATAAATTTATTTTTCAAATAAATTTTTCAATTCATTTTCGAAATAGCTTTCGCAAGTAAAAAATGTCGTCGCATTCCTTAAGTCATATAAAAATAGTTTATAGTAATATAAAAGATTAAATTAGTAACACCTTTCTTTCAATAAAGCAATGAGAATAGCCTTTGATGTAATATTAAAAGTACAACCCAAATTCCGATGTCAGATGATAAGAGCAATTAGTCTTTAATCCAATTAACTAAAAAGAGAGTAACATCATTAATGCGCAGTATCACATTGCAAGTTACTGGGTGATCCGTAGTGATCACGTCTCCACCACTGCACGATCGTAAGGGGCTACCCCATCGACACCTGAAATTCAATCCAAAAAAGTTAATAAATTTCATCATAGCTTTCATGATAATCAATAAATGAAAATTAGTTTGTTCACACTTCAAAGTAAATACATTTCATCATAGCTTTCATGATTATCAACACATGATCCTGCCCAAAAACGTTATATGAAGTTCCTGGTAATAATGTAGACAACTTTTCAAAAAAATAAAAATAACATTTACTAAATATGCTTTCTCCCTACATCATAAGAAACAATGTTAATACATTTCATCATCACTTTCATGATAATCAAGAAATGCTCCTACCCAAAAAAGTTATATGGAGTCCCCTGATAAAAATGTAGACAACTTTTCAAAAAAAAAAAAAATCACATTTACTGAATATGTTTTCTCCCTACATCAACTATATTCATTGTTAAGCCACTGTATATTTTTTCATCAATAAATAAATCTTTTTTTCCTTGATAAGTATATATTTTTATCAACACAAAATAGCTTGAGTATCACTGTGTAACTACTCTACCCACCTTCAATGAAGAATTGTAGAAGACACACTATCAATAAAGAAATCTAATGTGACTAAAATG
Organism: Astragalus membranaceus; assembly: GCA_039519185.1. NCBI lineage: Eukaryota > Viridiplantae > Streptophyta > Magnoliopsida > Fabales > Fabaceae > Astragalus > Astragalus membranaceus. The sequence continues at coordinate 76,326,745 of CM076849.1, read as the reverse complement.
ATTCAATGGCAGGACTTTTCTCCTGTGTCAAATAAGACTAGGGCATTAAGGCTCTCATTATTTGTATAAATTATACCCAAGCAGGATAAAGAAAATAAAATAAAATAAATAGCATAGGGAATTACAAGGCATATAATATAATATAGGTTTAAATATGTTTTTCTTCCCCGTAAATATAGCGATTTTCTATTTTAGTCTCTGCAAAATTTATTTTTAAATAACTCCCTACAGATATGAACGTTTACTATTTTAGTCTCTCTATTAACTTTTATGTTAAAAAACGCTGATGTGTCAATTTTTTGTCGTCAGTGGCTTTTTAATGTCATATTTTTCCATTTCTATTTATTTAAAAAGTTGAGTCACTATTATCTTCAGACTCAGTGGTGATTCAAGCAACCAGTAAAACAATGCTCTCCCCTTTTCCTCATTTACATTCACATAACCTGAATATTGTGCAAATTAGCATTCTTTGGTTGCCCTGGTAAGCCATCTAATTTTATCTCTCTCGATCTCCTATGGGAGAAGCCAAACAAATTTTCACACAAATGCATAAAAATAACAACACAACATAGAATATTGAATGACCCATTATTCTCTCAAACAAGAGTCTTCCAAATGAAAGAAAGAATATTTCTGGGTTTTCTACCCTTTTAGCTGCTTACTTCAAAACCATTTAAAAATAAAATAAAGAGAGAATAATCACTACGCCAGAAGTTGAGGAAAAGGGCGCCCTATTGGGCAGCGTTTTTTAAGGAAACACTGCTTTTGGTTAAAACGCGCTGGGAATGGGCAGCGCTTTTTAAGGAAGCGCTGCTTTTGGATAAAATGCGCTGGGGCAATGGGTATCGCTTTTTAGAAAGCGTTGCCTATAGGTGAACGCGTTGGGGTGATGAACAGCGCTTTTTAGGAAGCGCTGCCTATGGTGGAATGCGCTCGGGGGATGGGCAGCGCTTTTTAAAAAGCACTACTTATGCCCAAAACACGGAAATGAATGGGTAGCGCTTTTTAAAAAGTGCTGCCCATCGCTTTAGTCAATAAAATTCCTCTCACTCACTATCAAAATGAAGAGTTGCGAACCAGAAACCCTGTACTTCTTCTTTTCTTCACTTTATCTTCTTCTTTTCTTGCATTTTTTCTTTCACTGCTTCTGCTTTGGTTTTTTTTATTTCTTGATGAATCTTACAGATTCAAGGTATGCGAAGCCTCCAATGGTGATTAGAAGCACAGATACAAAGGTAATTACCAAAACCCCTCTTGTTTTGGTTGCTATTTTTGCAATTTAGAAACCCTAATGTAGTAAAGTGATTTTTGTTCTATTTCTCTTCAATCACATGTACTGTAGTGAATCAACCTTCAAGAACAGGTCACGCAAGAATGAGATGGTGAATGATTTCAAGATACTGAGACAACACTCTCACAGGTTGTATTCCTCCCTTTCTTTCTATTAGATCTGTTTTTCTTCTCTTTCTCTCTAATGAACAAACCTTAACTTGTTTGTTTTTCTTTTGCAAGGTAACCACACTCAGAAAATTAGAAGAAGAAAAAACTTGAAAGAGGAACAATAGACTTGAAGAAGGAAATTTTTATTTGAAAAGTGTAAAAATCTTTGCCGAGCTCAAGTCATACTCTAACGGGGTAACTTGAAGAAGGAAATTGTTTTTCAGAAAATGGTGTAATTACTATAACTTGAAGAAGGAAATTGTTATCTGAAAAAAGGAAAATAAACAAAATCATAAAAAAAATTAAAAATAAATAAATTATTCAATGGGCAGCGCTTTTGGCTGTTAGCACTGCCAATAGGAGAACGCACTGGGGCGATGGGCAGCGCTTTTTAGGAAGTGCTGCCTATTGTGGGAGTGGAATCAGCAGCGCCAAGTTTAGCAGTGCTCAAAAGCGCTACCCATGGCTAAAAAAAGCGCTGCCCATCCCCAAATCTGTTGCAGTGAATGAAATGAGTCAGTGGGAGAGATTTATGGAAGTACTAGAGAGAATCAAAGACCAAATCTGGTTTTTATAAGCAAATTTTAATGATTGTAATGAGTTAAAGTGAGTTGTTTGGCGGTCTTTCATTCAATCATCAATGCTTTGAATTTTCTTTGGTGTTTGTTTTATGGTTTCTTGCATATGCTTTGTGGCTTAACACAGACCAGTTGACTGAGCAGTTGAGTAGCTGGCACACATGGAAATTATCAAATTTTCCATCTTTGAAGAATGGTGGTGGAGGTTGGAGGTTGAACTTCTTAAATGGTGTAAGAGAGTTGAGGAGGAATGGTGGTGGAGGTTAGAGGTCGAAGACAATAGTGACTCAGTTTTTTAAATAAATAGAAATGGAAAAATATGACATGGAAAAGCCATTGTGGTCAGAAAATTGACACATCAGCGTTTTTTAACAGAAACATTAACTAAGTGACTAAAATAGTAAACTTTCATATTTGTCGTGAGTTATTTAAAAAAAAAATTTGAAGTGACTAAAATAGAAAATGACTATATTTGTATGGGTGAAAAACATATTTAAGCCTATAACATATACTATAAACTTCCATTTTGGTTAAAAACGTTTATGGTGAAGGAATGGCACCCCAATCTTTGAGCACTAATGAAGAATATTACATTTACCTCACCTCAAGGGAAGTGGGGATTTGAAATCAGGACCTTCTTGATACAAATTCTATTATACTCCACTACTTGAGATTAACTAAAAGCAATGAGCTAAATTTATTCTCGAAACAAAGAGGAAGGACGGATCATATTTCAATATTTGGTGGTTTAAATTCGAGGCCCATTAGATCATGGATATCCCTATTTCCTAGAGACTCCCAAAAGACAATTAGGTCTGCCATTTTGAGAGGGATCGCAAGTATTCTTCCAAATCTTCCTATCATCTTTTGAAGGAGGCTCAATCCAGATATACCCCGGAAGCTTCTAGGCTAGTGATCAAGAACTTCCTCTGATCTTCCCCACAAGATTTAGGCTTGAAATGAAGGGGATTCAACTTGACCCTATGAAGCCTGGATACCGGATACGATACGGGATACGACACGATACAGATACGGGGATACGGGAAAATTTTGAAAATCAAGATACGACACGGCTAGGATACTTTAATAAAAAATTAAATTAAAATTTAAATATATAAAAACATAACCAAAAAATAAAATAGAATAGAAACAGAAATAGAAAAAAACAAGGATGAAAAACTGAAATATTGCATTTTATAGATATGAAAAAAAAACTGCCCAAATAGATAAAATAAATCACACAAAATATATGGATGAAAGGAAGAGGACAACCGACACACCTATGTATGAGTGACTAGTCATAAAAAGTAATGGTGGACAAGTAACTGAGACCACCCGAAATCGTATAATATGAATAGTCAGTGGCAGAAATAGATGACTTTTTATAGACTAAGATATTCATATTAGTACGTAATTGGTCAATAAAACATAAGCATATCATTAGTCAATATATATTCATCACATTGTAGAAATAAATACTTGTGATCTTATCGAGTAGAGATAGTTACGTATATTTATCACACTCATATCACAATGTATTATTTCTTCTAATATTGTATTACGAAAAAACATATAATTTTGTCTTTTAGTTATTGAGGTATTAAAGTGTATCATATATGAGTGACAACCATGTGCTTAGTTGGTAAGAGGTATCGAAAAAGTATCTGAGAAGTATCCTTAGTTGGTAAGAAGTATCAAAGATGTATCTGAAAAGTATCGAGTCAAATATTTTTTAAAAAGAATTAAAAAATTATTAGATACTCTTTGGGTACGTATCGGGAAGTATCGGGTGCGTATCGGTATCGGATACGTATCCGACACGGATACGTCTCCATTTTTGAGGTATCGGGGCTTCATAGGTCTTGACCCTTCATGCCCATTATGTGGTTTTAAGAAAGAAATCCAATAATACCTCTTTATGCATTGCCAAGCCACCAAACACGTGTGGCTTTCCAACCCTGATCCCTTAATCAAACAACTCTTCAACTTTACTCTCTGAAAATTTTGGAAGGAAAGGAATCAGGTGGTCTTCAATGGGGTGAAGCTTTGCAAGTGACGGTTCTTCATGTGGACAAGGCAGGGCCGTGGCCCGCCCTAGAAAAATATAAAAAAAATTACATAGGGGTGAAATTACGAAAATACCCTTAGTTTTTAATGATTTTTTTTTTTCAAAAACTTAGTTACTAAGTTTTCAGCTTCCTTCCGCTTTCCTCTTTCCCACGCAAACTGACAGAAGCTGAGAAGTAGCAAGGCGCAAGCTCTTCTCCTCTCCGTCGTCTCAACTCTCACTCAGCGACTCTCTCACTCACTCCGACCTTCATTCACGGCTTCATTTTCCACCGCTCTTCTTCTCATCTCATAGAGCCGGACAATGTTGTCTCATCTCGCCGACGCCGTTCATGGACGTCGTCACTGTCGTTGTCGCAGTCGGTCTCTTCTCTCGGTCTCTCTCCCCACATTATGTTCTGTTCATCTGGTTTCTATTCTCCTTCTTCCGTCAATCTGAAGGATTTTTTATGCCAAGATTAGTAATTTTCTCTTAACCTTATTTTTCCTCTTTGTTTTCAACTTCATTTATATTTTCCTGGCATCTTTCAGAGTTTCTGTGCAGTGTATTGATGATAGTAAGTTATGACATTGTACATTGCTGATATTGTGATTGGTTGTGTTTTTGGTTTCTTGTTGGTTTTGTTTCTTTTGTTATTCTTTTGTAAGAAAACCAAAAAAAAGGATTCTGTTAAAGAGTAGAACAATGCTATATATCACACGAGGGGTATGTTTTCGTGGATTCCACGAGAATGTTGTTTTATGTGTGATTATATAAATAAAAAAAAGCAAAAATCATGGAAGATTCGCTATAAAATAGGAAGGTTGTCTATACTAGCACAAACTAACCCAACACACTCATCGTGGTGTTGACCACGAAACAATTTTCGTGGGAACCAGCATTTTCCTTTGTTATTCTGGTGTGATTGCATTGGAGTGTTATTTTATTTTACACTTGGTAGCTTAACTAATTTGGTTATGTTTTAGATCATAAAGATGAAAACAATTGATTATTTTTTCAAGAGGAAAGCTTCTGAGTTTGAAAGAAATGAACAAGGGAGAACTTCTAATTTTGAATCTGTTATAGTTCTGAGAGTTGAAGAAGTGGCAACTTCTACGCCTCAACCTGCTGAAGTTGAGAGAATTGAAGAAGTGATAACTTCTACGCCTCAATCGGTTGAAGATGCAAGAATTGAAGAAGTGATAACTTCTACGGCTAATACGGATGGTTTTTTTAATTCTTTAGAATGTGATCTTGGAAAGATTTTGGTTCGTAGCACAAAACTCTTATTCAAGAATTGAGAGAAGATGGTTGGCATAAGTTGTTTACTAATGTGACGTCTTTTTGTTCAAAACATGATGTTGAGATTCCTGATCTTGATGATTTTCATTCGGCAGCAAGATTTGGGAGCTCTCGTCTTGAAGAGAATCAGATAACAATAGAGCATTACTTTTAGAGTTGAAATATTTCTTACTACCACTGACAAGCAATTGCAAGAATTGAATAGCAGATTAGTGAGCAAGCAATGAATTTGTTAACTCTAAGTTGTGTTTTGGCTCCTAAGGATAGTTATAAAGCTTTTAATGTTGATACTATTTGCACTTTGGTTGAAAAATATTATCCCTGATTTCAATGAGCAAGAGAAAAATAATTTATCTTTTAAACTTCGACAATTTGTCGTTCATGCCCGCCAAGAATCAAGTTTGAAGAATTTTTCAACTATTCAAGTATTATGCTCGTGTTTGGCTGAAACTAACGAGAAGGAATCTTACATCTTGCTTGATAGACTTCTCCGCCTTATCATGACTCTTGCGATTTCTACGGCCACAACTGAGATGTCTTTTTCAACAATGGAAATTATCAAGACTAGGTTGAGAAACAATATGGAAGGTGGGTTTCTAGTTGATAGCATAACAGTTTATATTGAAAGAGAAATTAGTGAAAACATTAGTTCTGAGTCTATTATTGAAGATTTCAAGTCACTTGAAACGTGTAAGGCATTACTTTGAGGTACGCAGTTTAATTTTTTGATGATAAACTTTCTGCTTAATATGATTGGCATGTTTAATTAATATATTATAATAGCATATTTTAGGGGCCCTCCCTATTTTTTTTTCCAAGATCCGCCACAGAGCTTTGCTCAATCCATAAGTCAGCGGCTATTTTGGATTTCACTGAGGAATAGACTGTTCTTAGTTCATACAATCCTAGTCCTAGACCACAACATACGCTTCAACTATGCCTAAATGGTTGTGGGTTTGAGTCATAGAGGAGAGAATGGAGAACACAATTGATCTCCTTTAGAGAATAATGTATAAACTGTACTTATAAATAATTTACCTTGAACTTAAGGTTATTTATTACCCCTTCGACTGCACTTTGTGTCGGCGACGAAATATTCCGAATTTTCACCTAATTAAGAACACCTCAATTAGATTTGAATACAAGTATAAAAACACAATACAGTAACTGCATTGTAAAAGGTGAAAGAAACCACTATACTCACATGATCCTTAATAGCATCATTGAGAGAAACTTTAAGCGTGCCAAAGTCGCCCTTGTATGTATAAGTCTAGAAACAAAAAAAAAAAGAGAGAAAGTGGTAAGAGTATCTATATCTAAGAGTGGGAGAACAATGGATAATAGATTTATAAATTGTAATTTTAGTGATAATTATGTTACCTTATTTTCAACGATCTTATTGGTAGGGACACTAGTATTAGCAGAGACCAATGCTTTATCTTTGGTATCCTATATATTAAATTAACATCATCAGCAGATTAGGTTTCTCTTTTTCGACAACATATATAGGCTTAAAGGTCGTTTTGCCCCCAGCAAAATACACATTAATCTATTTTGGCCCCTGCAAAATAAAAAACTTTAAATAAGCCCCAGCAAAATAGTTAGTTGTTCAGTTAAGCCCTCGCTGTTAGTGGTCCACTAACGCTGTTATTTTTAAAGGTATTTTGTAGGGGCCAAAATGGATTAATGTGTATTTTGCAGGGACCAAAATGGATTAATGTGTATTTTACAGGGGCCAAAATGACCTTTAATGTGTATTTTGCAGGGGCCAAAATGAGGGTTAAAAATAACAGCGTTAGTGGACCACTAACAGTGAGGGCTTAACTGAACAACTAACTATTTTGCAAGGTCTTATTTAAAGTTTTTTATTTTGCAGGGGCCAAAATGGATTAATGTATATTTTGCAGGGGCCAAAATGACCTTTAAGCCACATATATATTACAATATCAGAAGGTCAAGTAAAACTTATAGAAATTTGAAGTCCTTGAAAATGTCATGGATTTATTAATGTAACAAAATAAATAAATAAATAAATAAAGATTTGCACTTTAGACTAATACCTCATTGTAGTGACTCCGCGAAGGGACGTGTATTACTTCTCGGTTCTTGTTGAGAGTGGTAGTCTGTGCTTTAGGTTGCTGGGAGTAAGTGTGATGAGATGTTAGTATAAGAAGGATTAGATGTTATTCTAAATTAATAATTAAGGATGCTACCTAACTTGTGATATTTCATTCTAAGAATTCAGTTATGTTATTCATACTTTGAAACAATGGTAAATCTTTACTAAGGATTAGAGTTTATTTCTGAAATGAGCAAATAAGGCTAAATGCATAAATCTTAACTCCCTACATCATCTAAAAGTAAATTTTGAAGGATAATTATATTACCTTGGGGACAATAGTAGAAGTAGAGACTGATGCTTTATCGTTTTTATCCTATCAAATTATATCATCATTAGATTATTAATTTTTATCTTTTTTTAAAAAAAAATACTTTACAAGACCAGCTGTCGTTCAACTAAAACATAGAGACATTTGAAAGTCCTTGTAAATGTCAAGAATATTATATGTAATAAAATCAATAAATAAAGGTTTGCACTTTGGATTAATACCTTGTTGTAGGAATTCCAACAGAGGATATGTTGTTGTAAAAATATGAATTTAACAAAATTAGTTAAGTTAGTAAGTAGTTTCCTAAGGTTCAATTCCCAACAAGTGGTACCAGAGTCGATTCTTAAGGTTTGGCTTTTTATATAGGGGTGAAATTACGAAAATACCCTTAGTTTTTAATGATTTTGTTTTCAAAAACTTAGTTACTAAGTTTTCAGCTTCCTTCCGCTTTCCTCTTTCCCACGCAAACTGACAGAAGCTGAGAAGTAGCAAGGCGCAAGCTCTTCTCCTCTCTGTCATCTCAGTCTCTTAGAAAAAAATGAGAAGACTTAACAAATATTTAAACTATTTTTTACTCTCTTAGAAAAAATGAGTAGACTGAATGACTATTCAAAAATATTACTATAAATCTACTATCTATCTTTTAACCACTAGCAAATAGTCTTTTTTATTTTACTTTTGAGTGTTGAAGGAGAATAATATAATGGTTTCGACCGAGTTTGTCGAAATAGTATCAATGTCTTTGACGAGAAAACATGTATTGAAGAATATTTTCCATTACAGACAAATTTTATAAATCATTATTCAGCTCTTTTGTCATAACAAGAAAACATTTTCTCTTATATTTGTTTTTAAATGTAAATATATTGTTTTTTGAGTTCCAACTAGAAATATTATATGTTGTTGTGAAAAATTATTTTTTTGATTTTTTATATATATTTATTTTTTATATATTCAAACTAATTAAATTCCAATTGAGTCAAATCATATAAGAAATAGGACGGTACCCGTGCGTATGCACGGGTATACCGCTAGTTGTTGTAATATCTCTAACATAATTAGTTAAGTTAGTTAGAAGTAGTTTATTAGTTAAGTGATAGGAAGTTAGTTGTTAAGAGTTAGTTAGCTTTCATTGTAACTACCTTTTCTTTATAATCTTTCAATATAAAATATTAGCTAATTGCTATTATGGCATAGATATAGAGTTAGAGTTCACATTAAATTATAGAGTTATCATAGAGAAAAGAGTGCGGAGAGATTAGAGTGTAGTTGAGCAAAATCTCAACTTAAATGTCTTGTAATATTTGATTGACATTGTTCTATGATAAAGGATTTAGCTTTCCAAATTCCACCTAAATCCCCCAGATATAGAAATCAAGTGGGTGATTCCGATTTGGGTGATCAAACTCTGTGTTTAATCTTGCCTTATCTTTATTCTTTCTTTATCATGCACATTTCTAGCAAATCATCATCAGATTATTTTTCTCTTTTTCAAAGAAAAATACATTACAATATCAGAAGTTCAAGCAAATCAGATATTTTGAACTTCTTGTAAACGTCAAGGATTTTATAACGTAACAAAATCAAAAAAGAAAGATTTTCACGTTGGACTAATACCTTATTGTTGCCAGGCAAACGTTCTTCCCCTCCATAATTGAATCTGGACAACTGCGGTTTAGGTTCCTGGTAGAAACAGAGATTATATATTATTCTAATTTAATAAGGATGCAACCAAACTTGTGATATTTCATTTTAAGAATTCAGTTATGTTATTCTTGTTGGGCAATCTGGGGGAGTGCCGGGAGAAACGAGTTAGCCAATGAACCGGACCACCAAGAGACTTGGACGCCACATTTCCACCAAAAACTTTAAGGCGTTAGGTATATGGGTCTCCTCTCTTATATGTCCTTCACATAGCTCATTCATATAGTCGATGTGAGTCTTATAACCACTCACTTAAATTTCCAACATCTCCCCCCAAGTGTGAGTCACCCACATCACTATACTTGATCCAAACCAGGATCCACTACCCGCTCCCCCACCAAGTCGAACCATGACTCTGATACCACTTGTTGGGGAGTCCGGGGGAGCACCGAGAGCAACAACGAGCTAGCCAATGAACTGGACCACCAAGAGACTTAGATGTCATATCTCTACCCAAAACCACTCACACTTGAATTTCCAACCATTCATACTTTGAAACAAGGGTAAATCTTTACTAAGTATTAGAGTTTATTTCTGAAATGAGCAAGTAAGGTAAAATGGATAAATCTTAACTCACTACATCATCAAAAAGTAAATTTTGAAGGATAATTATATTACCTTGGGGACAATAGTAGAAGTAGAGACCGATGCTTTATCCTTTTTATCCTATCAAATTAATATCATCATCAGATTATTTTTCTCTTTTTTTAAAAAAAAATACTTTACAAGACCAGCTATGATTCAGCTAAAACATAGACATTTGAAAGTCCTTGTAAATGTCAAGAATTTTATATGCAACATAATCAATAAATAAACATTTGCACTTTGGAATAATACCTTGTTTTTGTAGGGATTCCAACAGAGGATACGGTCTTGTTATAAAATATGAATTTAACAAAATTAGTTAAGTTAGTTGGTAGTTTATTTGTTAAGTGATAGGAAGTTAGTTCTTACGAGTATTAGCTAGGTGCTATTATGGCATAGATAGATTTAGAGTTTACATTGAATTCTAGAGAGTTATCATAGAGCGAAAATTGTGGTGAGGTTAGAGTATAGTTGAGCATAACCTCAACTTGTAATGTCTTGTAATCTTTCATTCACATTGTTCTATGACAATGGATTTAGCTTTCCAGTTAAGTCTCCTCGAATTCAATATGAGTGATTCCGAACAGGTGATCAAACTCTTTTTATGATCTGGCATTATCTTTATTCTTTCATTATTGTGTTCATTGTATTCATTGTTGTACACACAAGGTGTTTGATCTATGTCCTTGCAAGAACGGGTTCTATGCTTCTGCATAGAATTGGCTTTTCCTAAGGTTCAATTCCCAACAAGTGCTACCAGAGCCGATGCTTAAAGTCTGGCTTTTTGTATCAAAAGTCTTCCAAGCAATGTGGAGGCTAGATGGCTTGTCCTGTTGATAAAGATGAGCTAATGGCGGTGCAAGTTTGTGTGGATGAAAAAGTTTCCGTTTGAGGGGGAGTATATGCCCAGATGAATGGATGGACGACTCACACTTGAGATGGAGTTTGTTATTTATCAAGTGTGATGTGGAAGTCCGACATTGGGTGGAAAAGAGTTGTTGGTGCGAGAAAGATCAAGAAAAGTGGTGATATCAAAGTTTGATATTGAACGTTTTAACAACAAGAACAAACTTTGCATAATGGAGAATGAAAATGCGATCTCTATTGTTCCATCAAAGGATGGAGGACATGGAGGACGTGTTCGAGGGAGAAAGCAAATTCTCCGGAGCCCTCACAGGTAAAGAAAATATAGATTAATTTGCTAGGTAGGGATTTTGTTTTTCAAGAAGACCTTGTTAAAAGTGCTAAAACAAAAATTGTGGATTCTATTTTGAATTTTACTTCGAAAGAGGAATTTAAGTTTGAGGTGGAGGATCAAAACAATTGCAAGGGTGATTCAGGATCTCAACAAGAGCATCTATATGATGTGACTCAACAAGATATTGAAGAAGATAATTAGGTAGAAACTGAGAGTAGTCGGTATAGTTTAACTGCTGGAATGATTAAAGTCCCTTAAAGGGATGGAAAACTTTTTTAACATAGCTAATGGTCTGAAAATCCAAGGTGGAGATTTATAATATATGGATCATCAAAGGTTCCCTCAAGTTAGTTAGTAAAGTTGTTATCAAGACTTATTTTTGGTTACGACTAAGTGTTTCCCTTTAGAGTTATTTGGCATAAATATATGTTTGTCCCCTGCAAAAATGGCTTAAATATATTTTGGCCCCTTTAATTTTTTTTTTTAAAATGGCCCTTGCAAATATTTAGCGTTTACAGTTAAGCCCCTCTGTTAAATTTATATCCACAAAACTGACGTGGCAAACAGAGATGACGTAAGGATGACATCCTCAATGATTAACAGAGAAAGATTGTGCGAGAAAGATTGAAACGATTCAGTTCCGCTTCATACTGTTCAAAAAAAAGGGAATAATTAACAGAGAAAGATTGAGACAATTCAAAAACGATAATCTTTCTATGTTAATTTTTCTCTATTAATCATTCCTGATGTCATGCTGATGTCATCTCCGTTAGTCACGTCAATTTTTTTGGATAGAAATGTAACAAATGGGCTTAACTGTAAACGCTTAATATTTGCAAGGGCTATTTTAAAAATAAATAAATTACAGAAGCCTAAATGGATTATGGCCATATTTGCAGGGGCCAAATATATTTAAGCCGAGTTAGTTAGGCGATTGTTGTAGCTAACAATTTGTACATGGGAAGGATATATATATAAAGTCTTAGTTATGGTTTAGAGGGAATAAGGAAGATTCTCATCAACAAGAGTAACCTAGTTAAGAATAGTTCTATCTAAAAGAATTTAGTTTGTTAGATTGGAGGTGGAGAATTGTTGTGATATCTCTCACATGATTAGTAAGTGATACGATGTTAGTTGTTAAGTGTTAGTCTTGATTGTAACTACCTTTTGTTTATAATCTTTCTATATGAACATAGATAAAGTAAGAGTTCACATTGAATTATATAGAGTTATCATAGAGAGAAGCGTGTGGTGAGATTTAGGGCTGTTCATGGTTCGGTTCGGAAGGAAAACCGAACCGAACTGAACCGAACTGGTCGAGCAATTTACTTGAACTGAACTAAACTGCACTAGCAGTTCTAATAACCGAACTGAACTGTTTGTTTGGGCAGTGAACTGGTTCGAACTGAATTGCACTAGCAGTTCTATTATAAGATCTTCACCATACTGTTAGTTTAAAGGATGGAAAATTCTAGATTCTATATAGCAATATCATTAATATTATGACATATGAAAACAAGGAATCTGAATGGTGATGCACAGAAACTAACAAAAAAAAATGTGTAGGATACAAGTAGTTATTTCTTTCACAGAAGCATAAATAAATGATACCACAACTGCCAATAGTTGTTTTTATATTTTTATTTGGGGTAGAACATTGATTCTTTATATAAATCAGTTTTATATCATGCTTAAATTAGAACTTGATAATGTGATTCAAAAGAAAATGTTAGAGCAATTACGAGTGTAAAAAGTGTTCAAAAAGCCAAACTCTGAGTACAGAAACAGAACATTCAACTACAGAAACAGAAACAGAACATTCAAAAAAACAATAAGTCCTTAACAGTTCAGTTCGGTTACTGAACTGAACCTACCTAACAGTTCGGTTACTGAACTGAACTTAAAATAACAGTTCGGTTCTAAACTGTTTTGTAATAGTTTGGTTAGTTTTGGTTCGGTTCGGTTCGGTTCGGCAGTTCAGTTCAGTTTTTTAGTTATCATGAACAGCCCTAACTGAGATTAGAGTGTAGATGAGCAAAAGATCAACTAAATCCCCCAGGGTATTAATCGTGTGGGAGATTAGAGTGTAGTTTAGAAAAACATCAACAAAACATCAACTAACTACCTTTTCTTTATCATGCACATTTTTTCTAGCAAATCCTCATCAGATTATTTTTCTCTTTTCCAATAAAAAAACTTTACAATATCAGAAGTTCAAGCAAATCAGATATTTTGAATTTCTTGTAAACGTCAAGGATTTTTTATTGTAACAAAATCAATAAAGAAAAATTTGCTCTTTGGACTAATACCTTATTGTTGCCCGGCAAACGTTCTTCTCCTCCATAATTGAATCTGGACGACTGTGGTTTAGGTTCCTGGGAGAAACAGGGAATATATATTATTCTAATTTAATAAGGATGCAACCTAACTTGTGATATTTCATTCTAAGAAATCAGTTATGTTATTCATACTTTGAAACAAGGGTAAATCATTACTAAGGATTAGAGTTTATTTTTGAAATGAGGAACTAAGGCTAAATGCATAAATCTTAACTCACTACATCATCTAGAAGTAAATTTTGAAGGATAATTATATTACCTTGGGGAGAATAGTAGAAGTAGAGAACGATGCTTTATCCTTTTTATCCTATCAAATTAATATCATTATCAGATTATTTTTCTCTTTTTTAACAAAACAAAAATACTTTACAAGACCAGCTGTAGTTCAACTAAAACGTAGAGACACTTGGAAGTCCTTTGTAAATGTCAAGAATTTTTTATGTAACAAAATCAATAAATAAACATTTGCACTTTGGACTAATACCTTGTTGTAGGGATTCCAACAGAGGATATGGTCTTGTTGTAAAATATGAGTTTAACAAAATTAGTTTAGTTAAAAAATAGTTTATTAGTTAAATGATAGGAAGTTAGTTGTTAAGAGTTAGTTATTCCGGATTGGAACTACGTTTTGTTTGAAGGGAGGCTTGAAAGTTGAAAGAATTGATTTGGACTACCTATACAAACATATGCATAAGAACTTCATAGTTAACCGTGTTTGACTTGGAGTAGTAATGGCATGGGTGACATTCTGGGAATTTTCCCGGAAAGCGTGTAAGTGAGGACAAAACATGCTGAAAAAACACGTTTTGGTGTGTGGAGACAGTCAATAGCCCTAAAAAGCAGTTTGGGATGTTACAGTGCAAGTACATGTAGATGAAAAAGATTCTGTTTGAGGGGGAGTATATGCCCAAATGAATGGATGGTTGACTCACACTTGAGGGGGGGATTGTTGTGTATCATGTGTGATGTAGAAGTCCGACATTGGATGGAAAAGAGCTATTGGTGAGAGAAAGATCAAGAACAGTGGTGATGACAAAGTTTGATATTGAACGTTTCAACAGCAAGAACAACATTGTATTATCGAGAACAACTTTGTATTATGGAGAATGAAAATGCTATCTCTATTGTTCCATCAAGGGCTGGAGGATGCGTTCAAGGGAGAAAGTAAACTCTCAGAAACCCTCACAAGTAAAGAAAAGAAAGATTTGCTAGGCAGGGATTCTGTTTCTCAAGAAGAACATGTTAAAAGTGCTATAAACATAAATTGTGGGTTCTACTTTGAATTTGACTTCAAAAGAGGAATTTGAGTTTGAGGTGGAGGATCAAAGCAAAGTAAGGGTGATTCAGAATCTCAATAAGAGGATCAAGATTATGCGACTCAACAAAATATTGAAGACGATAATAAGGTAGAAACTGAGAGTAGTCGGTACGGTTTAGCTGATGGAAAGATTAAAATCCCTTAAAGGGATGGAAAACTTTTTCAACATAACTAATGGTTTGAAAATCCAAGGTGGAGATTTGTAGCTAGCATCCGGATTATCAAAGGTGTTTCCTTCAGGTTAGTTATTAAAGTTGTTATGATGTCTTATTTTTTGTTACAACTAAGTGTCTAGCTCCCTTTAGAGTTAGTTAGGCGATATGTGTAATTTGAACTTAATTAATTGATACACAAAGTATTACTGTTAATTAATTGATACACAAAGTATTATTCTACTTTAATTTAATTAATTGACACACAAAGTATTTAGGTTAATTTAGTTAAATTATTCTAATTTGAACTTAAATTAAATTAGTTAATTTTTTCTAACTAGAACACATAATTTTTTTTTTGATAAGTACACATAATTATTAAATTGTTATTGAGAGACTCATTTCTTCCAGTTAAAGCATTACTACTGTAGGTTAGAAAGAATTGTGCATAGAAGGAATAAAAAAAAAAAGGTTAATTTTTTCTAGTGGAGGGAGAGATAAGGGAATAGAAGTAGGGATGGCAAAACGGGTTTGGCCCGCCGGGCCGGCCCGCTGACCCGCCAAAAAAAGGCGGGTTGGGCTGGGGTATTGGGACCGCTGACCCGCCGAACCCGCCCCGCCAAAAAAAAAAACCGCGGGCTAAAGCAAAAACGGGGCGGGTCAGCCCGCTGGCCCGTTTTTTTAAAAAAAAAAAACTTTAAACAGAATCACTTTATGTTTTCAACTTTCCCCTTCTTTCACTTCTCACTGTACAAACAATAACCAAACACGCTCTTCTCCCTTCAACGGCGTCTCATCTCCTTTCAACGGTGTTCCTGAACTCTTCTTCTCTGCAAGATCGAACATCTGAATCGCGTTTTTGCTTTCTGGATTGCTGAATCATCCAACGCGATTTATCTCTAGAGCGTCTTGTGCAGCATCACGTTTTTCTGCTGAATTATCTCCTGAATCACGGTTTGTTCTCTGGATCATTTTTTTGTTCTCTGGACTGTTTTGTTCTGATTCACGTTTCCCTGGTTCGCATTTCTGAATCACCGTTTGCTCCGTATCCTCCATAATACAAGTTTTGTTCCAAGATTTCTTGAACAAAAAAAATCGATGCATGGGCTGTCTTCGTTCGCTGGAAATTGGTGCCTGTTTTTGTCAAATTGGTCCACAAAACAATAAATACAATTTTGATAATTGTTTGTGTATTCAATCTTTTGATCTGTGCCATATATTGTACTTATTATGGTTTTTTGGTTCCTGAAAATATTTATTTTGGTTGCTTGAAGTTGATGGTTAATCCCTAGTTATCATTATCAAGCAATCAAAATACTTATTTTGGTTTTTAAGATCGAATTATGGATTTGGACCTTTTGGTTGATGGTTCTAGCCTTTTAGGTGACATTTCTTAATGGTTAATCCTAGTAATTCCAATGTTATTTTTGTTTTATACTTTTAGCTGCTATATAGTTAATCCTAGTAATTCCAATGCTATTATTGTTTTATACTTTTATTTTGAATATGTCAAGAGTTTTTAAAGTAAAAATTTGTTAAAAATGCTTTATAAAAAATCTATTTTAAAAAGCAGGTGAAAAATCTTATTGAAATTGAAATGTTAAAAACATGTAAGTTTTTTGTTCAAAAATATTGAAAAAAAAAATTCAGACGGGCCGGACCGCCAACCCGCCAGCCCATCACTTAGCGGGCCGGGCCAGTCTTTTGAACTCGCCATTTTTGGCGGGCCGACTCGCCCCGCCCCGTTTTTAGCGGGCCGAAGGCAAAACGGGCCGGGCCGGGCCGGGCCGGACCGTTTTGCCATCCCTAAATAAAAGGAATAAAAAATTAGTTAATTTTTTCTAACTAGAACACGCAATTTCAGTCTCTCTTTCAACGAGAAATTACATCTTTCCATGCTCTTTCGTTTTCTCTCTCGTCCATCTTTCTCATCAAGCAAACCGACCATTAATGTTGTCGGACAAACGTTCTCTTCCTACATACTTGAAACTAAATAACTGTAGTCTAGGTAGCTGGGACTAACAGGGTTAAGATGTTTGTCTGATTCAAGAAGAATACTTTAATTTTTGCATCCTATCAAACTACATCATCACCTAGGGCTCATCACGGGGCGGGTTTAGGCGGATTCGGGCCCAAATAGGCAAAACCGACCAAAACCGAAAGGCCCAAAATGAGGCTCGTGCCCGTCCAATTTCGGGTCCGGTTTTGGCTGGGTTCGGGTAGAAACGGGTGTGGGTTATACGGGTGGGTTCAGGCGGGTTGGACCTAATTGGGCCAATTTTTTATGTAGCCTTTTCTTGTTTTTTGCAGGAATTCTTCATTTTTTCAAGCCAAACTCAGATCTGGTTGCAAACAGAAGTTCCTTTTCTTCATTTTATGTAGCCTTTTCTTCATTTTTTTATGTAGCCTTTTGGTGCAGAAGTTACTATTCCTCAGATCTGGTTGCAAACAGCTTAAACTCTTGTTTACAAGATCTGGTTGCATCATAAGTTTTTGGTTAATGTAAAGGAACCAGTAGTGAAAACGAACAGATAATAAAAGAAAAACGTAGAAGTAAAATGAACGAAGGAGATGATGAAGCTGATGAACGAAGGAGATGGATGAGGCCTGAGGGAGGGAACTGAGAAGCGAACGAGAGAGATGGATGAGGGAGGGAGATGAACGAAGTAGATTGATGAGGGAGATAGATGAGAGATTCAGAGAGATGGATGACGGAAGAGGGAAGAAAATGAACAAAGTAGATATAGTGTTGGCTTTGTGATTTGGGAACGAGAGAGGCGAGAGAAGAAGAGTGAGACTGAGAGGGGAGAGCGCCGCATTTGGAAATTGCAACTAGGTTTAGGTTTGTGTTGGCTTTATATACCTAACACTTGATCGGGCAGGTTCGGGTAGTGCGGTCGGTTTTGAGCTGGACCTGCACCCGACCGATTACAACCGCAAAGAGCCGCACGCTCTCTCTGCACCTACCCATGACCCGAGCGAACCCGCCCGCGGAGAGAAATAGAAAAACGGGTATTGCGGGTTCGGGCAGGTCCGATCTTGACGCTCAGCCCTATAATCACGAGCTTGTTTATCTATTATTTTAAACAAAAACAATTTATAGTAGTATCAGCAATTCGAGTAAAACAGACTTTATCTTTACTAAGGACAAGAGTTTACTCACTAATTGATCTATTAGAAATAATAGTTAGTTAGGGGTTGTTCCAATTATTAGGAGTTAGTTAGTATTTTTAGTTAGTTTGTTAAGCTCTATATAAAGAGCATCTTGTACTCATTTTTCATTATCTTTTTTCAATCAATATGATTCCATTTGAGAAATTCTCTCAATCAAACTCTTTTGCATATTTCAAATATGAGGAGAAACTTCATCTCTATGATCCTGTAATTTCTAACATGGTATCAAAGCGATACCGTTGCGCAATTTATAGTGATCTTGAAGATGATGAAGACGATGCAGATTTTGCGTATGAATCGGAGGAAGAGGAATTTTCGGATCCAAAGGAGATGGAAGATGATTCGGTTTCTGCAATGGTGGAAATCAGCAACTGTGATTTCATCTTTGGTAGCTTCGGTCACGAATCAACTCTTGACATCGTGCAAGCGATTCCGATCAAGACGGTCAAACAAGAAATCGAAGGATCCACCGTCAACATTGGGCAAATAACCTGTTCATTTGCAATCAAGTCAGAAACCAGAACGCGTGACCATGCCTTCTCGTTCTTGGATCCAGAAACAAAAACAGAGAAGTATGAGACAGTTGCAGATGGATGTGCCTTCTCCAAACTCAGATTCGAGAGAGTGTTGCAGGTACCAAATCACTTTCTGTATTCCAAGAACCTTCTTCCTTCATCAAATCTGTTTCGTCGTTCCTACTTGGAGTTTGGGAACCTATCGCCGACTGCAGTGTCGTCACCGGAGGCGATCGACTCCGCAAAACCTTCAAAATTCTCATCCTTCTCATTCGATCCAGGCGGAGCTTTGAAAGACGCTGGTTACACCGCCGTACGATACTCTGATTTCTTCCTGGATCCGCCGTACGATACTTTGATTCTGTTGAGCACCGATTTGATTGAGAAGTGCATCGATCTGACATTTGCGAAGCCGGTTCTCGTTTTCGATCCCGGTGGAAGTCTCATCGTCGACTTCGTCGTTGTACAACATCTGTTGCATGTTGCGATGAAGGAGGAAGATGAGTTGTTTTCCGATCTGATCTCTCCAAAAATCATAGAAGATCCGATACTCGTTTTCGATCCCGGTGGAAGTCACGCCGTCGACAACTCCGTCGTCGTGATGTTCGCGTTCTCTGCTTTCAGTGATGCTTCTTTGATGTTTGATTGGAAACCTGTAGGTTCTAGCAGTCAGAGTCTTTCAACAGTGGAAGGTTGAGTGAAATGTTTTCAGATGAGGACTACGTCGTTTTGCTGTTACGGTGGAGAAGGTTTCTTGGACGGAGTCAGCGATGTCATTTTGCTTGCGATGGAGATGAGGGCGTTGAACATTTGAGTTTTCTTTGCGTGTTTGTTTTTTTCTTTCGTGTTTCAGTGGCTTGCTTGCGATGGAGATGATTGTCGTTTCAGAACATTCCATCACTTGGTCAAGGCATCTCAGTCACGAGGCCTCAAGGCATTGGGTTAATGGAGTTTCACATAGTGTATTTGGGCTCGGATATTTCCTTTGGCCCATTGCTCATTGGATAACATTACTGATGCATCATTTGTTTTCTTACCTTTTTTTTGCTACATTCATTTTCCTTTTGTTTTTAATTGAAATATTGCTTGTATTTCAAGCTGATGTGATGATACCACTATCAGCTTGAGGGAGGCTATTAGAAATAATAGTTAGTTAGGGGTTGTTCCAATTATTAGGAGTTAGTTAGTATTTTTAGTTAGTTTGTTAAGCTCTATATAAAGAGCATCTTGTACTCATTTTTCATTATCTTTTTTCAATCAATATGATTCCATTTGAGAAATTCTCTCAATCAAACTCTTTTGCATATTTCAAATATGAGGAGAAACTTCATCTCTATGATCCTGTAATTTCTAACATGATCTAAAAGTGAATTTTCTATAGATAAATGATCTAAAAGTAAATAAGGGTCATTTGCTCACCTTAAAATCAATCTGCCATGACAAAGCCGGTGGAAACTGCACATGAATGACAGGTTAGCAAAAAGAAGTGCAATTTTAAATTAAAAAAAATCTCCTAAAAAAGATCCACCAAGAAAGATGAGTAAGTCGAAGAATTGAAAGTGAAGCATTTTAGCATATAAGAATTGAATGTGTCAAGCATCTTACTCTATCTTGTGGGGCAATTTTCTCATCATCAATGTTATAAATTATCTGGTTCTTATCACCTTCACGCAATTTACTAATTTTTTTAGTGATGCATTTTGCGATTTCACCAATGAGCTCTGAGTCGAACCTGCCCAAGTGTAAATTGTTAAATAAAATCAAATTAATTCAATGTCAAAATCATATCTAATTTATTATTGTAAAAGTATTTAGAGAGATTTTTGCATAAACTTTATGTATCATCACTACTTGAAGGCCAAAATAGTAAAGAATTAGAATAGTCGACCTGTGACATATGCACGGGTATTGAGTATTGATATGTTATTGAAAATTTTATAAAACAATTTATATATTGTAAGTTATCAGTAGCACAATGTGTATTACTTATATTGAATAATAAATAGAGGGTAGTATTTGCATAATTTGAGCATTAATATCTAAATTATTGAAACCATATAACATTTGTTATATTTCTAGTAAGCATCATCTCTCAGTGATTAGGATTTCCTGTCGCATACTTAACCGTTGAATGATGATCACACTGAAGAGCATAAATTTAACAACATATCCATGCCTTAACTATGAGAATCCTAACTCGATACTTGGTACAGGGAACTGGGATGTAATGAGGGGGCGGCCATTTTCCCACCCACTTTTTTTGTATTACATTTATTTGGTTTTTTATCTCCACTTTTTACTAATTTGTTCTTATCAATAACTCCAACTTTGGGTGCAAGTGGTTAATGCACTTCATCTTAAGGGACGGACTCGGCTAGTATTCGGGTTCGAATTCGATCCCCAGCTAAAGAACAATTTGGAGTCAGAATTTACTTACCTCCCAGTCGAACTCCAGAGTATTTAGGGACCATCTCTCATAGATACCAAAGGGGGTCAAAGACTCCTAGACAAAAAAAGTTGTTTGTACTTTCACTATATATGCCAAAAGCTTAAAAAAAGAGTGCACCCTTTAGTACCGCTTCTAAAAAAACGCTACTTAAGTAACACCATCAATAGCGCTTTTCTGAAAAGCGCTCCTTATTTCAAAATCAGACTAAACATCAGTAGCGCTTTCCTAAGAAGCGCTCCTGATTGTAAAATCTCGCATACCCCATAAGTAGCGCTTTCGTCTTGAGTGCTCCTTATGTTAAAAATGCGCTACCCCATCAGGAGCGCTTTTTACTTGAGCGCTCCTTATTGTAAAAATGTGCTAATTAAGTCAGGAGCGCTTTTTAAAAAGCGCTACCTATGGTTAATAAATTTTAATATTCTAAAACCTAATTTCCTCGCGCTCCTTCACGTTCCATTACTCTCTCACGCACAAACCTCACGCACAAACACTACTGTCTCTCAACGTTCCAGCATCTCAACCCTCGCCTCCTCCCTACGCCGCCGTGATTAAAGCTTCTCACCGCACGCACTCCTCGCCAACAACGACCCCATCGACCACGAAGTCCTCTCCACCACGTCGTTATCTTGTTGTCTGCAAACAGAGCTTCGTCGTTCATCTCTCTCATTTGCGACGCCGTTCATCTCTCTCATTTGCGAACATCATTCATCTGTAAGTCTATCTCGTCCTCTTTTCTTCTGATAATAGGTTTGGTTGTTGATAATACATTTGGTTCTCGCCCCTTTCTTTTTTAGGGATTTTAGGTTTTAAGGTGTTTAGGTCTCATAGTTGTGTTACCACTGTTTACAAGTGTTAATTTATGATGTTACCAACTTTGACTGCCGGGTGTATGATAAAATGACCATTTGGCTATTTGTAGAGTGTTTGATATTTCAATGTGTTTAATTGTGGTCCTGCAGCATGTTCATATTTTTTGTTTGCGTGAATGCTTATAAGATTCTGTTTTGGGGTGTGCTTATTATAACAGTATACGTTCAAGATTCTGCAGACTTGATATTCTTGATTTTTAGTTGCTTTTGCAACCCTCAAGTGTGTTAAAATGTCAAAAGATTTTGTTGATCAGTGATCTTTGAGAAGAGTCAAAGGGTTAAGTTACAATGTTTTGATTCTATCTGGTTTATGTTTCTGAATACAATTTGTGGGAATCAAATTGAATATCTATGCGAATTGTTTGTTACAATGTGTGGTGAATGAAACTAGCAAAGTAAAATCGAATATGCCAAAATCGAATATGCGAATTGTTTATTAGGTTTTGCGAGTTTGTTTTGCCGAACCTTCGCGGGTACTATGTAATGAAGTTTATGAAGGACATCATCACTCACAACCAAATGGAAATCCAAATCCATGTATGTACTTTGATAGTTTGTTTTTTGACAAGTAATTCAATTTCTAATTGATATTGATATAATTCTAAGTTCATTTAATTTTATTTTTTCAGCATTTTCTTGAATATGTGCGTGGAGCTCAATTTTCTGATGAGGAACTTACTGAGCTCAAAGGAGAGTGGTGTCGTCATGTTGCCGGTTTGATTCATGCAAATCGAAATTGATGTAATTTTTTTTGGATATCCTACCTCATTGGATATATGTTGTAATTTTATTTTCGTAATTTTTTGTTGGATTTATAAATTAGGTGGAATTTGATTTAAAATTGGTTTTTGATTTGGAATTTTATTTGGAAGTTTGTTGTTGGTTGCTGGTTGTTTTTTATTTGGTTTCTGGTTGCAGGGAGCTGGGAATTGGTAATAGAGAAGAAACAGACAAGAAATTCTTTAGAAAAAAATTAGGCATAAAGAGCGCTTTTACAAGAAAGCGCTACTCTTGGTTACATGTGGTAAGACCAAAAGGAGCGCTTTTACAAGAAAGCGCTACTCTTGGTTACATGCGCTAAAACCATAAGCAGCGCTTGATACAAAAAGTGCTACCTATTGTCTGAGCGCATCTACGAAGAAGGAGCGCTTGTACTAAAAAGCGTTGGTCTTTCTTACACGCGCTAAGACCATAAGCAGCGCTTGATACCAAAAGCGCTATCTATTGCCTTAGCGCCTCTACGAATAAGGAGCGCTTGAACTAAAAAACGCTACTCTTTCCTGTCATTAGTAGCGTTTTTGGAGCGCTACCTTTGGGGGATTTGCAACAGGAGCGCAAGCTTTAGGAGCGCCCGAAAGCGCTACTGATGGCCCAAAAAAAATGCTACTCATTGGTAAATTTGTTGTAGTGTTTTTTTGACAATTGTATGTAGTTTTGTACTTAAATATGGTATACTCAACTTTTGCAGATATAGTGCACATTTTACCAAGCGATTAACTATGAATACCTATACCGCACCATCAAATTTTTTGTAAAAAAGTTTAAGGCCTTGAATAAATTAAATTAAAAACAAAACTGGGAACACTTGCACAATAACACATTTCTCAAAGTTTTAGAGTGTTTTTTTCAAAAAAGAAAACAGTATTATAGAAATTTATTATTGATAAATTTTATGATAAGAAGGAACAACGTGCACGACTGAAATTAAAGTGAGGAGACATATGATGGGTACGATATATACTATTCTGATTCAATATTTATTGGTTTTTTACGAGATTGAATTATTATTTAATATGTCATATGAAAAGTGACTTTTCATAAGTAGACATATATAAATGTAACCAAAAAAAATAAGTAGACATATATATGGTGGTTATTGATGGGTGTTAACAATTATATTTATTTGGTCCAAATAAAACAATTATATTTATATATAGTATAATACCATCGAATTTAATTATATTTTTTGTAAAATACATAGAAATATTTTATATTTTGTAATATTTTATAAATGTGAATTTTCACGACTCAACCAAATCAAATGAAAAATAAAGGAGCAAATATTTGGCACTGAGGTATTTTCTTAGTACTCACATTGAGGTATTTTTCAATTCATTTGTGGTTTTTGTATTTTAAGGAAAATATAATAACAAATTATAGTTATAAAAAATTAATATAAAATTCTATTTAATTATGTACAATAAACTTTAAAAGCAAATAAATTAAATGTCAACTATGTTGAAAAAATAAAATCATAATAAATCGAATATTAATTAGATTTATAGTATTTTCCTATCAAATTTAACTATGTTTTTGCAACGTACATGAAAATAGCTTACCTTTTAGGTAATAGTTCTTAGGGGTGTTCGCGGATTGGATTGGATCGGTTTTGGGGGGGAAAATATCCAATCTAGTCCTCGCAGTTTTGAACTTTTTTCATCCAATTGGTTTCGTTTTAAAATCAAATCTACTCTGATCCACTACAAAAAAATTGCTCATTAGCGGCGGATTTTCCCTCGCTAAATGCCCCCAATTCCGTCGCTAATGCCAATTAGCGATGGACTAGTTCTCTCGCTAAATTGCTCCTCGCTAATGGGATTAGCGAGGGAATTTGAATCCCTAGCGAGGGATATTTCCCTCGCTAACTAGCGAGTGATTCAAATTCCCTCGCTAATAAAGACATCCATGTGTCCCAATCTCAATGGCTTGTATTAAGTACTGTTTTAATTATTATTATTATTATTATTATTATTATTATTATTATTATTAATATTATTATTTTTATTATTATCATTATCAAGCTTTCCAAAGAGAGAGAGAGAGAGAGAGAGAGAGAGAGAGAGAGAGGAGTGAGAGTGGTGGTGGTGAAGGTGACGTGGTGGCCGGGTGGTGGTGGTGGTGAAGGGTGGATTAGGGTAGAGAGAGAAGGAGAAGAGTAAGGGAGAGAGAGAGAGAGAGAGAGAGAGAGAGAGAGAGAGAGAGAGAGAGAGAGTGTGTGAAAGGAGCTTTGTGGTGGTGGTGGTGGTGGTGGTGGTGAAAGGTGGATTAAGGTAGAGAGAGAAAGAGAAGAGTAAGGGATAGAGAGAGAGAGAGAGAGAGGATGAGAGGAGCTATGTGGTGGTGGTGGTGAAGAGTGGATTAGGGTAGAGAGAAAGAGAAGAGTAAGGGAGGGAGAGAGAGAGAGAGAGTGAGGGTGGTAGGAGGTATGTGGTGGTGGTGGTGGTGAAGAGGTTCGGATAGAGAGAGGGAGAGAGAAGGGTTAGGGAGAAAAAATGAAGTGAAATGGAAATGAGAGTGAGATAGTTGGGAGATTTGAATAAAAACCCTTTAGCGATGGATTTTAAGGCTATAGCGACAGATTTTAAGGCTATAACGACGGACAGTGTTGTCTTGTCGTCAGAAAAGTACACTGACCTTTAGCGATGGATTTAAGGGTTTTTAGCGACGGATAGTGTTGTCTTATCAAGTCAGAAAAGTACACTGACCTTTAGTGACGGATTTTTAAATTTTTTGCCAAAAAATCAAAAATGATGTGGCAATTATTTTTTTTCGTCTCAGTTTGATCCTCTAAGTTTGTAATTAGTTTCAAATTGGTCCCTTAAGTTTTAACTTAGTTTCAAATAAGTCCCTATTTTTTTTTGTGTTCACATAATAACATCGCTGAAAGGACCAAACATGAAACTAAATGACATAATTAAAGGACCAAATTGAAACATGATAGATATCATAAAACAACCAATTAAATAGCAAAGTGGAGAAATAAGAAAAATAAAAATAAGAAAATATCACTAGAAAAGGCTTGCCAAATAACTGCAACATCTGCGAGCAGAATGGTCATAAAAGGTCATCTTGCCCAACAACCCCACGTCCGCCACCCCAATCAACCACAAGGACCCAACCTGAAACACCCCAAACTACCACACATGTTGCACCAGAAGCTGCCACAACACAAACTACACTACAAAAAATGTTGCCTTTAGCGACGGAATTAGAGAGGGACTTTTTGTCCCTCGCAAAAACTGATATTAGCGACGGCATTAGCGAGGGCATAGAGCTGTCGAATTTTTTTAAGCATTAGCGACGGAAATTTTAGCAATAGCGACGGCCAGGCCGTCGCTAATGGTCTGGGCGGGAAAAATTAGCGACGGCTATAGTGTCCCTCGCAAATGTTTTTTGACCGTTCAACGCGTGGAACCGCGTGGAAATGTTCGTAACGGTTAGCGACGGCCCATGCCGTCGCTAATGCCGTCTCTAATGTCAAATTAATTTCCAAAACTGAATCTCAGAACAGAACCCCTCATTTCTCTCTTCTCCTCTCTCTCACTGCATCTCTCTCTCCGCCTCTCTCTCTCCGCCTCTCTCTCTCACCTACGACGGCCACCGCACCACCCCCATCACCTACCTACGACCTCCTCTCTCCGTCACCTCCTCACTCCGGCTCTCTCTCTTCGCCTCCTCACCGTCTCTCTCTCCGCCTCTCTCTCTTCCTACGGCCACCCAAACGCCGCCAACGCCGCCAACGCCGCCAACGCCACCACCCTCACAACCACCACCACCATCCTCACCTACCTACGACAGCTCCTCTCCGCCATCTCGCCCTCTCTCTCTCCGCCTCTCTCTCTCACCTACGGCCAACAACCACCCACCACCACCGTCACAACCACCCACCACCACCAGCACCTACTTTCTGCTGTCTCTCTCTCAGCCTCTCTCTCTCAGCCTCTCTCTCTCTCACCTGCGAACCTGAACTGTGCACCGCCGCCGCCACCACCACCGCCGCCACGACCACCACGAATTTCTGCCCTCTCCCTTTTGTAGGTTTTGACATTTTTTTTATGATATTTTTTTGATATTGATTTTTTAAATTTGTTTTGATTTATGTTTTTTGATTGATTTAGGATTGACATCGTTGGTGTTTGGAGTTTAAGAACCGCACCAGAGTGCGCATCGTCACCGAACAACCGCACCAGACGTCAATCTCATAACGGTTAGTTTAATTGAAAAATATTTAATTATTGTTTTGATGAACCCTAGGTTAGATGACTGTGTGTTGTTGATGGAAAAGGGTGAGGGACATCCTAACCCCCATATTTTGCTCGAAATCATCTCCATTGAGATAATTGCGAGACGATACTAACAACGGTAAGGTTGGGAGTTATATGAAATAACTTCCTTCACTACTTGGATGGAAAAGGGTTTTGTGCTATCCTTAACCCCCATATTCGGCTCGAAAGCATCTCCACTGAGATCATATTGATGCCACTAACTTGAAATATTATTGGGAATGTTATCTAACACGTTTTCTTAAATACGTGTAGATGAATTTGTATGAATTTAATCGTGATTGGGTGTATGATCGGTTATATCCGAGAAGAGCGGGTTTAAAGGAATCTTTTGTAATTGGGGTTGAACAGTTTCTTGTGGTAGCGTGGCGACATGAATTGGCTCAACAGGAAAAAGGGGTTAGATGTCCATGCTTAAAATGCGACGGTGAACCTATTATGACCGATGATGAAATCAGGGATCACTTGTATCATTGGGGGTTTAGGCCTAATTATTGGATTTGGGTAGACCATGGAGAACAACAATTTCAAAATTTTGAGATAGGGGCTTCAAGCAGTTCTGGTGTTGGTGTTCCACGTAATTTTATATTATTTAATTAGTTAGCAATTTTTAAAAATGTGTTTCATCTTACAGAGTAAGAAGGCATGACGCCCTATCACTGCTCCTGAGCTGCATAGAGCCACCCATGTGAGGAAAGGCACTGGCGAATATGTTGATGAGCGCTCCAAGATGACCCAGGTAAATATACATATTGATTTGTATTATATAATGTTCATTTGTCAAAATGGAGCGCTAATTTGTGGTTATTCAAAACAGGAGCAAATAAATGAGTTCATGACTCAGCTAACTCAGGGGAGCTGGAACCCTGATTCATTTGGCCAACTTACTCCTGAGATGAGAGATCTGGCAAACAAACATTGGGAGAAGACAGTAGGTTGGTCTAAGGGTCGCCTGTATGGTACGGGGCCCATGGCTCCATGTATGAGTCAGTCTGGGGCCGAGAGCAGCAGAAGACGGAGTCGACCAGCTTTTACTCCTGCGGAGACAGAGCATATCAGGCGGCTGGAGCAGGAGCTGCACGAGACTCGACAGGAGGTCAGGACCTCCTCTGAGGCGATGAGAAAGATGCAGCAAGATTATGAGAAGGTGACCCGTAGGCAGGAGCTGATGTTTAAGTATTTTAAGAATATGCAGCAAAATGAGCAGCAGCAAGATGAAGAGGAAGTTGAGGAGGAAGCTGAGGAGGAAGCTGAGGAGGAAGCTGAGGAGTCTGATGGTGGCAGCTTTTAGTTTTGTTGATTAAATATTTTGTTATAACATTTCAGATTAAGTGTTGTTGATTCAAATATTTTGTTATTGGATAATTTTTATTTTAAACTATTTTATGTATTTTATGTTATTAGATTTTATTATTTATTAATAAAATAAACAGGTATAAAAGCAGATAAAATAAAAAAAAATTTCATCAGGTTGAGCAGTAGCGTGGGAATTAGCGAGGGGCTTAGCGAGGGAACGTGGCCACGTGGTTGGGCAGTAGCGTGGGGGTTAGCGAGGGAAGGTTGCCACGTAGCTGAGCATTAGCGAGGGAATTAGCGAGGGGGTTAGCGAGGGAACGTGGCCACGTGGTTAAGCAGTAGCGTGGGAATTAGCGAGGGAACGTGGCCACGTGACTGAGCA
Organism: Astragalus membranaceus; assembly: GCA_039519185.1. NCBI lineage: Eukaryota > Viridiplantae > Streptophyta > Magnoliopsida > Fabales > Fabaceae > Astragalus > Astragalus membranaceus. The sequence continues at coordinate 76,297,944 of CM076849.1, read as the reverse complement.
GTAGCGAGGGAATTAGCGAGGGCGCGTGGCCACGTGGCTGAGCAGTAGCGAGGGATCTAGCGAGGGACACTGCCCTCGCTAATTAGCGAGGGACCCAAATCCCTCGCTAATCGCATTTGCGATGAGGGAATTAGCGAGGGAAGTTGTCTCTCGCTAATTCCCTCGCAAATGACTGTTAGCGAGGTAAAAAGGTGATTTAGCGAGGGACTTTGCCGTCGCAAATGACCTTTTTTTTTGTAGTGCTACCACAACTCAAACTACCACACATGTTGCACCACCCTCAACCCAAACAGCCACCACCCAAACTACCACCACTCAAACTACCACAACCCAAATATCACAACCCAAACCCAAACATGCACCAAAAACCAAACCTGGACCCAAACCCAAATCTGCGTCACAACCAAAAGCTAATCGACCAAAAACATTAGGTTTGTCAAAAGCAAAAAAATTCAACTCCATTACAGGAGGGACATCCACTTCATCTAGTGAAGTACACAGGAGGAAAGAAGCAAACACTTAATATCTAGCTAGGATCTTTTTTAAAGTTTCTAATTTGGAACAAATATATTTTGTCCGTGTTTTGGATATCCCTCAATCTATTTTGGGCATGTTTTGGCAGGATATGCGTGTTTATGAACACTTGTGTGACTTATGTTATGGTTAAATTAGGTCCTTTGGTGTTTATGCTACAATTTCAATTAGATCATTTATGTATGTCCTCTAGTTTCAAATTGGTCCTTTAAGTGTTTGAAACTAAATTAAAACTTAAGGGACCTATTTGAAACTAAATTAAAACTTAAGGGACCTATTTGAAACGAATAAAAATAATTGCCACGTCATTTTTAATTATTTTTTTTGGCAAAAAGTTTTTAAAAAAATTAAAAATTCCACGTCATTAAATATATTCCACATTAGCAGGTGCCACGTCATCAGTTAGCTGACACGTCATCAGTCGTTAACTCAGATAGATGAAAAGGACTTAAGTGAAACGATTTTGGGACTTGAGGGACCAAATTGAGAAAAAAAACTTAAAGGACCAAAGCGAAACAAATAAATAACTTAAAGGACAAAAAAAGCACTTTAGCCTAAAATGTCTTACAATAATGGTTTCACTCGAAGATTTTAGCATATAATAGAATATGTGGGAGTTTGACATTTTTTTACATTTTTCGATTAGGTGTTTTACATGCTTAATATACATATTTTACATGTGCTACTTTACATATTAATAATCTTTAAACCACCCCAACTATGATAGACTTTAATGTGAGATATGATTGAATTTATACTGCATATTAGAATTACATGAAAATTGGAAATTCTTAATTATAATGTTTAGAAAAGAAAACAGTGTGGTTGAACAATAAATGAGCAATATAAATATTTTATATAGAGGTATTTTTTAGTTCCTCTATGGTATCCATTTTAAGAAAAAAACTATAACTACTGTTATAAAATTATAAAATATTGTGTCTATACCATTTTGCGTATCCACTAGAAAATTATAAAAAAGTTATTTATAGTTTTAAATGTATACTATAAAATTCAATTTTATTTTTATATTATTAAAATAAATAAAAAGTATCAATATAGACGAATTTTAATTACAAAATGTGAGATAATCTCTATTTATTTAATTAATTGGCTTTGTTATTTAATTTACAAGATATGAGGGTATTAACTAACATCATGATCTTAAGTTCTTAATTAATTGATATTTTTCTTTGCCTAATTTGCCGAGCTTTTTAAAAAAAATATATTAGTTGAGATTTTTAAATTGCATTTTTTGTGACGATATCATTAATTAACTTAAAAATTTATTATATTTTACAATAATATTGAATAATGACAATTGTATTTGGTTTTTATATTAAATTAGATGTAATGGTATTGAATTTCTTTTTTGGTTTGATTGGTTCCAATCATGCACGTAATAAACAAATTACTATTCCATTTATAAGAATTTCTTTAATATCAATTTCATTAAAATGACTCATTCTTTTTTTTGACACAAAAATGATTCATTTTTATTTATTTGATGATTAATTTTTTTTCTCTTTTTTGATCATTTTGAATCTACATTTAAGGTTGGGAATAAGGCATTGATAGGCATAGGTGAATTTATTTCACATCGACAGAGAGTGTGTCAAATGGAATAACATTAAAGGAGATTCACATATATATATATATATATATATATATATATATATATATATATATATATATATATATATATATATATATATATACACGTTGACGGATCGTTAATTGATACACAAATTAATCAAAATATTGAATTTAAAAAGTTAATCTATATATGTACTCATTATTTGTTATTTTTTCATTAGAGATATTTAAGGAAAAGAAAGAAAACTTTTATTCTAAAAAGAAAAGAATGAAAAATAAGAGGCTACGTACGCACCTATATTTGTTAGAAGTGAAACCAGACACTCCAGCTGCTTTTTTCAACGCCTCTCTCCACTCATTTATTTTCTTCTGGCTAACTTTGGCTTCAATCTCATGCGTAGTTAATGCTTCTTCATAACTCTCATTCTTTTTGTGCAGAATAGAAGGTTGAACCTCATAAAAAATAGGCAAGAACAACATGTGTTTTTGATCTATTGAGAGGTCAATGATCTTCGCAAGTTCATCCAAACAATGTGTTGATGATGCATAGTTTGGTGAAAAAACTACAAGCCCAATCCTAGACTTTTGGATTGCTTTGATGAGAGTTTCACTTATTAGATCTCCTGGTTCAATTGTTGGTTCATCCATGAAGATTTTGGCTTCTTTGATTTCACATAGTTTAGGATAAAGGTATCCTATGAAACGCCTGCGTGTATCCGGACCTCGAAAACTGATAAACACATCGTAAGTGTAAGACGATTTACTAGATGGTGATGATGTTGGTTTGTTCATGGTAGCCAGAGCAGACCACTGGCTCTGCTCCTCTTGATGTGGAAGATCTAATGGAATCAGACTTTGATGAATTGAAACAAGATGCAAATGCACTTATTTAATTGCCTTATGATAAGATTTCCAATGAATAAAAAATATGAGTGCATTATAAAACTGTTTGTGTTAGTGGGAATGCATTATAGAACTGTCAGTGCACTGTAAAACTGTTTGTGTTAGTGTGAATGTTGTTTTTAATGCAACCAATCCAGACTAGGTATCCCAGATTCAAAATGAAAAGTACGTATAGTGGTATACTATAGCTATTAATTAGTATATTCTAATCCACTCAACTCGATGAATCAACTATATCTTTAATCAATCAATCAACTATACCTTTAATCAAAACACTCACTACCAAAATTACCAAATTACCATTTTTTTAACTCGCTTTTTATTCAATCTCACTTTTTTGTTTTTGTGGGTCTCACTTTCTCTTCAACTATACATTTAACCAATCTTCAGCTATCAACTATATCAACTATATCTTTTTTATATAAGGACTTTTTTATATTCTGATTTTAAATTACAACGGAAAAACGCTATATATTGTTGGTATAATTTCACTACTGATAAAATATTATAATTCTTTATTTTATTTAAAAATACTATAAAGATATTTGACTAAAAGCATATAAATTAAGTTTACTATTCAAATTATTTTAATCGCGCCAAATATATGTATTTTACTCTTGATGTAAATTAATAATTTGACATTAAATCTTATAATTTATCATTGTATGTGTGAACTAATTAAATTATATCCGACTATTTATACAAACAACACAACGGCATTTGTGCGTATGCACGGGTATACTGCTAGTATATTATAAGTTAAAAGTTTTCTAGATTGGGCCATGAAGCCCAAGTCCATCATTAGGCCTCGCCACGGCCCAATTGTGCGAGAGGAGCCTTCCTCGTTGGCAAACAACACGTCGCGCCTTATGCACTTTAGGAGGGCTTGCCTGGATCTGACGATCCGAGATGCACCAAGTCACCCATGCGCTGGAAGCGCACACCTGACGCCTATAAATACCAGCTCATCACCTAACTATTGACTTACTCTCGCTGACTTGAGCATTGGAGTGCCCTTACAGGTACCACCCCCGTCTTAGACTTTGAGCCCCCACTTCTGCAGGAGCCCTACCAACTATTCGCAGGTTGGTTTGAATCAGATTTGACCAAATCTGTTGCCCGAACCAAGTATAATTATTCGGTTTGGGTTGGTTCGGATTGGGCTCACGGGTCATTCACAAAAATATTAATTTTCTAAAATATAAAAAACAACACTTTTTTATGATATTCCGACAATTTAAATAGCTAAAAAAATTGAAAATCACACGAAATCAAACTCAAATCCACTAATAGTTTTCCCATTCATAGTATTAAAGTTTTACAACTTAATCATATATAAATTATTAAGGTAAAAATTCAAAGTAAATTGATTAAGGTCTTCATCTAATTGGTAATGGGAAAACAAAACATGTGATATAGCGCTCCAAACAGTGACCAAAAAGGAGAGACTCGGTCAAATTCTAACTGGAGTGGTAGTGGGATTTGGATCCTCTCCTTCCCACTAACCATTCATGTCCCTCCATCTTCTCTATCTCTCTCTTAAATTCATTCTCTCTCATCATTATTTATAATTTTTTAATCATTTTCTCTCTCCTCCTACCCTTGTATTTTGTGATGGAGAAGAAGGAGGGAAGGAGAGGACCCGAACACTGGTCGGTCCTGATCCATATTTTAGCATATGATCTAGGAAGATTAACAGTAATGTTTTTTGTTTCCGACTCGCACATCACACCCTTGGGTAGGGATGGCAAAACGGGTTTGACCCGCCGGCCCGGCCCGCCAACCCGACAAAAAAGGCGGGTTGGGTTGAGATATTGTGACCGCTAACACACTGAGCCCGCCCCGCCAAAAGGAGAAATCTGCGGGCTTAAGACAAGAACAGGGTGGGTCGGCCCGCAAGCCCTTTTTTTTTTAAAAAAACATCAGAGTCAGACTCACCGGTCCATTTTATAAAATAAAAAATCAGGGCCTAAAATTAGAATCCAGCGCACTGCGCACTCCAAGCCCAACCCGTTTTGTTCATTTTAGGTTTCACTTTTCACTTCTCAAACAAAAGATATATAGTTAATCCTAGTAATTTTAATGCTATTATTGTTTTATATTTTTATTTCTGTTAAAAAAGGCTTTATAAAAAAACAGTTTTAAAAAGTAGGTGAAAAATCAAATTGAAATTAAAATGTTAAAAATAGGTGAAAATCTTGTTCAAAAAAATTGTAAAAAAAAAAAAAACTAGGCGGGTCTGGCCGCCAACCCGCCACTTGGCTGGCCAGGCCAGTATGTTGAGCTCACGGTTAGTTGCGGGCCAACCCGCCCCGCCCCTATTTTAACGGGCTTTAGGCAAAACAGTGCAGCACGGGACGGGCCGGCCCGTTTTGCCATCGCTACGTGTGGGGGCAAAGGTGCTCTTGCTTCAAAGTTACTAAAGTTGTAGAAAAATGCCGTACAAATATTTAAATCCAAAGAGAAGTGCCAAAACCCTCTAAAAGATTAGAAATAAACAATGCAAACAAAAAAATTTGGCATTTCAAAGTTTTCGGCAACCTAAGGAAATTAAAAAAACCCTTCTCCTAGGTCAGTGAAAATTTAATGAAATGCATTCTCCCCTTCTGCATGCACTGTTATCGAAAATTCAAAGTGGTCCATCAACTGTGTTGTCTAAAAATTAAATAAAAAAGCTCATGGACCTTCACGTGATTTACAGTTTACCGAGTCATTTATTTTAAGTTTTTAACCCACTAAGAGCTTGTTTTACCTTTAGATAGGAAATCATATAATATGAAGTAGGATAGGAGTTCGGATCGTCTACAGCAATGTAGAGGGTGCAGCAAGTTGCTGCACCGTCCGATCTAGAGAGAGAACCGCGCAACAATTGTTCTCTCTCTAGATCGGACGGTGCAGCAACTTGCTGCACCCTCTACATGCTGTAGAGGATCCGATCTCAGTAGGATAGAGATAATAAATCATGTGTATGATGTACAACAACCAATAAAAAATAAGATAATATGTCCTATTCTTTTTTAAGTACAAATTTAACATGTTATTTAATAATATATTTTAGATAAATCAATATATATGTTTTTGACTGGACCACGAGACCCACCCCAGTATTTGGACAGGGATAAACCCAATAATTTAGATCTATATCCATAATAAATCAGCCCATTTATGACTATCAAGACTCGACGACTCAGATTCACCCGATCGATCCAACGGCTCAGAGTTGACACAGACACTACAAGAATGTGCTAATTTACCTACCACATATTTCCGAGGGATTTTTTTTGGTCGCTAATATCTTCGTTTCCGACCGATAGTTCCCAGCTCGCTACGTGTTTAATGCATTTCCCGCTTATATTTCCGAGGGAATTTAAATCCCTCGAAAATTTCCGAGGGAAATTTCCCTCGGAACTGAACCATTATCCGTCGGAAACTGTTTTTCCATAAAACTAAAACCCGTATCATTACGCATTCCTTCCTCTATTCACAAACTCTTTACCCCTACGCATTCCTTTCTCTATTCGCCACCACCACCACCGGCCACCACCGCGCTCACCTTCGCATCGCCGGCCACCATCGCTCTCACCGTCGCACAACAACGCTGCTTCTCCTCCTCCCGTCGCACAGCAACGCTTCTTCTCCTCCTCCCGTCGCACAACAACCACAAGACAGTGTCTTCTCCTCCTCTAGTCGCACAACCGCAACAACCACAACGCTGTCTCTCTCGCTTCCCTCTCTCAGTCGCGAAAACAGTGTCTCTCTCGCTTCTTCTTCTTCTTCTTCTTCTTCTTCAGTTCTTCTTCTTCTTCTCAGGTTAGTTTCTTCTTCTCTTCTTTGACGATTGTTTGATTTGGAGAAAATTGTTCAGTTTCTGCTTGAATTGAAAACCCTAATTTATGATTTTTTTTAATTTGGAAACCCTAATTTTTTTAATTTGAAAACCCTAATTGTTGAATTTGTTGTTAGGTTGACATGAATTCAGGGAGTTTAAGGAAGCCAACAAGGTGGACAGGCTGGATTGTCCTGTGGACTGCTAACACAGAGAGGTATAGGCACTGAGTCTCAAAATATCACTAATGCTTCTTTTACTTTTTCTGATTTTCTTTACCCCCATGGTTGCACTTGTACAGTTCAACTTCAAACTATTATCACACCATTTGTCATTATTCATTACCTTGTTCCTTACCATTCTTTTGGATTTTATGACATAATATTGTTGCAAATCCTACATCTGGATGTTATGATATTGTTTATATGTGTGTATATATATATATATATATATATATATATATATATATATATATATATATATGTATATATAGTCCTTGCATGACTTGTTATACCAGTTTTGTGTGTGATGTTTGTTTAGTTAACTTTTCTTTGAACCAAGATCCATTGATGCCATCCTTTCATAATGACTTTTTCTAATATATGAAATTAACCAACTCAATCATTGAATCCTGTGATATTATTTTGGTAATCATGTATAGAACTTCATAGATAATTTAGACATCCATATCATAGGTATAAAGTTTGCAATCTAATAATAGATATTTGCTGACATTTTGTTAAAAAAATAAAGGGGAGCAGTGAAGTGTCAAATGGTTTTTGTGTTTTGTTAATTTTATCAACTTCATGAGAGCTTTTAATTAATGGTTAGCTCAGTAAAACTTGCGTATATAATAAGTTATTAAAAGCTGAATGTATGCCGACACTTAAACTTTGTTTCAATGGATCCATATTATCTCTTTCAGTGTGTATAATCACTTTACATACTCTTTCAAATTATTTATTTAAAGATCGAGATAGCACTTAATTTATGTGGCTTTAAGTTGTCAATGAAATGTAATTTTGTGCGTTTCTGTAAATTTTACTTGCTTGTAAGCATTTGTAGAGAGAATAAGAACTTAACAGGAACTGCTAGGTATGCCAGTATGAATACTCATCTTGGAATTGGTATGCTCTCATTGTCTCACTTGATCAAGTACCTTTTCTTATATCTTTATTGATGGCCATTGATTTTGATTTGAGTTTGTCCATTTCACGCTTTAATAGAGCAAAGCCGTAGGGATGATTTAGAGTCACTTGGATATGTTCTTATGTATTTTTTAAAAGGAAGGTAATTAGTCTTTCACATCTCTTATTTGGTTTTCTTATATCTTTTAGTTGCCTATTGTTTCTTATTTGGTATTTCTGTAGTCTGCCCTGGCAGGGATTGAAAGCAGGCACTAAGAAGCAGAAGTATGATAAAATCAGTGAGAAGAAAGTTTCTACTTCTATTGAGGTATGATTGAGTGATAAAGAAGTATTTTGTTTCATATAATGTATGTTATTTTTAGCTTTTAAAATCATGATTGATAATAGATTGCTTCTTTGTTAGTCTCTCTGTCATGGCTATCCCTCAGAATTTGCATCATACTTTCATTACTGTCGGTCACTGAGGTTTGAAGATAAACCAGATTATGCTTATCTGAAACGCTAAGCACTGCTAATGAAACGCTAAGCACTCTGAAGTTTGCCCAGCAAGCCAAGCTCATTCAGAACAATGTAATCACCTATTTAAATGCATGCATCCTATGTAAGCCACAGCATTATATTACTTACACTACAAGAATAAATTATGCAGGATGCAATATCTTGTACTGGCTGTGGTTTGATGTTGCCATGCAAAACCATGAAGAAGATTAAGGATTCAAGTTGTGCTCCTCAGCATAATTGTAAACCTTGTGCAAAGGTTAAGTGAATGACTCATTTAAGATGTCTTCATTTTCTTGGTTTAATAATATATTTATTGCTAAATTTAATTTTCAGTACTGATTGTGGCATTTGCAAAAAGATTTGGCACCATTCAGATGGCGGTGATTGGGTGAGATTGTCAAATTCTCAATTAGATGTCTGCTTCATTTTAATTTATTTTTATTTCAATATAGAATCAAAATTTTGAGATATTGTGGGACTGAATTGAGTCAGGTATGCTGTGATGGTTGTAACGCGTGCGTGCACGCTGAATGTGACAAAGTTTCTAGCAAATTTTTCAAGGTATTGCATAATGGTTAACAGAGCACTTCATATCTCTTTTTACTATTCTTTTGCTTTGTATGGTGTCCATAATTCAAAAAAGTACTTATGCTGACTGACTAGTTTCTTGATGTAGGATATGGAAAATATAGATTACTATTGCCCAGATTGCAAGCGAGAGTTTGACTGCAAATTATCAGCATCACAAACATACATATCAAAAATTATGTATGTAGTAATTACCCATTCCCTTCCATTGCCATTCTTAATAGGGGCATTCAGCATTTTGACTTTACTCTTTGAATCCTACAATCCATTGTTCTGTTTGAGACAGGTCAGTAGAGAACAGCGAAAAACCCGTGTTACTAGAAAATCTACCAGTGGTGTGCAACGACATGAAAAGAATTTATATTCCAAGGCTTCATTTGTAAGCCTTCAACACCTCTTTTATATAATATCTTTCTAGAATTCGTACTTTTGGAGATGCTCTCTATCCACCTATCCATTGTTAACGAATATAGCTACTAGAAGTTGAGAACCAATATAATCATGATTTTTTCACACTCCTTTTCTTATCTCTTCCTTTACAACTCTTTTAACTCTCCCTTCCCCCTCCCTCTTCACACCCCATTTAGCAGTTGACAAAATCTTTTTATAAACCAATAAAAGAAATTTAGGCGATAAACTACTACATCATTCCAGAAGAATTTCATATAGTTTTTTATTATTAAATTTTCTTGCAGAGTTATGTGCAAGTGTGCATTGTGTGGTTCAACTTCAAGGAAGCATACATTGACCGAATGGGAACGGCATGCAGGTTGTAGAGCCAAAAAATGGAAATATAGTGTGAAAGTAGAAAGCACAATGCAACCACTAATAAAATGGGTTTGTGTCAGTTCTTGCTAGACTAGAGGCGTGACAAATCGTTCTGGTTGCTTGTGTGTTGGTCTGTTTTGTAATAGCAGTCATGAAGAACGATTAATCTCACTTGAGTTAATTTAATGCTGTCTACACAAGTTTTATTTCTAAACTTCTTCCAATTATAAGGCTGAGAATATACTCCAGTCCTGTAATGTGTGTGCATTACATTCTCATATATCCATATTATTTTGTGTTTCTTTCTCATTTTTGAAATAAAATATCGATTTCTTCAGATCAAAGAACATAATTACCAAGCTGCACATTTAGATCAGAAACGTGTGCTTTCCTTTTTGCAAGGTAAACATGTATTTCATATGCACTGTTACACGCTAAAGCTTTCATTTCTTTTATGTGATGTGTCATATTGCAGTCTTATGCTATGTTAAATATATTTTGAAATTGGGAACTTAGTTTAATTTACTTTATTGCCTCAGAGAAGTATGAGCCAGTTTATGCAAAATGGACAATGGAAAGATGTGCGATTTGCAGATGGGTTGATGATTGGGAAGATAACAAAATTATTATCTGTAACAGGTGTTTCATCATCATTCATGATTTTCATTCCAAGTTGTAAAGTTATTATGGATATGTTAAAATTCGGTTTCTGATTTACAAGGCTTTAAAGCATGAAAAATCAATTACTTCATGTTCACTTGTTCACTATACAGGTGCCAAATTGCAGTCCACCAAGAGTGCTATGGGGCAAAGAATGTTCAAGATTTTACTTCCTGGGTTTGTAGAGTGTGTGAAACTCCTCATGTTGAAAGAGAGTGCTGCCTCTATCCAGTAAAAGGCATGTCTATCTACAATTAGTACTTTCTTCAGTCTGACTGTTTTTGCTGTATCACATGCTATTAAAATTCATAATGTAAGTAGGCAACACTGAGAAATAGGCAATTTTTCATACCTGTCGTGATTGACTTGACTTTGCTAGATCATCAATCTCTACAAACTAATCTATGCATGCATTCGATATGTCCTATTTCTAGAATAACTTATTTAAGTATTTAATTAAGCTAGAATAATTTGTTGAATAAGTATTTAGTTAAATTGTTTACACAAACATACCCTACTTTTGAAGTCCTGGTATTGTCTACTTAGTACTTAACATTTAAATGACTTTTTATCCTTTTACTTTTCTATCAGCTGTCGGTTCTGTCATCCATTGCTAATTTGCTTTATTTTTCATCTCATTTATATGCTTTATTTTTCATCCACTTCTTTTTGCTCTAAATATTAATTTCCACCTAACTAATCTTTGTCATTTTTCAGTGAAAGTTCTGATCCTGTGAAGGCCCTTTTTGGCATAGAACTTAGTAGCAGGTACTTTTTGAGACTTCTTGAACAATTGTTGGCCTAATGTGCAATAAGTTAATCACAGCCACAATGTGTTGGTGCTTAATTTGCTCTCATTTGTGCATTTTTCTTGTTACTATTTGTAGCTAGTGAATTTACTATCCAACTAGTAGTATGGTATATATTAGGAAACATCAAAGAGTAAATCAGGGAAAATTGAATAATTAATGTAGAAGCATGCATTTTTTGGTGTTCTTTTCTTTTCATTATTTAGAGGCGTATGGTTGCAAATTAACTGAACTTGATAACCAGAGTGGAGAGGCTAGACAGGGCTCATTTCATATTACTTTAGGTCTATAATTTTGTGTTCATGACTCTGTTAGTCTTTTTCCATATTATGGTTTTTATTGTTTTTGGTTTCTTGATTGTTCAGTTTGTTCGTTTCTTTTGGAAGAGGGAATCAAACCAGAAGGTATGGAACCATAGCTGTCAAGGAGACATGGATAGTGAAACTTCAAGATGCTGGAGAGAATTTGGATGCCTCTATAAACAAGAACACTTACAATATCTCTGATCCTATTGACTTGGAGGAATTGCATGCCATCCTATGTGTAATATATACTTCAATAATTATAGGGATTCTTGTCGGTGGTTCATTTCTTTTGGTATTTCTGCTTAGCATTGTAGTGAATGCTAATATACTATTGTTTAATTTCTTTGTAATATGTTGGCTCAATAATATTGGAGTTATGAATGGATGATTGTTGATATAGTTTCGATTGTCATCAGTATGTAATGAAAAATATTTGTGGTGCTTGAATAGATGACTGTTGGGATATAGTTTATTTTTTTTGCTGTGAATTAATATTTCCGAGGGATTTGCGAGGGATATTTCCGAGGGATTTGCGAGTGATATTTCCGACGGAGTTTCCGAGGGATTTGCGACGGAAGCGCTTCCGAGGGAATTTTCCGTCGAAAATCGTTTGCGAGGACTGTTTATCCCACGGAATTTTGTCCGTCAGAAATTCTGTCGGAAACGTGAATTAGCGACCGATTTTCCTGCTTTTCCGAGGGATTTTTCCCTCGGAAATCACCGAAATTCTTGTAGTGAGATTCCTATAAATAGTCACATACATTGTCCAAAATACGTACATTCTCATTCCTTGCTACACTCTATAAATCTCAATACTGACTAGAGCGTCGAAGTGCATCACAGGTACCCCATCCGGGATCACTTTGACATATCACTTGGACGGCAGGAGACCTACCAGTCGCAGTCACCGGATCCAGACCGGATGACCACAAGGCGCAAGGTACAGAACATTGGCGACCACGGTGGGAGCTGTATAGCTTTCACCTTATCTATACCTCTCAAGAATTCTCTCCTGCATTCCAATGGCACCCCGAGGCAGACCCCGGGTTCGAATCATTGCAGTGTATCAACCCCAACCTGAAGGCACCCCTGAAGGCGTTGCTGTGACCCTTCAGGGCGACACTGTCGAAGTCCCGGCTCCCCAGCCGGCTCCGATTTTGCAGTCAGATCAGGCTCAGAACCTTGTCCACCAAGAAGAAGTTCCAACCGTCCGCCAACTCTTGAACCTTCTCAACAACCGCACTCATGCCATGCCATGGCAAGAGGACGCCTCATTCGGATGGAGAGGCGTGTTGCATCAATGCCTGAGCAGCCTCGCCCTCGCTGGAGCACTCCTCCCCTAAGGACTGTGAATTCGAGGCCTATTAGGTCCCCACCTCGACGATGGCTCAACCATCGCTCTCCACCTCGACGAAGACGAGCTCGTCGATCTCCTTCCCGACGACGTAGGCATCAAGGGTCAGGCTCTCCTCCAACCTCGCCCGACAGTACCTACTGGCCGGATGACTCTCCATCCAGGAGCTCACAAGAGGCATGACAGTACCTACTTGCGTCCTCTAATTCACGTGAGAGGTCCCGAAGCCGAGAAAAGTCCCACAAGAGGCATCGCCACAAATCCAGATCGAGGAGATCTCCTACCCAACGTGACCGCCGAGACTTAGATCTCGGGGACGGGTCACCTCGCTACACTCCATGGATCTCCCATGATGGACCTTTCACCAGGAAGATCAATGATTGTCCAATCCCGAAGGCTTTGGAGAAGCTTCCAAAGCTTAACATGTACGACAGAACCGAAGACCCTGATAGCCACTTGGCCTACTTCTGTCTCATGATGCGCTACCGGGGGGCCAGAGAACCCATTCATTGCAAGATCTTCCCCCTCACTCTTGAAAAGTCCGCGCTGGATTGGTTCCAGGAGTTGAAGCCAAACTCAATCTCATCATGGGGACAGCTAGTAATTATGTTCCAGGCTCGCTTTACTGCCGCCCGCTTAAAATCTAAGTCGGAAGAGGTGCCCAAGGCAGTCAGACAACGTGACAATGAATTGCTCAGGTAGTATGTGGAGCGCTTCAACAAGGAAGATGAAAGTGTCTGGAACTTGGAAGATAAGCAAAGAGTTTTCTGGATGAACGGCAGCCTCCGGAAAGGAAGCCTGTTTCAGATTGATGTGGGGGTTAATAAGCCCCGATACTTGGGCGAATTCCTCCGAAGATCACTGAAATACATAGACTATGAGGAAGATGATATGGCTTACAGAGCAGCAGCTTAGGATGGAAATGACAAGGAAGAGCCTCGTGACTCCCTACCGAAGAGGGACCCCGACGGGGTACAACGTGAGACCCTACCCCGCTGTTTCAATGAGCATACCCTCCTCAATACATCTCGAGCCAAGATCCTTGCTGAATGCGCAAACACGGAGTTTAAAGACATCAAGATGACGTAGAAGCGCTGATTCAAAAGGGAAATCTCCTGCAGAATGGTCTCGATCACCCTGGAAGAGATCCAGATCGCCCCGCAAAGGCAAGGCAGTGGCCAGCGAAGTCACCAATGCTGCCAAGGATGATGACAGTGATTCCTCAGAAAAGAAGGACACCCGAAAGTCCAAGGGAAAGCCAGTCGCCATGGTCCTCCTTGGAGGAGACCATTTGGTGGGCAGCCTGACGAACAAATCTATGAAGAGAAGGTGGAAGGAAATTCTGATTGTTGCCTAAACCTCAGCACCTAAGGAGGGACCAACAAGGCCACCCCTGGCCTTTGGAGACCAAGAATTGCTAGACGGAAAGCCTAACAAATACGTCCCACTCCTGATCACGACCGTCATGGCCAACGTCGAAGTGAGGAGAATCCTGGTCGACCAGGGAAGCTCCACAGACATCATCTTTGTGGACTTGCTGAAAGTTTTGAACATCTCCACTAATGACCTTACCCCAAACCATGGTACAGACTTGACTGGGTTTAATGTCTCGATAGCCAAGCCACTGGGCCCCAATGAAGTGATGGTCACTTATGGAGATCCTGATGGTGAACAACCTCTGTTTCGAACTGTGAAGACACCCTTCCTAGTCCTCCTATGCAAGTCAATCTATCAATGCATAATTGGGAGGCCGACATTAGGCAGGCTGGGAGCAGTGACCTCGACAGTTCACCTCAAGATGAAGTTCTACACCTTGGACGACAAGATCGTGACTCTCCAAGCTGACTTGGGGGCAGCCCGCATGTAACACCCCGTTAATTTCTAACTTGTAGAAATTACCGAAATGCACTACTGGCATACCTCAGAGTACCTCCTGTTTTAAATACTGAACACCTACTAATACTTGATGCTAAAAACCATCAAGCGCGTTACATAACTTAACATAAAAATACATAAAGCGTTCTTACACCACTCAACTAGTGTTCAGTACCAAAATAGAAAGTGTGCGGAAGCGATTTACAACTTTATAACATAAGTCGTACAATCGTACATACTAAGGGTCTGAATACAAGTACAAAGGAAACTGAAATACAAGACATAAAGAAATAAAGATAGCGGCTGCTCCTCAAACATCTCCATGACCATGCCTCATCATCTTCAACTTAGCCTGCAATTCTGAAAAACAACAACATGGATTGGGTGAGACAACTTGTCTCAGTGAGTTCTATCGAGACCCCTTGCTAACTCTCTCGGTTCAATTATGCTTGATTCGTTATCTAAAACTCATAGTCCTCAAAGTTGACTATGCGGCTGAACTATGCTCAATCACTGAGCCTAACAATGAACTATGCTCAATCACTGAGCCTAACCATGAACTATGCTCAATCACTGAGCCTAACAATGATTATTAGCGTGTCACCGGTCACTTGGCAAAATAAGCTTCCGGTGAACCCAATACACTAATCACTAGTGGGCAAACCTCAAGGGGCCTAGGTTTATAGGGCTCATGACTTCCCCTCCCCTAGCACACTAAACTGAAATAGGGTCGTCACCCTAACCTGATGTATATATTTTAATATACCTTGAACAATGAGCAGTGAACAATGATCTGTGAACATGACAATGAGCTTGTATAACAATGGTCTTAATCTTAACCTAATCTTATACTTAACATGATCTTGTCATTAGGTGATCTCACACGGAATTACTAACGTTGTTATCTTAGTTTATAACTATCCATTACCTAGTCCACATCATAATGTATCGCCCATACTCCACATTATGATAACCTAACTTAAGCATAATCGATCTCATAAATACCACATCGGGCCATCACATAAGCAAAGACATGAACATAACATAAAATTTCTTGGATCGTACTTGATTTCATGATACTAATATGTTTCCATCCTTGGGAAACCTTGAGGAGTGGATTAGAAGGGACTTAGGACCAATCAGAACGACTTAGGACATAGTTTAAAATTGAGTACCAGCAAGAGACACACGACCCGTGCGCCTTGGCGCACGATCCGTGCTCAGTTTTCAGAAAATCCTCTACGAATACCAGAACCTCACGCACGACCCGTGCCCAGGGGCGCACGGTCCGTGCGTGACTACCAGAAATTCAGAAAAGTCAGTTTTCGTGTTTTCTTGTTCACTCCGATCGTTCCCGTATCCATTCCGATTCACATCCGAACTTAATAATACATCAAAACAGTCATGGAAACCAATCAATCATCATCAACCAATCAACAACATAACAACAATCAACGATTCAACATAATCAAACACATAATTTAACGATTCATCCAAGTTTTCATAAAACGGTTCAATACCGGTTTTCATAACTTACGAGACCAAAACTCGAAACACAACACACATGACCATAACATCCTAGTGAGTATAGAACTCACCTATTTGCCGAGACTTCAATGATTCAACCGTTCCCGAGAACCACGAACTCTCCTCGGACTCGATCACAACACCGACTCACGAACTTTCTCCGGAATCGCTCCAAAGCTGCAAGGATGGGCTGATCGAACCTAGCTTCTCCCCACTTCGAATCTAGCTATCAAATGATCTCCCTAATGCTTGCTATGGTTTCTAGATCAAAGTGTGAAGCTCAATCCTCACATGCAACACTCTTCACTTCCATTTTGAGATGGAGGTTCATCAATGGTGAAATGGAGATGGATGGGTTTCAGCTTGCAAAAATGGTATCAATGGGAAGAGGAAGGGAAATGATGAAGGATGGTGGTGAGAAACAGGACATGCATGGAATTTCTGAGGAACCCTCCCCTCTTCTTCTCCTACCTCACGCTCTCCTCTCCTCTCCCTCTCAATCTTGCTGTTTTTCTTTTTCTTGGTAATGAAGTGTTTTTCTTCACTTGGTCCAGCTGAGGGGGGCATATAAGGGGCATGGAAAAAGGCTAAAATACCCTTTACTTAAACATTTCATTCCCTATGACTCCCTCAACCCTAATCACCCTAACTTAGCATAATTAAATTCCCAATCACACACACAATTTCATACTTAATAAATCAAACAAGTCATTTTTAATTTAAATAATTTCAATCAATGGAATAAATCACTAATAATTAATATTATGCTAATATAATTAAATAGTAAAATAGGGGATGTGACACCGCAAGTGTTACTACATGAGCTTGAAGAATCAACAAGAGGCTGAAGAAGTTGGCAAACCAAGCAAAAAGATGGGTAACGAGGTTGAAGTAAACTTGGCTGATCTGGATGTCAGGTATGACCCAGATAGTTAAGAAGAAGAAGAAGGTGATGACATCCAAGCCAGAGAGTTGAAGAAGCGCATCAAGAGGCCTGAACCAGACGGTGAATTTATCTCCATAAAATTGGGCGATGACCCCGCAAAGACTGTCAAGATAGGCTCCGACCTTCCTGATGAGATAAAGTAGAAGCTCACCGTCTGCCTGAAGCAAAATACTGATTTGTTTGCCTGGTGTGTACCTGACATGCCAGGGATACCACCCGAGGTAGCCTGTCACCATCTTACTATAGACCCCAAGACCAAATGGGTGGCCCAAAAAAGAAGAGTTCAGAAGGGGGGAGAAGGCTGAAGCTGCTACTAGGACTGTAAAAGACCTCATAGAGGCAAACTTTGTAAAAGAGATTAAGTATACCATGTGGATGTCTAATGTAGTCCTTGTTAAGAAATCAAATGGAAAGTGGCGTAAGTGCGTTGATTATAGCGATCTTAACAAGGCATGTCCAAAAGACGCCTTCCACGCCCCTAGCGTAGATAAGTTAGTTGATAACGCTTCCGGTTTTCGTTTATTATCTTTTATGGATGCATACTCAGGGTACAATCAAATCCCGATGTACTCACCGGATCAAGAAAAAATAGCATTCATGACAAATAAAGGAAATTACTGTTGCTGACGAGGCGTTGCGCGCGGTACTGCTCCGGGAAACCAAATCCGACAAGAAGCCAGTCTACTTCGTAAGCAAGGCACTACAAGGACCAGAGTTAAGATATCAAAAGGTAGAAAAAGTCGCCCTCACACTGATTATCGCAGCCAGATGCTTAAGGCCTTACTTCGTTGCACATCAAGTGGTAGTCCGCACCAACCAGCCAATCCGACAAATTCTTCATCGACCAGACCTGGCAGGAAGAATGATTAAATAGGCAGTCGAGCTCTCGGAATTTGGGATCAAATATGAGTCAAGACCAGCCATGAAAGCACAAGTCCTGGCCGACTTTGTAGCTGAAATGACCTTGCCTCCAAAAGAAAGCAACGTTGAGGCGACATGGCCCTCCATGTAGTTAAATCATCAAATAGCAAAGGAAATGGCGCCGATCTAATTTTAGAAAACTCATAGGGTTTGATGGTTGAAGTATCATTGACTTTCTCATTTTCCATCTCCAACAATTAAGTAGAGTATCAAGCCTGCATAGCTGGCCTGCAGTTGGCCAGAGACTTCGGCTACACAAGTTGAGTTACACATAGATTCACTATTGGTGGTGTCACAAATCAAAGAAGAATTTGGTGTCTTCGATACCATCCTACAGAGATACTTGGCGAGAGTGCGCGAACTCCTTAAACTATTTGAATTTGCGGAAGTAAAGCATGTGCCCCGAGGTGACAATACCAGGGCTGACATAATTTCCAAGCTGGCTAGCTCAAAGGCACCCGGGAACCATCGAAGTGTCATCCAGGAAACTCTATCCCAACCAAGTGTCTCCTTGGACACTGGAGCAGTCGCCACCATCCTCACCATAGAGACCAGTCCAATCCTCAGATATATTCTTGAAGGGCAAGAGCCCGACGACGACAAGGAGGCAACTTCGATAAGAAGGCAAGCATCATCTTAATCAATTATCTAGGGAAGACTCTTTCGTAGAGGATTTTCAATGCCTCTATTAAAATGTGTTGATGAAGATGAAGCTGACCATATCCTCGTAGAGATCCATGAGGGGATCTGCGGACAACACTTGGGAGGTTTGGCCCTGGCAACAAAGGCATTAAGAGTAGGATACTATTGGCCCACTAAGAACGAAGATGCCCAGAGGTATGTCAAGAAGTGTGACAAATGCCAGAGATATGCAGACTTGCATATCGCCCCATCAACAGAGTTGACGTCTCAAACTTCCCCCCGGCCCTTCGCTTGGTAACCTAAGAGGACTACGTCGACGACTAGATGAAGCAAAAGGCAACTGGCCGGACGAACTACCCTATGTCTTATGGGCATACTGAACCACACCACATTCTTCAATAGGAGAATCACCGTTCCGTCTTGCGTACGGAACCGAGGGTGTCATACCTGTGGAAATTGGTGAGTTAAGCCGGAGGGCTGAACATCCAAACCTACAAGAAACCAATGAGCAGAGGATCCGAGAGAAGCTGGACCTCGTGGAAGAATTCAGGAGCCAGGCAGCCCTTCAAAACACCGTGATCAAGCAAAGAATGGCAACAAGATTTAATGCTAAAGTGGTTCCTAGAAGCTTCGAGGTGGGCGACCTTGTCCTACGAAGAGCAAATGTCGGTTTAGAAAATGTCGCCCAGGGGAAGCTGGCCCCAAATACTAGGAAGGACCCTACAGAATAACCGCGGAAACCGGCATTGGCACTTTCAAGCCTAAATCATTGAACAAGGAACCAATACCCAGGACCTGGAATGCCTACAAGATAAGAAAATTTGTTGTCTAAGAAAAACACTTGTATTGAATGTGAAAAACCAATGTAATTGCATGAATGAACAATACACAATGATGAATGAAATGTATTTCACAACATCTCGTCAAATTTTTTTTTTTCAAATTCTCATTATTACATGCAGGATAGCAAGTCCAGCCCCAACTCAACAGCAGGGGACCAAACAACCAACTTAGAAATCCCCACGGTAAAAAGCGGCGGCATGAGATCGACGCTACGATCATTTGCGCCTTCCTATAAACCGGGGAGCGAGTCAACCGACTCGCTTCATTTGGCGACTTTAAACGTGTTGCAACCCCTGAAGGGCGAGTTATAATCAGGTCGGGTCTTGATAAATTGTCCCCAGGGTATACCTGACCACGAGGTGACGTTGGTGTTTGTTGCACCCCGAAAAATCCTGGGAGGGATCTTCCTTCGCACAACGGGATTTTAGAGTCGCCACCAATATTTTTTAGGGGTAAAACATCGGAAAAACCTTTTTGGAAGGCAGTGGTCTTTGGAACCATTAGATTTGGGTTCGGGGGTCTAATTACGTATGGGGAAGGTATTAGCACCCCACAACGTCCCTTCAAAGAAGGGTTACCTTAATTAAATGTGTGACTTGCAAAGTTGATTCAGAAAAAATGCTTTGTTTTTATCTCTTTTGAAAAATGTTTTATTTCGGAAAAGTGTTTGGTTTTTGAAAGAAAAAAAATGTTTTTGGTTTGTTGTGCTTGACGGAGGGGATCCGCTCCTACGTATCTCCCGGTGCGATGGAGAATTCAAAGCTACGTAGTTCTGGTTTTCTAGAAAAAGGTTTTTGTTTTTTTTATCTTGTTAAATTGTGAAAATTTAGGCATTCATGATGATCAATTGAGCAAAGGCTCCAAGTGATCGCCACTAGTACCTCATTGTTGATAATCATGCAAGCAAAGGCTTCGCAAGACTACTAACAAAGTTTGATTTTGAAGAGTTTTCTCAATTGGATTGATTTTTGTTTAGGTAAAAGAAAATCTGTTATTTGGGAAAAGATTTGTGAGAAAAAAAAGGTTTACTTAAGGGAAAGAAACGAAATTTAAAAAGAGAAACAGGGGGTGTTGTGTTATTAAAAGTGAGGTACGGATAGCAAAAGAGGCTATATTTTTAAAATGGGGGGGGGGGGGTGCGAACAGTGAGCCCAGCTTGTTTTTGTAAGCTGGGCTGCGCTTCTTTTTAAAACGAAAAAAAAAGGAATAGGCCATTTCGAAAAGTAAATCGTGGGCTTCAGGGGGTGGCGCGCCGAGTAAAACGAAGGGGTGCTAATAGAAATCTGAGAAAATTAAGAGTGAAAGCACGAAAAGGCCCCTGCACTCCTACTATAAAAACTTAACCCTAAATTGGAAACCCTAAAAAAGGCTCTCTCTTCTTACGGCGCCTCACCCTCCCCCAAATATCAAACCCTAAAATTCTTCTCTCTCTCTCCTTACGCCGTCCCACCCCAAAATGCTCCAAAGCCAAAAAAAATTCTCTCCTCTCTCCTTGTCCGCAGATCTACCCCTCTCTCCCTACGGCGCCGCTTTTGTTCTTTTCTCTTCACCAAGAGACTGCTTTTTCCTTCTTCGCCGTACTGATCTCTCTCTCATCCATCGGTGACGACGCAAAACGAACGGAGAGAGAGAGGGGGCACGAACGACAGCCACCGGGGTGAGCCGGGTCACGATGGCGTCGGTTGGGGGTTGTTAGAGAGAAGCGATGATGGATAGTGATGGTTTTGTGGACAGTGGTGGTGGACACTGTGGCGATTTACGACGGAGGGGGGGTGTTCGGTGGTTCTATTGGTGGTGGCTGCCGTGGGAGAGAGAAGCCATGGTGGCTGTTTGGTGGAGGAAAGGGGGGGTTTGGGTGGTGTACGGTGGCGTTTTTTGGACGGCGGTAGAGGGAAGAGGGGTGGAGACGGTGGCGTTTTTTTGTGGTGGATGACGCGGTTGTTCGTGGTGAGGAGAGAGAAATGGGGGCCGTATGATGGTGGGTTCTGTGTTGGTGCGGCGACGGTGGTGGTGCGGCGAGGCTACGGCGGCGGTGGTTAGGACGGCGGCGGTGGTTGGGACGGCGACAACCACACACGGTGGCCGGAGTGGAGGTACACTGTCTTCTCTTTCCCTCTCTCTCATTCTACTGTTTATGCTTTTTTTTTAAAAAAAAAAAAAGAAAAACGTTCTCCAAATAGGAGTGATCAATATTCAGTTGCAGCGGAGAAAAATTTAGTGGCTTGTATTTGGCCTAATAAACGTGGGATGGGTTGAAAACTGAAGGCATCAGCCGCTTGCTTCAAAGCACCAATTACCTATCCTTTTATGTTTTTTTTTTTAAAAACTTTATTTTGGTTTTAAGCAAGTAAAATGCGAAGCTTCTCTTTATGTATTACAACTTAATTAATATTAGTGGTAACTACCAGACCTGACCATTTCTTTCAAAACAAGACTCGTCTAATATTAACACAAACGCAACAGAATAAAGAAAAAAAAGGGGAGGATCAACCTTTATTACAGCTTCAGATATTGTCTACTTTTGCTTTGCTTACTGCTTGCTTCAGAAATTTTTTGATGTGTTTGCACGGCTTGCTCAGAATTTTCTCTCTGGTTGTGTTTTCAATCACTGTCTGTGGGTGTATATTGCTGTCTCTGTTACTGTTTTTTTCTCCCCTTTGTGTGTTGCTGTTCACAGTATTTATAGGCCAATTGTGTGATGTAGGTGTGGTGTAGGAGCAAATCTCTTGGGGGACAACAGCACAACTGCTTCTGAAAAGCACAGGCAGCAGCAATGGATGGGTTGAAGTGTTCTTGCCTAAAGTGTGAAAGGCCAAGGAACAAGGAGAAGGGAGCTTGAGCCCCATTCTCAAAATGCCATCTTCTGTAGTAGGCTGTGCCCTGCTTTCAGTTTTTTTTGTACTGTTTTTAATTAATTTTTTTTGTAAAAAGAGTTGACTCTCTTTTTTGTACTATTCTGCATTTTTTTTAATTGTTTTGTTTGTATATGTAACAAGTTTAAATAAAAGGGCAGCTGATTGATTTTTTTTTATCAAAATTGATTTTATTTTACTATTACTATATTATATATTTTTTTACGATAAATAAAGCGGTAAAAAGAAAACGCGCACCGACGCGACTACTTACACACGAACCGCAATCCATGCGCGTTCGCATTGAGACTATGAACACGTATTTGACTTAATGTGCACACGCGTAAGTTATTAAAACTGATCTCATTTTATCCTTACTTTTCTAAAACGCGGTAAAATAACGCGCACCGACGCAACCACTCACACGACTCGAAACGAAACACGCGCTCGCCTTAAGACTTGGAATGCGTGCGCGATTTGTATACGCGCGCGCGTACGTTATTAAAACCGATTTCATTCTATCCTCACTTTTCTAAAAACGGTAAAATAACGTGCAGTGACACAACTACTTATACGTGACTCGCAACCGACACGCGCTCGCGTTATTTATTATTATATTTTTATTTATTTATTTTTTGGACTCTTTTTTGAAAGTAACGAGTGTCAAACAAAATCGTTGCACGAGAGTGCCAAAGACACCCGCGTTTAGAACAATATGCGAAGCGATAAAGTTTGGGATTTTCCAATTAGTCGGACAAAATTAGAGTATGACAGTGTTACACTCTCAAAAATACATGCGGCATACCTTGAGCCCGGTATCATTCAAATCGCACCAGTCAAGGCTCAAGGTTCGGTCCAAATAAACAACGATAGAAAAGCACTACGCAATCGAAGATAGAGAAGTGTAATGCCCATCAGTCCAAAATGGATGGATAACAAATTTGCGCACAAAACAAAGGCCGACGTAAGGAAAACATCGACAATACAACAAGATAAACACGCAAAAGAAATAATTATCCCGGAGATGGTCGAGCCCTCAAAGTGCATACACATCATAAAAGGCGACCTCGAATCAATGTCGAGGTCCCCATCATAATCCAACAAGTGCGAAAGAAAAACAAATACATGGCTAAGGGAAATCCAACACAATCAAACGATCAAGGAAAAGCAGGGGCTATGACATCGAAATCAGTCTTGTTGGGAGGGTACTTGACGATCCTCCCATCACGAACCTCATGCCTTTGCTTCTTCACCTCGACCCTTCCCTCCGCATCATCCCTTTGCTTCTTCACCTCGACCAGCTCCGTCTGCACATCCTCCAGCTGACTATGAAGTCCCTGGACCTTCTTTGCATACTCCTCCTTCCCAGCAATGGCCTCAGCCCGATCCTCCTGGATATGCTTGATGGTCTCTTCCGCTTCACCCAGATCTTTGTGAAGTTTCTTTTTCTCTCCACGAAGACGATCCCTTTCCTCCTTTAAACCCGCAAGAAAAAGAAATCAAGACGTTAAGTCAAGACCAAAGGAACAACAAATAACTTTATTATCAAAACAAAGATGTTGGGTCCAAGAGGATCACCTGACTCACTACCCTCAATGCCAGTCTCCCATTTCTCATAGAGATCCGACCCAGACCGGACCACCTACATAGCTGCAACGAAGGGGTTCTTCATATACTCCTCATAATCGGCCCTAGTGAAGCCCTTCATCCCGATAGAAGGAGTAGGGGAAGGACCTTTGTCTTTCTCGCGCTTGAGCTTCGCCTGCTTCCCCGGGGAAGTGACCAGCGGATCACGAGACCCCTTGCCTCTTCGCTCAGTCGAGGCCAATGGAGCTCGAGAAGGATCCTTACGAGCCCGTGAGGGCGCCCCCAAGCTAAGCCGAGATTCGGACGCCTGACGAGCAGATGCGACAGCAGGAATAGGAGCAGAGCTGGCACATATGGACCCCGCCGCTGGGAGATCACCCTTTCCAGACCAGGTCACAAGGTCGTCAAAGGAAATTGGGACAGTCATCTTTTCTGCGAAATGCATTGAAACGTGTCAGTTTTAAAGAAAAAAGTCAGCAAAGTAAGCAACTACAGACAAGTAAGGATACCTAAATATCTCAGCAACAACACTATCGGACGCGACACTAACTAACGACTAAGTCGCAAATAATGGGGGATCAATGGTAAACCGGTCAACAATTGCCCTAAGCATGTCTAAGGTCTTCTGCTTCGACCGTTTCAATAAATCCGGGGCAACGGCATAATCGGCACCAACACATGCAGCATCCAAGTCGGACCAACCATGTAGGAACTTGTCCTCAACAAGTTCTCCTTCATCATCAAAAATCCCCATGCCATCCACGGCAGACTGACTCGCTGGGGCAAGATAGAAGTATTTCTCCTTCCCCAATTTTTGAGAGTCACCGTGCAGTTTGAAATAAGAATACTACGGGTATTATCGGAGGGACACAAACTCGTAGCGAGGACGGTCGCGCGAAAGCTCCTGCCTTCGCCACACCCCAAAAATGGTAAAAAAGACCTTGATTTTACTCTTCCTCCTCATAGCATACATCACAATATCAAAAGCACTCACAATATCTAATTCCTTAAACTAACATGAAAAAACAAAGGAATGATCAAGGAAAATGCATGAATGATGATGTAAGTTCAAATATTATCAAGTCAAATTTCATGAGGTTGGTTAATCAAATCACAACCTTACCCATTTCATGATCATAAACATTATATAATTATATTATATATTATATAATAGTTAAATTTACTCCCTTTGATTATAACAGAAGCCTAAAAATTAATTCCATAAATCAGCTGCACCATCCAAACCATTTACCTATAGCCAATAGACCTAGAAGCTTACATTTTAGTATTCCTAAAAGGGAAGCAAGATGGAGCAGTTTGGAAGGGAAACAAATGTGCTGCTACTAAATCTCAAAAGTCATCAGAAACTCATCTTAGAGAGCCTTCGATTTTTCCTGAAATTCATTGATGATAACTTCAGAAAAGAAACTGCAACAATTAATGAAAATAAAATCCTAGATCAAAACTCCCTTGCAGCTACCGCCATAAGGAACAAACGTAAGAAAAACAAAAAAAATCAACAGCAAATGGGATTCAGTGAGAAGGAGGCAGAAAAAAGAAAATCAATACCGAAATCTAAATACAGAAAATCAGTTCCAACAATGCTGTCGGGATAAAGCATGTCATTTGTGTTGAACTCAACTCTACCAAGGTATTCTAAAATCTAAATTGACCTGCAGAAATTTAAATGCAAAACTTGATTTAGAAGACAAACTGGAATTACTGGTTTAAAAACAAAGTGTTTTTTCACATGTAAAACTTAAA
This sequence comes from Astragalus membranaceus, assembly GCA_039519185.1. Lineage (NCBI taxonomy): Eukaryota > Viridiplantae > Streptophyta > Magnoliopsida > Fabales > Fabaceae > Astragalus > Astragalus membranaceus. The sequence continues at coordinate 76,271,995 of CM076849.1, read as the reverse complement.
ATTATATGGAAATTAATAATACAATTACAATGCACATTGAATACATCCAACATTCAAAAACAATGTCACAGAAGCAATATCACTAATGTACAATCAGAACACTACACCACTCCCAAATCATGAAAGTCTTCGCGCTACACTCTAACCGGCTTAAACGCCATTTCCACCAGTTTGGGAGAGGTATTCTTCCAATCAATAATTTTTTCAACATTGTCACTCTTGACTTGAAACTAATCACAGTTACGGATTGCAGATTCCAAAGGTATCCTAATAGAGTAAGGAAGTGCATCTGCAGAAACAAACACAGATTTCACCATCAATTCATCGCATTTCCAAATCAAATTTAAATCATCAATCATCACTTAAATCGCTACTTCATCTTTTTATTCCCCTTTCCCCCAAATAACAAAAAAAAAACAGCTACAGATCTAATCAGACACAAGCAGGTGTATAAACAAAAAATGGAAATGAAAAAATAGAAACATAAACCTCAATCCAAATTTTCTTTTTTACATTGATACCTAACAAGACAGACCGGCAATCATCCAATAACAACACCAAACAATAACGCAAGCAAAAAAGCAAAAAACAAACAAAATATGCATCCTCAAAACCTGGATAAGTGATTAAAAACTTTAAGTGATAAGTGCTAGTAGAATATAGGTCACAATAGGGTTTGAATGATTCGGCTATGAACAAATATGAAGAGGGGTTAGGGTTTTTAATCAACCAAAATTTGGGGATTTTCAGTCAAATAGAAGAAAACCACTTACCCTTTAAGAAGAAGAGAGGAGAGGCGAGAGGCGACTGAGAGAAGGAGGCGACTGAGAGCTGGGCCGGAGTCAAACGATAGTCACAGGAGAGAGAGAAGGCTGGGATGATGACAAAGGTGAGGCTGGTGGTGAGGGCGGAGAGTGATGGTGGAGAGTGAGAGCAGCGGAGAGTGTGAGAAGAGAAAGTGAGAAGTGAGCGTGAAAGTGAGGGTCGTGGGTGCTTCTTTTTCAAGTTTAAGGGACAAGGCTTTGCGACGGAATTATCCGTCAGAATGTAGCGACCGTATTAAATTCCGTCGCAAACATGAGCAGGAAACACTTGGCTTATCTACTAAACACGTACCGACGACTTATTCCGTCGGAAACGCAAGAATTAGCGACGGAAAAAAATCCATCGGAAATTTTCGTAGGTAAATTAGGTTATTCTTGTAGTGCCTATCCTGCTTATTTTTAAGCTAGCTCAAATTTAGGATAAGATTTTTACTAGCGAGACAATATATGATAAGCCATAAGATTAAGTTATCATATTATGTTGCCTCAGCAAAAATTGATAGTTAAACATAGTACTGTGGCTGAATCACTTTATTTTACTTTTACGGTTGTGGAACAGAGACTAAGAAAAAGAATTAATAGTCTAGACTTCATTGTATTTATCTCATACTTTTCTTTTATGTCATTGCTACACGGGAATAATAGAGAAAAATATTAGTGCTTCACCGGTATTTGTAAAACTTCAATTAATACGAACGAGACAGACCTTAAAATCAATATTATATGGAAAACAAAAAATTGTTTTGTTTCAAGGAGTGGCGTGCACATGGGGAGCCATTTTAATTTTAAATGGCAATAAAAAACGATATAAACATTGTTCTATGAAGTAATTTAGCAAATAGCTTTTTATTTTTTGTGGCCAAAAAAATGTGAACCAGAAAATGACATTTATAAAAATAAGTGGAAAATTGCAAATTAATACAACATTTAATCATGCTGTGACATTAAGAATCTGAGAGCTTTTTGCCCAATAGAGATCTTAGACAAGGAGCTTTTTGCATGAATAGATTGGGTGTCATGATTTCCGATGCCGTTAGAAACGGGGAGTGGATTCCCATGTCATATGTAGAAATGGTCCAAAATTTTGACATTTATTTTTTGCATATGATGTTCTTCTCTTTACAAAGTTCACGATGTCTCAAGCTATGGTGGTGAAGAGGGTGTTAGATCTTTTTTGTAGAGCTTCAGGATTGAAGATTAGTGCAACTAAATCCAAGATGTTTGTATCCATTGGTGTTAAGAGAGCTAGGCGGCTACAGTTAGCTCAAGTAATGCAGATGGATGCAGTGGTAACATTGTATCTAGAGTTTAAAATGTACCGAAGGATCGCTATTGGGTTACTTCAAAGTTGGACGCTTGGAAGGGTAAGCAAACAAGACAGGAAGGTTGACCCTTACTAATGCTATTTTAAATTCCATACTGTAACGCAACTAAGTGGAGAAGTAGCGGTGGGAAGCGAATAAGGAAGCAAGGCACAAACCAGGAAGGAGCAAAACAACTATCGTTGGAACTATAAATAGCTCATTTGCAGCAGTTAAGAGAATGTCAATCATTTTGTGTAAAAACTCCCTCTCTCTAATACTCTCTTCCTCTCTGAACGGATTCTTCTCTTCTTCTCCCCTGTAACCGTTTTCTTCTTCTTTCTCTGTAACCAAATTCCTATTGCAGCATGGCTGCGTATTCCATAGCATAATATACGTGTATTACTTGTTGATAATCAGCACTGTTTCATTGGTGCTTTCATTGTCACCAATGATCTTCCTAAGCGTAGTGGAGGGCTAGGAGTGAGAACTAGCAGGTTACAAAATGTTGTGTTGCTTAGTAAGCTTATGTGGGAAAAGATCACTCAGAAAAATAAACTGTGGGTGGACATGTTAAATTCCTTATATGTGAAAAATGGCCACATTTTCACGAGAGCTAGTATCACGGGGACTCCTATTTGGAAACCTTTTATTAAAGCAATGTCTACTCTTCAAGATGGATTTCTATATAAAATAGCAAAAAAAATTGTTATATCTCTCCTCGGCTGGTGGAAGATATATATTAAGGATAGATGGACTTGGAGTCTTGAGACTTCTGGTGTTAATTCGGTGTGTTTTGCCAACAAGTGGTTAAGAGAAGATAATAATGATAGTCTGTCCACATACAATAGGAGTTGGGATTGTAAATCTATGTTTCCAGCTAATCTACAATTTTTTTCTTGGCAACTTAGTCATGAAGCTTTACCTAATTATGAGATCCATGTTGGCCAATAGAGGTATCAATACTTCTAAAACATGTTCTGTGAGTAATTTGTCTGAGAAAGATTTCTATCGCAATTTATTTGGTTGTGATCGAGCTAAGGAAGTGTGGATATTGAGTTTCCCTGGTGTTGTCCAGTTTTCGAGCTCTAGTGATAATACTCTCAAGTGGTTGTCTGACTTTCTAGATTTAAATGGATTGCTTAGGGTATGTTTGGTAGGGGGTTTTGCGAGGGGAAGGGAGATGAGGACTTGAAAAAGATTACTCTATATTTTAATATGTATGTAAGATATTAAAAAATTAAAAGAACAAGTTAATGGATATCAATATAACATTTTTAATCAAACTTGATTTATGTTTATAGACAATTTATAGCTTCCTCTATTCTAAATTTAAAAATATGCTCTCCCCTCCTTTCCCCTCCCAAAACCCCCTCCCAAACATACCCTTAAGTTGCAGCTTACAACAAATTGATAGAAAGAAGCCACAAGAGCTAAAACAAGTTGTGACAATACACTTTAGGTTAATCTTCTAATAGGTAAATTGGAAACACAAACAAACACGGTGAATCGAGAAACATGAACATATCATCCATCCTTGATTAATTAATTAAGAAGATCCTATTAAGCCCCAGAGAAAAATAACTTGACTCAATCATAAGACAAATATTGCTTTGCCTATCTTCCCTATTTTTCCTAAATCAGAATTCGGTTCCCAATTCCCAAATCCCACAAACCCTACAAAATGAAATGAAGAAGAAGGAAAACCAAAACAAAATCAAAGAGAGAAGGAAAACGAAATGAAGAAGAAGGAAAACAAAAACAAACCTTGAGAAGAAGAAACGGCGGTGCACCGAGCGAAGTCGGAGGCGGAGCATGGAGCAGAGACGGTAGCGTGTGGTGGACGTCGGGCTGACAGAGGGAGGGGTAAGGGTCGGAGTCCTGTGGCATGTTGTTGTGGTGAGACGTAACAGTTACATGCTGGGAAAGGAGGGTCTGCACAGGGAAGGGAGGGTTTGCACTGAGGGAGAGGGTGAGTTCGAGGTTAGTGGGAGCCGGGAGGTAGAGGGTTTCTGATTTTAGGGTTAATGGGAGGAAGAGAATTCTTGAGAGGAGATATAGTCTAGTCCTATTACACACAAAGGATGGGCAGTGGACTTAAACTACCCGAGACAACAGTACAAATATCACAAACATATTATACATCTAGCAGAGGAAGTCGATCTAAACCACCTACGCCAACAGACTTATTTAGTAAGCCACACCCATGCACGTATATTACATGAGGCAGTAGTCCGCATAGTAAAAACAGAACACTTAGCAAGGACGGGTAGGGACGCAGTGTTGGAATGGAGAAACGGACATTGGATCAGGGGGTTGATTCCAGCTTTGGTTTCTTCGCAACTGAGGTTGATGGTGTTTCAACGTCGTCTTCGCTGCTGATGTCCTCCGAAGCAAATACTCGCTTCTTATGCTTTTTTGGAGATCATGAACCTGATGCTGATGTGGGAATCACATTAGGAGTATCATGGTGGTGGCTGAAGGCGATGAACTAGTGAGGCGAGGTGTGAAGATGCGCACACGTAGAACTAGCGAGAGAGCGAGAGTATCGGGTGAGAGAAGAGGCGAGGAAAACTCGAAAGCCTCTTCTGACGGCGGGGACGATGGCGAGGATGCTCTGCAACAGAATGGGAAGGCGACGACCAGTGACGAAGAGAGTTGAGAGAAGCAGTCACTACAAAAAATTGCCCATTAACGACGGAAATTAGCGAGGGACTAATGTTCCCTCGCAAAAACTGGAATTTGTGACGGAATTTGCGAGGGAATAGGGGTTGTCATATTTTTGAGAATTAGCGACGGAATTTTGAAAATTAGCGACGGAAATTTTGAAAATTAGCGACGGATTTTCAGTCCCTCGCTAATTTCTGACAGTTTTCAGATGATGGGACTCAGTGCAGGGTTGGTAAATGTGCAGAAATTAGCGACGGACAGTTCCGTCGCTAATTCCCTCGCAAATTTTTTTACTTTTTTTTCCTTAAAGCCGTTTACACCCTCACTCTTCTTTCTCACTCACAACACCCTCACTCTTCTTCTCTCCTCTTCACCCTTCCTCTTCTCTTCCTCTTCCTCTACTCTCCACCACCACACAACCACCACCACCATCACCACCATACAACCAACCTACGGCCTACTCTCTCCTTCCTCTTCCTCTTCCTCTACTCTCTCTCTTACCTACAAACCCTAACCCACCACCACCACCACCGGACACTACAAAAAAATTGGTTATTAGCGACGGAAATTTCCCTCGCAAAATGACGAAATTTCGTCGCTAATGACCGTTAGCAAGGGCATTAGCGAGGGACAAGTTGTGTCGCTAAACTGCTCCTCGCTAATGGGATTAGCGAGGGAATCTGAGTCCGTCGCTAATTAGCGACGGTACATTCTGTCGCTAATTCCCTCACTAATGGCAGCCACGTGGGAAAATTCAGACAGCCACGCGTCCACTTTCCCTCGCTAATTCCCTCGCTAATGCCTAGCCACGCGTCCAATTTCCCTCGCTAATTCCCTCGCTAATGCTTAGCCACGCGTCCAATTTCCCTCGCTAATTCCCTCGCTAAAGCCCATCTGATTGTAATTCTTTTTAATAATCTGCTTTTATACCTGTTTATTTTATTAATAAATAATAAAATCTAAACTATATAAAACAGTTAAATTTTGAAATGTTATAACAAAAACGTTAATCAACAACACTTCAATAAATAAAAATTACGAGATGATCTCAGTGGAGATGATTCCGAGCCGAGTATGGGGGTCAAGGACAGCACAAAACCCTTTTCCATCCAAGTAGTGAAGGAAGTTATTTCGTATAACTCCCAACCTTACTGTTGTTAGTATCGCCTCGCATTATCTCAATGGAGATGATTTCGAGCAAAATATGGGGGTGAGGGACGGCATCACCTCACCCTTTTCCATCAACAACACACAGTCATCTAACCTAGGGTTCATGAAAACAACAATTAATTTATTTTGGAAACTAACCGTTATGAGATTGAGGTCCGGTGCGGTACGTGGTTCGGTGACGGTGCGCACTCCGGTGCGGTTTTGAGACTTCAAACAACAACAATTTCAATCCTAAACAATTTCAACTTCAATTTCAATAACTAACTTCAATTTCAACTATTAATTTCAACAACAACTTCAATATCAACTTCAATTTCAACTATTAATTTCAATTTCAAGCAAAAAACATAAATCAATTCACTATTAATTTCAGTTTCAATAAAACAACTTGTTCAATTTCAACAAACAATTTGTATCCTACACAATTTCTATAAATCCTAAACTTAATCCTAAAACCTAAAACACAATTTCAATTTCTACCCAATTTCAATTTCTAATCCTAAACACAATTTCACTAAAACAATATCAAAAATTAATTTTACAATATCACAAAACTAAATTCACTAAAATTACCAAACAACAATATCACAAAATTAATTTTACAAATCCTAACAAAACAATATCAAATAAAATCAGTTGGTAAAAAAAAAATTAAAATCAGTAAAAAAAAACCTCCAAAGTAGAGCTCCGGTGGTGAGGAGGGCGAGCTCCGGTGGTGGTGGGGAGGGCGAGCTCCGGTGGTGGCGAAAACGGAGAGCTCCGGTGAGAGAAGTGTTCGCGTAGGAGAGAGAGGAGAGAGAGCGACGTCGCGTAGGAGAGAGAGAGAGGAGCGACGGTTGAGCGGCGGTGTGGTGGTGGTCGTGCGGTGGTGCGGTGGTCGTGGTGTGGTGAGCGGCGGTGCGGTGGGGTTGGGGGGTCGTGAGAGAAGAGTGAGGGAGTGAGAGGAAACAGAAGAGGAAACAGAGAGAGGAAAAGGGATCTGATTCTAATTTTAATTGGGGTTAGCGACGGAATTTGTGAGGGACTATTCCGTCGCTAATCCTTTCACGCTAACCAAGGTGGAACGGTCAAAAAACATTAGCGAGGGACTACTAATTTCGTCGCTAATCGCTTCGGTTTCCGTGCGGTTCAGATTTCAGTTTCCCTCCAAACAATTAGCGACGGACAGTTCCGTCGCTAATGCACTAACTTCCGTCGCTAATTTTCAAAAATCCGAAAACCCTTATTCCCTCGCAAATTCCCTCGTTAATGTCAATTTTAGCGAGGGAAACACATTCCATCGCTAATGGCCGTCGCAAATAACGTTTTTTTTTGTAGTGGGAGTTACTCTCCCCTTTCCCTCATCTTCTCTCCACCTTCTTCCACCACACCACCACCACCACCAGAGCTCCTCAACCTCCCCCCGCTCTCTCTCTCTCTCTCTCTCTCTCTCTCTCTCTCTCTCTCTCTCTCTCTCTCTCTCTCTTATGATTTCCCCTTTCCCTCTTCTTCTCTCCACCTTCTTCCACCACACCACCACCACACAACCACCACCACCGCTGCCACCACCCACGAAACCACCACCATGAACTCCTCTCTCCACCTACGAATTCCTCTTCTCTCACCTATACGAATTTCTTTTCACCTTCCACCACCACCACCACCACCACCACCCCCACCACCACAACCACAAAATTAATAATATAATATAATATTCATTAATAATATAATAATTTTTTAACAGTATTAATAATAAATATATATATATATATAAAAAACAAGCCATTCAGCACTAGACACGTGTCAATTTTTTTTTTTGAAAAACTGTAGTCATTAGCGAGAGAATTAGCGAGGGAAAATTCCCTCGCTAATTAGCGAGTGATTCAATTCCCTCGCTAATCCCATTAGCGGGGAGGGATTTAGTGACGGAACTGGTCCCTCGCTAATTCCCTCGCAAATGACCATTAGCGACGGATTTTGGTCATTTTGCGAGGGAAATTTCCGTCGCTAATAACCAATTTTTTTGTAATGAGTGACGGCGAGAGTTGAGAGTTGAGAAGAGCGCTTAACGTTCAGATCTAGAGCATCGCGAGTTCAGAGTGAGAAACTTCAGAGAATACGAGAGAACACGAAGTGTTTTGGAAAAAATGAGACCTTTAGCATCGGGTGTTTATACACCCAATGCTAAATGTGTTTGACATACACATTTAACATCGGTTGTATAAAGAACCGATGCTAAATGTCTGACCCAGACACTTTTAACATCGGTTGTTTAAACAACCGATGCTAAAGGTAGGCGCGAAAATTGAAAACTTTCACTTAATTGCAAAATTGCCACCGTGTCTACATATAGCATCGGTTGTTCAAACAACCGATACTAAATGATGCTTTCTAAAGTCAATTTTGCACTAGTGAGTTTTCAGATTTGGAATTGAAAAGTGATTTTGTGAACCATATAAGCATAGTTCCCAATATAATATAAGGAATTAAAATTAGATTGCGGTTATTTGAAGGAACTTTAATTTAATTACCTGAAGAGTGGTGTGTGGTCTGCAACTCATCTAATATGTTGTTACCAGTAAATAGTTGGCAGAAAGCAGAAAGCATAAATGAATATGGATGTCTTAAAATTGGTATCTGCAGAAATAATGGTCAGATTTCACATTCTTCGGATTTATAGTAACATTTTTGTTCAAAAAAAAAAGATTTATAGTAACATTTACAAACAAATCTGAGCATTTACAAAGGAAGGCATTTAGTAGACATGTCATTTACAAATTTGGCAGTCACCCACATAGAAAAAGGAAAACTTAGAAAAAGAAAAGCATTTAGTAGACAAGTTACAATATATTACAGTTCCATTCAATAAATTAAGAGAAATAAATTGGAGAAGGTCCTTTTCACTATCGTCCTGTGAATCACTAGCCTCATTGTTTTGGAAAATTTCCTCCATATTAATTGCAACTTCAATGATATATATCATCATTAAAATCACATTCTGGCCTAATCAAATCATTGTCATTTATCTCTTGTATGACTAAAGAGAAATAGCACCATTAGCTTAGCGTTTGAAAAAACGATACTTAAAGTAGTGTTTGAGAAAACGCTAAACGCTGCCCGAGGAATGCTAAACGTTAATGCTTACCAAACACATGTACTCTTCACCCTCTAGTTTCATCCGCTAATTTCATCCACTATCTGCTAGCAGATAGGACGCGCGAAAGAGAGCCTAAGTAAAGACAAATTCATGATCTTGATAAATGAAAAGTAAATAACACCGTACCTGCCCTTGCATAACCCGTGTGGTAAATCCATTAATCAAGTAATAGATAGGTCTGAAAAAACAAACATCCCTTTTCACAAATAGGCTCAAAAGTTAGGAATTTAGGAAATACGAGAAATAAGGATGGTGCAAAGTACAAAAAATATAGAATGTCAAACATTATATAGAAAAAGCTCACCCCAGTAAACGAAATTGCAATGTTCAAGGGTGATAGTCCAGCGCAGACCAGAGCATCATTAGAAATTATCAAACAGGCATCAATAGGAAGCAATTAGGAAGAAACTCCAGAGATTCCATAATTACTTGATGAAGTTGTTATCGCTATTCCAAGGTTAAAGGAGGGCAGGAGCTTTGGAACTAGAGTAGTTCAGAGTACCTTCAAAAGAGATCATGCAAATCCTTAAATATCTCATAGAAGAAACATGTAGTAGCCATCAAGAGAACTCAAGGATGGCTCTAACCGGTGCCTTGACCCGTGCGTTCTACGGGATAAAAACTCTAGTTAATATAGAATTATTGTTAGGTAAAATTTGTTTCTTAATTTGCAACATGAAAAAGTCTTGTTTAAATTGATGATAAGTATGAATTAAAAAACGTTTGTAATAAAAAAAGATAATTGCGAACTTAAAGACTAAAATAGAGTGTGTACAGATATAATCTAAACAAATCGTTCCATACACATAATCCATAGTATTGGTTTATAAAATATATTGTGTAATATCTGTAAATAAAAACTAGATTATAACCATAAATTAAATAAGAAAACTATAAAATTGAAATTGGTTATCCATATATACTAAGAAGAAATGAATTCAACAGATGAATTGGTAGTGACCCAACTAAATGAATTTATTAAATATTTCGGGATTAGAAAGTTAAGGAGAAGAAATGTAAAAATAATTTCTTTCTAAAATTCAGAAAAATATGGTTCTAAAAAATATAAAGAAAAGAAGTATAAAAAGTAATTGATTTTTTAAAGTGGTGGAATCATTAAAGGGGTGAGTTGCACTGGCCTATGTCACGAATTTAATTTTTGTTTCACCAAACCAGTTATTGAGGAACGAATTTTGATTATTTGAACTGTTAAAATCTTTCTGAATGCTAAGGTACCCAAAAACACACTGCTGTTTTGTTGGTGTTGCAGCTCAGTTAGATAATGGGGTGTGCTATTTTGTAAATGTATACTCCGGGTGCTCAATTAGAAGTAAAAGGGACTTATGGGCTAGGTTGATGAGGGAAAAGGAGAGGATGAGTGATGGTTCGTGGGTTATAGGGGGGATTTCAATACAGTTTTATGTAGGTCTGAGAGGAGAGGGAGATGCATTAGATATAGTGAGAGAGAGAGTCAAGACTTCAAGTTCTTCATGGAGGAGATGGGAGTGGTGGATACAGGTTGTTTGGGAAAGAAGTACTCGTGGTTTCAACCAAATGGCCCGGCGGCAAGTAGAATTGACAGGATCCTATTATCTCAAGAGTTGGTGGATGAGTGGGGAGTCAAGACACAATGGATAGGCGATAGAGACATATCGGAGCATTGGCTGGTATGGTTTTTATCTTCTTGCAAGAATTGGGGACCCAAACCTTTTAGGTTCTTCAATGGATGGCTCAAACATGAAGACGGGAAGAGATTTATGGAGGAGAAGTGGAAGGAGTTAAAAGTTGAGGGATGGATGGCACATGTTGTAAAGGAGAAGTTAAAACACCTCAAAGAGAGTTTGAAAGTGTGGAATAAAGAGGTGTATGGTATTAAGGATCTCAGAATAGAAGAAATAGTGAAGGATATGAATCTAATGGAGCAAGAGGAAGTCTATGAAGAAGGATGGGATGGAGAGAAGTGGAAGGCTTTAAATACGGAGTTTTGGACCGAACTAAGACAAAAGGAATCTATTCTAGCTCAGAAGGCTAGGGTGAATTGGATCAAACAAGGAGACGGAAACACAAAATTCTTTCACCAAGCAATTAAGGCAAGGGCAAGAAGGAATCAAATAGAGATGTTAAAGGTTGGTGAGGATTGGTTGCAAGATGTAGGGGAGATCAAAGAAGAAGTGAAGAGACATTTTCAACACCAATTTGCTGAGAAGTCATACACAAGACCCACGCTTGAAGGGATCGGTTTTAAGAGCATATCAGTGGGCGAGGCACAACAATTGGTTTCTCCATTCACTATGGAGGAAGTGAAGGAGGCTATTTGGAGCTGTGAAGGAAATAAAAGCCCGGGTCCAGATGGATTTAATTTCAACTTCATCAAGGCTTGTTGGGACACTATAAAGGAGGAGATTATGGGAGTTATGAATCAATTTCACTCAAATGCTAAATTACCTAGAGCCTTTACTTCATCTTTTGTAGCATTGATTGGCAAGACAAAGAATCCTCAAGAACTTGGTGAGTTTCGGCCTATTTCTCTTATAGGGTGTATGTATAAGATTATTTCTAAGGTCTTGGCAAGGAGGCTAAAGGAGGTACTTCCCGGGGTTATATCATCTACGCAAACCGCTTTTCTTAAGGGGAGGCAAATCTTAGATGGTTTTTTGGTAACTAATGAGGTAATCAACCTTGCGAAGAAAAGGAAGAAACCGTTGGTTTTATTTAAAGTAGATTTTGAGAAGGCATATGACTCGGTGGCATGGAGTTTCTTAGAGTACATGATGGTAAGAATGGGATTTTGTGATGTTTGGAGGGCTTGGATGAAAGCTTGTATATTCACGGGCAATGTGTCGGTGTTAGTTAATGGAAGTCCAACCGGGGAATTCACAATGGAGTGTGGTCTTAGGCAAGGGGACCCATTGGCACCATTTCTTTTCTTGATGGTGGCGGAAGGACTTACGGGGTTGGTGAACAATTGTGTAGAACAAGGTTTATTTGAAGCTTTCTCGGTGGGAGAAGGAATTTCATTTCCGATTCTTCAATTTGCGGACGACACACTATTTTTGGCCTCCAAGGCGAAGGAGAATTTGTGGTGTTTAAAAGCGGTATTAAGGATTTTTGAGCTAGTATCGGGGCTTCGGGTGAACTTCCATAAGAGTTGCTTGATTGGTATTAGTATGGATGAAGAGGCGGTTGATATAGGGGCTAGATTTTTGTATTGCAATAAGGGTTGTGATCCTTTTAAGTTTTTAGGGGTACCGGTTGGAGCAAATCCTAGATTGAGAAGTACTTGGAAGCCAGTTACAAAGAAGATGAATGATAAGCTATCCACTTGGAGGAGTAGGCAATTATCAATGGGGGGAAGGGTGACCCTAATTAACTCGGTGCTCGCTAGCCTTCCACTTTATTACTTCTCTTTTTTCAAGGCTCCAAAGAATGTAATTAGAGAAATGGTGACAATACAAAGGAATTTTTTATGGGGAGGTAGCGGTGAGGCAAAGAAGGTGGCGTGGGTAAGGTGGAGTAGAGTATGTCAACCCAAGGAGAAGGGGGGGTTAGGAATTAAAAATATGGAAGCCTTCAATATTGCACTTTTAGGAAAGTGGAGATGGAGATTTTTAGTTGAACAAGACAATTTGTGGAAGGAGTTGTTAGAATTTCTTTACGGAAAGCACGGGATATTACCTCAAATTAAAAGATCGGTATGGTGGAAAGATATTCAATTGATTGAAAAAGGAATGAGCGAGGCAAATAATTGGTTTTGTGACATGTTACGGATAAAATTGGGGAACGGAGATAAAGCAAGATTTTGGTATGATCGGTGGTGTAGTCAACAGACTCTAGCTGAATTATTTCCAGAGTTGGTAACCGTTTCAGATTTAGCAGATGGTGTGGTTGCTGATTTTGGTATATGGGAAGGTAATAAATGGAATTGGAAGCTACAATGGAAGGAACAATTGGGAGTGGAAGCTGTTGTGTCTGCTGGTGAGCTGGAGAATACACTATTAACATGCTGTCCGAGGAATGATAGTGAGGATCGATGGATTTGGGTAGCATCAAACACGCAGCAGTATACAATAAAAATAGCATACTGCAGATTGGTGTTGACGCTGTCGCAGAATGAGGAATATACGCTGTCAGAGAATGAATGCAAGCTGATAAAAAAATACTGGACTACAGCAGCCCCCTCGAAATTCCTGGTGCACGGATGGAGAGTATTAATAGATCGATTGCCCACAAGAAAGTCATTACTGCAGAGAGGAATACTAAGCGCTAATTATAATGTCAGCTGTGTATTTTGTTTTCGGTTTGAGGAGGATTCTGCTCATTTGTTTTTTAATTGTTCGGTTTCGAATCAACTGTGGCAGCAAGTTTTTGCGTGGTTTGGATCAGCTGTGGTATCATGCGATGATCCTTGGGAACACATGTGGAGGAACAAAATTGAGATAGAAGGAAAGAAAAAGAAGAAAATCAGGTTCTTGATTTGGGTTGCTGTATTATGGGTCTTATGGATTAATAGGAATAGAGTTATTTTCCGAGGGGGTGTGCCAAGCGTATCACAAATGTTAAATCATGTTAAAGGATTGTCTTGGGGGTGGATATCACATAGGATGGGGGAGCAAGTCATTATAGATTTTGAGGAATGGAATAGTAATCCTTTTAACTGTGTAAACCGATTACAGTAATTGTAATTGGGTTGAGGCACCCCTAGTGCCCTTATCAATAAATTTTTTGACTTATCAAAAAAAAAACACTTTACATACTTGTCAGGGAATTATTATTTGTTTCAACAAATTGGTTATTGATGAACGAACTTTGATTATTTGAACGGTTAAATTTTTTCTGAACACTAAAGTACCCCAAAACACTCTGCTTAGCATCACACTTTACGTATTTTGTCATGAAATTATATTTTTTTCACCAAACTGGCTATTGAGGCACAAACTTTGCATATTTGAATAGGTAATTTTTTTTTTGCGAATACTAAAGCATTCGAAAACACACTACTTAGCATCGTACTTTGCATATTTTGTCATGAAATTATTTTTTTTCACCAAACCGGTTATTGAGGAACAAACTTTGCGTATTTGAACAAATAAAATTTTTTTTGACCGATAAAATACCTCAAAACATACTGCTTAACGTTGCACTTTATGTATTTTATTACAAAATGACTATTTTCTTTCAACAAACCGGTTATTGAGGACCACATTTTGCGTATTTGAACAGTTCAAATTTTTTTGAACCCTAGTACCCGAAAACACACTGCTTAAAACATGAAAAAGAAAAAAAAACGAAAGTACCCCAAAACACACTATTTAGTGTCACACGTTAGATAAGAACACCACTACCTAATGTACCTATGAAGTTGTACCAAGCTTTCTCTTTAAGACAAATCTGTCCATGTATATGAGTGCAGTTATGGATTTCAAAGCAAGAATATGACGAGTTTGGACCAAGATACTCACACATATATGGTTAGTGATGAGTTCCTAGCTGCAACATATATGGTTAGTGATGGAAAAGTCTTGGGCTCTAAGGAAGTTGTCAAATTTTGCAATAAAATAATGTGTTCTTGTTGGAAAAATTATAGTAATGTCCTTTAACTTTTGTACTAAATTCTTCTTCCCGGAGGCGTATGTGATTTTTTTAATGTGTCACACTAATCTAATCTGTTGATTTAGATCTAATGGTTGAGAATAGACCCTCACACTCTCACCTAAGAAACCTCTTTCTCACTAGATATGCCTCATATATATATATATATATATATATATATATATATATATATATATATATATATATATATTTATTTGATGTTTAACCCAATTAAATTAATTTAGTGTTTAATTAATTATTTTTATTAATTGAGTGCTAGAATAATTATTATTTGGTGTAGAGTTTTGAGAGATTAATAGATAGAAAGGGGTATAATTTGGGATACTAGAGTTGAGTGAGGGCATAGATGTAAATTACCCCCATACCCTCACTTATATTATAAAGAAAATAAAAATGAAAGAAAGGGTAAGAGAGAAAGGAAGTGAAGCCGTAGAAAGAAAGAAAGAAAAGAAGAAAAGGGAGAGAAAAGAAAGAGGGAAACGAACAGGGAGAAGAGGAGAGGGAGGGAGGGAGGGAGGGAGGATCATTCATGGAAGATTTTCATTCTTTTCACCATTCCATTCCTTGTTCCATCCTCTTCAATTTGGTACAAGAATCATCACCAACAACTCACTCACACTCTCTCTTTCCCATTTTCGAATTTGGAGAAGAAAATGGGAGAATCTTGAGTTTCTTTCTTCAACAAGTGTTCTAGAGGTTAGGGAAGTTCAAATATAAGGTTGATTTCTAGCTTGGAGTCAAGGAATCAAAGATTGGGTGAGTTAGGGTTTGAAAATCAAATTTGGGGTTTTATGTTTGAAGCTCAATTGGAGGTTGAAGATGATGAATAGTGACTTGGAGAGGTATTATGGTTGATTGGGAGTTCATATGGAAAGTGCAAGCTTTGGGAGCGGATTTTGGTGTCGTCGGAGCGTAGACGTTGATGCGGGGATCGTTCGTGTGGTTATGTGGAAAATTGCGTTTTGATGGATCCTCGGTTATTTGTGATTTTCATCACAATCGATGAGTTTTACTCACGTTTAGGTTTTTAATTAATGAACTTAATGTGTTGAATTGTGTTTCGATTTTTGATCCGTTGTCGAAAATGTTTTGCACGAAATCGTAAAAGTGTATTTAATGTCAAACTTGTTTTGATTGACAAAAATAATGATTGAATGAAATGAATTGATTGCCAAGTGTGCGGTTGGTGTTTGATTGGGTAAAGTTAATGTCTCGGTTTGTCAAGAAATGTTTTCGTTTAACAACCATTAAAATCGTATTCGATATCAAATCTGTTTTTGATTGTTTGATGAATATGATGGGTTATTAATTGAGATTGATTGAATATGTTTGAGGTGGATTGGATATGTATTGATGATTTGATGATGATCGTTGTTGTTTGAACGTGTTTTAAACTGTTTTTATGTTCGCAACTTACTGGGACAGGTATCGGAATAGCAAAAATGCAAAAATGGGACAAAACCCAAGTGCTATCAGAGACGCACGACCCGTGCGCCCCAAGAGCATGAGCCGTGCGCCCCATTCTGTGCCAAGCGCACAGTGCAAATTTGTACCATGCGCTCAAGCGCACGGTTCGTGCGTCCCACGCGCACGACCCGTGCGCAAGGTTTTGTCCAAAATTTTAAAACTTGTCCGAAACGACTCCTTTCGATTCCAATCCTCTTCTAATCCTTTCCTTACCCTATTCCAATGATATGATTGTATAATGCCATGATTTTGGCTATGCTTTAAGAGGTTTATGAAAAATGCTCATGAAGTTATAAATGTTTCGAAAAACCGTAACATAGTACACGTGTGAGGACATGTTTTATCGAAAAAAACGGACTATAAGTCCTACTTGACATTGTATAACTGAGGGAAGTCATGAACCCTTGACTCACGATATATATATATATATATATATATATATATATATATATATATATATATATATATATATATATATATATTATATCGAGTCGGGGTGACGACCCCTGTGGATTAGCATGCTAGGTGAGGGAAGTCATGAGTCCTTGACCTAGTCCCCCAGAATTATTATTTTTGCCTTTAGGAATTGTACTACTATTGGCTAGTTGGGGTTCACTTAAGCTACTTCGGGTTGTTGTTGATGTGCTAAAAGTTAAAAAGGATTATCATGTAATTCGTAATATCGAATTACCAGTAAATGTATGTAATTCGCAATATCGAATTACCAGTATGTAATTCGCAATATCGAATTACCAGTAAATGTATGTAATTCGTAATATCGAATTACCAGTAAATGTTTATAATTCGAAATATCGAATTACTAGTAAATATTTGTAAATCATTAATTGAATTACCAAGTAAAGGTTTTATAATTGAACCGACAGTGTAGTTAGGGATCTTGGTAGAACTCACTGAGATGTTTATCTCACTGTTTATGTTTTGTGGTTTTTATAGAGAAACAGGGGGAAAAGCAAATGTGAAGAAGCACAGTTAGGTGGTGTGCTTATGAAGAAGGTGAAGACTTAGTTTTCATTATTAATGCCATTTCCCTCGAAGTCTTTGTATTTCCGATTATATAACTTGTATCAGTAAAAGTTGTAAAACCGTTTCCGCTATTTCTTTGTATTTGAAACAAGAAATTATTCTCTGATGTATGCTCAGTTGTGCATCTTAGTATTTCTAATTGTTAGAATTACTGGGGTGTTACAATTTCCTGGAGTAGGATTTAGCTAGAACCCAAATAAGAGATAGTCACAATATGGTTAGTGATGGAAAAGTCTTGGGTTCTCTAAGGAAGTTGTCAAATTTTGCAATAAAATAATGTGTCCTTGTTGGAAAAATTATAGTAATGTCCTTTAACTTTTGTACTAAATTCTTCTTCCCGGAGGCGTATGTGATTTTTTTAATGTGTCACACTAATCTAATCTGTTGATTTAGATCTAATGGTTGAGAATAGACCCTCACACTCTCACCTAAGAAACCTCTTTCTCACTAGATATGCCCTATATATATATATATATATATATATATATATATATATATATATATATATATATATATATATATATATATATATATATATATATATAAATATATATATATATATATATATATATATATATATATATATATATTTATAAAGTAAGCCGCAAGAGCGTTGCCAACCGCAGTCGCTGACCACCGTCGCGGTCGCCACCTCCTCAACCACCACTATATATAAATATATATTTACATATTATATACCGTTCCTAACTATTTCTGTAACATCCCCAAAATAATTAAGTCAATTATTTTGATGTTTAACCCAATTAAATTAATTTAGTGTTTAATTAATTATTTTTATTAATTGAGTGCTAGAATAATTATTATTTGGTGTAGAGTTTTGAGAGATTAATAGATAGAAAGGGGTATAATTTGGGATACTAGAGTTGAGTGAGGGCATAGATGTAAATTACCCCCATACCCTCACTTATATTATAAAAAAAAATAAAAATGAAAGAAAGGGTAAGAGAGAAAGGAAGTGAAGCCGTAGAAAGAAAGAAAGAAAAGAAGAAAAGGGAGAGAAAAGAAAGAGGAAAACGAAGAGGGAGAAGAGGAAAGGGAGGGAGGGAGGGAGGGAGGATTATTCATGGAAGATTTTCATTCTTTTCACCATTCCATTCCTTGTTCCATCCTCTTCAATTTGGTACAAGAATCATCACCAACAACTCACTCACTCTCTCTCTTTCCCATTTTCGAATTTGGAGAAGAAAATGGGAGAATCTTGAGTTTCTTTCTTCAACAAGTGTTCTAGAGGTTAGGGAAGTTCAAATATAAGGTTGATTTCTAGCTTGGAGTCAAGGAATCAAAGATTGGGTGAGTTAGGGTTTGAAAATCAAATTTGGGGTTTTATGTTTGAAGCTCAATTGGAGGTTGAAGATGATGAATACTGACTTGGAGAGGTATTATGGTTGATTGGGAGTTCATATGGAAAGTGCAAGCTTTGGGAGCGGATTTGGGTGTCGTCGGAGCGTAGACGTTGATGCGGAGATCGTTCGTGTGGTTATGTGGAAAATTGCGGTTTGGTGGATCCTCGGTTATTTGTGATTTTCATCACAATCGATGAGTTTTACTCACGTTTAGGTTTTTAATTAATGAACTTAATGTGTTGAATTGTGTTTCGATTTTTGATCCGTTTTCGAAAATGTTTTGCAAGAAATCGTAAAAGTGTATTTAATGCCAAACTTGTTTTGATTGACAAAAATAATGATTGAATGAAATGAATTGATTTCCAAGTGTGGGGTTGGTGTTTGATTGGGTAAAGTTAATGTCTCGGTTTGTCAAGAAATGTTTTCGTTTAACAACCATTAAAATCGTATTCGATATCAAATCTGTTTTTGATTGTTTGATGAATATGATGGGTTATTAATTGAGATTGATTGAATATGTTTGAGGTGGATTGGATATGTATTGATGATTTGATGATGATCGTTGTTGTTTGAACGTGTTTTAAACTGTTTTTATGTTCGCAACTTACTGGCACAGGTATCGGAATAGCAAAAATGCAAAAATGGGACAAAACCCAAGTGCTATCAGAGACGCACGACCCGTGCGCCCCAAGCGCACGACCCGTGCGCCCCATTCTGTGCCAAGCGCACAGTGCAAATTTGTACCATGCGCTCAAGCGCACGGTTCGTGCGTCCCACGCGCACGACCCGCGCGCTCAATTGGTAGTGGGAGGTGTGTTTAACTTGCACTTATGCCTCAGGTGCAAGGTTCGATTCCCACGAAAGGCAAAAATTCTACAAGGGTAGAGAAGACCGTGATGTAATAGTGCTGGGGTGGCCAATGCGTTGGACCTGGGCTGTTACAGTGTGCTTATGAAGAAGGTGAAGACTTAGTTTTCATTATTAATGCCATTTCCCTCGAAGTCTTTGTATTTCCGATTATATAACTTGTATCAGTAAAAGTTGTAAAACCGTTTCCGCTATTTCTTTGTATTTGAAACAAGAAATTATTCTCTGATGTATGCTCAGTTGTGCATCTTAGTATTTCTACTTGTTAGAATTACTGGGGTGTTACAATTTCCTGGAGTAGGATTTAGCTAGAACCCAAGTATGAGATAGTCACAATATAATCGTAATGACAGTCTAAGAGTGATCGTGAAATGTGAGATTCAAAGATGCGTTGTTCTTTCATTAGCCTCTAAAGGCGATATTTATAGTACAATCAGTAATTAAGGCTAATTACTACAAATATGACCGTTGAGAGATTCTAGGCGACATTATAGGAGTTTCCATGTCAGGATGGCTTGCTTCTGGTGTATGGCCGGACCAAGTGACGAGGCCGGGCTATGGGGCACAGAGAGAAGTCCCTCGGTCCGTGAGTCTCTTTGGTTTGTGGGGTCCCTCGGTCCTGCGGGAAACAGTTGTGCCGGCTATGTTGGAGTGTGTGACCGGTCCATCCCGAGTGGTCGGCTCGGCTATTAACACAGTCACTCGAGCGGCGAGTATGAGGTGCGAAGGCGATCTCCTCCGGATGGCTTCGGTTTGGGCTTGATTCGTCATAGTCCCTCACCATCGGCTGTCTTGAAGTTGTACGACGGCCTCGGTTGTGGGTGCCTGGCTATGGCATTTTGCGGGGACTCTGTATCGGGACGGGACGTTTTGATTTGACAGTTTGACCTTTGACTTTATCTTCTCCGGAGTTTCACCTTTGACCAGCGTTTATTTTTGTGCTTGCCATTAATTCCTGCTTTCGGGCTCGTTCCTCCCTCACTATTTAAGGAGGGGTTTTGCTTTGTCTTCCCTTGTCTCCCATGGCTCTTTTCTTTGTTGAGTTTCCTTCTGTTATCAGCATGGTTTCTTCCTTTTTGAGTCTCCTGTGTAACATAAACAGGTTTTGTTACAATGAGGTTGCTAGGAGGTTCAAGGTGGGAGATATTGATCCCCGCGAGTTGTGGAATTTACTTGTTGAGTTTGTTATGCTTGATGTGAAGTTATGGAGGAGACTCAAACTGCGGTGTACCTGGGGGTTCAGGTCGCCATTTGTTGGAGGTGGTTCTTCGGTCTATATCCTTGGTTACACTTCCTCCTTTCCTATGGATTGGTCGAAGACTTAGCTAGAATTTCGCCGTGGCCGGACCTTCTGGTCTTTGTTAGCAGATAGTCTCCGGGCTATCTTCGGCGTAACTGCCAAACTTTCTTGGGGGATCTTCGGTGGAAGCTCAAGGTTCATCTGCTTCGTCATTTGATCGGTTTGGAGGTTTTCCAGTGATTCTTCGCCTTGGAGCCGGGCCTGTAAAATGACTATCCAGCAAAGAAGTGTGTATTTTGTAGTTTATATTGTATGCATTAGCCGGACATAGTCCATGCATTTGATGTAACCAAATGTGAAATGAGGAATGAATAAATAAATAAGCTTTAAGAATGTATGCCTCCCCTTTCATAAATTTCCGTTTAGCCGATCATTTGCTGATAGTTTGTCGATCGACTCCTTTTTCTATTGGTCCTCTCCGTGGCCGAATGTTTCTATGACGTGATGTTTGACTATGACGTTTGATTGATTGGGCGGGAAGGGTCATAATGGCCTCCTTGGGAACTATCACGTCCTCTGACATTCTCCCTAGGGACACGCCATGTGTCACGCTTCCCTTCTGTGGATTTTACCTGGCTTACTTCCCACCGTTGGATCGTGATGAATGAGAAGGGTTTAAAAATTCACACGACCCATTCATTCATTCCTTTTTTCTTCCCTTTGCACGCTTTGTGTTCCCCCTTCCTTCGTCTTCATTGTTAGTGCTCCTCTTTTTTTTGGTGTGTTCAATCGTCGCTTCTTTCCTTCCTTCAGTGCTTTGGTGTGTTCAATCTTTGCTTCTCTTCTTCCTTCGTTTGTGACGTCTTCAAAGGTACGCAAGCCCTTTTTCCCGCTTCTTATTTTCTGTTTTGTTGGTTTTTCTCCCCTGTTTGGAAACAAACAAATGACTGTAATAGAAATAACTAGTGAGAGTGAGGGAGAAGTAACCTCTGAGTTTCGGTGTCCTAAACCCAACTGCGTTCCCGCGCGTTGCTTTTATTGCTTGATGCACAAATCTAGTCAGGCGATAAATGCTTTAAAAGAATTTGACCATGGGTCCTCTTCTCATTCAACAAGGTCGATTCAGTTCACGTCTATGGCTGAAGGGGACCGTTCTGATCGCGAGGAGGATCGGTCTGATGATGATGATGGGTTTTGGGTAGACCAGGAGGTTCTGGATTCGTATTTGGAGTTCTTAACTGATGAGTCCTTGGCCGACGTCCATGGTTTGTTGTGTTATCCTGCGGACGAAGGTGCAGCCATAGCCTGCCCAGTTTATTTAGAGGAGGCAGTTTGCGATCCTCCTGAGCCGAGGGATATACCCTTTACTTACGTGTATAAGACTATGTTTGAACACTTAGGTATTCGATCTCCCTTCTCCCCTTATTATTGTCAGGTTTTGAGAATGATCAATGTAGCTCCCTCCCAGTTTCATCCGAATGGTTGGGCATATATGTGCGCCTTTGAGATCTTGTGTGAGTGTCTTGGGATTGAGGTGTCGGTCTGTAGGTTCTTGCATTTCTTCAAGACTTCGGCCAAAAAGCCACAACGCTGGGTTTCGTTGTGTAACCATAGCCGTCGCCCTTTTATGTCCGCTTTCAAGAGTAGCTATAAATCTTTTAAGATGCACTAGTTCCTGTTGCAAGCAGGACCGCGCGATCCTTACCAGTTGGTTGATGAAAGTGGGAAAGAACGTTTTCCTTTGTTATGGACTCGCAATCCTCGGGATAAGTATTCTGTTGAGAGGGGGTCTTTGAGTCCTGTCGAGCGTGTGGACGTTGATCGGTTATGGTCTTATGTTCAGTCCCCGTCGAGTGTGCTGCCCAAAGCATCATTTCTGATTAATTGGTGAACAAAGTTGAAGTGTTGATTGGATATTTGAGTAATCCATCTCCACCCCCCCTTTTTTTGACTCGGCGTTGGTTTGTTCACAGCGGATTTAGGGATGTCTACTCTCAGCGTTGCTGAAAGGAAAAGGATTCGGGAGGAGCAAAAGCGTACGCAAGGGTTTGGTTCGGGAACCAGCTTTAGCTCTAAAAACTACCGTTGGTGTTTCAAACTCTGCCGTTGGTGTACAATTCGTTGATGAGTCGGGCGTAAATCAGGTCATGGCTCGTCCTCCTCCCCCTCCTCCTGAGTTTCATGCCTCTAAAAGGGTGAAGACTGGTCCATCCCCCAACATTGAACTTGGTGTACCTGGTGGTGCCGATGCAATAGCTGACATGTCCTGGAGGAACATTCTCAAATGTCAGAAGAGGGCCGATGGCCGATGTAAGCGTTGATGCTCCAATTCGGTCTGCATGGGATTCTCGGTATCCGTTGAACAAGGTTTTGAATGGTGCCGTTGGTACGACCGATGTTGAAAAGGTTGCGTCGATGGGGATAGGACAGACTCTGGTTGCTGTGAAGACCTATAGTCATTGGCTGCCTCTGCTTGCGCATCATGCCGAGGACTCTCTTAAGAAGACTGTTGGGGAGCAGAGCCGTTTGGATGGTCGATTGAAAGAAAATGATGAAGCATTGAAGTTGTGCCAGGAGGAGAAAGAGCTGTTGAGGCAGGACCTGCAAAAATGGGATGCCGAAAAGCAACAACTGGAGGGGAGGATATTCGAGTTATCTGAGGAGAAGAAGGCACTGTCGACTAGCGTGGTGAGGATCTGAAGTTGGCTCGTGAAGAGGTTGAGAAGGCCGAGGGTGAGCTAAAAAGGATTTCGACTGCGTTTCCTGATTTGACCGAAGGTGAAGACGTGTGCAAGGCCATTGAGGAGTTAAAAGTTGGAGCGGCCACTGAGTTTGATAAGGGTTTTGAAACTGCCTTGGATCAGTTTGAAAAATTTGATATTGACAAGGTCGTAGTCAACGGCCAGATTATTGATCCTGTGGTGGTGGAGAAGCCGGTTACTGCGTCAAATACTCAGCAGAATCCTCAACAGGTATCTCTGGATTTATCTGCTCTTGACTACCTCTTGAATGTGGAAGATGAGATGGACGCCCAAGCCGAAGGTGCTCCCGGTCATGGTGTTGCTAATCATGTCATGGCCGAGCATGCTGGGGATTCGGAGGAGACTCTTTGACTTTGCTTTGTAATGCTGCTCCTATTTTGAACAAAAATGGTCAATTTTGTAAAATTGACAATGTTACCTTTTGCATCGCCTTTGACATGTTATCGTTTCTGTTCTGCGCCTTTATTTGTCTTTGCGCTTTGTTTTGTACCTCGGCTTATATTGCCGGCTTTGTGCTGCTTTCGTTATTTCCTTTGTTTATACAAATGGTCTTATAGTTAGTGCCCAAGGGCTGTATGTCGGCATTCACACGGTCTACACCTGTCAGGTTTTGTTGGCTTGTTCGAGCGAGCACGTTGGCTTCGCTTACACATTTTTCTACACCTGTATATTGGTACTTTTTTATTATGGCACACTCAAGTAAAGGAATCCGTTCTCTTTATTCAATCATGAAGATGGAGGACATTTGGGGCTTTTATATTGCCACATACAAATGATTAATTGAAAAACGGTGGGTGGTGAGAACCAATGATTTGCCTCTTCAGTTGTAGTAGAACCTCAGGTTGGCGGCATTCCAAGATTTGGGAATGTTCTCTCCATTTAATTTCTCCAATTTGAAGCTTCTTGGGCCCGATGATGGCTTTGAATCTGAATGGACCCTCCCAATTGGCAGACAGCTTTCCTGTGGCTCCCACTCGGCTAGACGTCCTGAGTACCAGGTCTCCGGCTTTGATGTTTTTGGGACTGACCTTTGAGTCATACCTCTTTGCTGCTCGCTGCTTAGCCGCTGCTTCTTTGACTTTGGCTATATAAAAGCCCTTAGGGCGCCTTCATCGGGGGCTTTCTCTTTTAGCTTCCTTCTTGGACTGGGTTCTAGGATCTCCACTGGTATCATAGCGTCGTCCCATAAGTCAGTCGAAAGGGGATTTCTCTTGTGGAAGACTGGGGGGTAGTATGATAGGACCATAACACTATTGGTAATTCTTCAACCCAGTCTCCTTTTGCTCCATTTAGTTTCTTCTTGAGGCTGTTCAGAATGACCTTGTTAGCAGCCTCGACCTGCCCGTTGGTCTGTGGGTGCTTGACCGAGGTAAATGCCTGATATATGTTCCACGTTCTGCAAAGATCGGCCACGAGCTCAGAGGCGAACTGCGTGCCATTGTCGGTGACAATTGTTGCAGGAATTCCGAACCGTCATATCAATTTCGTCCAGTAAAACTTGTTCACCCGCTGGGCAGTGATGGTTGCAATTGGTCCGCTTCGATCCATTTTGAGAAATAATCGACTGCGACCAGTAGATATTTGATCTGACCCAGTGCTAGGGGAAACGGACTGAGGATGTCTACGCCCCAGATAGAGAAGGGCTATGTGGAAACGATGGATTGTAAGTTGGCCGGAGGTGCTCTGGGTACAGGTGCATGACGTTGGCATTTTGTCACATTTCCTAACGTATTCCAACGAATTTTTCTTCATTGTCGGCCAGTAATAACCGGCCCTTAAAATTTTTGCAGCCAGAGCTTGACCCCCCACATGACTGCTGCATACTCCTTCGTGTACTTCCTTCCGGATTTCGTTCGTCTTCGAATCTGGGACACATTTGAGGAGTGGTGTGGAAAATACCCTTTTGTACAGTTCATCCTCTATCAGGGTGTACTTGCTCGCTATCTGAGCTAGCTTCTCAGCTCTCCTTCTTGCAGCTGCAATTGTTCTCCCTGCAGGAAAGCAATAATATTGGTCATCCAACTTCAAGGTTCTATGTCTGTTGAGAGAACCTGGATTTTATTTATGCTGGGTTCAAAAAGTGTTTCCTAAAACACCGAGTAGTTGTTTCCAGGTTTCTTTGTACTGGCAAGTTTGGCCAGGATATCTGCCCTACAGTTTTATTCCCTGGGGACATGTGTTAGCTCAAAGAAATTGAATTTAGATTTAAGTTCTTTTACATTATCAAAATATCTGCTGAGAAGGTCATCCTTGGTGCTGAATGCCTTCGTGACTTGCCCGGTTATGAGCAGGGAGTCACTTCGAGCCTTCAGGTGTTTTACCCCTAGATCTGCAGCTAGTGTCATGCCGGTAATGAGTGCTTCGTATTCTGCCTGGTTGTTGTTAGCTTTGAAGTTGAACCGAAGTGATTGCGTAAGAAGAATACCATCTGGGCCCTCTAAGGTTAGTCCGGCCCGACTTCCTCTTTGATTGGACTAACCCTCGACAGACAGGGTCCACAGAAATTCTGCTGAGGGTTTACTTTCTGCTTCGGCCTCCACAAGTTCAGCTATAAAGTCTGCCAACGCCTGAGCATTGATCGGTCATCTTAATTCATATTTGACATCAAATTCAGGTAGTTCTACCGACCAAGGGACCATTCTCCCTACTAGATCTGGCTTCGAGAGTACTTGGCGGATTGGGAGATCTGTTCTGATTATTATTGGGTGAATCTGGAAGTAGTGCCTAAGCTTCCTTGCTGCTAATATGACTGTATACGCTGATTTTTCAATCTTCTGATACCGCTGCTCCAGTCCTCTCCACATTCGGCTGATGTAATAAACAAGTAGTTGGTCCCTCCCTTGTTCTTGCACCAAGACTGCACTGCATGCATCCTTTGAAACCGCCATATACAAGAGTAAGGGAATGCCTTGCTTCGGGGATGTGAGGATCGGCAGAGACGCTAGATATTCCCCGAGTGCCTGGGGGGATTTTCAAATTCTTCTGACCACTGGAAGGTGGCATTTTTCTTGAGGAGCTAAAACATAGGTTTGATTTTATCTGCTGACCGACCAAGAAAACGAGAGTGTTGCAACTTGGCCGGTTAGGATCTGTATTTCTTTGGCCTTGGTGGGGCTTCTGGCATCAATGATGGCTCGGGACTGTGAGGGATTGGCTTCAATGCCCCTGTGAGTCAGTACGTACCCAAAGAATTCACCTGCTTAGACTCCAAACGAGCATTTGTCAGGATTGAGCTGAAGGTTGTGTTTCTCCAAGAGTTTGAATATCTTGGTGAGGTTGTCTATATGTGTTGGATCGGTGGTGGACTTTACGACCATGTCATCTACATATACTTCGATCGTTCTTCCGATCTCCCCTTCGAATATCCTATCTATCAGACGCTGGTACGTCGCTCCTGCGTTCTTGAGGCCGGACGACATTACCTGATAGAAATAGTTTTACCGGCTTGTCATGAAAGCCGTTTTCTCTTCATCTATATGGCTCATTCTGATCTGGTTGTAGCCTAAATATGCATCCATGAAACTGAGCAACTTGTAGCCGGAGGCACCGTCGACTAGTCCGTCGATGCTCGGCAGTGGATAAGAATCCTTCGGACAGGCTCTGTTGAGATCAGTGTAATCTACGCACATTCTCTAGTTGCCATTGGATTTTCTAACCATCACAGGATTGGCCAAACATGTTGGGTACTTCACCTCTCTGTCTCCTCCTTTATTGCGAGCGTCTTTTCATGTCCATGTTTCCTTTTTCTCTGTGACACAGGCTGGGCAGAGGGATTTAAAGATAATCGATGACATACATAGTTTGGGTTAAAACTTGGCATGTCTTGGGGAGACCATGCGAATATGTGGACATTGTCTGACAAGAGCTTGATGAGTTGATCTTCAATCTCTACTGATAGCCCCGTTCCAATGTTTGTTTTCTGATGTTGTGCAGGGCCGATGATTACTTCTTTCAGGTCATCCACTGGCCTCGGTCTCTTCTCTTCTTTAGCTGCATCATACAACCTCGGATCTAAGTCAAGAAAACTGCAATTAGAACCTTTTACCTCGGGCTTCTGGATCCTCTTTACTTTAGCACTTTCGGCGTAGCACCTGTGCGCCATTTACTGGTCACCTCTTACCGTCCCAACACCTCTTACTGGTCACCTCTTACCGTCCCAACACCTCCATCTCGGCCCCATCGTTCACCACCACGAAGAGAAGCTCCTCCTCGTCGAGGCGTATCCCGACGCAATCCTTCAAGAAGGGTGATCGTTCACAGGTCGCCCCCTCATCGAAGAAGTCGCCACCGACGTTCCCCCGAGGAAGATTACGACTATGCTGACTCAAGCTACCGACCAGAGTCAGAAGGGCCGCCAACAAGATACTCGTCAAACGAGTCCTCAGGATCCCGGCGATCAAGAAGCAGGTCGTGGGACTCGTATGAGGAGTTTGACGACTACCGTAACGGGGAGATTAGAGATGTCTCCCGTGCCATCAGCCGACCAAGAAGGAACAATTCAGAGCGGCCTAGAAGACGGTCGTCGCCACATGCTCCACAATACCATGGACGCCCTCCAATTGCTGACAGACTCCTTGGTCAGCCGGTCGGCCTTTACGGTTTGCCCGTCGACCAAGCTTATGCCGCCATGCAGCCTTACGGGCAGAATCCCATCCCGACCGGGCAAGGGCCTTTCACCAGCGAAATTAGGCGTTATCGCATCCCAAGGGACCTGAGAAAGCCCCCAAACCTGAACAAGTTTAACGGTCGCGGGGATCCAGACAAACACCTGATGTACTTCAACAACTACTGTAGCTACAGGGAGCTGGGACGGACGATGAAGTGCAGACTTTTCCCTCAGTCGCTCGAAGGCCGGGCGTTAGAATGGTGGGAATCTCTGCGTCCCAACTCAGTCTCTTCTTGGGAAGGTCTTGTGGCAATGTTCTTGGCCAATTACACGGCCAACCGTTGTCAGTATCGTTACGAAGAGCACTTGGATTCGGTCGTCTAAGGAGAAAATGAACCATTGAGGGAGTTTATCGATCGGTTCATGACAGAGGCCGACACAGTCCGCAACCTATCAGACACGGACAAGCTGAAGTACCTCAAACGTGGTATAAGAAAGAACCACAGATTTGCTGAAGAGTTCTCTTTGAACCGCTACTACGACCTCGGCCTGTTCCTTAGAAGGGCCAACGACCATATGGGCTATGAGGAGCAATTGGCGGCCGACAAGGGCGCCCGCGCGCGTCCCAAGGAAGAAACTGGCAGGTCAGTCAAGGGGCAAGATCGTGACAGCAAGCCCGAGTACCGGCCCAAGAGGTACGAGCAGCGTACAAAATTGAACACTCCCATCGCGCAGATCTTCACGGAGTGCCAGAACAATGAGTTCACTAGTGTAAGGCGACCTGATCATTTAGTATTGAAGAAAGGAGGTCGGCCTACCAAGAAATACTGCAGATATCACAAGAGTAAGGGGCATGACACCAATGACTGCATGGCCCTAAAAGATGACATAGAAGATCTCATACAGAAGGGCAAGTTGAGGCAATATGTCAAAGATGAAGGTAACGATCGCCCTGAACAAAGAGCCGCTGGCCAACCCGCCAATGACAAAGGTAAGGCGATCGTTAACTCAACGATCGAGCAAGCGCGTAACAGTTCAGAGGAAGAACGCGACCCCAGACAGTCGAAGGGCCGCAACGTAGCCATGGTCATCCATGGAGGTAATCCGTTGGATATCAGAGAGTCCAACAAGGCGATGAAGAGGAAGTGGAACGAACTCATGATGGTCGGCTCAACTTCAACCCCACGGCCGGCCTCGAATAGGCCGCCCATTTCCTTTGGGGACGAAGACTTGCTCGATGGTAAAGTCAATAATTATGTCCCTTTGGTAGTATCGGCCGTGATGGCCAACACAGAGGTCAGAAGAATACTGGTCGACCAAGGGAGCTCGGCCGACATCATGTTCGAAGAATTGATTGACAAGTTAAATGTGGATAGGAGCGAGATTATTCCCCAAGCATTACCAACCCCATTGACCGGGTTCAATGGGGCGACCACCTACCCACTGGGGACAATAGAATTACTTGTCACTTTTGGAGATGATACGAACGGCAGCACGTCGTACAGGACGGTCAGAACGACGTTCTTAGTTCTGCCAATCAAATCGTGTTACCACTGCATCATTGGCCGCCCAACTCTGGGAAAATTGGAGGCCGTAGCCTCAACTGTACATCTGAAGATGAAGTTTTACAGTAAAAACGACCAAGTTGTGACAGTGATGGCCGACATGGAGGCGGCCATGAGGAGCCATTTCCTCTATCAAGAAATTTGTGACATGGAGGTGACGAATGCTAAACCTCAGAATCTTGCAGAGGGGCATCAGGTCAATGTGGCCGACCTGGATGCTCGATACGACCCTGATAGCGACCCTGAGGACGACGACGACGATTTAGCCCGCGAGCTAAAGAATAAACTCAAGAGGCCTGAGCCCCACGGGGAATTGATCGATGTTCAGTTAATGGACGACCCAACTAAGACAGTTAAGTTGGGGAGCGACCTACCTGAAGAAGACAAGCAAGAGCTCATCACCTGCCTCAGGGATTACGCAGACCTTTTTGCATGGCAGGCATCAGACATGCCCGGGATCCCAATTGAAATTGCCTGCCACCAACTGTCCGTTGATGAGACAGCAAGGCCGGTCGCACAAAAGAGGCGAACTCAGAGCGAAGAGAAAGCATTGGCGGCCGCCCAGGTAGTTGACGACCTCATCAAGGCCAATTTCATTGAGGAAATTAAGTATACAACATGGCTTTCCAACGTCGTGTTGGTAAAGAAGAAAAATGGTAAGTGGCGCATGTGCGTCGACTATACCGACCTGAATAAGGCGTGCCCGAAGGACGCCTTTCCCCTGCCAAACATTGAAAAATTGGTCGACGGGGCTGCGGGCTATAAACTCCTGTCTTTTTTAGACGCCTATTCAGGATACAATCAAATCACCATGTACCCACCCGATCGGCATAAGACCGCGTTCATGACCGATCGTGGAAATTTTCAGTACAAGGTAATGCCCTTTGGTCTGAAGAACGCCGGAGCGACCTATCAAAGAATGATGAGCAAGGTCTTCAGGCGGCAGATCGGTCGAATATCAGAGGTCTACTTGGATGACATGATCATTAAGAGCAAGACCGACCAAGACCATATCAACGACCTAAGGGAAATTTTTGAGGAAGCAAGGAAGAATTCTTTGAGGTTGAATCCAGAGAAGTGCACCTTCGGAGTAAGGGCGGGCAAGTTCCTGGGCTTCTTCTTAACAGAGCGAGGGATCGAAGCAAACCCTGACAAGTGCAAGGCGGTCGCTGACATGAGGCCGCCCACTACGAAGAAAGAGATTCAGCAGCTGAACGGCATGGTCGCTGCCCTGTCACGATTTATACCTAAATCAGCGTGCAAATCTTTTCCACTGTTCAAGCTTTTGAAGAAGGAGGTCGAGTTTGAATGGACTGACCAATGCCAGCGAGCATTGGACGAGCTGAAGGCGGCACTGACCAGCCCGCCCATCATGACCAAGCCGCAACCAGGGGAGAAACTTTACTTATACTTGGCCATAACAGACGAGGCCATGAGCGCTGTTCTCGTAACAGAAAGCGACCTGAAGCAGAACCCGGTCTATTTCATCAGCAAGGTATTTCAAGGCCCAGAGATCAAATATCAGAAGATCGAGAAGCTAGCCTTAGCGTTACTTGTGGCCACCCGTAGATTGCGCCCTTATTTCGTGGCCCATCAGGTCGTGGTAAGGACCGACCAGCCTATTAGGCAAATCCTTCACCGACCTGACCTTGCAGGGCGTATGATCAAGTGGGCTGTGGAACTCAGTGAGTTTGGGATCAAGTTCGAGGCTAGATCGGCCGCTAAGGCACAAGTGTTGGCCGACTTCATAGCTGAAATGTCCCCAATACCAGACGATCAGGCCATCACGACCTGGACTTTACACGTGGACGGGTCCTCCAACAGCAAAGGAAGTGGGGCTGGCTTGATACTTGAAAACACAGAAGGACTTACTGTTGAAGTCTCATTGACTTTTGCATTTCACACTTCAAACAATCAGGCCGAGTATGAAGCGTGCATTGCCGGGCTGCAGCTAGCCAAAGAGTTCAATGTCGACCGTGTCGAACTTCACTCTGACTCTCTACTGGTAGTATCCCAAATTCAGGACCTATACGACGCAAAGGACGATGTCCTGAAGAATTATTTGGCCAAGGTAAGGGATCTGCTCAGGCAATTCGACCGAGCAGAAGTTAAGCACGTCCCCAGGACAGAGAACGTGAGGGCTGACATCCTATCAAAGTTAGCCAGTACAAAGGCTCCTGGGAATCACAGAAGTCTAATTCAGGAAACATTAACGCGGCCGAGCGTGTCTACTAAGCCCGCCCAACCATTAGCCATTCTAACGGTCGACTTGGATAAAGACTGGATCACTCCGATCCTACAATATATTCTTAATGGGGTAGAACCTTGCGACCAGAAGGCAGCAAAACTCCTGAGGTTACGAGCGACCAAGTACTCAGTGATCGAAGGAAGACTGTATAGAAGGGGCTTTTCATCCCCATTGCTGAGATGCCTTACGTCGGTCGAGGCCGACCATGTACTAAGAGACATACATGAGGGAGATTGTGGTAGCCACCAAGGTGGTCGGTCGATTGCTAAGAAGGCACTCAGGGCCGGATACTATTGGCCGACCATGGATGAGGACGCTAAGTTACTGGTTCAGAAGTGCAAGAAATGCCAAATCCATGCCGACGTACACATAGCACCCTCATCAGAACTACACAGCTTGACCGCACCCTGGCCGTTCGCTTGGTGGGGCATGGACCTGCTCCGCCCTTTTCCACCTGCACCAGGTCAGCTGAAATTCCTGATCGTCGCGATCGACTACTTCACCAAGTGGATAGAAGCAGAGCCACTTGCCACCATTACCTCAGCGAAGGTATCCAAGTTTTTTGGTCGAAATGTGCTCGCCCGCTTTGGAGTGCCCCAACAACTGGTGACCGACAATGGAACTCAGTTCGCTAACATAAAATTTAGAGAAATGCTGGCCGGCCTTGGCGTGAAACAGCGTTTCACCTCAGTCGAGCACCCACAAACCAATGGCCAGGCAGAAGCGGCCAACAGGGTAGTACTACGCGGGCTGAAAAGAAGGTTAGATGAAGCCAAAGGCAATTGGGCAGAAGAGCTACAGTCGGTCCTTTGGGCCTACAGAACGACCCCCCACTCATCGACCGGGGAGTCACCATTTAGACTTGTCTATGGTACTGACGCTGTCATCCCGATTGAGATGGGAGAGCTAAGTTGGAGGACAACCAAGCCACCAACCCCGGCCGCAAACGAACGAGCAACAAGAGAAGAGCTCGACCTGATTGAAGAGCTACGAAACAAGGCGTCACTTAGAGAGCAGCTCATTAAGCAGAAGGTCGCTGCCAGGTACAACGCCCGCGTCCAGAAGAGGGAATTCTCCATTGGGCAGTTAGTCCTCAGGAGGGCCGACGTAGGGAATAAGAACGCTCGCCAGGGAAAGCTAGTCCCCAATTGGGAAGGACCATACCGTGTCATCAGCAAGACTGGAAAGGGAGCGTACGAGCTGGAAACCATGGAAGGGGCGACCATCCCCAGAACATGGAACGCTGACAAATTGAGAAAATATTATGTCTAAGTTGTAAACATCAATTCATCAATAAAGAACAGGCGGTCGCTCTTTTTCCCCACAGGGGTTTTTTACTGAGGACCGACCTTAAAATTCGACTTGTGTATTTATTTTCATGTAAATTGTATGCACGGTCGCTCACCATGCGAGTAGCAGTCGAGCGACCGGTAGAGTGCCATCGAATGGCCCAAACGAGAGCCGCCGAGCGGCCTAAAAAGAGTGCCATCGAATGGCCCAAACGAGAGCCGCCGAGCGGCCTAAAAAGAGTGCCATCGAATGGCCCAAACGAGAGCCGCCGAGCGGCCTAAAAAGAGTGCCATCGAATGGCCCAAACGAAATTTTTTGGTCGCGACCGACCATAGAAAAAAGAATCAAGAATCAAATCCAATTATAAAGCAATTAAACGGGCTGAAATTCATGGAAAATTGTCATTAATTACAAACGAAGACGCCTTGGTCGAAACCAGGGCACCCATTTAAAAACCGCTCGCAGGCGGGCCAAGATTACAATTCAGAAAAAGATTACAAGTTAAGAGTCGCTGGGGGCCTGATAGATAACTGCCTATTCTTGAAGGACCTTCCCCTTCGACATCTTCACGGGACGGATGATCTACTGCTCGGTCACACGATGTATACTTTGAACGATCTCGCGATCGACCTCCAAATCAGGATAGAGGATCTTGATCTGGCTGACCGCATTTTCAAATTGACCCTCCGCAGCTCCCTTAGCCCGGTCAAGAACGTCTTTATAGCGACCCCTAAACTTGTCCTTTTCCTTCTCCACTGCCTCCAGCTTGGTTCGAGCTCCTTCATTTTCTTGAGCAGGTCGTCTCGCTCGCCCCTCATTTCTGCGAGCAATGACAAGGCAGAATTCAATTTAAAATTTTTATCGACTAGGTCGTCTTCAAGCAATGAATATCTAAGGGCAAGGCGCCTACCTTCCAGGCGATCTGATTCTTCATCTTTGTATTTGTTGAACAGAATACCAGCGGCCTTCATTGCCTCGGCCATCACCTCGAAAGGTTCCTCCTTGAAACGAGCGCAGTCTTCATCACCCAACCCAAGCAGGTCGATGTTAGGCGACCGGTTGTGCCCGTGGCTTTTTCCACTCTTATGCTTCTTTTTCTCGCCCCCATCATCGACCGACCTGTTCCTCTTGGATTTCCCTTGATTTTTGGGTGGGCTGCTCAGGTCAATGGCTTGTGCTGGTGTGCCCGCCCGAGGAGCCTGACGATCAGGCTGAGATCCAGCAGTTTGAGGCGTACCCCCAGATTGAGCCGCAGGTATGACGCGGGCGGGCGAAGCATCACTGTCCTCGGCCGCCCATTGCTCCAACAGGTCAAAGTCATTCATGTTGGCCATCTTAACTGTAAAGACAAAAGCAGATGGTTAGAAACAGTTAACAAAACAAAGTGACAGAAAATAAAATGTGTGAGCGACCACCGACCAAGAGCGGCCTTGACGTTCTTCTTGGAACGAGCATCCACAACGTTTTTAACCTTGATGCGACCCTCAGGGACTAGGGACGCAATCCTTCTCAATCTATGGATCGTCCCCCTGTCCAGGTCGTCAAGATCAGCGTCCTTGAAAGCGTACTGGCCCGGCTTTTTGGAGAAGTGGTTAAAACTCCACACTGTAGGAAACAGGGGGGTTCCTTCTTGATCATTGGACATTTGGGCGATCCCTCTATGGGCCTCGGCCGACTCAGGAACAACCCAAAAGAATTCCCTTTTCCACCCGGTCGTCAACGACTCCATATAGGGCTTGAAGAAGTTGTATGTTGACCGGTTTTTGAATGAGACCGCTTCCTTGCGGGCGCCCTTGGAGCCTTTTTCATAAATATAGCTCATCTCAAACAAAGTGAAGAACAGTCGTATGGAGATCGGTCGTCTCAGAACCACAAGGACATCCTCATATGCCTGCAGGAACGCCCAAGCGTTCGGGTTCAGCTGAGAAGGGGCGACCTGAAGATACCGTAGAACCTGGCATTGGAACCTGGTGAATGGTGGAGTTATACCCATGCGTTCGAAAACGATGCGGTACATTGTGAATTTTAACACATCAGTCCAGGCCGCAATATCTTCCCCCTTGGCCATACCTTCTACCCTCCAACCTTCATTTAGCTCGGTCGCAAGAAACTCCAGGTCTTGGCTCCCCCGTTGAATCTTGCTGCGCTGACCTCTCAGATTGAGAGAAACCCAAGACATATCCTTTGCAGCAGCAACCTCAGGATCTTCTCCATGGTCGCCCTGATGATCTCTTTCGGCCGTCTCGGTTATGTCGGTCGCAGCATGGTCAACACCTTCCTCACAGTCAACCCGTGCGCTGCTCTCTGCATTATCATCAACCACAACCTCGGAGTACGGGACCCCACTTCTGTCCGGCCGCGTTCCGGATCTGCTAGATGAAGTCGAGTTCTGGGTCGAAGACCCAGAGGAAGAAGATTCGTCACTGGAAGAAGACGACCGGGCGTGCGCAGGACTCTGTTCCACTGGTCGTGTCATATTTTGCGCAAGAGAAACGGCCGGGACTCCAAATATACGGCGGGTTTGTTTAGTCCGCGCCAGAATGAACCTGTGGAGGGGAATAACCGTCAGGGTCTTGCTCGCGCGTGGGAAGGGGCGACGTGGTCGTCCCCAGACCTGACACCCCCTCCATCAGGTGGAACATAAAAACTCAAATAAAGTAAGAGCGGTCGCAGTTACCTGGAATTAGAGCAAGATGATTACGAGCGAGCTTTAGCGAGAACGAGCGAGCTTCGACGGTAGCGAGCGAGCTTTGGCAGAAGCGAGCGAGCTTTGGCAGAAGCGAGCGATCAGCGAGAGCAGAGGAGAATTCGGAGAAACGTGTAAATGATGTGCCCTATGAACCCTTTATATAATGGGCCAACCATCACCATGGGCCGGAAGTGAAGAGGCGCGACTCTTCATGTACCATCATTGCTTAAACTCCTCGAGTCTCTAAACGTCACCTCATTAAAGTAACTGTCGCCTCAGTATTCGTGACGATTGATTGTCAGGCGTCACCCCCGAGACGGCACCTGGCCCCGTGTGACCAGGCCGCGTGGCAGCGACCACGAAATCAACTAATTAGCGATCGACCAGGTTACGTTCGACCACGCTGGGGGGCAAGGAATCAAGCCTTAGCCCGCCCCCAGGCGACCCAGGCTTGGGGGGCAACTGTTCCGGAGTGGGCTCGAAGCCCAATTTTGATCAGTAGGCCCAGCGCGGCCCATCATCTGCCTTGCTCCGCAAGATGCGGCCGGCCCCGCAAAAACCGCAACGGTTAGAACGCCAACGCTATATATACCACACCAGCATGTGGCTTCAGGTATGTTTTACTCACCTTGTGACCCTGCCCGTTGAAGCACCTCTGACTTGAGCGTTGGAGTGCCTTTGCAGGTACCACCCGCGTGCGGCCTACCACTCGGTCCCTCATCCCAGCGACCGAGCAATATCATCAAACAGCAGCAACCCATCGTATTGATCAGGTACGATCACTTAGCATTTTAGCCAAAAACAAAATATTGTCTCATATTCAATGGCGGATCTAGGACACACGGTCAGGGGACGCAAAAATTTGTAAACATGCGCAACACTAAACCAGTCATAAATTTTAATATATTAGTTTAAATAAATTAAACATATATAGTAATTATCATCTACTTTCTTGTTAAGAAATCGTTGAATAATGAATTCACTATCGAAGTTATTAAATACTCCTTCCGGTCTCTATTTTAAGCAAAACCAATTATTTTTAGGGTGATTCAGAAATTCACTTAAGCGAAATTAAATCTTTAAATTTCGTATAAAAGTTAAATTTATTTTACTTTTTTTTTGTTAAAGTTAAATTTAATTTACTAAATTGACCTTTAAAATATTTATTAATAAAATTCTGATTTATTTAGAATAATAACATTAAATATGGCAAAAGTAGTTAACTTTTGTTTAAAATAATGAGCAAAAATTGAAATTCTTTTTGAAACAAAGGAATGAAGCTTTTTTTTTGCTTATAATAATGACCAAAAGTTGAAATTCTTTTTGAGACAAACAAATGAAGCTTCTTTTTGAGACAAAAGTAGTTTTGTCTTCCTCATTTCTGCATTTTTTGCATTTTTGATTTCACTTGGGTCGAGTCTCTTTTCTTTGTGCGCCCTTGACCTCGTCTTCTACCCCTAAAGGTCAATCTGGCGAATACAAGAGAGACCGAGAGGGTTAGGCACTTCACTCCCCCTGGGAAGCCGATTCTGATGAAGTCCGCAGATGGAGAACCAATCCCGGCTAATGACAGAATGTACACCTCTACACGATAGGTGCACTTTCCGAGGCTAGCGAATCTGTGGTCACCCCTTCCACCGAACAGTTGCCCCACAAAGCCGGACTCGTGATCCGCTGCTCTAACTTGGTATTAATAATTTAGTCTCTGATATATCTTGGTGGAATGAATGGTTTACAAATAGTGAACCAAGTATTTTCAAATAAGAAACCATATCATATAATAAAGATGTGGATAACAGGCCAAAGAGTGAAAGGGTGGCTTGCTCATTTGCCGAGAAACTCAACAACACCAAGCATAAAAAAGATAATAAATTCAAAAGAAACTACCATAGAACCTTTATTTGATGAAAGATAAAGACAACTGGTTGATAAAAAATGTTCCGAATCGGACCAGCCGGTATACACATACGCTCCGCTACAGAGGGACCTCCTGGCATGGCTAACTGATCGGCCATGCATGAATATCTCGCCTCCACCTCTCCCAAATATGGAAGGAAACGTGATCATGGGGAATTATCCTTGATTCCCCTCCCATTTGTATGTAAAGGTCAACTCGACCATTAATTATAATTATGTGCATTTATCACCATTGTACTATATAAATCTGGGCGAGTCTTCGCGCCAACTCTCCCGCCAGGCTCCCCCCTCCCTTTTTTTCCATTCTTTTTTTAACTTTTATCTTTTTTCCTTTTTCTTCTGTTTTTTTATATATTTTTTAGGTAATTTTTAGTCTAGAAAAAATTTAAACTATTTAAGTATGCGAAGTTTGATCATTCATAACTAGATTGGTGAAAAGGAAAATTATTTTCGTGCCAAATTACGTAAAGTGTGACGCTAGACAATGTGTTTTAGGGTATTTTAAGATATGGAAAAAAATTAATTGTTCAAATACGTGCAGTTTGTTCCTACATAATCGAATTCGTCGAAAAGGAAATTAATTTCGTGACAAATTGTGTGAAGTGTGACAAATTAATTGTTTAAGTACGCAAAGTTTGTTACTCGATAGTTAATTTTTTTAAAAAAATAATTATTTTGTAATAAAATATGATGCTAAGTTGTGTGTTTTGGGTGCTTTAATTAGGATTCAAAAAAAATTAGATATACAAATACATGGAGTTCGTTCCTCAACAATTGGTTTGGTCATACCAAAAATTAATTTCTTGGTGTGTTTTAGGTTACCTTAGCGTTCGACAAAAATTTTAAAAGTTCAAACACGCAAAGTTTGTTTAAAAAAATAATTTCGTGACAAAATACATAAAGTATGATGCTGAGTAGTGTGTTTGTAGGTACTTTTGCGTTCGGGGAAAAATACTATTCAAATACTAAAAATTTGTTCCTCGATAACAGATTTAAAAATCAATTTATTTTTTCATTTCTTCTCTTTATAATCTTTAGGAAAAAAGAATTTAAAGAATTTAAAGATGCTTCGGAAAAAAAGAATTTAAAGACCATAATCCTTCAACTTTGTATAGTTGCTTTCATTTTATTGGTGATTCCCATCCAACCATGCATGATACCCACGTTTTTCACTTTCTAATTGTGTTGTCTACTTTTCTTTCTAATTGCTTCCATTTCAATGTGTTTGTTAATTAAAAATGATACTTTTAATTATGATTACATTGTCTCACACACTTCTACAATATATAATTAATTTTATCTTCACTCATACAATGTTACAATATTTATGTATTAAATAAAGCTTTTGTCCCCCCCCTTTTTTCATATTTTCATTTTTAAGAGTACATTAAAATTTAGGTGAAGTTTGTGCTAAGTAATGAAGATGAAAATACATAAATTATATATTGTAACATTCAAATATACAAAGTTTGTGCCTCAGTAATCGATTTGGTTAGGTGAAAAAAAATATAATTTCGTGACAAAATATGTAAAGTGTGATGCTAAATAGTGTGTTTTGAGATACTTTAGTGTTGAAAAAAATTAATCGTTTAAATGCTCAATGTTCAGTCCTCAACATCGAAAAAAAATTAACTGTTTGAATGCGCAAAATTTGTTTTGGTGAAAAAAATAATCAAAACAAAATATGTAAAGTCTGATGCTAAGTAGTGTGTTTTTTTATACTTTAGTGTTCACAAAAAAATTAACCGTTCAAATGCTCAACGTTCAGTGCTAATATCAAAAAAAAATTAATTGTATGAATGCGCAAAATTTGTTTTCGTGAAAACAAAGTCAAAACAAAATATGTAAAGTTGAATGCTAAGTAGTGTGTTTTTTTATACCCTAGTGTTCGTAAAAAAATTCATCTATTCAAATATGTTATGTAGTGTGTTGTTCTGTGAGATCTTATGTAATTTAATAATGCGTTAAACTAAAGTTATTTGATTATCAATTGTTGTCTATATTTTAATGGATCAATTTCATTTGTGTGCTGATTTTAAAAAAAATTATCTGTTTGAATTACTTGTGTTTGAATTATAAATTACTATGCTACCTTATTTCCATGGACTATTACTTATGTTTGAATTATAAATTCCAGTTAATTTGTGTGCTGATTTTTAACTTATCCATCAAATTTTAATATCACGACAATAAAGTACTCGCTAAAGCTTTGGCCGCGTGCATCGCACGGGTCACGGCACTAGTAGATCCCAATTCCACTTTCTCTAGTGTAATTTCTCATATTCTCGTGTTCGGTCCTTTCTCATCCAGAGAAACCGATTGTTACATAACAAAACAAAGAACACGCCACATTTGGTGTAAAATCCTAAAATCTCATTCGCCAACGAAATCTAGAATGTCATTCATTTTACCAAAATCAGAAAAATACGCAACCAAAAATACGGTTTTAACACACGGAATATAAATATCCGAAACGACTCGTCATAAGGTTATGATAAAAGCATAACAACTTATACCTCAAGTTAAAACTTGATAAGGTTTCTCCAGAGCTAAGAACCATATAATCCATATCTAAGATACACATTTTCCAAAACAACACAATTGATACACATTGGTCTTATACTCCAAATATTAAGTATCAATTTTCAACAACTCAAAATAGTAAGCTGGACAAGAACACTAAGTCTTGAATTCCGCGACACTTCAAG
Source organism: Astragalus membranaceus (assembly GCA_039519185.1). Taxonomy (NCBI): domain Eukaryota; kingdom Viridiplantae; phylum Streptophyta; class Magnoliopsida; order Fabales; family Fabaceae; genus Astragalus; species Astragalus membranaceus. The sequence continues at coordinate 76,231,517 of CM076849.1, read as the reverse complement.
TGAAGTAGCTAGACCCCACATCCTTTTATTCAACCTTCTTAGGCTTACCCTGTTTATCTGTAAAAACAACAATATGAAAGGGTGGGATTAAGAAATCTCAATGAGTCCTTCGATCGTGCCTAACATATACCTCATACGATGTCTTTTACAATCTTTTACTCAATCGTGTAAACTCCATGAGAATTTGATAAATAAATATAATATCAACTCAGCGGAGAACCTTCCACCGACAATTAAGAGAAGTGCACGTACGGGATTCAAGACTATTTTATTTATGACTTCGCTCTCCATACGCAAACCATATTTTATTTAGCTCATTTGAATAAATCATATATATACAATAATGTTGTTCTCTCTCTTGAGTGTTCAAATTACACAGTTGGTACATAAGTGAAAAGAACACTTGTTCACTAATCAATTGGCATACATAATCATGACTTGAAACTAAGCGAGAAAAATCAAGATTCTTATGCAATCCAAACCCTTCCAACACTAAATACTATTGATAAACTCTTTTAAAAACATACACATTCAGCATATAAACAAGCCATATACCAAATCCATTTCAACCATTGATGTTAACCATTCAAATAGCACATTAAGCACACAAACATGTATTCACCATTTTAACTTATCAAAAAAAAAATGTATTCACCATTTTAGTATTTCATAGCACCTTAATAAGCTAAAACTGAGCATGCAATCCACATTTCAGTATCCACAAGGTATGGAAATTAAAACCCTAACCTAAATGAGAGTAAGTGTGTAGGGGGAAGAACTCACCTCTTGAAGCTCTTCACTAAAAGATCACTCCTTTTACAAAAACACTTGCCCTTCACTTAATGAATCTATTTCCTATTTGCTAATGAGGAAGGATATCTCTAAACTAGCACCAATTTAATGTCTCAAACAACACATCCATTTCATTCAATTATAGAAATAAACACTACAACATTTTTTGTTTTTGGCAACACATATTTTGCCAACAGGTAAAAAATGTTACTTAAAAGGTATTAGACAACATTCAAGAAATGTTGTCATAAAATGAACGTTTTACACAACACTTTTTTCGCAACATTGAGCAAGTGTTCCTTGAAGGCTATATATCTACATTTGTAAGGTGTAACTAAACCAATTTATTTATAACATTTAATAAATGTTCCCTTATATTTAAATCAGAACAATCCATAAATGTTGCCACTAATTTTCTAAAAGACTACATTTCCCACTTGTTACCTTTCATTAGGATTAACTTTGGCAAAACTTTTTTTAGGGTGTTTCTAGGGTGAGAGAACAAATCAAATCTCTCACCAGTGAAACACTAAAATTGACCGTTGGATATTGTTTAAAATGCTATGAATGGTTAAGATTGAATCAACCAATATTAAATCTCAACCATTGATGAATTTTTTTACTACATCCAACGGTCAATTTTAGTGTTTCACCGGTGAAAGATTTAATTTGCTCTTTCACCCTAGAAGTACCCCTTTTTTTATTTTCAGAAAAATAGACGCTAACTCTTCCCTCCTTGCTCTCGTAAAAAAAAAACTCTTCCCTCCTCGATCTCAAAAATCTCTTCTCCCGTAATTAATTAGTATTTTTTTTGAAAAAAAACTTAATCATAATTCATTCACAATCACACTGATTGCTTCACAAACCGCGTTCTTCTCAAACCTCCCTCAAACTCGTTAACTTTTTTCCTTCTTTACGCTCTCTCTTCCTATAATTTTTCAATCTTTCTAATTCTTCAGAGTTAAAAACAAAACACAACAAAAACCACGTTCATCTAATCTCCCTCTCGCTCAGCTGAGATACAAACCACGTTCGTCGCTGATTGCTTCACAAACCACGTTCGTCGCTGATTGCCTCACAAACCAAGCTCATGTTCGTAAACAGTTCGTCACTGATTGCTTCACAACCAAGCGCGTAAACCGTTCGTCGCTGCTCGATAGCTCCTTGCTACTCATAAACTCTTTGATTACGTTTGATTGCTCGCTCACTCCATTGTTGGCTGATTTGAGGTTAGTTCTTCTTACCAGTAAAAGATTGGGGGTTTTAGGAATTTTCAATTTAGGGTTCAAAAACAGTTTTTGGAATAGTTTCTGAGGATTTTTTAAAAATGGTTGTCCATGTTTATGTTATTTTATAGAGTTCAAGGGTGGAAAATTTCTTTTTGCATGAATGCTTCATTTTATTTTGTAAAGATGGTCACAGTCATTAGTGCATTATGTAAAACCTTAATTTGAGTAATTTTTTTGCATTTAAAAGTGATTGGTACTTTTGGTTAACAAATAGATGGAACTATTTGTTATATGAGTTTCATTACTTCTTTCCTTTTATTGGTTAGATCATCAGGTCGCAACTACTCTTTCCAGAACTCTTGATTTGGTAAGTTACGGTGGGTAAGTTAAAATTTCCACTGGTGCCACTGCCAATAACTAAATGATGCTTTTAATGTCAAATTTCCACCAGTGCCGATCACTATTAAATAAACTATTGGACACATAATCTGAACGACAAAAAACATAGGCACGGTGAACTAATCATATTAAATAATGAAATATGGATTCAATTTGTTGTCGTTCTATAGCATTGATTCCATCTTCTAATACATTGAGTGATTCTGAAGCCAAAGAGGATTATATACGAAGTTAACAAAATAGGCAAGACAAAAAATAAAAAAGTCCAAAATATTAGAAGGAAACTCATCTAAAGAAACCAGCAAGTTAGATTCGCAATAAAAAGAGACTAAAACATTGAACTGTCAAGTTTCCAACTGCAATTTAGTTGCAGTATTGGTTCCAGAAATGCCCCATCAAGTACCTACCTGTTCTCAAAAGTCCGGTGTAGTACTCATGAAAAATAAGCTATGGCTTAATTCTCACCAATACCATATGAATACCGGTCGCAAAGTCGCACAATGCACAGAAAGAACAAAATAAAATAATTGAATAGAAAAGGTATCAAAAGATGGAAACCCAACTCAACCAAATTTAAAAAATTAATTAAAAAGGTCTATTTAAATGAAATTTGTGACTCAAATCTATGCTCGTTTAATAAAAAGTGCTTTTAAAAAACTACATTGTGCCTAGCTCTCATGCTCAAGTGATAAAGACCTGAAATGATGTACCCAACAAATAGGGGTGTGCAAATACTAAGGGTAACCGGTCCACATTAAGTAACTGGACCACACCACACCAAAAAACCCCATAACCATTTACATGGTTTATGAATTGGACCTATTTTGAAAATAAAATCAGCGTCCCAAAAATTAAGTTCTAAACCGGTTTGCAAATATTAAACCTTATTTACCCAAACACTGTTGGAAATCGTGAGACGTGAACTCCTAAAGGCTGAAGCAAGCACTATGCCCAAATCACACCTCTTTCTCCGTGAACCCTAATCCCTATTGCTGCTTAGCCATGCTGCCTTTTTAGTTTGTTCGTTGTTTAGTGGGGAATATAATAAGCATACAATAGGGAAGCTAGCTGTTCTTCTAAGCAAGCATATGAATTCAATAGTCAAATATTATAACTTATGGTATCAGAGGCTTTTCTTTTTCCCATTTTGGAATGTACTTCTTCATTTTATTGCCTTTAGATATCTCATCTCAACTCATATTATTAAATGCATATGTTAGTCAATGTTCTATTCCTTTAGATATCTCATCTCACTTTCAAGCTGTATGATTGCTCTCTCTACATTATGTCAGGTCACTCCACTACTAGAAAAACCAAAATTAGTGAGGGATCAAATCCGTCGCTAAACCATCAAAAATTCGTCACTAACCATTTTAGCGACGGAATTTGCGACGAACCCAAATTCGTAACTAATTTTGGCGTTAGTATATTTTTAGCAAAGGATTTTGAAATCCGTCGCTATTAGGGAGGGAAAATCCGCCGCTAATAGAGAGGGAAATTTTTCGTCACTAATAGCGACGAAAAAGTCCATCACTTATAGAGAGGGAAGTTTTCTATCACTAATAGCGAGAGATTTTTAGTGACAAATGTTCTATCAATTTAATAAAGCATTAATCTATATGTAATTGGAAATGTTCTTTTAATCTCAAATTAACAACACATTAAGTTTAATACAACGCTATATTAGTTATAGATTTTAAACTTTCTCTAATTTAAAACATGCTATATATAACTAACAATTTATAAACATCATCTATCATATGTAATGTTACTTCAAAAAAACATAAACGATATAGTTTCACAACACTCTTAGTAGTTTTCAAACTAATTCAACAAAAGAAACATCAAAGATGTGCATCTAAGTCATCATAAATCTCATTATCATCTTGTCGATCATCCTGATTTGTAGGAGCAAGCGGGGGCGTGGCTGATGACCGAGAGTGGAAGTTTCATAAAGATGTTGTCACACTGCTGGCTCGACACGTCGTCTCCTAACCTCTCTTGTAAATCTCTTGCAAATCCCCTCTCTACCCAAACTTTAAACAGATTCCTCACTACAATTATCACGTCTGTGAGTGAAAAGTACATAATAGCATGACTCCATAACTACGTTCATAGAGCCTAGGTACTATGATTTTTTTTTTGACTTGTAGGTACTACAATTTCTTTACAAGAAGCTTGGTACCTTTGCAGCACTACTGGTCTATCAGTGCCAAAGACATGTGTGAAGATATTAAGTTTACATTGGACCGGGACGATGCTCATCTTGACAATGTAATCATCTTGACAAACTTGTGCTAAGCTAAAAGTATGTTAGTTGGACAATGACACACGCAGTTTGTTTCTGCAAACACACGACATCTAAGTTTAATTGGACTCAACTACATTCTACCTAAACTTTATCATAATTAAACTTTTTGGTATGGCTCAAATATTGATGCATGAAATTGCAGAAAACATTTCTCCAACTATGTCCTATTCAATTTCAAGCATGAATCTCAAAAGACCCTACTAAAGCTGAAGATTGCTGCAAAATATCAAAATCAGAAGATGGCAAATGCTCTTCCTAAATCATAACCATCTTAAATCTTAAATATTTCTGAAATTTCAATACAATTAATTCAGGTGGGAATGCCAGCATCTTTGGCTACACAGAATATCCACACTAAGAATATGCAGATATGTCTTGGAGATGACTAAGACATCATGTCATGACTGAGTTATTCTTGTTGGGAAAATAGTTTGCAAGACTGTTTTTTTGCTGCAGGGAAAATAGTTTTCAAGACTGATTTTTGCACAAGAATATGAATTAACGAGAAAAGAGAAACACGTCTCGATATAGAAACTAGAAATAAAATGATCACCATAATATTACCGTATCAAAAGGAGCTTCTGGCCAGGTACATGCCTATCTCCAGGTATTTCAGATAAATCAGCAGCTAAGTCATAATCAACATGTGGTCAGGTGTGGCTAGTCCTTATAATTCTTTGCCCTGTAGTTTTTTTTGAGTAGTAATCTATTTATAATACACAACCTACATGATTTTAAATGAAGGTAAATTGATAAGAAAAGGTCTGCCATTGTATACCATGTCAATAGCTCTGCTGCCAAACCAGAAGATCCATCAGATTCAGCAGCTGAGGAGAGCTGAAAAACACTCAAACCTTCTTTGGCTAGACTTTTCATTTGTTTGACAAGCATGTGATACAGTTTCTTTGCTAACCTTTGTTGAAGCAACAAGACTCTCCAAGCTGACAACAAATTGGGAAAAGAATAAACGTAGGAAAACATAGTTGTGAAATCAAGTAAATGCATACGCTACGGGACAAACCATGAAGTTTCTCTTGCTGTCTCTTAGCCTCCAAAGTGGAAAAAACTGAGATATTCTTCAGATTACTAGTTTGCTCCAAAGATGGATTTTCCTGATAACAGTAAGAAGGCTACTTTGATCACTCTCAACAGCATTAACAACTTGGGACCAATAATTGAATGAAGATGTCAAGTAAATAAAGTATATGTTAGCCATAAGTTGGAAAATATAATAACCATTACATGGACTTTTAAGCACCAACTGCTTCCCTGGGGTCCTCGCTGTCCACCTTAGTGGTGCTAAAAGATAATGAAGCGAGTTCTCAAAATATATTAAAGTGAGAAACTGAAAGAGATGCAAAAGAAGCTTACTTTGTGGAACCAGCAGTCTAGCAGGGAAGGTGGAGATTCATCAATAAGGTCCACCATATTTTCCCGAATCAACAACTATACATGCCAAATATGTATAGAATATCGATATCCAAATATTTTCTCTACTACAATTAAATTGTTTTTAACATGAAAGCAAGATTACTATGAGCAAAATTAGGGTTTAGGTTTTGGGAGAAATTAGGGTCTTTAATGTCTGAAGGGAAGGAAATGCAAACAACTTACCCCCTATTTAATGAAGAGGAACAACAATGGTTGGGGTGAAATATAGAGCATGTGATTGCTCCTTCGTGAAAGGTTCTGAAAGCTTCTCCATAGATTCCTCCTGCAAATCGAGATCTCCTTCTTCTTCTTTGTTGCTATTGTTGTTATTGATTTCTTCGGCACCATCCGCTTCCATCGCAGCATTGTCGTTTGAAGCTTGAAGCTTCTGCTGAACTTCGATGGGCAGTTCGACCTCTCCTATATAGTGATTTTTTTTTAGTTTGGTGGATGGTGAGTGGCGGTGGTGAGGTTTGTGCGAGTGTAGTGGTGAGAGTGAGTGCGAGAGTGATGAGTGCAAGAGTGAGAGGTTCGCAAGTGACGAGGGAACGGGAAAAGAAATTAGTGAGAGTGTAGCGGAAAAATATTAAAGTGAAAGTTATTGGGAGGGAAGTGAAAAAACAAAGTGGGACTGAGTAACTTTTTTGGTTAGTGACGGATTCCGTGTTCCCCCCCAGACAGTGAGGGATAGTTTTCCTCTCAAAATTAGTCTCTAAACGTCTTTTCAATATTTAGTGATGAATTTAGCTACAAAATTTTTAGAGAGGGATATTTTTTCGTGTCTATGTTAATCACAAATGTAACCCAAAGCGCGGGTGACAAATTTCTTTTTTTCGTAGCTAAATCCTCACTATTAGTGAGGGATATTTATCCATCTCAAAAATCCTTCTCTATAAATAATTTTTCTTGTAGTGATTTCTATATTTCCATTGCCACTTAAAAAAAGTATTCGTTTATAGCCATCGTGACTCATTAGAAAAAAATAAGCAGTTTTTAATGTAATAAAACTAGTTTATTGCAATTGTTAACTGTTTCGGTCCAAAAAAAGCTTTTTTGTTTTCAGTTCTGTGAAAATCGGTTTGGGCAAAATTCGATTCAATTAAGGAAAACCAGTTCACAAATAGGTTAACCCTCAAAAACCATTTTAAAAGGGAAACCAGTTTAGAATCGGCTCAAAACCGTACCAATACCAGTTTGATGAAGAAACCGGTGTTTTTGCGAAAACAGTTTTTGAACCGAATAGAATTGCTTATCTGGTGCAGTTTTGTGCAGTTCCTGCACCATGCACACCCCTACCAACAAATATAAATATATCTTTATGAAGTGGTGTTTAAAAGTTTATTTGGAATACTTCTTATCATAACCTATCAATTATTTGTTTCAGCAGTAAATTAAAGGGTTTCGTTGACCGAACTATGTTTAAGTATTCATAGATTACTGTTGGGAAAAACAACATAGAGAAAATAAAACAAGCAAAATGGAAACACAAGAATATAACGTGGAAAACTCCAAAACCGGAGAAAAACAACGAACCGTCGTCTAATGACAACCAGAGAATAACACTATGTGAAAATTTTAACAACACATAGGTCTCTCTAAACACACCCCATGACCCCAGTACACCCACACCCTCCAAAAAAAATATTTAACTACATGTTACAACACTCTAAAACAAGAGTATAAGAGAAAAAACAAAGTCAAATACAACTTAAGGTATTTTTGGCTAGTGCATTTTGTAATGAAGAACTTGAGCCCATTATATAGCCTTGGTCTCCCTCTTCCTTCACAAAACTAAGCCATGTGATACTTTTTCAAGATGTCAATTTCAATCAACTCCAACAATCTCCACCTTGATTCTAATTGATCAACGAGACATCTTCCGCTTTCACAGTCTTCACCGACAATCATAGTTCAAAAGAACTCTCATAGTCCACCATAGAGAGTATATTTCACTTGAAGCTAAACCACTCCAAAAATTTTATCCATGCCGAAAGCCATCGACATAACTTCTTCAAGATGCTCAATTCCAATCAAGTCCTATAATCTCCACCTTGATTGTAATTGATCCACGAGACATCTTCTACCTTCATTGTCAACACCGACAATCATAGTTCAAAAGAACTATCATACTCCACTATAAAGAGTATATTACACTTGAAGCTAAACCACTTCAAGAATTTCTACATGTCGAAAGCCATCGACACAACACCTTGTGCAACCCCCGATTGTATCAACACATCCTTGACTTATATTTCTCTATCAAGCTTCTTTTCAGATGTGGAAGATCAGAGAAAGCTGCAAACACAGCATACTAAGAAATTTATACCCCACCGAACCAAAAACTCTGATACTAGTTGTTGGGAAAAACAACATTGAGAAAGTAAAACAAGCAAAATCGGAACACAAGAAGTTAATGTGGAAAACCCCAAAACTGGAGAAAAACCACGAACCGTTGTCTAATGACAAACAGAGAATAACACTATGTAAAAAATTTTACAACACATAGACCTCTCTAAACACACCCCGCGGCCCCAATACACCCGCACCATCCAAAGAAAATATTTAACTACATCTCACAACACTCTAAAACAAGAGTATAAGAGAAAAAACAAAGTCAAATACAACTTAAGGTTTTTCTGACTGGTGCATTTTGTAATGAAGAGCTTGAGCCCATTATATAGTTTTTGAATAACTCCATACCTCTATGAGGCTTGGAATTCTTCAAATACTTCGATTCTTGCCTCTGCTAGGAATTCAAAGTGGCTTGTGATCATTCTCATTTGTTATACTTCAAACTAAAACCACAAAAACATCCCAAACACCACGTCTACTTTTTAAGTCAGACATAAGAGCGCCTGACTTTAAAACTCTAATTCTTTTCCTGATTTTGCACTAGTGAAATCACAGGTATCATTAGTGATAAGGGTCTGCTAGGAATATTGACTATTATAACTCACAAAAGAAAAAGTAATCGGTAGCACTTTTGGGCGCTACTTATCCAGCCCCTACTGTTACCACCCCCCAATAGTAGCACAACAAAAGCGCTACTAATGGTCGAGAATCAGTAGCGCTTTTTTAAAAAGCGCTACTGATTCTCATTTTAAAAAAATGTTTTCAGTATATTCAATTCATGTATTCCCTCAATTGAACACCATTACTACCAAAATTACTACACCATTAAATAGGGCATTTATTAATGAGGTTAGGCCAAGACTTAAGGCATGTCAAGACCGATAAAATTACAACTTTGACCTTGAATAATATCAAGCAAATGGGCGACAATGACCTTATATAACAAAAATTACATTTATACTAAGATAACATATATAAAACATTATGTATTAACACTAATTATTACTCCAATCATCCAAAGATTAGCTCGGCAAAGAGTCATTTCACTACACTGAGTCATTACACCGCTCTTCCATGAGCTCAATAAGATGATCATAAGAGTATGATTAGAACAAATATTCAAGAAAATGCTGCAAAAATAAAATTAAATCAACTTAGAATTAAAGTGCTCAAAAAGGTGTTAGCGTAAACTCCAATTTACAGTGTAAGAGGCCTTGAAGCAGTAAAAAAAACTAAAATACCAATCTAGTTAGCATAACACAGGTGAAATATCAGCCAAGTTTATACCTCAAATCTCAATATTAACATAAAAAATAAAGATCATGGTGATAATTAACAATACTGAAAAGAACATGGTGATAAACAGAAACCTAATTGGTGAACCTAACACACTTTTCTTATTACTTATAAATGCACCATATGCTAAACAGAAACCAACATTATTTTTCACAATCTATTATTGACCTTGACAAAATGATGTGAAGAGTTAAGTGGAGAAAATATTTAAAAAAATTGCTTTGTAAAATCCATTAAGAGAATGATGTTCCCCATAAGGAAGAGAAGAAGGTTATAATGATTTCCACCAGGGAACAACTTGTAACCATAAGAAGGTCCATCCTTCATACCTTCCAAACTATGGATCCGTTGGGATCCAATGCAAGAACATGGCCATTAATTTGCATCCATTAAGCCATATATTTTTATGTCAGTATAAAACAATCTATTTTGTTTATTAGTATTATAAAACTTGATTAGTTAGAAGACAATAAATAAGAAACCCCTCCTGTACACTCAAGAACAACCTCCTGTTATAAAACAATAGTAGTTTCAATAGAGTTACAAATTAGAATAACAATATACATTCCATTTATTTAGTATCAAGGCTAATGCACTTAATACAAAGAATAAGAAAATGAATTTGGTTTTATGAAATTGGAAATGAGGCAGCATTCAGCAAGTGCTATTTAGTCATAGGTTATACAGTTTCCTAATTGGTATTACATGATCGATTTCTTTCCTACAAACCCATTGTGTTGAAATAAAATTTAATCAAGTCGCACCAAAAATTAAAATTTGATCATGAATTTTGTTATCAAAATCAACAATATAAATTCAATTTATTTAGTACCAAAATCGACAGTGACAAACCGAAATCGAGGAGAACTTCACAACCTGTAAATATTAGCCATTGTTTTACTTTTGGCATTTTCCCGTTCTATACTTGTAATTGAAAAAACTTAGCAAGGTGAGAAGCTTAATATGAGAAAAGAAATCAGATTTACATCAAAGAAGAAGAAGCCTTTGAACTACCATTTTTAGTTTACATTAGTATTTTTCAGATTAACCAAAACAGAGCTGAGATTTTGAGGTTAGGGTTCCAAAATACAATAAGGAAGTAAAAAATAATTTGTCCAAGAAAAGAGAGAAGATAGAGAAGACGAGAATAAAAATTTGAAAAGAGAAGAGTGAATGATGATATGAAATAAAAGAGAGGGAGAAAACCCCCATAACCTCGATGCAACCTCTGTGAGCGTCGGCCTCGTCACACCTGTCGTCGTCGTCTCATTACTGTCGTCGGCCCGCTGCTTCCCCCTCCCCATCAATTTCTCTCTCTTCCTCTCTCACTATGCCCTTTACTTCTCTCTCAGATCCTGTCTCTCCTTTCTCTCCCCCAGCCTTTTTCCATTACAAACTCTCTTCCTCTCTCACGACCCTCCACCCTTTCTTTGTTAGATTTTTCTCGTCCCTCCCCCCACCTCTCTCTCTCACTCTCTCACCCTCCCACTCTCCACCTTTCTTCTTCGTTTCCTTCTTTTCTCATCTTCCTTTCTTTCGTACAAATCAGTCGGTCTTTAGTTGTGTTAACACCCAAAAATATATTAAGTCCTAGGCCGAGGGCTGAGAGAGAGAATTCAGGTGAGACCAGGACACCGAGGCGAATCATTTGACAACTTATAGAATATATTTGCGGAAGGAACAATCTTAAAGAAGGGGCTCGAGGTAAAAGACAGTATAAATGTCCTGAGGAGAGATTGATCCCGAGGGATAATGGATGAAACTCGAGGCATGATACCATATGAACGCCTCGAGGAGGGATTGAGCTCAAGAGATATCAGATAGAGCTGAAGTAGAGCAAATTTCAGCTTATAGAGTGCCTCAGCCATAATAGCTCGGTTTGCCTAGTTCAATGGTTGTAGGCCGAGGACAAGGATCAGCTGAGGGGGTATGTGACCGAGGCAAAGAGGACTTGCCTGCGAGGCAAGGAAGGGCACGTGGATAGAACGGAAGAGCAGATGAAGGTTAAGAGAACAAGAGAAGCCTTGAGGAGTGGAGCAAAGCGGTTTTTGCACCCCACTAACCATGCTAGTGGGATCGTGGGTAATGGCTCCGATTTCATAAGGCTAGGAGCGAAATTAGGCGTTGATCTCAAGTGATCCAACGGTAGGCAAGTGTAGGCCCGCATAGTGGCTGATAAGGGCCTATCGCATTTTTACTTTCCTTTACTTTTATGCATTAGCCAATAGACAATCCATTCCTCGCGTCCCCTCTACCCAACCTGACACTCTTTGGAGGATTTAGGAATCCCACAGTTGAGGAACATAGTTCCTTCCTCAACGTAATTGCTTGAAGAAAAGAGGAATCATTTATAGACACAGATGAATGGTGTCTCGGTCGAGCAGCCATGGAACCAGTCTCCACCTCACCGGGGCAATCAGTCACCTGTACCAGGAGCTGACTCTGTTAACCTAGCCCAAATGATGCCTGGGCAGTCATGGACAGACGCTCCACCTCAGGCACCACTGCAGCTAGGGGCGTAGGGTCCCCCAGATACATTGTGGCGACCAACGCCTCTACCTGAAAGAACGTCGGGGCCCAACTCCTGGACCCGAATTTAATAGCTGACACCATCAAGAAGTTCTTCGGTGTGCAGTTGAATCCACTCGACAGACCGGTGTACAGGAAGCCTTACCCCGAGTGAGTGGACAAATTGGTACCTCTGCCCAGAGGATTCAAAACACCTGACTTTGCTACGTTTTTCGGAGACGATGGCAAGTCTACAATGGAGCACATCGGCCGATTCACGACCCAATGTGGAGAAGAGAACCAGAATGAATATCACAAGCTGCATTTGTTCCTCTTGTCATTGAGAGGAATTGCGTTCTCATTGTACTCTTCACTCCCACATGATTCTATTCAGACTTGGGCAGACACGGAATGGTGCTTCCATTAAAGATTTTATTGGCCACAACTCGAGGTCACCGCAGCCGATCTCATGAATTTACGGCAGTAGGTAGACGAGGTTGTGACTGACTTCATTGAAAGATTCCGAAAGACGGCCAAAAAATGCTCAGTACCTTTTCTAAAATCACAGCTCACTTCCATGACCATCTCCGGAATGCACCCTCAACTAAAGGAGAAGCTTGTGGGACAAGCTTGCAGTGACCTCAGTGGCCTTGCCTCCATGCCTATCCAAATTGAGCAGTTCATACAGGAGAAAGAGAGGAGGAGGGCCACTAGGGGTCGAGGACCTCAGCTGGTGTTAGTAGTTGACATTGAAGAAGACTCTAACTATGATGAGTCAGTCGATTACGCGGCAGACATCATGGTGGCCGAGATAGTGAAAGGAAAGGCTTATCTATGTCCTGCTCTTAAGCCTGCTAAAGGGAAGGAGAAGGATGAGGTGGAAAACAAGTCTGAGTACTCCTTTGACATATCTAACACAATAAGATCTTCGAGTACCTGTTAAAAGACAAACAAATCAAGCTCCTCGACGGCCATAAAATACCTCAGCGCGAAGAAATAAAAGGAAAGAAATACTGCAAGTGGCACAATTCATTCAATCACTCCACCGCCGGTTTCATTATTTTTCGCCGAGCTATTCAAGAAGCTATCAGAAAAGGAAGGTTTAAGATGGCCGATAAAGGAGTGTTAGAAATGACCGTTGACACCGATCCCTTCCCCAACATGAATAGTAACATGGTCTCCTTCTCAGGGAGTGATCGTGGAAAGGGAAAGAAGAAGTATATGTGGGTCCCTAAACAAGAACTACCTTTAGAAAGAAGAGTCCCAATCTTTGACCGATTGGGACCCCCTGCTGAGGGATCCACTATGGCCGAGCGTGTAGCTCTCTTGGAAGATATATTGCAAGTAGGGAAGTCAAGTCAGCGTAAAGAACCCCAGAAGAGACTTCCCAAGCCAGGGAGGCTGGTCCACGATCTCAAGGAGCTACACTTGTCCAAACTCAATCCTGAGAGGCAAACACCTCAACCCAAGGATCTGAGATCAAGATCCCAACACGTCCACTTGAGGGGGCACGGTCGGTCGGCTAGTAAATCTATCGAGCAAGCCACTCTGCCAAACCCAGATGAAAATACTCACTCAAAGGGAGAAAGGATGGCTGCACGAGTCACTACAACACAAGACTCGGTGCCAGTAGATATCACAGTGCTAAATGATTCTGAGTTGAGAGCTACTAAAGCTGTGAAACCTCCCTCAGAGGTATCCCAGGATCAATGGATGACACAAGCAGTATCAGCACTATCACCCCCTAAGGTTTCCTCCAAATCTCGCTCGCAGAAGAGGAGGCTGCAGAGGGCAAGGGCCTTCCACAGAATGATGGAAATGTTGTAGATGCTCACCCCAGCTAAGGGAGAAATAAAGCAGGCCATTCATGCCGCCTCAGTAGCCACGTCGCTAGGACTGGCTTTCCCAAAACCTGCCAAGGATAAAGCTCTGGAGCAACAGGACACTATGTTAGTTGATCCTTCCACTGATAGGGAGGAATAGCCTAAAACCATGATAGGGGTGGTCGATGCAATTGGCAGCCCTCTCATCGAAGCAGTAAGGGAATGTCTGTATGGCCCCCTACAAGCATGACCATGACAAGTTTCATGGGACCCCCCATCTCATGCTTTGGGGGTGCTGGTAGCCGATGTAATAGTTGGGTCGAAGGTGACTCGTTCATCTTTCTTTCTTGGAAACCCTCTTATGCTGTAATTCTGGGGAGAGTCTGGATCCACACCAGTGATTGTGTTCCCTCCACTCTACATCAGAAATTAATGATAGGGATAGGTGATAAGGTGGAGATAGTGGAGGCTGATCCCAATCCATTCCCTACCGAGGTAAAGATGGTTGAAGTTGTGTTCTATTCCCCCCATTTGCACCCTATAAGCATTCCAAAAAACTACGAAGAAGGGGGTATAGAGTCATGTGATTGGACAAAGAAGGGCTTTGAACTCAAAATGTTGGCTGACCCACGACCTAATACCGAGAGTAATGATTAGTCTCCCACCAGAAGTACAGAGTCTGCTGGATCCATTGCACCTATTCCAGGTTGAATCCAGCATTGAGGAGGCTATGTTTGGTGCAATACACGAAGAGGATGGGCTCCCAGAACGCCCATGTCAGGGGATTTCGAATAACCCCGAGGACGGGATGTTGGCCGAACCCCCTCACATAGAGCCCATCCAGAAAAGAGTACCCACGTTTGAAGTTCAATACCCTCTAGTGGAGGTGAATCTAGGAGACGACGACGAACCAAGAATGACCAAGGTCGGTGGCAAGCTGCAGCGCAACAATGAGATCAAATGATAGTTCTAATAAAAGAGTATTGTGAATGCTTTGTGTGGGCCTACCATGAGATGCGAGGCCTTGATAGGACACTGGTAGAGCATAGGTTGCCCATTAAAGAAGGTTGTAAGCCACATAAACAGCCATCAAGGAGATTCAACCCCCAGTTGATGCCCGAGATCAATGCTGAAGTAGAGAGATTACCGAAAAAAGGGTTCATAAGAACTGCCAGGTACGTAAAGTGGGTATTTAACATAGATTAAAAAGAATGGCCAGGTAAGGGTATGTATTGATTACAGAAACCTGAACTTGGCCATTCCGAAAGATGAGTATGGTATACATGTGGCCGACATGTTGGTCGATGCTGCGGCTAACAATTCCATCTTAACATTCATGTACGGCTACTCTGGCTACAATCAGATATATGTGGCCGAGGCTGACACCCATAAGACTTCCTTCAGGTGCCCTAGTGCCTTAGGAATCTATGAGTGGTTGGTAATGCCCTTCAGCCTAAAAAACGCAGGGTCCACGTATCAAAGGGTGATGAACGCCATTTTCCATGACCTGATTGGTAAAAGCATGGAAGTATATATTGATGGCGTGGTAGTAAAATCCAAGAGCTTCGAGGCCCATCTCGTGGAGCTTGAGAAGGCCCTCGGGCGGATGAGACTCCACAATCTTAAAATGAACCCCGCTAAATGTGCCTTTGGCGTATCTGCAGTTAATTTTCCGGGCTTCTTGGTGCACCACCAAGGCATTGAAGTAGACAGAGACAAGGCTCGAGCCATCCTAGAGGTGAGACCTCCCAGGACAAAGAAGGAATTGCACAACTTACTTGGCAAGATTAACTTCCTAAGAAGATTTATCGCCATCTCACCCGGGAAGATAAAGGGTTTCTCACCCCTATTAAGGATAAAAAAACACGGAAGAGATGGTCTGGGGAATTAAGCAACATGAGGCATTTGATCAAATCAAGGCTGCCTTGACTAAACCCTCGATCTTGGTACCTCCGCAGCCAGGCAATCCTCTTAAGCTGTACATTGCGGCCGAGGAGTAAGCTAACGGCTGTTTGTTGGCTCAAGATGACGATAATGGGGCAGAGCGAGCTATATATTATCTTAGTAGGATCCTCAATGATGCCGAAAACAGATATTCTCCTTTTGAGAAGCTTTGTTTATCGTTGTTCAATGCCGAAAACAAATATTCTCCTACTTGAATTTTACCTATTACCTAAGGAAGTTCTGATACCTTCTTAATAGGCCTGTCTTGCAATGAGGACTTGTAAAGTGGGCCTTTAAGTTGAATGCATTCGCTTTAACTTATGTACCTCTAAGGGCTATCAAGGGTCAAGCCTTGGCTGACTTTCAAGCCCAACACCCATGCGTGGAGGTGTGCGAATTACCCACCAAACCTATCAACTATGTAGGGTTAAAATCTAGGACCCTCATGTTTGATGGGTCAAGCACCCAAACAGGGGCAGGTATTGGTGTGGTAATCACTAGTCCCAACAGCATGACTTGGAGGTTCATGTGCAGGATAGAAGATCAAGCCTCTAATAATCAGGCCGAGTATGAAGCCTTGATTATGGGACTCGATATCTTAGCCGCCATGAAGCTCAGTAGGTGGAGATAAAAGGGGATTCCCAGTTAGTGGTCAAACAAATCACCGGGGATTTCAAGTGTTACAACGCAAAGCTCAAGCAACTGCGGTCCTCGGCTCATAACTTGTTAAAGTTGTTTGCCGATGTCGTGATCTTATACGTCCCTAGAAGCGAGAATCGAGAGGCCAACGATTTGGCCCAACATGCCTTGGGGTATAAGGAGATGATAACCGAAATACTACGACAAGATGTTGTGGTACCAGCTGAGGCTGATCCCGCCGATGCTTGAATCGGAGTGCTATCAAACCTTGGCCTTTCAGAGGGTGGGCCATGGGCCTAATAGGCAAGATATACCCTCTGAGCTCGAAGGGCCATAACTTCATCATTGTAGCCACCGATTACCTCACCAAATTGGGTGGAAGTCGTACACCCGGGGTGATCAAAGGTACAATGTTCAAAGGAGAACAAGTGGTGGCCTTTGCCCAAGAGTATGGCATTAAGATGAGACAGTCATCTCATTATTATGCCCAGGCTAATGGACAATCCGAGGCTACCAATAAAATCAATATCGAACTCATCAAGAAAAACATAGAGGATAAGACTCGACGGTGGCATGAAGCCCTTAATGAGGTCCTATGGCCTACTAGGAATTCTAAGTTTACAGCCACGGGGGAAACCACCTATCGTTTGGTTTATGGTCAGGATGCTTTACTACAGCTTGAGATTAGTGTGGCATCATTGAGAGTGGCTCGGCAACACTCTCTTAGTATGGATGAGTACCAACAGGCCATGCTGATGGAGTTGGACTCAGTTGATGATGACGGACTGGCTACCCTCAGCAGAATAGAAATAAATGAGGCCAAAACGGCCCGTACCTACAACGAACATGTCAAGAGAAAAAAGTTCGTTGAAGGCGACCTTGTTTGGAAAATCATTCTGCCACTTGGAAGGAAGGATCCCAAGTTTGGCAAGTGGTCCCCGAATTGGGATGGGCCCTATATTATAAGTGAAGTATTCAACGGGGGAGCGTACCGTCTTATTACGTTAGACGGAGAATAATTTGAAACGAAAATCAATGACAAGTATCTTAAAGCATATTATCCTACCCCTATGGGAAAGTATGCAAGGAAAGGAGAATTGGTAGATAAATTAGAATTGTCAGGGTGGTACGCCACATACCGGCGACCTAGTAAGAAGTTAAAATTGCTCATTAGTTACAACCTCATCTGCCACAACTCCCACAATAACCTCCGCAGTAACCTCACCTACTACAGCCTTCACAATGTCAACATCTAATGCAGCTTCATCTGCCTCTGCAGCTGCAGCCTTGCCTAGCACCTTCAGGCTCCCCGAGGGGAGATCCGTTGGCGGGTATGCTTCTGATACTGACGCCCCCACCTCATAATCAGCGTTAATCCGGTGGCCTACTGCCTCGGCTGTAGGGGCGTTTCCGGAAGATGAAGGTTCTGGAGAAGAGGGTTGCTTACTTGCCTCAGCCTCGACATATCTCTGAGCTAAAGGTAACTCCCTGGTCTGCAGGACTAGTGGGGCGAGGGCTTGCTCGAAGGACGTCCGCAGGGTGCCCCATCCATCGACTGCTTGCATAATAACCTCAAGGCTCTTGTCAAGATCGGCTTCCAAGCTAGGTCGTTGTGGGAGTAGGAGTGCTAGGTGTGGATCTAGCACAAAGCTGCGACGGAAAAGCTGGAGAATGTCAGAAGTAATGTTTGAAAGTTTGTTCGTGGCTGTAGAGTGCTAAGGAGTGAGCGAGGCAAATTCAAGCTAAAGGGAAGCTATTTGGTCTTCAATGGTTTACTCCCTGCAAGCAATCTTCTCCTTCTCGGCCAGCGTAGCACGTTTTCTCTGGTCCAGGGAAACAAAGGTGGCCTAATATCAAGCCTTTTCAGTCTGAAGAGACTCCAATTGTTGCAAAGAAGATTGGGCTCGATCCTGGGTAGTCTTGGCTTGCCCATATAAGCTTGAAATGTCCCCAAGCTATAATGTTATCTCCCTTAACACCTCTTTCTTAACAAAGGCAACGTTGGGGGAGCTGGAAAGCCAGAACAGTGAAGCCCTAAGATCAACTACCTAGTTAGGATTAGTTGGGATTTCCCCAGCCAAGGCAGCCTCCACTCGACTGAGATCCGCATCTACAGGGGAGGCCGCCACCAGTCGAACGTCTAGGCTAAGGAAATAGCGTTTCAATCAGTCACATCTGGGGGGCAAGAGCCTCGGGCTGCCGGGGGATTGTAGGGTTGGCCTCCTCGAGAGAAGGGGGATCGGCCATTGCAGCATCATGAGGAAATCCCTGCAAAAGGAAACTATAAGAAAGGGCGACGATAACCACGAACAAAGTACAAAGGCAAAGGGGGAGACTTAAAGAGGCTGAAATTGGACTCTTACGGTTTTCGACTTGAGAGGATGGAGGTGACTCTACTGAAGAGAGGAACCTCTGTAGGAGCGCCTGTAGCGACCGAAAAATCCGGAGGAGGGATTCTTCGAAGTTCTTGAAATGAAGCCGCCACCAAAGTTTCGTTTAAGGGCAAACATTGGAAAATCCCTATTGTGTGGATAAGGGGGGTTCGCGGACCAGGTTTAGGCTCGAGAGTCGTTTATGCGTAGGGAAGGTGTTAGCACCCAACGACATCCTTCCTAAGGAAGGTTACCTTTTAACTAAATGTGTAAACATTTACTAATTCAAAAATAATGTTTTTACCCTAATAATAATAAAAAAAAGACTCGATAAACGGTTAGTTATTTTTATACTTTTTGAGAAAAATGAGAGAAATGAATTTAAAGAAAAAAAAAAGGGTTTTTTATTAGTGCAATTGACAGAGGTCGACCGCCCTCTGGTCCTACGTATCTCCTGGTAGAGAGTCGAATCGCACGTAGTTCTTGGTAGAAAATGTTTGTGTGTTTGGTGTTTTTTATTTATTTTTGAAATTGGGAGATATATTCGTGACGACCAAACAAGTAAAACTCAGAGTGGTCATCACTCATAGCTCGTTTGAAAACTAAAGTTGTTATTAACGGTCAAACGAGCTAAGCTCAGGGTGACCATTAGTAACGAACCATTTCTATGTTTAGGAAAACATTTATTCGTTATTTTGAAAAAAAATAGGTTTGTGAAAGAAACTATTTATTTAGGGAAAAGAAATTTTTTTTTTAAAAAAGAGAAACAGGGGGTGCAGTAACAAAATGGGGTGCGATTAGCAGAAAATGGTTGTATTTTAAAGTAGTGGGTGCAGAAAACTGGCCCAGTTCGTTTTCTGTGAACTGGGCTGTATTCTAAAAGATGGGCTTGCGCAGGGAGATGCAAGCTATTAAAACAAAGAGTGCACATAGAAACAGGGGTTGTGTAAAACAAAAATGGGGTGCCACGAAAAGGAAACCAGTTTGCTTTGAGCTGACTAGCAAATAGTCCAATTCACGCTGTTGGGCTTGAGGCCTGCGCGAACTGGGCTTAAGTGAGGGGGATGCAAACTAAAGAACAAGAGGGTGCAGGAAGTAATCTGAACAAAAAAAAGAAATAAAAAAAAAAGAGCTTAGCCATAAAAAAGAAATAAGCGCAACCCACACAACTCTAATTCCTAATTCTTCTCTTCTCCCATCCAGCGCCGTTTTTCACCATGAGAGACAGAAAAAATTATTTCACCATTTGAGAGAGAGAGACCCTCCCGGAGAGAAAGAGAACAAAAGGAACGAGAAAGGGACGGTGAGTGAGGAACACGTCGGCAGGGTGCCGTGGTGGCGGCGCCGGCGATGTTGACTGACATAGAGAAGAAGGGATGCGACGACAAAGGAGGGGGAGAAGAGAGGTGACGCGACAGCGAGGGAGAGGAGAGAGAGAGGGGGAACGCTGTTTCATGGGAGCGGTCCACGGTGGTCTGCGGTGGTAGTTGGTGGCGGTGGTGTCTACGGTGGTGGCAACGGAACATGCGAAGAACGAGGGAGGGGAGAGGATGACACGAAGAAAGGAGGGGTGAAGGTGGAGAAGACAGAAGGAAAGGAAAGGAGGGAGAATAGTGGCGGTGGTTAACGTACGGACATCGTCATGGCGGCGATGGGGTTTGACCACCGTCCCTGGTGGCCAGAAACGGTGGTGGTTGTTGCGAAGCTTGCATTTTTTGTGGTGGCTTGCGACGGTGGGGCCGGTTTTGCGAACGGAGAAGAAAAAAAAGGGGATGAATGGTGGTGGCGACTGTAGCGGCGTGCGGTGGCGACCACCACGGACGGTGGTCGGAGATGAGGTAGTTCAGTAGCTTTTTTTTCTTTCTTTTCTGATTTGCTTAAAAGGGATGTGGTGTTGTTTTTGGTTGATAGTGTTTACCGGTTGTGGGTTGTTGCCCTCCTAGGATTTGACAAAATGTGCGTATATATCTGATATTGGTATTTAGGAAGGGAAATGAAGGGTGATGGTTTCTCTCTATCTCTGTTTCTCTCTTTTCTTTCTACATTTTTTCCTTCTTTCCCTCTTGCCCTTTTCTGTTCTCAAAATCCCCCCCTTTTGAGTGTACTGCTTGTTTCTTTATATAGAGAAGTGATTGTTGTTGTTCTTGTTTGAGTTCTGTACAGCCCGGGAAGAAAACTATTAACATACAGGAGTTGTGACCACTATTTTGGCGTGGTCAGTGCAGGCAGGGTGTGGCTAATCTGTTGAGAGGATAGTGATGTGTGCTTGTTTTGGCACAACAGGGTTTTTTTCAATAAAGAGGTATTGGCTTTGAATTATAAGAGGAAAAGGCATGTATGGTGGAGAGGAGGAGCAGCAACTTGCAGGTTGGTGCCTTGTTGGTGCAAAATTGGAAAAGCAACAAAGGAACAAGAAGAAATTAGTTTTTGCATATTACTCAAAGAGACTGTACCCGACTGAGGGGGCGCATACTCCCTTTTTTTGTTTTACTTTTTTGCTTTTTTTGTCTCTAAATGTAATTAATTTTTGTAAACTTTGATTATTGTATTTATTGTAATAAAAATAGACTTGGACATGTTTGACCATTCATCTCTTTATTTTGATTTTATTTCATTTTTTGGTTAAGTGAGAGAGAGAGAGAGAGAGAGAGAGAGAGAGAGAGAGACAAAACTATTATTAACGAGCGTCAAAACGAAACACGCGTGCACAACGGGACGCGAACGCGCGTCTGCAGATGAGAATATGCGAACTCGTGCACCAAAATAAACACTCGTACGAGACGCGAACACGCATCTGCAACGAGACAAAAATGTGTACATTATTAAAAATCGCACGCGCGCACAATGAGAAGTAACACGCCTATACACGACTGGGAACGACACACATGAACGACAAAAACAATATTTTGGATTTTCTAGTAAGTTTTAAATTAGCCGGACAAAATTAGGGTACGACAGCGCCCAAGAGTTAGAAAGCAACAGACAAGTGACAAAATGCGCAAGGCATTGAGAGAAAGAACCTACCCGCTTCCACTTGAAAGAAGGGGAATGGTCCCCAATAGCATTAGTGGCAGGGGGAGGTGAAATTGGAGTAAGCAGGTCTCATTCTTTTACGGTGAAGGAGTGGAACATCATCGTCATCATCATCATCTTCATCATCGTACAGGGCAACTACCGCTGGCGTTTGGGCTGCGCAAGGACGATGCCATGTCAAGCTATAATAATATGATGAAAAGAATGACAGGACAATGCCAAAAGACTTACAGGGGAAGGACTGGAAAGCAATGGTCTCTTCTTTTTCCCTGTCTCCATTAGTTTAGCCACTGAATGGACAGATGTGGAAGGTGGTGGACTCGCACGGGCAGCCATCGAAGTGGGCTGAACAGAGAGGCCCTCGGCCGATCCCAGGTATCGCTGAAGATATTCGGTGGTGGGGAGAGGGAAGAGATATTCTTGAATAAGTAACCACCCGGAAGCATAGCTGTTTGTCTGATCAACATGGTAGTGATAGGTACCCCAAGAGAAAGAGAGGAACCTCGCCTCCTGGTCCGCCAGAAGCTTGTTGAGATCGGTGAGAAGAATCTTTCCTCGGCGACGCTTCACAACCATGGAATCATGAGGGACCGGAAGACGCTGACAGACGCCAAACTTCCTGGCGATGAAGTTGGGGTGGTAAGGTTCCACGGTAAGAAGGTTGGTATTGGAGGAGAGCTTGGCACTAGTAATCAAATCTCGAGCCAAAAGGACACGGCTCCAATGAATGACCAGGTCGTAGTGGTCACTCGAGGAGGGGTCTAAATCTTGAGGGGTGAAGATCCATTGAGGGCTATGGTCCTTCTTCAGAGGCGGACACCAGAAGAAATCATTGGGGTTTATGTCCAACAGGACTCGAAGCGTCTCCACACGCTCCCCTAGCAAATTGGGGGTGCAAACAAGGGCACACCTCAGGATTTTCGAGGAATCTATGGACAAGTCAGGAGCAAAATTGGGGAAATAAAGTTGCGCCCAAAGTTGCAGAATTCAAAAGGGACTTTTGGCCTTCGAATAAGAGCCCATGTCCTCGATTTTCCTCAGGAAGCTATCCATGCTTTTATAGAGGAAAGCGAGGAAGAAGGAACCCCAGGCAGACTTCTGGGTTGTCTGCAGCAAGTGGAAAAAAACAGAGAGTTCCTTAACAACGCCATACGACTTGGTGTTGAAGAAGAACTTGTTGAAACAATACATAAGGAAGGCATGACGTTCCCCATCGGTGACCGGTCCGGTGGACTTGGCGTTCTTAGCCAAAATGTTGGAGAAGGCCGAAGCGTAGGTATATGGAGGGTCAAATCCCAGGAAGTCCGGATCTGCGTGAACCTCGATGCTTCCAACAGGAAGCCCCAGGATGGCGGCCACGTCTAGCAAAGTGGGGATGCCCCATGGGAATATGAAAGCGTTCAGGGTGCTCGACCAGAAGGACATCAGAGGGAACAGGAGATTAGCGTTGTGAGAAACTTTCTGGGTCGACACCATGATCATGTCGTAGATGCCCCACGCCTTCCAGGTTTCCCCCTTTTGCTTGGCCAAGCGGGCCACCCAGTCAATGTAATCGGGGTTGCTTTTTGGCCATCCCCGGAGATCACGAAACTTGGCCTCAACGTTGAACT
The DNA here is from genome assembly GCA_039519185.1 of Astragalus membranaceus. NCBI lineage: Eukaryota > Viridiplantae > Streptophyta > Magnoliopsida > Fabales > Fabaceae > Astragalus > Astragalus membranaceus. The sequence goes on along the minus strand of CM076849.1, from coordinate 76,207,778 downwards.
AGGAGGTCTTTAAGGGGAGATTGCAAGAGCCGAAGCGTTGTTTAAAGACCTCGAAACTGTGATCGGCGTTGGCGGCGATAGGGCGAAGAACAGATAAAGGGCCGATGGTGGTGAAAATGGACGAAGATGTACCCTGAAGAGAGGAAATAATAGAGGAAGAAGCGTGTTGTTTGGCTGCCATGACTGACGAAACACGGTCTGAGAAGAAAAGGGAAGGCACTGGTTTCTCTCTATGTGTAGGGAAAAGTGAGTGTGCAAGCAGCCATATGCAGTAGGCCTAATGACTATTTACAGCCTTGGGGAGGTAACCGGTGCAACCTTGGGAACCGCTGCGATGCCTTTTCGATCTATGTGAACCGAACTGCCAAATGTCACATAATGGCAAGAAGTCACTGCAACCGTCACATCAGGTCATATCAAGGGTTTTTGTACCATCAGTCACGTCCCCACGGCAGCACAAAAAGGGGGGCAATTTTTAACGCCCAAAAATAAATTAAGTCGTAGGCCGAGGGCTGAGAGAGAGAATTTAGGGGAGACCAGGACACCGAGACGAATCACCTGACAATTTATAGAAGATATTTGCTAAAGGAACAATCTTAAAGGAGGGGCTCGAGGTAAAAGACAGTATAAATGCCCCGAAGAGAGATTGAGCCCGAGGGATAATGGATCATGAAGCTCGAGGCATGATACAATATGAACGCCCCGAGGAGGGATTGAGCTCAAGTGAGCAAGTTTCAGCTTATAGCGTGCCTCCGCCATAATAGCTCGATTAGCCTAAGTTCAATGGCTGCAGGTCGAGGACAAGGATCAGCCCAGGAGGTATGTGACCGAGGCAAAGAGGACTAATTGCCTGCGAGGCAAGGAAGTGCGCGTGGATAGAACGTGGGAGCAGTTGAAGGTTAAGAGAAGAAAAGAACCCTTGAGGAGTGGAGCAAAGCGGTTTTTGCACCCCACTAACCGTGCTAGTGGGATCGTGGGTAATGACTTCGATTTCTTAGGGTTAGGAGAGAAATTAGGCGTTGATCTTCAAGTGATCCAACGGTAGGCAAGTGTAGACTGGCATAGTGGCCGACGAGTTCCTCCTTGGTTGACCTAGATAACATTTGTGGAAGAGATTAGCCAGAATCACACTTCCACATCACGGTAATTAAAATCACACTTCCACATCAAGAATTTCTCATTCAATGCAAGTCATAATACTCATCCATTCCAGAAGCTGAATATGCAATTAAAATCAAACAAAGAAGGCTTCCAATATAAGTGCCAAATTACCTCTATATATATGCTTAAACTTCCACTCATATCCATGAAGATCCTTTGCTGCAAGCTCCTAAATTGGGGGTTGCTTGAGTCATATCCTACACTGTGTAAATAAAAAGCATTTGAAAATTCAGGACAACAAAAATGGCTCCAAGACCAATCCTTACAAATTCCAGGCCAACAAAAATGGCTCCATAAATTTTGGGGGTATTATTTTGTGATTGAATACAAGACGGGGAATTAAGACAAGTTGTGCAACTAGACAATGAGTTGCAGCAACTGATGCAACAACCAGTCGCGGGAAGCAACTACACCGTGAAAGGAAACCTGTCATATTGGAAGGACAAACTTGTAATTCCTGATACGACAGAGCTTAGACCGAAAATATTGCAAGAACCATAGCTAGAAGCAAAGCTAAATTTTATTGGCCTAATATGAAGAAAGAAATTCTGGAATTGGTGCAAAATTGTAGCATATGATAGCAGGCTAAAAGAACTTAGGCTCTACCAGCTGGATTATAACAACCCGCTCCCAATTCCCTCTCAAGTGTGGGAGGATATAGCTTTGGATTTCATAATAGGACTTCCAAATTCATTTGTCTTCACAACTATAATGGTAGTAATTGATAGATTGACTAAATATGCTCGCTTGGGCAGAATTTTGGTACAGTACTTCTTTGCATTCTAGCATTGAAATAACTCCTTTTTGAGCCATTTATGGACACGATCCACCAGCTTTAATCAGATATGAGCACTGCCCTACAGATACACCAACTGTATAGGAGTAGTTAATGCAGAGGAATGAAATTCTATCACAGTTGAAGCAAAATATGAGCAAGGCACAACAGTATATGTGACTAACATTCAAAATCAAAAGGCCAATCTAATTTAACTTCTAACATAAGTTCTAAGCAGCAAGCATACATAATCAATCACCAATTTAAATAAAACCCATATGAGAATTTGCACGAACCATGAGAATAACAAAACAGCAAGCAAACTTAGCTTAGCTTACCTATTAACCATAAACGTTGATAAGCAAAGGTGAGATTGTATCATATGTGAGAAAGGTGAATCCAAATATGGTGGTCTCCACTTCTTGACTAGTCAATTAGAGACAACGCTCCTAAGTGTACAGAAAAGAAACACAAACATGTTCCTATTCAACGAATCCCCAACAAATCCTACAATGCCAAAAAACAAAAAGAACACCCATTATAACCAATACCAACAAAAAGCACACAATTTTACATTGACTCATTGCAAACACGAAAACACACCCATTATCAACAATGCCAACGAAAAGCACGAAGTTTTCCTTTGATTCATTGCAAAAACGAAAAAGAGACCCATTATTAAAAAGAGATCGAACAATGAATCATGTACCTAAGAAGAGAAAAAGGAGCCATCACTGCCATGGTTCCCACTTCCCAGATAAACGATCCATCGCTGCCACTGTCTAACTTTCTCCCTCTCGCATCCGACTCTCGTGATGGTCGGCCTCTTGCACGTGGTGGGCTCCACATGGCATGTTAGGGTTTTGTAAAGTACACAAAAAATGAAATCTGGAAGAAATGGGAAAAACGAAAATGAAAACTAACCTAAAAAACTGAGATCGAGGGAGAGAGCATAAAGGAGAACCAAATCTAAAGATCAAGGCTCAGCCATGGCTGAAACGAGATTCACGTGCGAGATGGAGAAAGTTAGAGAGTGAACGGGACACACGCGAAAGAGAAAGATGCGCTGAAAGAGGGATAGCACGGGAGAGAGAAATCGTTTGTGAATGGAGAAAGATGCGCTGAATGGAGAAGAGAGGAAGAGAGTTAGAGGGAGGGAGAGGAAGAGAGCATGAAGAGACAGGTTTACTTGAATGTTTAGGGTACGAAGGAATAGAAAAAAATTAAGAGGGCTCAGGCTTTTAGCATCGGGTGTTTTAACAATCGATGCTAAATGTGAACATTTAACATCGGTTGTTCAAACAACTGATATTAAAAGTCTCAGACAAACACTTTTAACATCGGTTTTTCAAACAACCGATGCTAAAAGTCTCAGGCAAACACTTTTAACATCGGTTATTCAAACAACCGATGCTAAACGTAGGCGCGAAAACTGAAAACTTCACTTTAATTGCAAAATTGCCACCACGTCTACATTTAGCATCGGGTGTTTAAGCAACCAATGCTAAATGGTGCTTTTTAATGTCAATTTTCCACTAGTGATACTTGTAAAAAAGGACAATCAATCAAATACAAAACTTATTTTTTCTCTCGCATTTTTACCTTTCTTTACCCAACCTGACATTCTTTGGAGGAGTTAGAAAACTCACAGTTGAGAAACAAAGTTCCTTCCTCAACTTCCTCAATGCAATTGCTTGAAGAAAAGAGGAATCAAAGACTGTCCAAACCCCTGACCGATACCACGGCTAGGATATAAGAGTTTGACGACAACAAGTTGATACATTGGGAAGGGAGTTCCGTGTTTTTGGCTATAAGTAGCACTAAGAAAATGCTACTTGTGTTGTTCTTTGTTTTGGCTTTCAGTAGCACTTTAGAAAAAAGCCCTACTAAAGTGGTTTCGTGTTTTGGCTTTCAGTAGCGCTTTAAGAGAAAGCGCTACTGATGTGGTTCTAAGTTTTGGCAAACTTTCACTGAAGCGCTATTGAAGGATGTATCATTTATTTAAATTTCAGGCGTAGTGACTTTTGATGAATTAACATGCCATAAGAGGAAGAAGGAACAATGAATCCAGTACAAAAGTTGAAAGAAATGTGGATTACATAAAATATCAGAAAAACTTCTCAGAACAGTTATTTTGAATCTCTTTACCTCTCAGAACCAGATTGCAATCCCCTTTAAAACTTATCCGAAAATGAACTCAATGTATTTCTAAATCTCTACGGGTGCGCTACCTTAAATACATGATAACTTTTCTCAAAAACATCTAAATTTCAATCCCGAAACCTTAAATATCATATAATAATTAATCAACATAAACCCAAAAAATAATTATAATATCCTCCAGAAGATATGGCCTAATCATATATGCTAACACAGTAAGAAATCAAACTTCTCAAAATTAAAAGATTTAACAATTTCCAAATTCAAAAACATTTTAATGTGGAGAAGCGGAACCTTAAAGAGTGGTTTTTGGTCATAGACCGCAAAAGAACATCACAAAGAACATATCAGAGTGTAAATTATGGAACACATAATCAAACTAACCTAACAAATTTCTCTTGCTGAGTAGTACTCATTAATGCATGCAAGCGAGTTAAAAATCAAATTTCTTTATATAGCCCAAAGTGTATTATGACACTGTTTTCAAAATAAACAATCAATTGTCCTTTATACAACGGTTTGACAACTTTTCATTAATATATAAAGAATATTATTTGCATTTTCTTTTAAATAATTTTTCATATAGTTAAATATATTATCATATAGGATATTAATTTATATTATTATACTGAGAAAATAAAAATTTATTTTTGGAGTAAATAAGTATTTAGATATATGGTGATATATCATATATTAAACATTATACGTCTTTCTTTTTTCTTCTTTTTGAATAATACTTCCTTTGACCGAAACAAAATAGATAAAAGGAAAAGAAAACCAATTAAAAGAATTACAGAATTACTAAAGTATAAAAAAATGTAAATTGATAAATTACTAAAAATGAAAAAGTAGATGTCAAAATGGAATATCCAAATATACGATGTTACTTCTTAATTAAGTTTTCACTTGATTCTGTTAAAGTAATCTTTAATTAACAATATTAAAACTTTTATATTCTAAATTTATTATGATAAAATAACTTTTATGGTTGATTCTTAATTAAGTTTAATTTAGGAATACTTCTTAACTAAGTTAAGATTGCTTTCTAAATTATGTTTCATAGGGAGACTTCCCAATTAAGTTATTAAATAATCTATATAATCAGAGAGTTAGTTTTTCTTTTCATAGTCATCTTTGCTTGAGCTGTTCCGTTTTTCTAATTTCTTGCTACTTTCTATCACGACCTATCTATGTAGGCCAATTTAATATTTCAAGCAGAGATGGGGAAATCTATGTGCACTACAAATGAAACTGTTAGGAGCCACATGCCTAATGATCTTGCGTTATGCATTCTGTCCATGTTGCCAGTGAAATCTTTGAAACGATTTGGATGTGTACGCAAATCATGGGCCCCCTTATTGGAAAATCCCCATTTCATGAGTATTTATCGCAAAAATTTTATCTCTAATCATCATTCTTACTATGATGATGCATCTCTCCTCCTACAGACATCTGCCTTTGATTTTTTCTCACTTTCTGGGGAAAGGTATGAGAATATAGTCAAATTAGACTGGCCAAATCCATTTGAACAGGAGAAACCTTGGTTTTGGATTTGGGATTCTAGTATTAGCGGAATTTTATGCCTTTACGAAGCTAACAGACAAGAAACAGTCGTACTGTGGAACCCAACAACGGACAAATTCAAGGTCATTCCTCCAAGCCCACTTGAGTCTGTACCACCTTATCAGATTTTTCATGTTTCACTTGAAGGATTTGGTTATGACCATATTAGAGATGATTATAAGTTGATTAGGACAATATCTTATTTGTCACCAAGTACCTGGGATTGTGAACAACTTGGCATGTCATTGGATGATGTGCCATGGGAAGATATATCCAATGATACCTTATGGGAGATGTATAGCCTAAGAAGTAATTCATGGAGAAAACTTGATATTGACGATTTTGTTGTTTGTCGTGGTTATTCTGCATCCGGCGTGCGGTTGTATATTGATGGAATATGTCATTGGTGGCATTATAATTATACTGACCCTCCGTGTTATAAGGAGAAAACATTGGTGTCCTTTGAATTGGTCAATGAGGTGTTCTATACAACACCCATACCCTTAGATAATTCAGCGTTAGGTGAGTATGATGCTTTGAGACACTTGGTGGTGTTCAATGGGTCCATTGCTTTGATCTCATGGTTTGATCGTTCAACAGTTTTTGACATATTAATTTTAGGTGAGCTTGGTGTGAAGGAATTATGGACTAAACTTTTCACTTTTGGGCCTTTGTCTTGTGTTGAATGGCCTATCGGAATAGGAAAGAAGGGTGATATATTCTTTAGAAAAAATAATGGTGAAGTAGTTTGGTTTGATTTAGGTAGCCAAAAAATCGAAGAGCTTGGTGTTAAAGGAATGGAGGATAGTCATATATTAATTTATAAAGAAAATCTTCATCCGATGGATGGAAAATCATTAATTTGATTTTAACCTAAGAGTTTATGAATGTGATCATTTGTATTTTACCTTGTATTTAGAAAGTGTTTTTGCTTTTTCTATCTCATAATATGTGGAACTTATAATCTATGACTTTATATTAAGACATCTAGTTTCGTGTTGAAATAACTTATACGAGATTACTTATCTTTACGATGTACGGGAAAATGTTTGTTGAAAATGTGACTTCAGTTATATTTTTATATATATAATATGTTTTATACTTCAATATATTATAATATTAAAATATATTTGTATAAATAAAAATAAATCACGTTAACTGTACTTAAAATATTCCCCAAAAATTTTAAAATAAGTTTATATAGATAAGAAAATCCTATTATCAGTGGCGGACCTGGCATGTATCGAGGGGGTTCAGTTGAACCCCCTGGAATTTTTTTTTGCACTAAACACCCTATATAAATAGCCTAAATCTCTTGAAATTTTAATTTTGACACCCCTGAAAATTTGAAATTGTACTAGTAGACCAAGTTTTGCACTCACTTGACACCGGCCTTAAAAAATTTGACACCCCTGACCCCGGGGTCCTGGGTCCGCCACCGCCTATTATGATTATAGAATCTGAGCAAATATAACAAGACTCTATAATATGGAAAAGAGAGGTTTAGATAGATAAGAAAATCCTATTATGTTTATAGTAAAAATTACAAATTTGATCATAAAATTTTTATTAATACAAAACTTAATTAATATATACATAGTGTTTCAAATAGCAGTCTTTTTTAAAGGAAATAAATAGTAATTAATGTTAGACCACCAAAGACATACAATATATAATTATGTATTGCGCAAAATATATAATTTCTACTATCCATAATAAGGTCTAGCCCGATTACTTGTAAAAAAAAAACTTCTAGTCGTAAAAAAAACGTCTAGCCCAATTGGCAAGGCTATTTTTTGCTTAATAAACTTCTAGCCCAATTGGCGGTTTTTTTTTGTCAAAAAATCATCTGCAGTTTTTTTTGACCTTGTTGTGTTAAAGGTATTTTTTTGCTTTATAATGTTTTAATTTGTTTCCCGATTTGATCAGAACGGTTTGATATCACAGATTTTAATCATTCATTTGAAGTTGTCATTGTAATTTTCTTTTTGTATACTTATCTAATGTTTATGAAGACAAAAATAACTGAGATTCAGAAACTTAGAGTTTTTGAATTTCCTATATGGGAAAGGTGCAGGAAATTATCCGTCAAATGAAAACTACACACGTAAAGCAGTAAAAATTTAAAACACGCTTTTCCTGAAAATCTGTCTCAACTTTTTTTAATAGTTATTATAAAGAAGGAGGGGAATAAAGAGGTGTCCTTGTGTGTGTGTGATACGTGTTGAGAAATTTTGTCAATGCATTAATTGCAGATTTCTGGAAACATTTTTCATTTGCTTTTGTCTTAATTTTATTGAATTTTTACACTTTTTTCCCTTGTTTTGCCTTGGAGGTAGTAACAACAACTGAGGGAGGTGCAATCAGTGAAGCCTAGCTTCACCTGGCCCAGCCCAATGAAGTTCACAGCTTGTTGCAAACAAAATTGTTTGCTGGTTTCTGCGGCACCCACTGGGTCATCACTGTAGCAACACGCGGATCCACTCCTTGGATCCGGTTCTGACCCGGTTCTTTTAACAAAAGACAGTGACTCAACCCTAATTTTTCGCAGCTGAAACCCTCTCTGTTACTGTAGCTCAGGCTCCCTCTTCTTCTACTCTCTTCTTCTCTCGAAACCCTAGCCACCGTTGCTCTCACCGATCTCCGGTGATTGAAGCTGCGTTAGCTAGTGTTTCTCAGTCCATGATGAGATCTGATGATGATGAATCAAACCCTCTCGCTTTGAACTGAATCGTAGCTTTTGAGACTGCGAAATCACCTTCTCACTTCGCGACTCTTCGCTTAGTGAGATCTTCTAACTTGTGCTCTGATTTTCACAATCAAAGCTCAAACAAAGGTAAATCGTAACTTGACTTAACTCTCTTGTGTGATCTTTTACTGAAAATGCAACTTGATCAGATTAGGGTTTTAACCTAACTTTTTCTTTTCTATTTCAGGTACAGATCTTCAATGATTCTGGTTCAAATACCTCAATCAAAGGTAAATCACAACACCTTATGTGATTTCCCTCTTAGATCTCTTGGTATTTGCAAACCCTAATCTGAAATTGTATTTCTTTCGTTGTATGAACCACTGAGCTGGTGATCTGATACAAACACTTGTGATTTCACCCTTGAAATCACACTTCACAGAACCAATAATAGAGGTAATGACTTCCTTTAATTATTCTTCTATGATTCTTTCTTCTTTCTTACGTGTGACAAACCCTAATCCCCTGATCTTCTTGTTTGAAAACACTTGCTGTGATCTGATGCAATTCTTGTGACTTCTTTCTCAGAATATCACCAGTTTTGAACATACAGAAGGTAAATCTCAACTCACTATTTTTCTTCTCTCTTCCTTCAATCTGTTTAGTCACAAAACAGATTCTCACCCTTTGTTTCTTTTTTGTTTGCAAGGTACAAATCCACTTGATTGTTAACCTGCAAACTCAAGGTTCAGAGGTTGAAGAAAGATGGAGCTTGCGGACAGGAAGTAAAAGAGATTAGAAGATGAAAGATAGAAAAACAGTTTATTGTATTAATTCTGTGTATGTTACAACTGAGATGTAAATGACTGTATATATATACACTATGTACACAAGCATTAGGCACAAAACGGACAAGTCAGTTAGGAGTTAGTTAGTTAGCACTAACGGACTTCTAACTGAATAAACCGTAATAGAAACACTCTCCCACACACTTAACCACTTGTGATAACAGTTTGTGGTAGTTAAGTAGTTAGGGCAGTTATTCACTTAGGTTTATTTGAAGTGTTAGTTTAGGTTTTATGAATTACCAAAAACCAACACCCCCTATAATACAAAAACTTAAATTATTACATAGACATTACAACATAGGAAGCCTAGATTACAAGGACTAAACTAAGACACAAACATAGGAGAGAAACTTAATTCACAGGACATGCCCCTGGACTTAGCAGATCTTAAAAAAATCCTATAACAAGCCTCTAGGTTGACTTTAGGGTTTAGTTACATAGCTTTGAATGCAACTAAACCTATTTCTCTCCTCAGCCTACTAAAAACTTCGCCCTTTAGAGGCTTAGTAAATAGGTCAGCAAGCTGTTCTTTGGTAGAACAGTAATCTAGCCTTAGGTTACCTTTAGCAACTTGATCTCTCACATAATGAAATCTGGTTTCAATGTGTTTAGTCCTCCCATGTGCTATGGGGTTTTTAGCTAGGCAGATAGTTGACTTATTGTCCACCCAAAGTGTAGTGGTTTCCTCTAGCTTCACTTGCAACTCCTTTAGAAGATCCTCAATCCATGCTGTCTGTGTTGCAGCATTACAGGCAGAGATGTATTCTGCCTCACAGCTTGATAGGGCAATTACTGATTGCTTCTTTGAACTCCAGCATATAGGTGCACCCAAAAACTTGAATAAGTACCCAGAGGTACTTCTTCTATCTAATTGATCTCCACACCAGTCAGAGTCTGAGTAAGCTAGAACAGTCATTTTGGAAACCTTTGAGTTTTTCTTATTGGGGAAGAAAATTCCATAGTTTAAGGTTCCTTGGATATATCTTAAAACCCTTTTTGCAGCATTTAGGTGAAGCTGCAAAGGTTCATTCATGAACCTACTTACCATACCTGTAGCAAAAAGTATATCTGGTCTAGTGTGACACAGATATCTCAAGGACCCTATGATTTTCCTGTAGAGTGTAGGATCCAAATTTATGCCCTTTTCTCCCTCCTTTTTGCTTAGAACACCTTCAGCAGGGATTAGAGCAGAGTTGCAGTCACTCATATCAAATCTAGATAGAATTTCTCTGGCATACTTTCTCTGGTGAAGTATTATGCCTTCTGGTACATATAGGTACTCAAGACCTAGGAAATAAGATAATTTCCCCAAGTCTGTCATGTCAAATTCCGGCTTCATTGTTTCCTTGAACTTGTTTATCTGCTCCAAGCTTCTTCCAGTCAGTAATAAGTCATCTACATATAAACAAATTAGGATTAAGTTAGTATCCATAGATCCCTTAATATAAACACCATATTCATTGGTGCATTTTGTGAACCCAGTGTTCACAAAGAACCTGTCAATTCTTTTATTCCAGGCTCTAGGAGCCTGTTTAAGACCATACAGTGCCTTATGTAGAAGGCACACTTGATCTTCTTTTCCTTTTATCTCAAAACCAGGAGGTTGTGAGATATAGACAGTTTCTTCCAAAGGGCCATTTAGGAAAGCAGATTTAACATCTAGGTGATGTAAAACCCAATCCTGATAGCATGCTAAGGCAGTCACCATTCTTATGGTTTCATGCCTAGCAACAGGGGAGAAGACTTCTTCAAAGTCAATTCCCTGTTTCTGTTGGAAACCCCAAGCAACAAGCCTAGCCTTGTGTTTGACCACCTTGCCACTAGGGTCCAACTTCAGTTTAAAGACCCACTTAACACTGATTGCCTTTTTTCCTTTAGGCAAGTGTGTTAAGGTCCAGGTCCCATTTTTCTCTATAGAGGCAAGTTCCTCTATCATAGCCCTTTTCCATTCCTTAGACTTTAGAGCTTCCTCATAGTCTAAGGGTTCAACATCTGCCAACATTGCAAAATGCACCAAGTCACTCTCTTTAGTAACTTGACTGTCCATATTCATTTCAAAGTCCGGCATCCTTTTAGGTGGTCTCCTTTCTCTTTGAGGCCTAGAAGGAGCCTGAACACCTTGCTCAGGTTTCTGTTCACCCTCCCCATTTACCTCTACATGAGGAACTTGATCCTCATTAGGTAATATAGGGTCATCACTAGGTAGAACAGGATCCTCATCATCAGAATTCATATCATTAGGATTAGGTTCAGTGTCAAAGACTTCACCAATGGTTGTGGAGTCCACTGAACCTACTTGTTCAGCCTTATTCTAGTCCCATTGCTTGTCTTCAAGCACAACCACATCCCTTGATACTTCAGTTTTACCAGAACTAGGATCTAGTAACCTATAACCACCAGTAGGATGATATCCCACTAGGATTAGAGGTCTACTCTTATCCTCAAGCTTAGATCTCTTACTCTCAGGTATATGACTGTAAGCAATAGAGCCAAACACCTTCAAGTGAGATACAGATGGTATTTCACCACTCCAAACAGTTTCAGGAACCTTAGCCTCCAAAGCTCTTGTAGGACACCTATTTAGGATATAGACAGCAGTCACTACTGCTTCTGCCCATAGCCTCTTAGGTAATCCCTTGGTTTTTACCATACTTCTTGCCATATCTAGAATGGTTCTGTTTCTTCTTTCTTCTACCCCATTATGCTGTGGGGTATATGGTGGAGTCACCTCATATACAACACCATTGGTGGTGCAGTACTCCTCAAACTCCTTTGAGGTGTACTCACCACCTCCATCAGTCCTTAACACTTTAAGATTCTTACCACTTTGAGTCTCAACCATAGCCTTGAACTTTTTAAACACACTGAAAGTATCACTCTTTGCCTTAAGTAGATATACCCAGATCATTCTAGAGTATTCATCTACAAAAGTAGCAAAGTACTTATTCCCCCCTATAGATGCAGTATCCATAGGACCACACAAATCAGAATACACAACTTCCAATAGGTCTTTAGATCTGTGTTCAATCTGTTTTTTAAAATTCTTCCTGGGTTGCTTACTCATTAGGTATGTAGTACATTTTTCTTTAGAGTTATTTATCTTAGGTAACCCCTTTACTAGTTTATTAGTACTTAGGTTATCTAAGGCCTTGTAATGCAGATGACCAAACCTGTTATGCCACAAACTAGTATCACTGTCAGTAGTGGCACTCAAACACAGTGCCTCAGTCTTACTTATACTAGTTTTAAAGGTTCTGTTATTAGCTCGTTGAGTAGTTAGAATTAGCTTATCCTCTTTATCATACAACTTCAACTTAGCATTTTTCATTAGGCAAGAAAACCCTTTCTCAATTAACTGTCCTAGACTTATTAGGTTGCAGCTAATCTCAGGTACATATAACACATCATAGACTATAACTTTTTCCCCATCAACCCTAGTTAGTTCTAAATTTCCTTTACCCTTAGAAATTATAGATTTACCATTAGCACACCTAATAGCTATCCTAACTGTGCGATCAAAGTTAATTAGCCATTTCTTATTACTTGTCATATGATTAGAACATGCTGAATCCAGGTATCGGAATTATGTGATGGTTTTGCCATCACTTCCAGTAACCACTAAAACTACATATTCCTTTCCTAGTTTAGTTTTAACCTTATCTTTCTTAGGTTTAGTTAATCTAGGTTCATCACAAAGCATACTGAAAGCAACAGTATCTGACTCATCAGAATCAGAGTCAGAATCTTCCTTATCCACACTGGCTTCAGAAACTGACTCCTTAGGCTTAGAGCCCTTTCTGGTAGGACACTCTGTGGCATAATGCCCCATTTTGTCACACCTATAGCATTGCACCTTAGACTTATCTTTTTTCTTAGGTTCACTACTACTTTTAGATGAGTTAGATTTAGTAGAAGGGTTAGAGTTACCCGACTTGCTCTTAGTTCCCTTAGACTTCTTACTGTTACTCCCCTTTTTACCTTTCTTGCCTTTAGCTTTGGCTGCATACATGGCTTGGTCCTCTTCATCTGATTCTTCTTCAAGGATATCCATTTTGATTTCCTTGGCTTGTAGTTTGGCTTGAAGCTCTTCCAGCTTCAGGCCTACATTCTTGGTTGTTTCCTCTATAGTATTAGTTACTACATACCATTTCTTAGGCATTGATCTTAATACCTTTCTGCATATGGAATTTTCTTCAAGCTTCTCTCCTTGAAGTGCCATATCATTTTTTATCTTCTTCACTCTGTTGAAGAAGTCTGTAACCTTCTCATCCCTCTTCATTTTTAAACTCTCATACTGAGCCCTCAGTGCTTGTAATTTTTCTTCCTTAATTGGAGCAGCACCACAATAGTAGTGCTGTAGAGCATCCCATGTAGCCTTAGGGGTTTCACATTCCCTTACTCTCTCAAAGTCAGCCTTTCCACAGGCTCTGTGTATGAGAGATAGACCTTTAAAATCCTTTATCTCATTTTCAAGGTACTCTTTCCTCTGTGCTGCAGTAGCAGCTTCAGCAAGGGGTGTGAGACCTTCTTTAACCACATGAAGGCACCCATGAGCCCCAAGAACAGGCCTCATTTGTATGGCCCATGTCTCATAATCTTTCCCATTGAGTTTAGGAACATAACTGTCATTTCCACCTGTGTTAGACATCCTGTAACACTTAGAAACGGAGTTCAAAAAATTAGCACTCACACCTACACAATTTCACACTGTGTAGATGTTTAAAGAAAATAAAGAAAACTTAAAGAAAGCTTAAGAAACAGAGTAGAGTACAGAAATTGTTGCCTTGGATCGTTATCTTTGCTCTGATTATACCATATTGAATTTTTACACTTTTTTCCCTTGTTTTGCCTTGCAGGTAGTAACAACAACTGAGGGAGGTGCAATCAGTGAAGCCCAGCTTCACCTGGCCCAGCCCAATGAAGTTCACAGCTTGCTGCAAACAAAATTGTTTGCTGGTTTCTGTGGCACCCACTGGGTCGTCACTGTAGCAACACACGGATCCACTCCTTGGATCCGGTTCTGACCCGGTTCTTTTAACAAAAGACAGTGACTCAACCCTAATTTTTCGCAGCTGAAACCCTCTCTGTTACTGTAGCTCTGGTTCCTTCTTCTTCTACTCTCTTCTTCTCTCGAAACCCTAGCCACCGTTGCTCTCACCGATCTCCGGTGATTGAAGCTGCGTTAGCTAGTGTTTCTCAGTCAATGATGAGATCTGATGATGATGAATCAAAGCCCTCTCGCTTTGAACCGAATCGTAGCTTTTGAGATTGCGAATCACCTTCTCACTTCGCGACTCTTCGCTCAGTGAGATCTTCTAACTTGTGCTCTGATTTTCACAATCAAAGCTCAAACAAAGGTAAATCGTAACTTGACTTAACTCTCTTGTGTGATCTTTTACTGAAAATGCAACTTGATCAGATTAGGATTTTAACCTAACTTTTTCTTTTCTATTTCAGGTACAGATCTTCAATGATTCTGGTTCAAATACCTCAATCAAAGGTAAATCACAACACCTTATGTGATTTCCCTCTTAGATCTCTTGGTATTTGCAAACCCTAATCTGAATATGTATTTCTTTTGTTGTATGAACCACTGAGCTTGTGATCTGATACAAACACTTGTGATTTCACCCTTGAAATCACACTTCACAGAACCAATAATAGAGGTAATGACTTCCTCTAATTATTCTTCTATGATTCTTTCTTCTTTCTTACGTGTGACAAACCCTAATCCTCTGATCTTCTTGTTTGTAAACACTTGCTGTGATCTGATGCAATTCTTGAGACTTCTTTCTCAGAATATCACCAGTTTTGAACATACAGAAGGTAAATCTCAACTCACTGTTTTTCTTCTCTCTTCCTTCAATCTGTTTAGTCACAAAACAAATTCTCACCCTTTGTTTCTTTCTTGTTTGCAAGGTACAAATCCACTTGATTGTTAACCTGCAAACTCAAGGTTCAAAGGTTGAAGAAAGTTGAGCTTACGGACAGGAAGTAAAAGAGATTAGAAGATGAAAGATAGAAAAACTGTTTATTGTGTTAATTCTGTGTATGTTACAACTGGGATGTAAATGACTGTATATACACTACAACATTTTGGACCTACCACAACGCCTAAGTTTCCAACACATGAAAAAGCCGTTGCCTCACATTAAAAAAAATCAATTAACTTAGGCGCTGTCCTTTTTTTGTGTCCGCGTTTTATTTCCCCAAATCCCTTCTTTTAGAATCAACAAGATCGGCGATGTTGCGCCGTTTCACTATCTCATCCCTCAAGTCGAAAACATCATCATTCGTGTTGATTGCGTCATCTCCGAACTCTCAAACTCTTCGTCTTCTTCCTATTTGCCGCTTGCCGTGGAGAGTGAAGACGACGACAAAGCCGGTGTCACGCACCACACCTCTACTCAGGTATTGAAGAATTTCAATGAGATTCGGTTGCTTCAGATCAAGCTTTCAAGTTGTTAATTTGGTATAGAATTAGATAATGTTTAATTCAAATGGAGAGCTGATTTTGGTTCAACCCTAGATAATCGTGTAATTCTAGGAACTTCTTCTATTTTTCACCCCAAATCTCAAGACGGTGCCGCCGAAGCTTCTTTTGGTATCTTTCGTTTTTGCCTCCTCTTTAGACCACAAAGATTCTTGTGTGATGGTTTCCTCTCTTAACTTTTAGTTTCGCCGCTAAATTTGGAAATCTTCTGTTGTCTGATTTTATTTTATCTATTTGTTGGTTTTAGAAAAGGTGCAACTCCTCTCAAACCACCAAATGCAGTTCAATAATTTCACAGACTACCGGTTTGCCTTTTTTTCCAATTGCAATTAATTTTATGTTTGTTTAATCTATCGGATCTGCTATTATTTTTATTTTTTCTTTGTATTCAGTTTCTTCTATACATATTTGTGCAGCATAGGTCATTGAGTTCGTCTTCTAAATCTTGTTGTGCTACTCTTGTTGCCTGATGGGGTTGTTTTGGAAGGTGCTACTCTTGTTGTTATTAGGCATAGTGAGGTTTCAGCTTCTACTACTGTGAAGAAAGAGGGTTCTGACCGTGTTTGAAGAGCCTTATAGGACTGCTGTTGCAATGCTTGTTAAGAGGACTAAGGTAAGGTACATTTGCTTTCCCCTTTCTGTTTTTGTTAATGCTTGTGCCGCCCAATATATAGTTGTATATGAATTCAGGTGTTTTATTTTTGCTGTGGATGATTTCGTTAATGGTCAATGAAATGTCCTTTGAAATAACTTAAATGTGTCTGTGTCTCATTTACATATTGTGTCTGTTCCATAGCATCTCTTAAGTTTGGTTTGGATCTAATTTTCTTGTTGTGTACTATTGCTAGTTTTTAATTCAAGAGCTCTAGTCTCTAAGCTCTTCATTGTTTCACTTCAATCAATATAATTTAGGTCCATATACAATGAGTGGCTAGCTATATTTTTTTAAGTGTGGCTGTTGGCACTTGGCACAATGGTTGACATGCTTTTGTTGCGTGTCTATGCCATAAGAATGACACAAATGCATGTGACAGAACATGGACTAACTGATGAAAAGAGATAAGTGATTTGTTCTAATTTATTTATTTATTTTGCTTAGTTGGTTGTATGTGATAGAACATGAACTGAATAATGAAGAGATTAGAGAGAGGGAAAAGTTAAGATTTAATCAGTATAATTATATGTGCACTCTTTGGGTTTGGTTTGACAATAGTTGAAGCTGGTATCCTAGATATGATGCATATGCGGGTGACACTCTTTTAAACGGGTGACACTCTTTTAAACGGGTGACACTGGCACGGACACTATTTATTATAAATGTAAAGTAAATCCCACAGGTTATTTCAAAGGTATGACTATAGAGTCAAATATAGTGAATTTATCTCATTTGCATCTTGTCTTCAACAAAACATTGTTTCTACTTTTTTGTTAGTGCATCTAAGATACTCACTTATTCCAATATTCAACAGGCAATGTCATGTGTCAACGATGCAATACATACAAAACAAACATAGCAAAGACAACTAGTACTATTTATTGTTTCATCGGTTTCCCAAGAAAGACTTCTTGCTCAAAGGTACACTACTATTACACAGAGAATTAGCACTTATTCTATAATTTATCAGATTTATTTTTGTATTAGACTGAGAATTAGATTTCTTATGGTACACTATTTTCTTGTAGGGAAAACTTCATCATGAACCATATGCTTGGGAGATAAACTCCTACGATCCAACATATTCTCTCGAGAAATGCAGTTCCTAGTCAAGGAAAATTTCAGTAGAAATCATGAATTGTAATCTGAACTTTTTTCCGATCCAACATATTCAATTCTTTATTCTCGGGATTCTGAACTTTTTCCTATTTTATGGGAATTGTAATCTTTGGTGTTTTAAGAAATCATGAATTTGGTGTTAATTAGTAGAATTGAATATAGTATATGTTTTTGTTCGTTTCTGTAATTTATTAATTTTGTAATTAAATTTGCGTGATATAACACATTTATCTTTTTGTTGGGAAGAAATGAAATAGACCTATATAGTTTTTTTTCTAGTAGTTTTTTTAATTTTTTATTGTCTATGGCAACGCTTTTGAAGTGTTGCATTTGGTTATTATAGACAACGGTTTTATATTAGGCAACGGTTTTCAGCTGTTGCCATTGTATGCAACGGTTTTATACTGTTGTCATAGAGTGGGGGGAAAACCGTTGTCTTTGTTTCTCAATGGCAACGGTTTTCTGTTGTTGTTGCCTTTGTTTGTAAAAACCGTTGTCTAAAGAAAAGGCAACGCCTGCAGAAACAACGGTTTCAAAAACGTTGCCGAAAGTAAAGGCAACGGTTTTTTGACTTACCGCAACGGTTTTTAGGCGTTGCCTTTGGTTCAAAATGTTGTAGTGATATATACACTATGTACACAAGCATTAGGCACAAAACGGACAGGTCAGTTAGGAGTTAGTTAGTTAGCACTAACAGGCTTCTAACTGAATAAACCGTAATAGAAACACTCTCCCACACACTTAACCACTTGTGATAACAGTTTGTGGTAGTTAAGTAGTTAGGGCAGTTATTCACTTAGGTTTATTTGAAGTGTTAGTTTAGGTTTTATGAATTACAAAAACCAGCAAATTTTGAGATTAGTTGTCTATTTCTTTAATTAATTATTTTTGCAGTATGCCAAGAGAAATGATATTTATCTCGGAGACGGTTCTTCTTTCAACATGTTTAATTTATTCACCGACAAGAAGAATTTGACAGCTTAAGCCATGTCTGGTTCAACGTGTTTTATTACAAGGGTTTTCTTTTATCATACATTAATTATTTTTGTGATTGTGTGTTGAGAAAATGCTGCTATTTTTATGAAGTTTTTGTGTTACAAGATTTTGGTATTTATTGATGCAATATTTAATAAATTTCAGTTGCTTTAATTTTTTATTACAATTTTATTTGAGAATGAGAAATTTCGGCCTTTTGTTTTGCCAATATGGGAAAAGTGAAGGAGATTACCCGTCAAATGAAAACTGTACACGCAAGCAAAATTGCACAAGCCACTTCAAATGAAATAGAAAATTAAACTTTCTGAGGGCATCAAAGAAGTGCAAAAAGTAGCTCTTGGCGTATTCAAATCAGGGAAACTAACATTTTTCTCACCCACAAACATTGCCTATAAAAAAACAAAAAAAGTAACCATGTTCCGCATCTTGTATAATTTATTGATAGCATTTTAAAAAAAAAAAAATTAAAACATGTGTATGTGTGTGCGCTATGTGTTGAGAAATATGGTTGATGGTATTGCAAATTTCTAGAAGGATTTTTTTTATTTGTCTTAAATTTGGATTTTTTTTATAACCGTAGAGATTAATTCATTGAGTCGGGTAGGACCATAATAGGTGGCAAAACTCTCGCTTAAGAGATTTAACACTGTTGCATGCTAAAGGGTGGATTCGAACTCAAAACCATGTTTAAGCTGGAAGAGACCTCTACCAACTTTTTTTTTGGTAAACCAAGATATCCTCCACGACGATTGTGGAGACTAATCCTTCGAGGTATCTGAGATCCATTTAAGGGGTTGACCTCTCCCAATAAATGTTTTTCCATACACACTGGCCAAAGATCGAATATAGGACCAAATGGTTAAGTGACTCAAGTATCTACCACTTGTGCGACATTATGTTAGTGAGACCCCTACGATCTTTATCCAAGTGCTTTTTGGTTTGGAGATTAATTGTCTACTTCTTTAATTAATTGTTTTTGCAGTTTATTCACTATTGAGAAGAATATTACCGGTTAAGGCATGTCTCTGGTTCACCGCCTTTTATTATAAGGGTCTTCATTCATCACACAGTAATTATAACAATTTTACTTATGTTTTGAAGCTTCATGCTTTGATATGATATGATTGTCTTATTGCTCGTGTGAAATAAAGATTTCCCTGTTAAACGGGAACCATGAAGAACATCAGAGGAAAATATGCTATACGACGGTGCGTTGAGTATTGGGCTCCCTTTCCATGTGGATAAAGACCCAAATGTTTTATCCTATTATGTTTTACACTTGTTTTGAGTGTAGAGGGTTAAATTAGGGTTGAAGAAGAGAGAACTTCGGATGAGAGTATAAGCCAGCAAAAGAGAGAAAAGAAGAGATCGAGAAAGTTATTCTCATTTTTCTCAAACATGTTTTCGTAAAACAGCAATTACGGATTCGCACAAGAGATGCAAATTTTGGTATTTTTATCTTCTTGTTCTCATATTGTAAGCTTTTATGCTTTGTTTTTTTTGGCTATTTCTCGAATCGATTTGTGCACCTTGTTGAGACTCTTTTGTACAATTATTTGATTGTATTGAAGCTATTTTTTTTTGTCTGGACAACCCGTGGTTTTTAGCCTTGCTTAGAGGGGTTTTTCACGCTAAAAAAATCAGTGTTGATTGTGCGTTTTTGATTTCTTTCTATTTGTTGCGACATTTTCTTTGTTACTCCTCATAAGTTCATGCAAGTTTGGGGAGTTTATTTCCGCTGCATATTGCTCTGTTTTTGTGTTTATGTATTGATTCCCTATCAGAGTGGCATTAGAGCTCTTGGTTAGGGGCTATTTTACTTGCTTGAATCATGGAGGCAAATATGAAAATAAAGATGATTTCTTTAAATGGTACTAATTATCATTTGTGGAAGGGCAAGATGAAAGGTTTGTTGTTTGTGAAGAAAATGCGTCTTCCTATTTTTGGTAGTAAAAAGCCGAATTCTACATCTACCGAAAAAAATGTGTGCGGTTTCATTCGTCAATATGTAGAAGATATTGTTTATAATCATATTGCTAATGAGACAAATGCAAAAACTTTGTGAGAGAAGATAGAGTCCTTGTATGGCTCTAAACCAGGGAATAATACATTGTTCTTATTGAATAGCTTCAGAAGTTTGAAGTATAAGAAGGGGAGTTCTAGTTCAGATTACTTGAGTGATTTTCAAGGGCTTTTGATCAAATGTCAGGAATGGGTATAACAAGTTCGATTATGAGATTTTTTTGAAGACATAGCTTCTCAGTGGTTTTGATGAAGACAACAACAATCAAGAGATCATTTGTGCAAGAGGAAATGGATCAAATATGTTAAAAGTTTCAATTTGCTCAAAGTTATCAAAGTGCAAGAATTGTCTATGATTGATCAAAGGTATATGACATTCACATCTTACTTTTGATTACAAGAGTTCAAGATATCATATATGCATGCCATGAGTTTTTTAAAAATATATAATAATAAAATAAAATATTATTATCAACGTGTTATGCATGCCATAAGTTTTCAAAAATTGGAACGTAATGCATGCCATGAATTTAAACGTGTTATGTTAAATTTGGAACGTTGAACGTTGAACGTTATAATGAATTCATTTTCATTTGAATTCATGGCAAGCCAATTCATTTTCATTTGAATTCTTTCAAAAAATAATATGAACGTTAACGTTTACTAAATGGTACTCAATTGCGCAGACTTGGTTTAAAAATCTTTTCAAATAAAAATATGAACGTTATCAATTCATAGCAATTCATTTGAATTCATAGCAATTTGATAATTTGATACTTGGTAACCGTTTTCGTTTTGGCACTTTGACAATGGCAACTTTTGGCAAATGGTACACTTTTGAAAAGGTGTTTTAAGGCCTATATAAACTTCAGTATTTCAATTCTCAAACATGATCAACCAATCTCTCTGGCTATAATTTTCACATTCATACATTCTATTGAGAACTTTCAAAAATACCAAGTGTTCAAACCAGA
The DNA here is from genome assembly GCA_039519185.1 of Astragalus membranaceus. Classification (NCBI taxonomy): domain Eukaryota; kingdom Viridiplantae; phylum Streptophyta; class Magnoliopsida; order Fabales; family Fabaceae; genus Astragalus; species Astragalus membranaceus. The sequence goes on along the minus strand of CM076849.1, from coordinate 76,186,323 downwards.
TTTTTATAGTGAAACTTTTCTTCCAAAACTTTCATTCAAAGTCATAAGTTTCATATCATTCATGAAGAACACTTGTATATCATTGTGAGACTTGGTTGTCACAAGAGAAAAGATCAATCTTGTATTGATACATATTATTTCAAACACTTTCTACAAAAATTCAGATTTGTATAAACTTGACCTTGCATTCCAGGATTGTTGGAGCAAGTGTGTGCATTGAAGAGGATTGTTCTTCTTGCACTTAGTGTTTAGATCTTAAAGGTTTTAAGAGCCTTTGATCTCCCTATAGGTTAGATAGTAAGCATCACAATTGGTGTGAATAGGCTGTACAATCATTCTAACTATAGTGAAATCTCTTGCTAGTTGGCGAGGGGACTAGACGTACTCTCCGGATTGTGGAGGGGAACTAGTATAATTCTCTTGTGTCCTTTTTCTTTCCAGCACTTTACTTTTTCCATACACTCGCCATAAAACAAGATTTTATCAAACCAAATTTAAAACCGAAAAAATCTCTAAGTACCTAATTCACCCCCCCTCTTAGGCGCAATCTATACTCACATTTGGTATCAGAGCAGGTTATAGGTAACCTGCTCCTAGAGATCCATAATGGCTTCCGCAAATCCGGTATTTAAAGATGGTGGTAGCAATAACAAGCCTCCATTGTTTTGTGGTGAATATTTCGATTTTTGGAAAATTCGCATGAAGGCTCATTTAGAAGCACAAGGAGAAGAAATATGGGATGCTGTCCAAAACGGTCCTTTTGTTCCTACAAGTGTGGTCAATGGTGTTGGCACTATAAAGCCTAAAGGTTCATGGAATGATGATGATAAGAAAAGGGTGCTCTATGACAAAAAGGCAATCAATCTACTTCAAGGTGCACTTAGCATGGATGAATTCTTCCGCATTTCAACATGCACAACGGCAAAAGAAATATGGGATACATTGGTAGAAACACATGAAGGTACCGCCGAAGTTAAGAGATCTAGATTGAATACCTTGAGTCAAGAATATGAACTTTTCAGAATGCAGCCCGGAGAATCCATCCTTAATTTGCAAAAGAGATTCGTGCACTTGACCAACCACTTGAAGGCATTAGGTAAAACTCTTACTAATGATGAACTTAATCTTAAAATTCTTAGATCTTTGACCAGGGAATGGCAACCAAAAGTAACCGCGATATCCGAAAAGAAAAGCCTATCCAACATGTCTCTTGCAACATTATTTGGAAAACTTCAAGAATATGAGACGGAACTTGGAATCTTACAAAAACATGAGAGTCAAGACAAGAAAGCCAAGGGCATTGCCTTGAAAGTTGATTCTAAAGAAGTTGAGAAAGATGACGATTCGGGAGAAGACGAAAATGTCATGCTACTTGTTAAAAGGTTAGGGAAATTCTTTGGCCATAAAAATAATTTTGGCAATTCTAACTTTGTGAAAAGGAAGAAATTCTCAAAAAGCAAGGATAAAGAAGCATCCACTTCAACACAAGATGTCACATGTTATGAATGCGGCAAGCAAGGTCACATAAAGCCGGATTGTCCGAAACTCCTCAAGAAAGGTGGTCTCAAAGACAAAAAGAAATTTAGGAATAAGAAGGCCTATGTTGCATGGGATGATAATGAGATAAGTTCTTCAACGGATTGGGATAGTGACGAAAGTGCAAATCTAGCATTGATGGCTTCACACCATTCCGATGATGAAGATGGCAATGTAAGTTCTGATTTCTCTCTTTTTGATAATGATGTACAAGGTGTTATAAATGAACTCTTAAATGAATGCAAAATTCTATATAAAACTATATCATCTCAAAACAAACAAATCTCATCTTTAAAAGAAAAAGTTGAGACAATGGAAAAGGATTTCAATAATGAAGAGATGAATAGTAAACAAAAGGATAATTTTGTATGCAATACTTGTAAATCTCTTACTCTCCAAATTGTCCAATTGAAAAGAATTATTGAAAGATATGAAAAAGGGCAAATTGGATTGGAAGGTGTCCTTAGCCAACAAATTAGATATTCAAATGATAAAAGTGGGCTTGGTTATTCAAAGTTTTCAAAACCAAGTTCTAGCACTACTATCTTTGTTAAGGATAATGACCAATCTTCCAATGTAAAAGCAAACAAGCCTAAAGTAGTTCATCAATATCCTAAGAAGAAAAGATTTACTAAGAAGAAATATTATCCTCCTAGATATAGAAGTAGCTTTGTGCCTACTTGTTTTTATTGTGGTATTGTTGGCCATACACCTAATGCTTGCCATGTTAGAAACTTTAGTGTGGCTAGTGGGCATTATGTGTGGGTAAAGAAAGGTACTAACTATGAAGGACCCAAAGCAACTTGGGTACCTAACAAAACTTAATTTGTTTTGTAGGTATGCTTGAAGACCACATCAAATCTATGGTATCTCGATAGTGGTTGTTCCAAGCATATGACGGGAGACATCAACAAATTTTCAAATCTAAAGCTTAAGGCCAAGGGTTATGTTACTTATGGAGATAACAAGAAAGGAAAGATTCTTGGCATAGGCAAAGTTGGTGCACCACCTTTCACATCCATTGAAGATGTTCTTTATGTTGAAGGACTAAAGCACAATCTTCTTAGTATTAGCCAACTTTGCGACAAAGGCTTCAAAATCAACTTCACCAAAGATGAATGTTTGATAGAAGATGAAGCCACAAATGAGGTTAAACTTAAAGGTAAAAGAATCAATAATATTTTTATGATATCCCTTGATGACTTATCTTTGAAGGTTAAATGTCTCATGGCGAACAACAATGATTCATGGACTTGGCACAAAAGAATAGCACATATTCATATGGAGCATTTGAACAAATTAGTGAAGCATGATCTTGTCATTGGATTGCCTAAGATGAAATTTGTCAAAGATAGACATTGTGATGCTTGTCAAAAGGGGAAACAAACCAAATCAACTTTCAAATCTAAGAATGTGGTGTCCACTACAAGGCCACTACAATTGTTGCATATGGACTTATTTGGTCCATCAAGAACAAGAAGCTTCGGAGGTAATATGTATGCTTTAGTTATTGTAGACGATTTTTCTAGATATACTTGGACATTCTTTTTAGTGCAGAAAAGTGATGCATTCAAGGCATTCAAGAAATATGCAATCAACTTTCAAATCCAAAATGAGAAATCACCAAGGTAATCAAAACCGGACCGGACCGGCCGGTTCGACCGGTTGAACCGGGAACCGGACCCCTGTCCGGTCCAGTTAGACCCCAGAACCGGATGGCCAAAGAACCGGTTGAAAAACCGGAAAATCGGTCAAGAACCGGCAAAACCGGCCAGAACCGGTCAAGAACCGGCCAGAAACCGGTTCTGAGAAATGACTTTTTTTATTTTTTTTTATTTTTTTTTATTTTTATTTTATTTTTTTTAACTGAAATAAAAAAAATTAAACTATTTTTTGTAAAACAAAATGAGTGTCAGGGCTCTATTTATATATTTTATATATTATGAAAGCCAAAAATCTCACTTATATTTTGCTGTGCACACTCTAGCTCTATTTATAGAGAAACACAGCTCATTCTTCTTATTTGCCATCCGATGTGGGACTAGATATTCACCTTTCAACAACATTAGCTTCATTGTTTGCAATTTTCTTACATGATGTGATCTTTTCTAAATAAAGCGACATTAGATTCTTTCTAAATAATGCATTAAAATATATATATTTTAAACATGTCAAACTTTGAGTTTTTTTATACCTACCAATTTTATGTGTAACTTTAACTAATGACTTGGATATTATATTGTTGAGCCTAAGTTAAGCATAATTTAATTGTTTGTGGTATGAAATTTTGGGTATTATGGTTTTTTATCCTTTATATATTGTAATAAAAATATTAAATAATATATTTAATTAATTCCGGTTGAACCCCCGGTTCAACCGGTTGAACCCAAGAACCCCTGAACCGCCACCTCTTCCGGTTCAATGTCCGGTCCGGTTTTGATTACCTTGGAAATCACTAACAATTGCCTCCATAAGAAGCGACCATGGTGGAGAATTCCAAAATGCTTCCTTTGAAGACTTTTGTGAAGAATATGGAATATCTCACAACTTCTCGACACCATTTTCTTCGTGATCATGTGCTTCATGGAAATGTCGAAGTTACATTTGTGGATACGCATAATCAATTAGCAGATATCTTCACAAAGCCTCTCGCAAGAGAACCGTTTTACAAAATTCGGCGAGAACTTGGGATTCTAGATGAAGGAGATGTGTAATTCGTCTATTCTCATTCATTATATATTATATAATAAAGTCAAGTTTTTCCCATCCTTTTTGTTAATGACAAAGGGGGAGAAAAATATGGCTCTGTTTTGCTTTCTCTAACAAATTTTGCAGATTTCAAAAACTCTCTTATTATGGATTAAGGGGGAGCTTTAATCCAGGGGGAGCAGTCTTGTGTAGAGAAACAAAAGTATAACTAATTTTCACATATCGGGTTGTCATCATCAAAAAGGGGGAGAATGTGAAGACATAGCTTCTCAGTGGTTTTGATGAAGACAACAACAATCAAGAGATCATTTGTGCAAGAGGAAGTGGATCAAATATGTTAAAAGTTTCAATTTGCTCAAAGTTATCAAAGTGCAAGAATTGTCTATGATTGATCAAAGGTATATGACATTCACATCTTACTTTTGATTACAAGTGTTCAAGATATCATACATGCATGCCATGAGTTTTTTAAAAATATATAATAATAAAATAAAATATTATTATCAACGTGTTATGCATGCCATAAGTTTTCAAAAATTGGAACGTAATGCATGCCATGAATTTAAACGTGTTATGTTAAATTTGGAACGTTGAACGTTGAACGTTATAATGAATTCATTTTCATTTGAATTCATGGCAAGCCAATTCATTTTCATTTGAATTCTTTCAAAAAATAATATGAACGTTAACGTTTACTAAATGGTACTCAATTGCGCAGACTTGGTTTAAAAATCTTTTCAAATAAAAATATGAACGTTATCAATTCATAGCAATTCATTTGAATTCATAGCAATTTGATAATTTGATACTTGGTAACCGTTTTCGTTTTGGCACTTTGACAATGGCAACTTTTGGCAAATGGTACTCTTTTGAAAATGTGTTTTAAGGCCTATATAAACTTCAGTATTTCAATTCTCAAACATGATCAACCAATCTCTCTGGCTATAATTTTCACATTCATACATTCTATTGAGAACTTTCAAAAATGCCAAGTGTTCAAACCAGATTTTTATAGTGAAACTTTTCTTCCAAAACTTTCATTCAAAGTCATAAGTTTCATATCATTCATGAAGAACACTTGTATATCATTGTGAGACTTGGTTGTCACAAGAGAAAAGATCAATCTTGTATTGATACATATTATTTCAAACACTTTCTACAAAAATTCAGATTTGTATAAACTTGACCTTGCATTCCAGGATTGTTGGAGCAAGTGTGTGCATTGAAGAGGATTGTTCTTCTTGCACTTAGTGTTTAGATCTTAAAGGTTTTAAGAGCCTTTGATCTCCCTATAGGTTAGATAGTAAGCATCACAATTGGTGTGAATAGGCTGTACAATCATTCTAACTATAGTGAAATCTCTTGCTAGTTGGCGAGGGGACTAGACGTACTCTCCGGATTGTGGAGGGGAACTAGTATAATTCTCTTGTGTCCTTTTTCTTTCCAGCACTTTACTTTTTCCATACACTCACCATAAAACAAGATTTTATCAAACCAACTTTAAAACCGAAAAAATCTCTAAGTACCTAATTCACCCCCCCTCTTAGGCGCAATCTATACTCACAATTTTGGGACTATTTCTCTTATTATCTTTACATGATTCTTGGGAGACATTTCGGGTTTTTATAATGAGTTCAGCTCCTAATGGTGTTGTTTCTTTGGAAACGGCTAAGGGTGGTGTACTTAATGAGGAGATGAGAAGGAAGGCACAAGGTTCTTCATCACAATCCGAGGAACTTGTCACTGAAAATAGGGGAAGAAGTACTCAGAGAAATGAATCAAAGGGCGGTAGAGAGAAGAGCGGGAGCAAGTCCAAGTCTCAGTTCCAAAATGTGGAATGCAAATATTCTCACAGAAAAGGGTACATACAGAAGAATTGTTATCAGCGGGAGAGAGAGAGAGAGAGAGGGAGAGAGAGAGAGGGAGAGAGAGAGAATAAAGGCAAGAAAGGTAAGCGAAAACAAATGGATCACGATGATGATTATAATGATCGTATTACTGCTACTCCTAATGATGATCTTGTTATTCTCCGTGATCATGAGACAGTTAATCTTGTGTCTGATGAGAGTACGTGGATAATTGATACTGGTGCTACATTGCATGTTACACCGAAGAAGGAGTTGTTCACATCTTATACTCGAGGAAACTTTTGAGTGTGGAGGATGGGTAATGATGGTGTATCTAAGGTAATTGGTGTTGGTGATGTTTGATTGCAAACCAACATAGGAATGCAGTTGTTGCTTCAAGGAGTCAGACATGCTCCTTATTTTAGTTTTCATTTGATTTCTATGTCTATGCTTGATGATTGTGGTTATGACATTCACTTTGGTTTTGGAAAGTGGAAACTCAGAAAAGGTAACTTGGTTTTGGCTAGAGGGAAGAAAATTTCTAAACTGTATTGGTCAAAAGCTAAGTTTCTATAGACATTGTGAATGTTGTGCTTATGGAAGCACTTTGGGGCACCGAAGGCTTGGTCATATAACTTAAAAGGGGTTAAATGTCTTATCCAAAAAGGATGTGCTTCTAGGTATGAAGAATGTAGATTTGGGGAAATGTTTTCATTGCATGGCTGGTAAACAAACTAGAGTATAATTCAAAAAGCATCCTCCCTCTAGGAAGTCAGAGTTACTTGAACTGGTGTATTCTGATGTTTGTGGCCCTCTAAAGGTAAAATATTTTAGTGGTGCACTTTGTAACACCCCCAAAGTAATTGTTTTAATTACTTTAATTGATTGTTGAATTATTTGATGTATGCTTGTTGTGAATTCTGTGTTTGTGAACACTTGGTATTTTATAGATTGATTTGGTTTGTTTATTGAGTAAATTGTTTGATCAAAAATGAATTTGGTTGATTAAGTAAGTGTGAGTGAGTTAGAGCAAGGGCAAGATAGGGTTTTCACACACCAGAATCACTCACTCTTTTTAAAACCACTCAGCTGAACATAGTCACATACACTCTCATAAAAATTCATTTTTCAAAAACACACAAAACTCACTTTGAGAAAGGGAGAGAACGGAGAGGGTAACGAGAAAAAGAGGGAAGAAAGAAAAGAAGAGGGAGAGAGAGATCTTCCATGGAAACCCTATCCCATTTCTACTTCCATTGGAGAGGATAAATCAGAAATTCTACACATGTTTCACCATCCATCTTGCAGCATTAGTTGCATGTAGCTCTAGAGTAGTCGAAGCTCAACATTGGGCACTTGCATGTGAGTTTGGGCATTTGTTTGGAGCTGTGTGAAGGCCACATTGCTGTTTGAAGTAGCAAAACTAGGAGGGTTTGTGAGCAAGTACTGAATTGGGAGCTTGGGGTGTTTAAGAGTCCAAGTTTGTGCATTTTGAGTTTCAAGCTAACAAGTGAGTTCTTTGACAGATTTTGTTTTTGTTGGATGAAATTGTCAATGCATGTTGTTTGTTCTGAAGTGATTGTAATACTTTCATGTACTTGGTTTAGAAATAGTGAAATGTTATGTTGAAGGAAACCCAAGTGTGGAAATATGTCAAAATGCACTAAGGTTAATTAATTTGTTTTGATTGGAATGATCATTGATGGTTGGTTTGGTTGTGTGTGATGTTGTTACTGGTATATGTTTAGTTAAGGATTGACAGGGAAAGAAATCGGATCGAACGAATTAATGAAATTTGACGAAAACAGGGTTTTTGGTAAACCTGTAGTAGGGGCCCGGTCCATGCACCCAATCGCACGACCCGTGCGCCTGATTCTGTGTCAAGCGCAAAGTTCAAATTGAACATGCACGACCCGAGCGCCCCCTTCTGCCACCCCTTTTTAAAAGTTTGATTCTGCTTTCTTTTCGACGCGAATTCATCCCCAATCTTTTCCCTAGTTCAACCTAAGCTATCCTAACAATATTTGAATTCATTTGAAGTATATTTTATGGAAAAAAACGAGGTTTTGATTATGCGATAATCATTTAAGTTGAACAATGTTCTATTAAATGAAATAACGAGTGAGAACACAACTATGGCGATGAATAAAAGACACTATGGGGATGATGATCCCAAGAGGTTAATTAGCATACTTGGAATGTAAGGTCATGGCTATTGAGGTTTAAGGAAAAGATAAGTAAAAGACTACGACAGGCTAGGAGTGAGGGGTCCCGAAAGAACTCACTGAAATTGTAAATCTCATTGTTTATGTTGTTGTGTTTTCAGATGGACAGGATAAGACCAAGCAAGGCGAGGAGAAGTAGCAACTGTTGTGGCTACTTCGTTTATGGGATCTTTAGAGATCTACGTAAAATTGTATAGTCCACCCTAGTTAATGGTTATGTATTGTAATTTTGATACCTTAGCCTTTGAGCTTGTAATCAAGTTAATGTACTAAGTCTAAACTGTTCTTTTGGATTTGAACTATGGTTAAGAAATGACTCATGTAAACTGTTTCAGTTATGTCATTTAGTTATCCTTTTGGTATTTATGCCACTCGGATGTTATGTTTTATTCAAATCCATTAACGGTTTAGAACTCTGAGTTTTACTAAAATGGTTAACATCCCGACTTTATGACGTCTAGAGCTCGGGGTGTTACATTTTGGTATCAGAGCAGTTCAACCTTGCTGGGCTTAGTGTTTTCATGGAAAAATGATTAGATAAATCGAGTCATTTAGGGATTGTGACAGGCAATTGTTAGAACCTCTCAGCATATTGTGTGAAGCGTTGAGCTTGATCAACTCAATATTTCATGAAACGTACTGAGAATAATGACAATTGGTTGCCTTAGCCCCGAAAACTCCCGAAACACCGAACCGTAGGATTCTTGGCCTTCTCCTTACATCAGGGAACACAGCGGATATAGAGGGCTACAACTGATGTTACAGAGCGGAGGATCGGGCATCCGTGCTGGTTCAGAGGATTGTGCGCAACCGTCTAGTCTTTGAAGCCGACTTGACCATTGTGTCACCGAGTAAATAGTAGAGGGTCACCTAAAGAGTATAAGTTATATTAAGTATGGAAGCAAATTGGATTGCACTAAAGAGGAAAACTACTTTTAAAAATGTATCTTGCTTCTTTCGTAAATTCTTTGATGCAAGCATGACTTCCTTCGATCCTTAATGTAAAGAGATGTGCTAGGTGCCAAATTGGCTCCCCGGTATCATGGATTATGTGTAGGTTATTACATGGTATCGGATTGTGTATGGTCATTTCAAGTTGGGGTGTGTGCCTTTAAGTGTTCAAGAATAGAAGTTAGGGCTTTGGCTAGTTTCAAATTGTTGGAAACTTACAATGGGGTTTTTGAACTCACATTGCCTTTTGATGGCCAAAGGTTTGATTTGTGAGGTTGCATGAGAGTAAATGATGCTTTAGGAGGTTGCTTTGTCTCAAGCATGAGAGTAAATGATGCTTTAGGAGGTTGCTTTGTCTCAAGCATGTTCATGGATGACATATAGGTGTTAGAGAGAATGCTATTCTAGAAGTAATAATAGATAAGACCTGAACAAATTTTGAGGACAAAATTCTTAAGTTGAGGTGAAATGTAACACCCCAAAAGTAATTGTTTTAATTACTTTAATTGATTGTTTATTTATTTGATATATGCTTGTTGTGAATTGTGTGTTTGTGAATAATTGGTATATTATAGATTTATTTGGTTTGTTTATTGAGTAAATAGTTTGATCAAATATGAATTTGGTGGATTAAGTAAGTGTGAGTGTTAGTGAGTTAGAGCAAGGGAAATATAGGGTTTTCACAGACCAAAATCACTCACTCTTTTTAAAACCCTTCAGCTGACCACACACACTCTCTCTCTCTCTCTCTCTCCCTCTCTCTCTCTCTCTCTCTCTCTCTCTCTCTCTCTCTCGTAAAAAATTAATTTTTCAACAAGACACACAAAATTCACTTTGAGAAAGGGAGAGAAAGGAGAGGGTAAAAAGAAAAAGATGGAAGAAAGTAAAGAAGAGGGAGAGAGAGAACTTCCATGGAAACCCTATCCCACTGCTTTGATTATTCAAAGACCATCACTCACTAGCTTTCTTCCTTCATAAAATTTGAAGTTTTACTTCCATTGGAGAGGAAAAACCAGAAATTTTACACCTGCTTCACCATCCATCATGAAGCATTAGTTGCATGTAGCCCTGGAGTAGTGGAAGCTCAACTTTAGGTACTTTCTTGTGGGTTTGGGCACTTGTTTGGAGCTGTGTGAAGACCGCATTGCTGTTTGAAGTAGCAAAAATAGGAGGGTTTGTGACCAAGTACTGATTCGGGAGCTTGGGGGTGTTCAAGAGTCCAAGTTTGAGCATTTTGAGTTTCAAGCTAACAAGTGAATTCTTTGACAGATTTTGTTTTTGTTGGATGAAACTGTCAATGCATGTTGTTTGTTCTGAAGTGATTCTAACACTTGCATGTGCTTTGTTTAGAAATAGTGAAATGTTATGTTGAAGGAAACCCAAGTGTGGAAATATGTCAAAATGACCTAAGGTTAATTAATTTGTTAAGTAACTAGCATGAGTTGAAATGTGTTGATTTGAATGATGACAGATGGTTGGTTTGGTTGTGTGTGATGATGTAACTGGTATATGCTGAGTTAAGGATTGATTGGGAAAGAAATCAAATCGAACGGATTAACAGAATTTGACGAATATAGATTTTTTGGAAAACTTGCAGAAGGGGCCCGGTCCGTGCGCCCAAGCGCACCTGTGCGCCCCCATCTACCACCCTTTTTTAAAAGTTTGATTCTGCTTTCCTTTCGACGCGAATTCATCCCCAATCATTTCCCTAATTCAACCTAAGTTATCCTAACAATATTTGAATTCGTTTGAAGTATATTTGATCGAAAATAACGTGGTTTTGATTACGGGATTATATTTTAAGTTGAACAATGTTTTATTAAACGAAATAACGAGTGAGAATACAACTATGGCTATGAATAAAAGGCGCTTTGGAGATGATGATCCCAAGAGATTAATTAGCATACTTGGAATGTGAGGTCATGGCTCTTGAGTTTAAGTACCATAATTGTTATCTGGCCAAGGCCAGGTTGGATTCTTTGTTGAAACTAACGTAGTTCAGAATCTTTTGGATTATGCTAAAGAGGTTTAAGTGAAAAGATAAGTAAAAGACTACGAGAGGCTAGGAGTGAGGGGTCTCGAAAGAACTCACTGAGATTGTAAATCTCACTGTTTATGTTGTTGTGTTTTCAGATGGACAGAATAAGACCAGGCAAGGCGAGGAGAAGTAGCAGCTGTTATGGCTACTTAGTTTATGGGATCTTTAGAGATCTAAGTAAAATTGTTTAGTCCACCCTAGTTAATAGTTATATGTTGTATTTTTGATACCTTAGCCTTTGAGCTTGTAAACAAGTTAATGTATTAAGTCTAAACCGTTCTTTTGGATTTGAACTATAGTTAAGAAATGACTCATGTAAACTGTTTCAGTTATGTCATTTAGTTATCCTTTTGGTATTTATGCCACTCAGAAGTTATGTTTTATTCAAATCCATTAACGGTTTAGAACTCTGAATTTTATTATAATGGTTAACATCCCGACTTTACTACGTCTAGAGCTCAGGGTGTTACATTTTGGTATCAGAGCAGTTCAACCTTGTTGGGCTTAGTGTTTTCGGGGAAGAAATATTAGATAGATCGAGTCATTTAGGGACTGTGACAGGCAATTGTTAGAACCTCTCAGCATATTGCGTGAAGCGTTGAGCATGATCAACTCAATATTTCATGCAACGTATTGAGAATAACGACAGTTGGTTGCCTTAGCCCCAAAAACTCCCGAAACTCCGAATCGTAGGATTCTTGGCCTTCTCCTTTTATACGGGCACGCAGCGGATAAAGATGGCTACAGATGATGTTACAGAGCGAAGGAATGGGCATCCGTGCTGGTTTAGAGGATTGTGCGCAACCGTCTAGTCTTTGAAGCCGAGTTGACCATTGTGTCACCGAGTAAATAGTAGAGGGTTACCTAAAGAGTATAAGTTATATTAAGTATGGAAGGAAATTGGATTGCACTAAAGAGGAAATCCACTTTTAAAAATGTGTCTTGCTTCTTTCTTAAATTCTTTGATGCAAGCATGACTTCCTTTGATCCTTAATGTAAAGAGATGTGCTAGGTGCCAAGTTGGCTCCCCGGTATCATGGATTAAGTGTAGGGTATTACATGGTATCGGATTGTGTATGGTTATTTCAAGTTGGGGTGAGTCCCTTTAAGTGTTCAAGAATTGAAGTTAGGGTTTTGGCTAGTTTCAAATTCTATGAAGCTTACAATGGGGTTTTTGAGATCACATTGCCTTTTGATGGCCAAGGGTTTGATTTGTGAGGTTGCATGAGAGTAAATGAAACTTTAGGAGGTTGCTTTGTCTCAAGCATGTTCATGGATGACACTATAGGTGTTAGAGACAATGCTATTATCGAAGTAATAATAGATAAGACTTGAACAGTTTTTGAGGACAAAAATTTGCAAGTTTGGGTGAAATGTAACACCCCAAAAGTAATTGTTTTAATTATTTTAATTGAGTGTTGTTTTATTTGATATATGCTTGTTGTGAATTGTGTGTTTGTGAATAATTGGTATTTTATAGATTGATTTGGTTTGTTTATTAAGTAAATAGTTTGATCAAATATGAATTTGGTGGATTAAGTAAGTGTGAGTGTTAGTGAGTTAGAGCAAGGGCAAGATAGGGTTTTCACACACCAAAATCACTTACTCTTTTTAAAACCTCTCAGCTGAACATAGACACACACACTCTCATAAAAATTTCATTTTTCAAAAAGACACAAAACTCACTTTGAAAAAGGGAGAGAAAGGAGAGGGTAACGAGAAAAAGAGGGAAGAAAGAAAAGAAGAGGGAGAGAGAGAACTTCCATGGAAACCTTGTCCCCTTGCTTTGATTCTTCAAAGACCATCACTCACTAGCTTTCTTCCTTCATAAATTTTGAAGTTCTACTACCAATGGAGAGGAAAAACCAGAAATTCTACACTTGTTTCACCATCCAGCTTGAAGCATTAGTTGCATGTAGCCCTAGAGTAGTGGATGCTCAACATTGGGTACTTGCATGTGGGTTTTGAGCTATGTGAAGACCACGTTGTTGCTTGAAGTTGCAAAAATAGCAGGGTTTGTGAGCAAGTACTGATTTGGGGGTGTTCAAGAGTCCAAGTTTGTGCATTTTGTGTTTCAAGATAACAAGTGATTTCTTTAACCGATTTTGTTTTTGTTGTATGAAATTGTCAATGCATGTTGTTTGTACTGAAATGATTGTAATACTTGCATGTACTTGGTTTAGAAATAGTGAAAAGTTATGTTGAAGGAAACCCAAGTGTGGAAATATGTCAAAATACACTAAGGTTAATTAATTTGTTAAGTAACTAGCCTGAGTTGAAATGTATTGATTGGAATGATGATTGATGGTTGGTTTGGTTGTGTGTGATGTTGTTACTGGTATATGTTGAGTTAAGGACTGAATTTGAAGAAAACAGAGTTTTTGGTAAACCTGCAGTAAAGGCCCGGTCTATGCGCCTGATTCTGTCTCAAGTGCACTATTCAAATTGAACATGCGCTCAAGCGCCACCTCGTGCGCCCCCTTTTGCCACCCCTTTTTAAAGTTCGATTCCGCTTTCCTTTCGACGCGAGTTCATCCCCAATTCTTTCCCTAATTCAACCTAAGTTATCCTAACAATATTTGAATTCATTTGAAGTATATATGACAGATAATAACGAGGTTCTGATTACGCGATAATCGTTTAAGATGAACGATGTTTTAATAAACGAAATAACGAGTGAGAACACAACGATGGCTATGAATAAAAGACACTATGGGGATGACGATCCCAAGAGGTTAATTAGCATACTTGGAATCCGCCCTAGTATGATGATGCACTATGGGGTTGACGATCCCAAGAGGTCATGGCTCCTGAGTTCATGGCCCATAATTTGTATCCGCCCAAGGCCGAGTTGGGTTCTCTGCTGAAACTGACGTAGTTCAGGTTCTTTTGGATTATGCTAGAGAGGTTTAAGTGAAAAGGTAAGTAAAAGACTAGGAGAAGCTAAGAGTGAGGGGTCTCGAAAGAACTCACTGAGATTGTAGATCTCCCTGTTAATGTTGTTGTGTTATCAGATGGACGGGATAAGACCAAGCAAGACGAGGAGAAGTAGCAGCTGTTATGGCTACTTAGTTTATGGGATCTTTAAAGATCGAAATAAAATTGTTTAGTCCACCCTTGTTAATGGTTATGTATTGTATTGTATTTTTTGATACCTTAGCCTTTGAGTTTGTAATCAAGTTAATGTACTAAGTCTAAACTGTTCTTTTAGATTTGAACTATGGTTAAGAAATGACTCACTCATGTAAACTGTTTCAGTTATGTCATTTAGTTATCCTTTTGGTATTTATGCCACTCGGAAGTTATGTTTTATTCAATCCATTAGCAGTTTAGAACTCTGAATTTTATTAAAATGGTTAACATCCCGACTTTATGACGTCTAGATCTCAGGGTGTTACACACTTTATTTTGTTATTTTTATTGATGATTGTTCTAGGAAATTATGAGTTTATGCTTTGAAGAAAAAAAACCAAGTGTTTGAGAAGTTCAAACAATTCCTTACTTTGATTGAGAGGCACACAGGTAAGAAGCTGAAACGTATTCCTACTGACAATGATGGTGAGTATTGTGCACCCTTTGATGATTATTGTATGATGTAGGGTATTGTAACGCCTTAAAATTTAATTAATTATTTAATTGAATTGGTTGGGAATTTAATTGGTAGAAAAATAATAAAATAAAAATAATGTTAGAATATATGGACCTATGGTTAGGGTTAGTAGTAGCGAATTCAAAGTGTTAGGGAAAAGGCCCATGATTAAGTCGCATAGCCAAGAGAAAAGCCTATGAAAACTAACTAAGCATAAATAAGCATTTTTAGGGTTTTGCTCACTTATTAGAAAAACAGAAGTTTGATAGTGAGAAAAGAAAGAGGAGGCGCGGCGAAGAGGAGGAGAAGGCTAGGGCAAGGTTTCGAATTCTTCAAGGCTAAGGTAAGGGTGGGGTTCTATCTCTATAATTGGGTGTATGAATGGCTCTATGTAGGAAGGTTAATGGAACCCTAGGTGATTAAGTTAGAAAACCGTAGTTGTAGGAATTGAATTTGATCGATGATGAATGAATGTGATTTGATGATGATTGAGCATGATTGATAATGATTGGACATGATTGATGATGATTGAGCTTGCTTGTTGATGATTTGAACCAAAAATTCTGTTCATAGGGCGCCATGGGCGCCAATGTTGCTGTTGTTGTGGTTGGGCGCCTCCCTGGGCGCCAATTTCTGTGCGTATGGTGTTGCCTGGGCGCCATGGGCGCCGTTTGTAACAGCCCAAAATAATTGATTAATTTATTTAATTAATTATTTAGGATTTATGTGGTAGAAATAATAGAAATAATTATTTATTAGTATATGTGGACCTAATTATTAGTGTTAGTATTAGTAAATTAGAAGTGTTAAGTGGAGGCCCATGATTAGGTCACATAAGATAAGAAAAAGCCCATGATGTTAAGTGAGTTTATAAAAGGGCTAGGTTAGGGTTTTGTTGTCATGAGAAGGAAAAAGAAAAATAAGGATTAGAGAAGTGAGAAGAGGAGAGGGAATACGTGATCCACAAGCTAGAAGAGAGAGAGAGGCGTGATCTACAACCAAGGAGAGAGAGAAGGAAAGCTAGGGTTTCACACATCTCCTAATCTAAGGTTTCGTTTTCTCCAAGCTAAGGTAAGGGTGGAATTTAATTCAATATAAGGGTTTATGAGGGATCTACATGTGGGGTTTTAGAGTGTCTTGATCACCATATTGTTGTCTTGAAAAATCGCATGTCCTATGATTGTGTGCCTTGTTGAGTAATTTGATGTATGCTTGATTTCCTCACATTCCTATGCCTAAATGATATGTTGTTATGCTCATAATAATAATTGTTGCCATATGATGATTTGTTGTTGAGAATTTATGGTTTTGCATGTCAAGTGTTTGAGCGATGATTTTGATGATGTGTTGATTGAAATAATTGCTCGTTGGTTATGGTTGCAACTCTAGAAATTTGGTGCTCATAGGTGTTGATATGAATTGCATGCTAGGTGTTTGACAAATTGTATTTTATGTTGTGATTGACGATTCATGGTGATTGATCATAATGAGTTTTACTTGCTTATAGTTTTTGTGCGTTTCTGGGCACTGTTTCGGTCCTCCTAAAACTGGTACTGTTTGGTTGATCCAAAAATTATGTAGCTGATTGTTTTTGAAAATAGACTTAAATCCGGTCGTTTGGGCACTGGTTTCGCTCAATTTGGAGTTGTGTAGCTCAAGTTATGAGTCACCGAAGTTAGGTCAAATTTCTGGAATCAAACTGTGAGTAGGTTCGGTTTTTGTAGGCTTTGTGTTATCAATTGAACTCTGTTTTGAACGATTCTTGTTTCATTGGAAAGTAGACTTAATTCTCTACGAAATAGGCACTGGTTTCACGAAATCATTAAGAAATTGAGAAAGCAAAATTTGGTTGCAAGCTGGGTAGAGAGTTCTGTCCGATTTTGGTACCATAGTGTAGTGTTTTGAAAAACTGTATAAACTGGATACTTATTTTGAAAAATAAAAATCATAGGCAGAAACTACACTCAGAGGGCTTTCCAATGAGTGGTCTTTTGTTGAAATCCGATGTCGTTTGCTATTTTAATTAATTCGCTGAAGTAGGTGTACTGCTGTAGGAATTCAGCACTTGTGCTGTGTTGCCATTCTGTGTTGTGTTGCTGTCTTCGGATCCCTACCCATGGGCGCCAAGCCCTATTCTGTTTCTCTTGGTGTTTTGGTCCGTGCCTTTTCTGGATGCCTTGCCTAATCATATTGAGTCATTCCATTCTTGCTCCTGTGCGAATTGTTCACTTTTGCGAAAATTTGGTTGGATCCCCTTCGCTGGGCGCCATTTTCAGGATGTCTTAGTTTTCTCCTAAACTGTTTTCGAAATAACTTTTGACTCGGGAGTCCGATTGAGGCGTTTCAAAATGTTTTGGAAAGCTTATCCAGGTGCCTAACTAGATACTCTAATTTTAAGGCATTCTGAACTATTTTTCTAACAATGTTCCCTGGAGTTGTTTTGGTGTCCGGGATGCCCTTGAGGCGTCTCCGGTGTCCTTTTCAAAAAGTGGTCGTCAACCCTAAATGTTTTGGAAAAGTGTTGTGGTTGAGAGCTGTTAATTGCTGAAGATGTTGTGTTGTTTGTGTTGTCGTGGGTACCGCCGAATGGCCCACACCTTTGAGCTGTTTTGTTGTGACGGCCTATGGCCAGCGTTGTCTATTGTTTTAGGCCCTTCGGCCAGTGATGTGATTTAGGCCTATGGCCAGTGACGTTGATGTGTGATTGTTGGACTACAGCGTTGTCTATTGTTTTAGGCCCTTCGGCCAGTGATGTGATTTAGGCCTATGGCCAGTGACGTTGATGTGTGATTGTTGGACTACAGCGTTGTCTATTGTTTTAGGCCCTTCGGCCAGTGATGTGATTTAGGCCTATGGCCAGTGACGTTGATGTGTGATTGTTTGACGGTTGTGCATACATCATTGAGTCGCATGCATACCATGAACATTAGGGCTTGTGCCAGCGACGAGAAAATTAGGCCTTTGGCCAGCGACGATATTCTAGGCCCTTGTGCCAGTGACGAAAATTAGGCCTTTGGCCAGTGACGTAGGTTGGTACCACATGCATGTGCATTGCTTGAGTCTCATATCGCATTCATATTGCACGACTGATTGAATGAAGTTGTTTGGCCATTGTGATGTGTTGTTAAAGTGATGTGTTGTTGTGAAAGTGACGTGTTAATGTATACTTAGCTGTTATTAACTGTTAAGAGTGATGTTGCTTGCTGTGATTAATTGATGTCTCGAGCTTCGTATGTGGTCTTTCATACGCTTCTGATTGTATGGAATCTCACCCCTTTTGTGGTTGTTACTTTATAGGTGAGCCCGAGTGAAGATTATAGTCTTCCTTTTGCCTGGTGTCGTCTGCTCTGATAGGTAGCACTTGGGGGAAGGGTCGATTACTGTTTTTAATTATATTTCGGTTGATGTTGAATCTTTTAGTAATTGGTGCACTTTGCACTTTGTCGGTTGTTGATGTTTTTAACGATGTTGAGTAGTTCCGCTGCATGTTTTGAGAAAAACTACGAGGTTTTGTTTTACGTTGAAAAATGCGACACTCTTTTGGCGCGAAAAACTCTGATAATTTATGAATAAACGATGGGTGAAAAAAGGGTGTTACATTAGTGGTATCAGAGCAATGGTTGGTCCGTCCGACCAAGTCGTCAAGTCGTTGTGTCGGTGTAAGACCAACTGTTGTCTTTTATTCTAACTATCGTTTGTGTTGCGGTCATTGTTTGTGTTGTTTGTGTTGTAGTGATGCTCCTACAGGTAAAAGTCAACCGAAGAAAACGCCGATGGTAAGAGAACTAGTGCGGGAGATTCTCCTACTGGTATTGTGTGCTTTATTGTGTTTCCGTGTGAACTCTCTTTTGTTTTTGGTTTTATTTTTAACCTTCTTGTTGTGTGAACTTGTATGTAGTTTGTTAGTGGAAGAATGTTAGCTTAGGCGGGTAAATTTCGAGGACGAAATTCTTTTAAGTGGGGGAGAGTTGTAACAGCCCAAGGGCGCCATGTTGGCTGCCCTGTTCTGTTGTTGGGCGCCATGGGCGCTGTTCCTTAAATGTTGCTGGGCGCCATGGGCGCCATCTTGCTGTTGTGTGTTGCTGTCTTGCAGATTCCTGGCGCATGGGCGCCAAGGGCGCCAAAAACCTGGCTGCCCAATTGCTGTTTTCTATGTTGTTCTGGCGCATGGGCGCCAAGGGCGCCAAGGTGGTGGCTGCCCAATTACTGTTTCAGATGTTGTTCTAGCGCATGGGCGCCAAGGGCGCCAAGGTGGTGGCTGCCCAATTGCTGTTTCAGGTGTTGTTCTGGCGCATGGGCGCCAAGGGCGCCAAGGTTGTGGCTGCCCTGTCCCGGTTGCTGTTGTTGCGTGTTGTGTCTGGCGCAGGGGCGCCATGGGTGCCTAAATTAGGCTGCCTCGTGCTGTGTCTGGCGCAGGGGCGCCATGGGCGCCAGAATCTGGCTACCTTGTGCTGTGTTGGGTTGCTGGGCGCCAAGGGCGCCAGTTTGGCTGCCCGTTGTGCTGCTGGGCGCCAGTTTGGCTGCCAACTGTGTTGCTTGGCGCAGTGGGCGCCAAGGGCGCCAAGTGTGGCTGCCCAAATGTGAATTTCACGATTGTTATTTAAAAGGATGTTGAATATGTGATTAGGCCCAAAGTTGCCAAAATGTTGAAAGTTGCTAAAATCTTGCGATGTTGCCAAAATGTTGAAAATTGCTAAGTTGTAAATTGTTGACGACGAAGGTTGTACGAAGACGAATTTGCCTCTATTTATTGGCAGGTGATGTGGTATAGGCCTACGGCCAATGTTGCTTTCCGATGTTGTGCGTTGCTATGTAACCGTTGTTATTGTTTGTGCATTTACATAGCGTCGCATGCATAGCATATTTTTACGATGGAGCTATGCGTAGCATACCCCTTGAGAGTACGATTTTGATTATCCGCCATTTCTTGGTTATTGCGCAATTATCTTCTTCTTCTATGTAAAAATCTTTCAATCTTAGGGATTGGTTGAACAACTTCTCCGAGACTTCGGACTCTCCGCATTCGAAGAATAAGAGAATCAAAAAAGTAAGAAAATAAAAGAAAATAAAATTTCAGTCTAACCGGTACCAAAAAGTCGATTAAAATCACTAACTCCCCGGCAACGGTGCCAAAAACTTGATAGACCGCAAGTGCACGGTTCAATCGCGTAGTAAAAATATCGATCCCACAGGGAGTTTAAGTGATTACAAATCTAATTTTCAGTTTTGATTATCTGAAAGGGAATGATTTTTGAGAAGAGATTTTTGATTTAATTCAGGAATGTAAAGAATCTCAGGTCATTAGTTTCATCACAATGATGAGAACCCATGTAATTCTTTAACTATCCTCCAATCCACAAAAGTAATATATTCTAAAGGCAAGGTAACAGATGTAATCATAGTCTTCTTTCAAAGTAAAATGATGTGTTTTGATCTAACTTTCAATCCTATTCTCATGGTTGAAAGTTAGCAAAACCCTTTAAGAACAAAACCTTTTAAATGCCTCAAGAGAATTAGGATTATTCTCATATCTTAATTCTCTTGTCTATTTTCATAGGTCAAACATAGAATATCACCTTTCGGTACTTCACTCTAATGTTTAAAATAAGATTTAGGCATAATGAAAATAGATTAGAATTACAAAGCAATTGGAGTGGAGAATAGTCTTTGGGAATTACTGGGGACCAATCGTTGGATTACTCCCAACAACCCAAGACCGTATTTCTACTCACTCATGCTGAATATATAAATTGCAATAAGATAAAGAGACATAATTTAAATTGCGTAATGTAAATGGCGAAAAGTAAAAGAAAGCTATAAAGGACTGAAAGTAAAGTGCTGGAAATGTAAAGAACGGAAAATAAAGAACAAGAAAGTAAAGGAAAGTAAGTAAGAGCCGGAACTAAAATGAATACAATAACTTATATAAACTTCGTGTGAGATTACAAATGGTGAAGAATAGCCGCCCCCTTTGCCTCTGAAATGAGGGCTTAGCCTAGGATTAGTGGACAAAGCACTAAATTCGTTTTTCCCTCAAAACTTGCGAACATGACGCACAGACCATGCTGGAATACGCACGGACCGTGCGTGTACTTCTGATATTTAGCTTTATGTTGCTTTAATTTTTCTCCTTGAGAATTGTCTTTTGATCCTTTCTAATTGACCATCCAAAATTCCTCATTTTCTCCATAATTAGGCCTGAAAATAAAAACTAACAATTTGTAGTAATATAGTCCAAAAATAGAACTAAAGTCCTACAAAGTTTATTTAATTTAAAGACTAAAAACACACTAAATTTGGACTTATCAATCCCCCTATCATTGTGCCCTCTCCAAATGAATTCTCAAGCAATGCGATCCAACTTATCACACACACTATGAGGACACCAATTTATTTGCATGTTGTATGATGGAATAGCTGAAATTTTAGCATTACTGAGAGTTAATCTCTCTGCTTTATTAAGCAGTCTCCCTTTCCACGACGAGAGTTTAGAATTTACTCTCTCAAAAATTCAGAAAACTCATTCTTAGTTGCCCTTGAATGAATTTGAAACCCAAATATTTGTCAATATTTGTAGTGAACAACATTTGTGTGACTTGAGAAAGCCTTAAACGCCGGGATCATTGAACACCTGGAGAAGCAAATAATTTTGATTTACTGATGGTAATTTTTAAACCTGATATACCACAGAAATCATCCAAAATTCTCCTAACCACCATGGCGTGGCTCACAATAGCCTTTGCGAATAGGAGCACATCATCAGCAAAGAAAAGATGAGATAATTTGGATCCATTTCTCGAAAGATTAATAGAAACCCAATCACCTTCCATCATGGCTTCTGAAATCATAGCCTCAAGTCTTTCCATGCACAGGACAAATAAATAAGGAGAGACTGGATCACCTTGACGTATGCCCCTTCTAGGCGTAAAACTATCTGTTTTGCTACCATTCCATATCAATGAGATAGAAAAAGATGAGATGCTAAACATAATGAAGGAGACTAAAGTCTCGGGAAATCCAAACAAAACTATAGTTTCCCTTAAGAAGTCCCAACTCACCATATCATCGGCTTTTTTAAGATCCAACTTGAACACAAGATCATCTTTTTTGCTTTGCTTTTTCTTCATTTGATGGAGGATCTCTTGAAAAACAATAGCATTGTCTTTGGTGCTCCTTCCTGGAATAAAACTACTCTGCAAAGGGCTAATAAGGTTATCCAAATAAGGTCTTAGTCTATTAATGAGGACCTTTGATATAAGCTTATACAAAACATTACAAAGAGTGATAGGTCTAAATTCTAAAGGATGTAGGATTATCCTTTTTAGGGATTAAAACTACCAGAGTCTCTGTAGCTTTCTTGTCAAACTCCCCCATATGAAAAGCATTTTTAACAAAATTGCAGACATCTTTCCCGACTTCATTCCAAAACATCTTGAAAAATATAGGTTGAAATCCATCTTGAAAAATATAGTAGTTAAGTGCAAGTTTTCCACATTGATTAATAGTATCACTGGAACAAGACAAATTTTTGAAAAATATAACAGCCTCAGACTTGAGAATATTAGGGTCAGTACACCAATTACCTGAAGGGAGACTAAAGCCGTGGATCTTATTTCTTTTCCTTCTAATAACCGTGTAAGCATGGAAGAAAACGGTATTACAGCTACCTAGCTTAATCCATTTCTCATGAGATTTTTGATACCACATCGTTTCTTCCTGAAAAAGGATATTCTCATATTCATTCAAAAGTTGCTTCTGAAGAAGAAGTAATTGAGCAGAATCCATCCTCTCCAATTATCTTTGAACACCGCGAAACCAATTCTCAATTTTTCTCTTCTTTTATCACGCATTAATTATTTTGTACTTTAGAAAAATTGAAATTGTGAATGCTGGTATTAAATTTTATGAAGTTACTTGAATTTTTTATAACAATTTTTCTTATGTTTTGAAGCTTCATGCTTTGATATGAGATGATTGTCTTATTGCTCGTGTGAAATAAAGATTTCCCTCTTAAACATGAAGAACATCAGAGGAAAATATGATATAGGAGAGTCCCAAATATTTTACCCCTTTATGTTGTTCACTTGTTTAAAGTGTAGAGGGTTAAATTAGGGTTGAAGAAGAGACAATACGGATGAGAGTATAAGCCAGCAAAAGAGAGAAAAGAAGAGATAACGTTATTCTCGTTTTTCTCAGACCAGTTTCCGTAAAATAGCAATTACGGATTCGTTAACCATTGGATCATCTTTAAATTTGGACAGCCGGTTCGTGAGACACAGCTCTACACTTTCACCGTTCGGATCGTCGAAACAAACTCCGAGCAGAGATATATTGGCTTCGCACAGAAGATACAGATTTTGGTATTTTTATCTTCTTGTTCTCATATTGTAAGCTTTTGTGCTTTGTTGTTTCGGCTATTTGTTGAAACGATTTGTACACCTTTTTGAGACTCTCTTGTACTCTTATTTGATTATATTGAAGCTATTTCTTTGGTCTGGGCGACCCATGGTTTAACCCTTGCTTAGAGGGGTTTTTAATGTTAAAAATATCGGTGTTCATTGTGCGTTTTTCACTACAACATTTTGACCCTACGGCAACGCCTGAAAACCGTTGCGTAAAGCCAAAAAACCGTTGTCTTTGCTTTCGGCAACGGTTTTGAAACCGTTGTTTTTGCGAGCGTTGCCTAAAATATAGGCAACGGTTTTTTGCAACCAATGGCAACGCAAACCTAAAACCGTTGCCAATAGTAACTTAAACGCAACGGTTTTGATCTTCAGGAAATGACAACGGGCTGAAACCGTTGCCACATATGGCAACACTAAAAACCCGTTGCCATTTATGGCAACACTGAAAAACCGTTGCCACATATGGCAACACTGTTAAAACCGTTGCCTAATAATTTAAAAGAATTACTCAAAAACCATCCTGGTATATGAGTAAAACCGTTGCTATTATTGACAACAACAAAAAAACGTTGCCAAAAAATTGCTTTTTAATTTATCACCAAAAAATTGTAGAAACAGTTACATAGCAATATTTAGATAAGAACTCTGCACACAAAGTGCTTTCACCTTGTACAAGCTGAACCCCTTTTTATGAACTAACAAGTACATTAATCTAACAATGCTACATAGCTCCTTTGAAGTTATTATATAAAACAAAGTTGCTTGATCCATCATGTCTTATTGGTTAATCTTCATGGCCCCAAATATGTGCTGCACTCTTGAATGGCCCTTCATCCTTGTTCACAAAGAGATCTTCACCATCCAGAACTCTCTTCTGCATATATCGATAACCAAGGAAAGTTACATAAAGTAATTATCCATTATTATTCTGAAATACAAAAATAAATTATTAATGTTATTTTCCCTATGCTTTTACCTGGTCTGGTATATTGCTAAGTGCTTTGAAGTCTTGTTCTAGAACTTGCCAGTTAAAAACAACCACATTCTCTTTGATTCTGTTTGGGTTAGTTGATTTAGGAATGACACTTGTCCCTCTCTGAATGGCCCACTTCACTTCACTAGCACCTGCCCTGGACTCTTGTTCAGCTTCTTTGCTATCCTCTCAACCGTTTGATCCTGAATCAGATCTCTCCCACCATCTGATGAGCCTAGTGGTGAGTAAGCCTGCATATAAATATCAGTTTTGGTATTTCCATGCATGACCCTCTATCACAAAACCATCATGACAATGAAGAAAATAAAAAATAGCAGTTTGATATTTACAGTGACATGGATGCCATTCTTCTCGCATGCTTCAAGCATCTTATCATTTCTCCAACCTGGATGCATCTCCATCTGAAACAAAACATCAAATACGCAAATTCATTAGGAGAAACAAAACATCAAATACGCAAATTCACTCAGTTATGTAACTGCACAGTTCTTATCTAAATATCTCAGACTTTGTAAAAGCATAACAAAATGCAGTCATGTTTTCCATATCAGATGTGGTGGTGACAGACAAGAATGAAAGCATATACTATTGTGGCCTTCTTTACAGCAGACTAGTCAAACCAAAAGTGAACTAACATTGATAAGAGTGGCAGAGTCAAAAAGCAATTGAAGCAAACAACTAACATTGATTGTGTCTTTCTTTGCTCTGTCTACATTTAGTAACCTTCAGTGTTAAATCAGAATACAATCAATTTAATAATAACAACATAGTAAGAAACATCAACACAATGTTATTTATTTATTTTAGACCTGCAAAACCACTGTACATTGTTCAACAACAACAGCCACATGGACACTAGTACATATGCTTGTAATTAACATTATGCATCACAGAGGGGAAAAATAAGCAGAGAACTTATGAATTAACATAAAGTAGAAACCTCCTTTGAGATGACAGCTTCCATCTCACTAAAATATATACTGATCATAAAGAAGGGTTCTGTGTATACTTATGATCATAAAGAAGGGTTCTTATGATCATAAGAACCCTAGACCTTGAGTTTGCCATAAACAGTATATATTGTGTATTACTGATCATAAAGACACACTCAAATCATAAAATTACAAAGTGAGTGACTGCTCATGGAACACAGAAATAAAAGATGAGTAGTAAATAGATCATTAGGTAAGAAAACCTTGAGTTTGCTAGTTTCATTCAAGATACCACCACCAGAAGCATAGTTTAACCCATTTTCTAGTACTGCAGGGGGCCTTGGGAGGCCTAATTTGTCACCTGAAAATTTAATTGTTCAACATCATTATATCTTTGCATACTCTAATTCAAACTTATTCATACAATTAAGTGAAAAGATGATGATTACCTATGATATCAGCAACTGTGCGACCATTAGAGAACCTTCCATTAGGTAAGCCATTACCCATGTCTATACCATACCAAGGGAGGTTCGCCTGAGCAAGGCTTCTAGAAAGATACCTGTTATTTCCAACATCCGAAACTTGCATAATTGTCTCAACTCTTAAATGGCTTCCAGCCATATGAAGCATAGACTACCATTTCTCTTTTCCTTTCAATAGATGATTTATATAATTTATTAATCACAGGCAACAGCTAGAAGTAAACTAAACAAGTATACAAAAAGTCCCAAAACATAACATCTAATCTCACCTTAACCATTGAACCTTTTCAAAATTCTCCCAAGCTGTTTGTTCATAATTTCATATTTGGGTTCTTTAAAGAATAGTTTTACAAGCAGCAACTCATAAAGTATATACACAATATATACTGTTTATGGCAAACTCACAGAGGGGAAAAACAAGCAGAGAACTTATGAATTAACATAAAGTATACACAATATATACTGAAAACTAAAGTAGAAACCTCCTTTGAGATGATAGCTTCCATCTCACTAAAGAATGACATGCAATCTTGTCCAAGTCCAATGGTATATTTCCCTTTGCTTCCTGCACGTAACCTATGTCAAGGAAATGAATACCTTAATCTAATCAAAGTGTCATTAGGATTGCATCACTATAAAAACCGACTTAATAGACATCAAATTAAGTCGTGACTCTTGATAGCTTAAGCATGTTCAAACAATTTTATTGTGCCTGATTCTCCAACCATGTAAGCAGCTAGCTCAAGGGTAAGTTAAGATAGAGGTATGCTTAAGTGGAAATGTGTATTTCACCCTATTTCTACTTCATTTCATTTGTCCTTACAACATTAAATTTAGCATTTAAAACTTACTTCCTGCCCTTTCTTGTTTATCTCTTTCAAGCCCTTCCTGAAGAAGATCATAGCTCCACGTGGCCCACGAAGTGACTTATGTGTTGTGGTTGTTACAACATCTGCATAATCAAAAGGAGAAGGAATGACACCTGCAGCAACCAATCCACTAATGTGTGCCATATCAGCCAACATAACTGCCTTCTGTTTATCACAGACCTAAAAAAATTCAATGGTATAAGATACAATATCATCACTCAATTATTCCAAACATCAAATATCTATAATCAGATATAGTTTACCTTGCGAACACGTTCATAATCATAAAGGCGGGCATAAGCACTAGCACCAGCAACAATTAACTTTGGCCTAAATAGTGCAGCACTTTTCTCCATCTGCAGATATTTGATAAGTCAAGGCTTATTAGACAATTTTAAGTGCGAAGTTAATGCCTCACCATGCTCACAAGCATTTTTTTTTTGTTTGGTAGGAAACTTTATGTAATCAAGAATAGATAGCAAAATTATGAATAGCATGGCAATCAGCAACTAAGAGGACACAATATTCTGAATTTGGGCATGAAATGATTAAATTTATCTGAACAAGCATGTATTGGCATAAGAAAAAATAATGTAAATGATGTGCATAGGCTCACCTACGTAGTGCTGAAATTCAATTTTTCATTAGAGGAGTAGGAACAACAAGGATCAAAACACTAGATCACTAACTGGTACATAGATGCTCTAGAACCATTTCATGAGCCAACCACTCCAAAAGCTTATGCTATTGGGTGAGGACGTTCGAATGATTTTATACTACATCTCTAACCCACAAAATGCTGACCACACACCTTTCCTACATGCTCACACCGGCTCCCCAATCATCTGAAGCTATTCCCTTCTCCCTAATCTATACCTTAATTGCGGGAGCAGCCAGAACAATATCCACATCTCTAAAATTTATACTCACTACAACATTTTATAGGCTAATGATTTAAATATCATAATATCTGCGCATACATTCTAACGAGAAAATACTGAGCTCATTGGTAAAGATAAAACTAACAGCAACTGAAATAAAAACAATAGTAACTACTTAGAAGACTCTATTTGATAATATAAAAAGGACATGTTCACAACTCAAAAATACAATGGTACCTGCCTACCTGGTCATAATCGATATAACCAGTGCTCTCATTCAATCTGTATGGCATTGTTTCAAAAAATATAGATACAGCTGATATCTTCTTGGTGTCAGTCTGCGTGCCACAAACATAAATAAAGATTAGTATGCAAAAAAATACGATAAACATTGTTCTGATAGTTTCAGTAAGAAAACATCAGAATCTAATCAAATACAAATTCATGTTACACTAAAATTTCAGGAATGACATCATTTGGTTGTCATATACCAATTGAATTTTCCTTCAAAAAATGACTTGGGAATAGAATCTTATCAATTTAATTAATCACATAACTTAACAGCAAAATAAGAGTAAAATAATTAAAAGAGATAGCAGATGGTATTGCAAACAAAAGATTGTTGTGAGTGACATAAGATTAGGAGTCTTTCAGTGAGATCAAAGTGTTAGTCGGTGTCTCGTTCGCAGCTTATACACGGTATACTGTTCCTTCGATCCCCATAGATGCAGATATTTTGATAAATATCAAAAATCATCAAAACCCTATCGGAAATCATAAAACCAAAGAGGGAATTCGTAAAGCTCAAGGTCTAGGGTTCTTACCACTACGGAGAACTCAAGGATCGATTCCAAAATTTGCAAACTCAAGGATTCTTGGAGAAATGCCTACCTGAACACCAAGAACGGGACAGAATCAGAAGTGAAATAGTGAGGAAACCTAACTAACCTATCATACATGGTGGCGATAGTTTTGAATGCAAGGATCAAGCCACGATCGGGATTGTTGCCACGCTTCTGCCAGCAACCAAGTGAAGAGGAGAGAAACTCACCGGAGGTACCATTAGGTTTGGCAATGACGGTGGAGAGGCCACCGTCGGTGAGGAGAGGATTAGAAGGAAGCGATGTGAGAAAGAGGATCCTGCGGATTAGAAGGCGGAGTAGAAGGAAGCGAAGCGATGGAGAGGCCACCGTCGGTGAAGAGGATCAATGACGGCGGGGTTCCCATTTTTCTGAAATCGCGAGAGAACAAACTGAAAGGTTCGCGTGAATGAATTCTGCATTCTGCGTGAATGAATTAGTTCCCTTTTTTTTTAATAATTGTCCCTATGGCAACGTTTTTAAAGTGTTGGTTGTTGGTTAAAGTTTAAACAAAAAAACCGTTGCTTTGGACCTTCTGGCAACGTTTTTAAAGCGTTGGCTAAAGCTAAACAAAAAAAACCGTTGCGTTATACCTTTAGGTAACGGTTTTGAGCCGTTGGCAATAAAAAAATTGAAAAAAAAATGAATCAGCAACGGGGTCAAAAAACTGTTGCCATTGTTATCTAAGGCAACGGTTTTTTTGGCATTGCAATTTTAGGCGTTGCCGTAGGGCAAAATTTTGTAGTGTTTTATTTTGTTCTATTTGTTGCGACATTTTCGTTGCTACTCCTCATAAATTCATGCAAGTTTGGGGAATTTATTTCCGCTGCATATTACTCTATTTTTGTGTTTATGTATTGATTCCCTATCAGAGTGGCATTAGAGCTCTTGGTTAGGGGATATTTTACTTGCTTGAATCATGGAGGCAAATATGAAAATAAAGATGAAAGATTTGTTGTTTCTGAAGAAAACGCGTCTTCCTATTTTTGATTATAAAAAGCTGGATTCTACATCTACCGAAGAATGGGATTATGAACATCAACAAGTGTGCGGTTTCATTCGTCAATATGTAGAAGATAATGTTTATAATCATATTGTTAATGAGACAAATGTTTGAAGTTTGAAATATAAGGAGGGGACTTCTATTTCAGATCACTTGAGTGATTTTCAAGGGCTTCTTGATCAAATGTCAGGAATGAGTAACACGTTCGATTATGAAATTTTGGGACTATTTTTTTTATTATCCTTACCAGATTCTTGGGAGACATTTTGGGTTTTTATAACGAGCTCAGCTCCTAATGGTGTTGTTTCTTTGGAAACCAGTAAGGGTGGTGTACTTAATGAGGATATGAGAAGGAAGGCGCAAGGTTCTTCATCTCAATCCAAGGTACTTATCAGTGAAAATAGGGGAGAAGTACTCAGAGAAAGGAATCAAAGGGTGGTAGGGAGAAGAGCAGGAGCAAGTCCAAGTCTCAGTTCCAAAATGTGGAATGCAAATATTCTCACAAAAGGGCACATACAAAAGAATTGTTTTCAATGGAAGAGAGAAAATAAATGCAAGAAAGGTAAGCAAAAACAAATAGATCACGATGATGATGATGATGATCGTGTTACTGCTACTACTAGTGATGATCTTGTTATTTTTCGTGATCATGAGACAGTTAATCTTGTGCCTGATGAGAGCATGAGGATAATTGATACTGGTGCTACGTTGCATGTTACACCGAAGAAGGAGTTGTTCACATCTTAAACTCGGGACGACTTTTGAGTATTGAGGATGGGTAATGATGGTGTATCTAAGGTAATTGGTGTTAGTGATGTGTGTTTGTAAACCAACATGGGAATGCGGTTGTTGCTTAAAGGAGTCAAATATGCTCCTGATTTTAGTTTTTATTTGATTTCCGTGCCTATGCTTGATGATTGTGGTTATGACTTTCACTTTGGTTCTGGAAAGTGGAAACTCTGCTAAGGTAAATCGGTTTTGGTTAGAGGGAATAAAATTTCTAAACTTTATTGGACAAAAGCTAAGTTTCTATTGATAGTGTGAATGTTGTGCATATTGAAGCATCTTTTGGGTACCGAAGACTCGGTCATATCACTTAAAAGGGGTTAAATGTGTTAGCCAAAAAGGATGTGCTTCTAGGTATGAAGAATGCAGATTTGGAGAAATGTTTTCATTGCATGGTTGGTAAACAAACTAGAGTATCATTCAAAAAGCAACCTCCCTCTAGGAAGTCAGAGCTACTGAACTAGTGTATTCTGAAGTTTGTGGCCCTCTAAAGGTAAAATCTTTTAGTGGTGCATTTTATTTTGTTACTTTTATTGATGATTGTTCTAGTAGAAACAAAACAAAACTAAGTGTTTGAGAAGTTCAAGCAATTCCATACTTTGATTAAAAGGCATACAGGTAAGAAGCTGAAACGTATTCCTACTAACAACAATGGTGAGTATTGTGCACCCTTTGAAGATTATTGTATGATGCAGAGTATTGCACATAAAAAGACTCCTCCTAAAACTCCTCACCTAAATGGTTTAGTAGAGAGGATGAATTGAACACTAGTTGAGAAAATGAGGTGTATGCTCTCGAAAGCTAAGTTGCCCAAATACTACTGGGGTGAGGCTATGTACATGGCAGTGCATGTTATTAGTCTCAGTCCCGCTGTTGCTTTGTATAGTGAAGTTCCAGATAAAGTTTGGTTTGGGAAGAATGCCAATTATGATCATTTGAGAGTCTTTGGTTGTAAGGCTTTTGCGCATGTTTCAAAGGAAGAAAGATCCAAGCTGGATTCAATGTCCAAACAATGTATATATTTTCATTGGTTATGGTCAAGATGAATTTGTTTATAGGTTGTATAATCATATAGGGAAAAAGTTTCTGAGAAGCCGTGATGTGGTTTTCAAGGAAGACCAAACTATTGAAGACATTGATAAGGTGGAGAAGACTACACCCAAGAAAGATGACAACTTGTCAGATGTTGATCCAGTTTGCTTGCCTATTCATAATCTGTATAATGATGATGGTAATGTTCGGAATGGTGAGCGTCATGATTGTGTTGATGATCAACAACTTGAAGATAAGTTAAATATTCCAGTTAATAATGATGATGTGGAGCATGAGAAGACAGAAGATGAGAATCTTGGAGACTCTTCTGAGTCATCTCAAGCTCAACTCAAAAGGTCTAACGGGCAAATACAACCATCAACAAGATATAATTCTGATGAGTATGTGACAGTGACTGATGAAGGGGAACATGAGTGTTTTCAAGAAGCCATGGAGAGTGAAAAAAATCAAAAGTGGCTGGATGCAATGCATGACGAGATGAAGTTCGTGCCTGATAATCACACTTATGATTTGGTGAAGTTGCCAAAAGGTAAAAGGGCTTTGGAAAATAGGTGGATTTATAGAGTGAAACATGAGAGTAACTCTAAGTCTCCAAGGTATAAAGCCAGATTAGTGAAGGGTTTCCGTCAAAGAAATGGTGTTGATTTTAATGAAGTTTTCTCACCTATGGTAATGATGTCATTGATTAGAACTCTGTTGAGTTTGGTGGCTACTCTAGATTTAGAGGTAGAGAAAATGGATATAAAAACAGTTTTCCTTCAGGGTGATTTGGAGGAAGAGATTTACATGAAGCAACCTGATGGTTTTCTCGTTGAAGGCAAGGAAGACTATGTGTGTAGACTGAGAAAGAGTCTATATGGTTTGAAGCAAGCTCCAAGACAGTAATACAAGAAGTTTGAATCAGCTATGTGTGAACATGGATATAAAAAGACTACTTCTAATCATTGTGTCTTTGTTAGAAAATTTTCTAATGACGATTTCATTATCCCGTTGTTATATGTTGATTACATGCTTATTGTTGGGAAATATTTCTGAGATTGACAGGTTAAAGAAGGAGTTGGACGAGTCTTTTGCCATGAATGGGACCGGCTAAACAGATTCTTGGTATAAGAATCATGTGTGACAGAAAGGAGAAGAAACTATGGATGTCACCAAAGCACTATATTGAAAGAGTCTTGTAGAGATTTCAGATGGAAAACTCTAAGGCAGTAAGAACTCCTCTTCCTACTCATATTAAGTTGAGTTCCAAACACAGTCCTTCCAATGAAGATGAGTAAAATGATATGGAACGAGTTCCTTATGCGTTTGTTGTGGGTAGTTTGATGTGAGCAATGGTGTGATCATACATTCCTAATAATATTTCCTTCTACTTACAAAGAATTTAACGAATTCTTCATTCAAAGGTTAGTGCCATATAAAAAACCAGAACCTTTTTAGTTTCAAGTATCGACTACCAAATTTGGTTACCTTCTGGTCTGGGCATAATCGTAACTCGTAACTCATACGCACGTGTAACATTTTACTCAGTATTATCATCAAGCAAGAGTGAAATAAATAGAAAAGAGTCGTATCATAGTTAAATTTTTGTGTGAAAGACATGATACTCCCCTGTATTGTAGAAGCTTCTTGGGCCAATCAATTATAATGTGCCTTTTCTAGGACACGTATTATTATTTCATTATAAGTGGTAAAGTTCAATAGTTTTAAACATTTGCTAAGGCCATTCAGGTTGTGTTTGGACAGTTTGGTATTTGGGTGAATTGCAGCTCATCACCCTTTCCAACACACACACACACATACACAAATTTGCTACTTTGTGAATTTTGTATCAATTACTTAAGAATGTGAAAATTGACCATTATTTCTACAGATACCAATTTGTAAGCTCATCTATAGATGTGTTTTTCAGTAAATTTCGTTAAGGTTTTCTATCAAACAAATGAATTTAAAAAGAGATGAGATAAGATAACTCGAATTAGATCTTGAGTTCACCAGTTGACAGGTTTACAGTACCATGCCCAGTTTGCGTGCTCTTTGAAAAGGAAGTATGGTTTAAAACGGAATTCAGTCGTTCAATCGACCGAATCAGGTCACTCAATTGGATTCGAAACACTAGGCACTTAAACAAAACAAAGGAATCACACTTAGAGAGGGTAGAACGTCAAGAATCCTTTGAGTACCTTTCACCAATGGTTTTCTATGCGTAAATAAAGTAAGAACAGAAAGGGTTTCTATTTATAGGTAAAACTGCCAAAAAGGCGGGTCAACCTTGACCGTAGGATGTAGGCCGCCTTGTAGGCCGTTTGCCAATGGGCTTTGGCCGATCTCAAACAATAACATTCCCAAAATCTTCTACAGGCAAGTCATTTTGCCTTTGAATTCTCAAGGACGGAAGATTAGTTTCTACAGGTAACACGACATCTTGACTATATACTAACTTAAAAGGAGTGGTACCTATTGCTCCTTTAGGAGAATTTCTGTAGGCCCACAAAATTTGAGTAAGAGTCTCAGGCCAACATTTAGGCTTTTGATTTGTATGTTTGCTTATCAAATCAATTAAGATTTTTTTAGCAGCCTGAACCTAGCCATTTTCTTAAGCATAATAAGATGTAGATGTTACCAACTCTATATTTTGAGATTCAGCATATTTTTGCATTTTGGCTTCGACGAATATTGTTCCTTTATCGATGGTCAATGTTGGGGAATTCCGAATCTAGAAATAATGTTATCCTCATCCAAATTAATAACATCAGTTTGATCCACCTTCTTAAGGGGCAAAGCCACCACCCAGTTTGAAAAATAGTCGATGGCCACTAGGATGTATTGGTGTCCATTCGAGGAAATAGGGTTAATTTGACCTATTTCATTAAAAGCCCAACCACGAAATGGCAATGGCTTAATGATGGAGTGCATTTCATCTACTGGGACATGTTGAATGCGGACATGTTTCTGGTATTGCTCACATCCTTTCGCAAAGGTAAAACAATCTTTCATCGTTGTAGGCCAGATTAACTTTTACCTTTTTAATACCCATTTCATCTTTTCGGCGGCTTGATGGGCTCCACCTATCCCTTCATGTACTTCTTCTAGGGAAATATAGGTTTCATGATCACCCAAACACCTTGCTAGAGTACCGTCAAAAAAGTTGTTTATACAGCTAGCGTCTTGAAATAGTCTAGAACATGACTCTATACTTTAATTTTCTATCGCGTCTCGAAGATGGATAAATCAAATTAGGTCTCTCACATTTATACCCTCCCATTAGTCGATTAATTACAAACAATAAATCACTATGAATTAAAACCTTTTAAGCCTTAAATTCCAACAGTAATTTAAGACTTGCTATAACTGCTTCGTATTCAGCTTCATTGTTCGAGCATTTGGTGGTCAACTGATATAAAATATTTGTAGAAAAATCATCGGGAGAAACAATCTTTAAAACAATGCCACTACCTTTGGCATAACAAGAACCATCGAAATATGATTTACATGTGTCCATGTCAATGTAGTTTTTGTCTAAAGGCCTATTTCTTTCGAAAGCTAAATTAGCTAAAAAATCAGCGATTACTTGCCCTTTCTTGGCTTTAAGAGGAACATACATTAAAGATACCTCTATTAATGCTAATGCCCACTTACCTATTTGAGAATGCAAGAAAGACCTCATATCGAAATAGCACTATATCGAAATGAGAAGTTAGAAAGACCTCATGAGGTTTCAAATAATATTTCAATTTGGTACAAGAAAAATACAAGGCCAAACACAGCTTCTGAATAGCACTATATCTAGTTTCAGCATCCATTATGGCCCTTTCATGGATGTCTTGATCTTCTTGAGCAAGCAAACTACCAATTGTCTCATGATAGGCGGACTTACCATGAATCTTTTAATTTCTTCAAACGCCTCTTGATGTTCAGGTTCCCACTTGAACTTATCATTTTTCTTTAACCTCAGGATTTGAGAAAACACTTGCGCTCTCCCAGACAAATTCGAAATAAATCTTCAAAGGAAGTTAAATTTGCCAATAATGGACTGTAGTTCCTTTTTGTTTCTTGGAGGGGGAGTCTCTATGATAACTTTTGTCTTGTTCGGATCTATCAGGTCCACCCCTGTTTCTTGTATCTAAAATCCAAGGAAATTTTCTGCAGTCACACCAAATTCACACTTAACGAGATTAAATTTTAATCCATGTAACCTCATTCTTTCGAATGATAATTTCAAGTGCTCCAAATGGTCTACATTGGAGGTAGATTTTACCACAACATCATCGATGTATACTTGGATAAACGTGCCTATGAACTCATGGAAAATTAAATTTATGGCTTTTTGGTATGTGGCGCCTGCATTCTTTAATCCGAAACATTGAAATGTTGGACACTAATTTGAAGAGCAAAAAGCACCAATGGCTTAGTGGCTATGTTCTAACTGTGAGTGAGAATGGGTACGGGAAGGATTCTAAGTTGTAGTTTCTTTTGATACCAGTTACTATCATCATTTCAAAAAAAATAAATGTTATTTTTGGATTCATCTCGTCAACCTTTAGAAAGTACTACTCATCAGTGCATTACGAAAATTTCATGTCGCTCTACTATGTCGCTACATTTCATTATCTCTAAGAACTTGTTGTCGAACGATTAAATAAGGACTCGTTCGTTGTGTGGACTGCCAAAGTTCTATTTGATTTTGTATTGTACGAGGTCGCCACACCAGGTACGAGCTGTAGGGTATCACTAAGGTTGTAGGGATTTACATTAATCCCTTGAACACCTAACTAAATATGCAGTGGCCTTGTATAACAAGGCCAGCACCTAAGAAATTATTTTAAAGCATGTGATTAATGATTTAATTATTAATTGTGGAGCTTGCATGTATATATGTTATTGATGTTATTTGTGTAACTTCTTTTTTATTGAACTTATGAGTATGTAGTTTTAAATGTGTATCTTGAATGTCGTACATGGTATGCTGTTTGTTACCCATGCGGGTGTGAATATGGTAAATTGTATCTTCCGCTTATTGTATGTCTTTCCTTTATTATCATATTGGTACAAATCGTTTAAAGTGAATTGTTTGAGTGTTCTGGTCTTGTATTGAAGTTGGGACAAATTATATGGATTTGAATAACTAAAACATGTGTGTCCTTGTTGTTGTGTTTTGTGGAAAAACAAAGATATTTCAAAACTAGGAAGTCCCACATTGCTTGGCTTTGGACTCACCAAAGACTTTATATATTAAAGCTTACTGAGAGCTTGTAAACAAGCAAGTAGAAGGGACTCTCTCGTGCGCACATGTAGGGACCAACATGGTTTGGTTCAGTGCAAATTTTCCGATTCCCCCCCCATGCGCGCAAAATTAGCCTTCCAAGAAATTAGCTAATCAAAAGAATCGCAAATAACAATGATCATTACCCTGGTGTTCATAGCTCTGAATTCAAGAAAAGAGGCTTTTGTTTTGTTTGTGAAAGCCAGGACACTATGCACCTAAATGCAGGCATAGGGCGAGAAACGAGAATCCTCCTAAGGCAAATGCCAACTTGGCTAATGCTGGTGGAGATGATAATGAGGATGACGATGTCATTGCTGCTGTCGTTTCTTTGGTCAATATGGCAACTGATGTGAACAAGTGGGTGGTAGATTCTGGAGCCACCAAGAACATCTGTGCTAACAGAGAGGCTTTTACCTCCTACACTGCTGTAGGGGAAGGAGAAAAACACATCCTAGTTGTGGGGAAAGGAAAAGTTCATCTCAAGCTCACATCCTGCCCCACTTGATTGACTCTTATAATATGTGGCATGCTAGACTAGGACACGTTAATTTTCCGTATGTTATTAAATTGCAACGTCTTGGCATGATTTCGATTAGTGATAAACAAGATAGTAAATGTGATGTGTGTGTTGAATCCAAGTTAACAAAGAAATCATGTCCCTCGGTACAACGTGAATCTGAGTTGCTTAGTTTAATTCATACGGACCTAAGGGATTTAAAACAAACTCCAACTAGGGGCGGCAAAAATTATTATGTGACGTTTATAGATGATTTTTCGCGATACACTAAAGTTTTTTTATAAAGTCAAAAGGATGAAGCATTTGAAGCTTTTCTTTCATATAAACCGTAGTAGAAAACCAATAGATAGGAAGATTAAACGAGTTAGATCCGATCGTGGAGGAGAGTACATATCTTTTAATGATTTTTGTGAAAAAGAATGTATTATACATGAAACAACTCCCCCTTATTCACTTGAATCTAATGGCATAGCCGAAAGGAAAAATAGGACCTTGAAAGATATGATGAATGCTATGTTAATTAGTTCTAGTGCGCCAAATAACTTGTGGGGTGAGGCTATCTTAACTGCATGTTTTATACAAAATAGAACTCCTCATAGGAAAACCGGAAAGACCCCCTATGAACAATGGAAAGGTTATCAACCTAACTTGAAATATTTAAAAGTGTGGGAGTGTTTAGCTAAAGTTATGTTTCCTGATCCTAAGAAAAGAAAAATAGGTTGCAAAACCTCTGATTGTGTTTTTATAGGATATGTTGAACATAGCGCCGCTTATAGATTCCTTGTTGTGAAAAGTGATGTTCTAGATAAAAATACTATTGTGGAAACAAAAAATGCTGATTTCTTTGAAAATATATTTCCTTTGAAGCATGATAGTATATCTAGACAACCATTAGTAACTACTAATGATGAAACTCATGAGGAACCGTATGAAGAATTAAGGAGAAGTAAAAGACCAAGAAAAGAAACATCCTTCGGAAATGATTTTTATACTTATCTTGTTGAAAAAGATCCCGAAACTTTTTTTGAAGCAATTTTTTCTTCTAAGTCGAAATTTTGGAAAGAAGCTGTTAAAACTGAAATAGATTCAATTTCCAAATGTAAAACTTGGACTTTAGTTGATTTACCTCCTGGAGCAAAACCAATAGGATGTAACAAGAATCAAAAGAAAATATAACCCCGATTATTTTGATACTTTTACTCCAGTAACAAGAATTTCTTCTATTAGAGTTTTAATAGCTTTGGCTTTTATCCATAAACATGTTATTCACCAAATGGATGTTAAAACCGTTTTTTTGAACGGTGACTTAGAAGAAGAAATTTACATGACTCAACCCAAAGGATGTATAGTTTCTGGTCAAAAGAACAAAGTATGCAAACTCCTTAAGTCCTTATATGGTTTAAAACAAGCACCAAAACAATGGCATGAAAAGTTTGACAAAACTTTGATTAATGATGGTTTCTCCACAACTGATGTTGATAAATGTGTTTACACTAAAACTATGTGTGGAGAACATGTTATTATATGCTTAAATGTAGATGACATGCTCATTTTTGGTACTTATCTTGATATTGTTACTAGAACAAAATCTTTTCTTTCAACTAGTTTTGATATGAAAGATATAGGTGAGGCAAATGTAATATTAGGAGTTAGAGTCACCAGGGAAGGTGATATAGTATTATACTATCACAAGAACATTATATGGAAAAACTTCTAAGGAAGTTTGGTCACTATAACTCTACCCCTTTGAGTACCCCTTATGAAGCTAACTCACACTTGAAGAAAAATAGAGGTGATCCTGTTGACCAACCTCAGTATGCCCAAGTAATTGGGAGCCTACTGCATTTAATGAACTTTTCTCGACCAGACATTGTGTTCGCTGTCGGTCGTCTGAGTAGGTATACTTATAACCCTGGTCAGAATCATTGGAAGGCAATTGCTCACCTTATGCGATATTTGAGAGGTACCACAAATTATGGTATTACTTACAGTGGATTTCCCGCAGTATTAGAAGGATACTGCGATGCTAACTGGATATCTGATTCAGATTAGACAAAATCCACTAGTGGTTACATTTTAACACTTGGTGGTGGTGCGGTAACTTGGAGGTCAGCCAAACAATCCATTATTGCTAGATCGACTATGGAGTCGGAATATGTAGCTCTGGAATTGGCTGGTATTGAAGATGAATGGTTGAAGAACCTTTTAGCTGGAATTCCTTTTGGAATAAAATCGACACCACAAGTGTCAATACATTGTGATAGTCAGTCGGCAATAGCCGTTGTAAAGAATAAGACCTATAATGGCAAAAATAGACATGTGCAATTAAGACACAATGTTGTCAAACAATTGCAAAAATATGGAGCAATATCGATCGATTATGTGAAGTCAGAAGTGAATTTGGCCAATCCTTTGACAAAACCCCTAGGGAAGAAACTGATATGTGAGACATCGAGGGGAATGTGACTAAAACCAATTGAAATTAAGAAGTGATGGTAACCCAGCCTTTGTGATTAGAGATCCCATGAATAAGGTTCAATGTGGTAAAAGCAAGTCACTTCTTGATATTGCTAGCACTGAAAAATTAATTCAAGTAATTAATTTTATAATTGTCCCTTCCTATGGTGTTATTGTGATAGTGCTAGACTGCAGGGTTAAAATGTTAAGCTTAAAGCTTTTAATGATTTTCATAGCCCTTATGGGTGGTGTATGACTTGCAGCATACACTTGATGAAATAACCTATATGAGTGTCAAGTGGGGCCGCTTGGATGAGATCCTGGCGAGATCTCTAGACCACTCATGAATACCGAGCACCCGCACGGCCTAGTAGCGCAACACCGCGGAAACAACAAGAATTGTGGGGGTGTAATGTGATGGTAAAACCTCTAACATATAATATGTGTCTTAGATTCCATAGCTTGCTAAACCAATTCACTGTATGTTATGTTTTATCTTTCTAGGACTGGTTCCATAGCTTGAGAGACAGTTCATTTGCATTACATCTACGATGTTAATCCAGGAACTTCCTTTATTTAATTATTTTCCAACTTTTGAAATATGAGGGGGATTGTTGTGTTTTGTGGAAAAACAAAGATATTTCAAAAGTCGGGAGTCCCACATTGCTTGGACTCACCAAAGTCTTTATATATTAAAGCTTAAACAGAGCTTGTAAACAAGCAAGTAGAAGGGACTCCCTCGCGCGCACAAGCAGGGACCAATATGGTTTGGTTCAGTACAACCTAGTACTAATGGAAACTTTGTAAAACCAAAGGCACAATTTACACTTACCAAACAGCAAAGGCTTGGTGTTTGCGAATGGGTGAAAAATCTCAAACTTCCAAATGGTTATGTTTCCAATATGAGTAGATGTGTTGACTTGAGAGAAGCAAAGTTGGTTAACATGAAGAGTCATGATTGCCATGTGTTCATGCAACGCTTGCTTCCAATAGCGTTCAAAGCTTTGCCAAAACCTATATTGAACACACTTACAGAATTTAGTCAATTCTTCCGAGAAATTACTTCATTGTTGTTGAAAGAAGATAAATTGCGCATGTTGGAGGAAAATATCCCAATCATTATGTGCAAATTGGAACAAATATTTCCCCCAAGCTTTTTTGACTCAATGGAACATCTTCCAATTCATTTAGCATATGAAGCAAGAGTTGGCGGTCCCGTTCAATATAGATGGATGTATCCATTTGAAAGGTTAGTTCTTCATCATATAAAAAATCTGCCACGTTTCCTTATTTCTCTCCTTTTTCTTTAAGCTTAATCTTGATTTACTCAATAGGTTCATACGATCTTTAAAACAAAAGGTTACAAACCCAGCTTATGTTGAAAGCTCGATTTCTAGAGCATATTTACTGGAGGAGACAGCTACATTTGCTTCATATTATTATCCTCCAACTATTTTATCAAGGAGAACAAGAGTGCCACGAAATGATGATGGAGGAGAAGGTTCTTCTGCAAATGCTCCATTGTCAATTTTTAATTATCCAGGTCGCCCGATTGGAAAGGGTGTCACTTCTACCTTGGAGGATAGAGAAATGAAAGCTGCACATTTGTATATTCTTTTAATTTGTCCTGAAGTGGTTCCTTATTTGAAGTAAGTACCTTCGGTTGAAAATATGATAATTATCTTATCTTAGGCCATGTTTAACTCCTTCCTTGTATGTGTAGCATGTACTCAGATTTGTTACGAGAACTAAACCCGAATGTAAACGAAGCCGACCTTGACAGAGAAATATCTTCAAATTTTACCTCATGGTTTAAAACATATGTACGTGAATCTATTAATGTTCAAAATTTGCTGATCTAATTTGTTGAGTTGGAATAAAGAATGTTCTCTAATGTAGGTGCTCGACTCAACAAATGCAATTGATGATCTGCTTTTAATAAGTTTGGCATGGGGCCCAATTCGAAATGTCATTAGGTGGCCTACTTTTGTTATCAATGCATACAAGTTTATGACAAAGTCTAAAAATGAAGGGATGAGTACAACGAATCACAATGTATGTGTTCGAGGTGGGCAACATGATACAATGGAAAATGATTACTATGGGGTGTTGATTGATATTGTTGAATTGGAGTACACCAATCACCCTACCAAGAAGGTTGTTCTATTTAAATGTGAATGGTTTGATCCTATTTCCCAGGGGACACAAATAGATAACTATGGAAATGTTCAAATAAAAAAATCACGGAGATATCCAAATTATGATCCTTTTATATTGGCTCAACAAGCAGATCAAGTCTACTTTACATCATTTCCCGAAAGGCAACAAGGTTGGTTAAGTGTCATAAGAACCAAGGCGCGCAACATAATTCAATATGCGGAAAGGAACAAATGATGCATTCCAAGATGATGATGCACAACCGATGCCTATTATTGTTGCAAATGATGATTTTCAGCATAGTCTTGTTGATACTGCTAGTGTGGCGAAGAAGAAGAAGAAGAAGAAGAAGAAGAAGAAGAAGAAGAAGAAGAAGAAGAAGAAGAAGAAGAAGAAGAAGAAGAAGAAGAAGAAGAAGAAGAAGAACTTCACTTTGTATTGTTTCTCTTGGTGCTCATTACATGTTTCCACGTGACTATCATACACTTAATGTAATTTTGATTATCAATTATTTCTTCACGTGATTATCAAACACATACTGTATTTTTGATTGTTTTCTTTTTTACATTCTCTTAAATAGTTGACTAATTATGTATATTCTTTTGACAGATGGCAGATGGTGACAATACAAGGGGTAGCGAAAGAGGTACTAGTAGAGGTAGGGGAAGAGGGAGAGGTATAGGTACTTTGCCACAACCTACTACTAGCCTACCACCACATTCTTCCACTTCCCAATCACATGTGGCTCCCCATCGTCTTCATTCTACTCCTAGACCTAATGTTCTTCCCACTTTCCATGGCCCTACTAGCCAACCAACACATTCTTCCACTTCCCACACACATGTGGCTCCCCAGCTTCTTCATTCTACACCTAGACCTAATGTTCTTCCCACTTCCCACGACCCGACTAGGAAATCGACACATTCTTCCACTTCCCACACTCATGTGACTCCCCAGCCTTCTCGATCTACACCTAGCCGGCATGTTCCTTCGATTCCCCATGCTCCTATGGCCCACAAACCTCCTCAATCGACACAGGTCAAATATAATTGTACTAGACAACCCACGCATCCTTCTACTTCCCACACTCATGTGCCCCCCCAACATGATCGATTTCCACCTAGTCCTCTTGTTCTTTTAACTTCCCATGCTCCTATTTCCCCAGAACCTACCCAGCCTACACCTAGCCCCAATAACTCAACCACACAGAACCAAAATATTCATCCTACACCGCCCCAATCACATTCTCAAGCTGATGTTGCATCTGTTGACACCCCCCAAGTATCATCCCATGTTGATTCATATCCAGAAATTGGGTCTTCCGACAATGATGGGCGTATGTGGATTTGTCCAGGTCCAGGTTGCACGTAAGTATTAGTATCTAATTTTCATGAAATAGTCTACAATAACTTATATGCGTATGACTTACAACTTGTTTAATGTTATTTTACAGTTTTGACCCTCCTATTCAGTCAACCCGTGAAATCACAAAGATAATAAAAAAGAAGTTTGAAGTGTCTTGGATGAATTATGGAGAGGTCAAGACAGAGGACGAGAAGTTGGCAAAAATGTGGTTTAATGAGTTTAAGGTATGAAAACATGTCTATACATTAGCCCTACATTAATATAACTCACTAATTAGACTATTACATAATTAGCCCTACATTAATATTACATTCACTCATGTGCTGATTGGTATTGCAGAGGAAGTATAAGTGGCTTCCGGAGCATGATGCAGCAATTAAAAAGACATATGACCCTAAAACCTCTGATGGGTAGACAAATGCAATGTATAGAGTACGACGTAAGCTTGATGCGGGGACTTGGATTCTTAAGAAATATCGTGATGAATTGGAGCAAAAGTGGGCTGATGATGATTGGAAAAAAAGAGCAATAATTAACAGCAACAACAGAATATCCTCTGATGGCTCTCTACATACAGGAGGGTCTATTCCGACAACTGAGCATTACAAGAGATTAGTAAGCAAATGATCTATATATAACTTCCTATTTGCTAAGAGTATATTTTAATTGAAACTAATCCAATTATTTTTCAGAAAAATTCCTTGGGTGAGACTCCAACTTGTTGGGACCTGTTTGAGAAGACTCACAAAATGAAAGGTGAGACGCCAAAGTGGGTCTCTCCAAGTCAGAGAAGATTGCTGTAAGTTAAAATTTCTACATTAACGTCCAAATTTAGTTGTTTTATTTGTTGTGAGTTTCTACATTTATTTGGTCTGATAGTTTCTCCATTCTTTATTTATGGTGTTGCAACCATATACATTGGGTTGATAGATTCTAGATTATTGAGTGTGATTCAGGGATATCTGTTCCCTCATCATTGTTAGCAATACTGCTTTTATAATCCATTGTGAAGAATCGTAAGGCTTGTTTACCACTTGAGAGGAATAGTATAGTTACTGTGACAGCATGAGCTACACAGCTTCCAATCTGTCGTCAATTACATATTTAAGGTATAGGCACAAGTTGCTTTGTTCAGAATTCCATTTCATTGATCAAGACAGATGTAGAAGTTATATAAAATAACACCAATCACAATTGTTGTCTTTATTGCATAAAATTTTAAGAACTCAAAAATAGAAGAATGCACAAAATTAATACACAAACACTGAAAACAAAGTAATGGTTGTGTGACTGAGTTGATCATAGTAATGGAAAAACCGTAAAAACAACACAAATTGCAGCATAGATGAATGAAACATGCAAAATAATGAATGCAGAAGAGAAACAATGCAAGAAAGACAAATTGGAAAGAGGAATAGAGGCACAAAGCTCACTGTTTCAGTTTGCTAAAATTGACCAAAAAGCCTAAATAAAAGAGGGACCGCTACTGACTACAGAGGTTTAGGTTTTGCATAAGTAAACTTGTAGTCTTTAGCTTCTTGGTATATAGTACTTGGCCTCATAAATGAGTAAATTCTGTTTGATATGGCTGTGTTTGTGTGTGTTTAGTCTTGTTTATCTTGCATGCCTTGCTTTGTGCGGGATGTGTATGTATCTATGAAAAGATGATTAACATATTCTCATATTATGGACTGTTTACTTGATCATTAGTCTGTGTTTGTATGTATCTTACTGTGTAACAATTTTATTTTTCCA
Organism: Astragalus membranaceus; assembly: GCA_039519185.1. Lineage (NCBI taxonomy): Eukaryota > Viridiplantae > Streptophyta > Magnoliopsida > Fabales > Fabaceae > Astragalus > Astragalus membranaceus. The sequence continues at coordinate 76,141,646 of CM076849.1, read as the reverse complement.
GATTAAATGCAAAGAGTGTTTTCAGTTTCTCTCTAAAATCCAAAGATGCAGATTTTGCAGCCTTCCCCACAAATTCAACCAAACTGTCTTTCAACAGTTTAACTTTAATGTCATTGCTGCTAAATTGCCTAAGAGTGTTTTTGGATAGAGTAATTTTAGAGGGTAATGTAATTTTTTAAAGAAATTAAAATACATTGATTCAAAATATCATGTTTGGCTGGAAAATAAGTAGCATTTTAAAAATGCTGTAATTCTAAGATGTGTTTTGTATACTCTAAAAATGCTGTAATTCTAAGATGTATTTTGTATACGCTTGCAATGATGAGGGTTTGAAGATTTGTGTAAGCTTGACATGAGTAGCTTAGCAAAATAGCACATGGTTGTTGAATTATTGAATAATATGTTAAGGGGGTTAAGCATATTATTGATGTTCTTGTTTTGTTTCCTGTGACCTATTATTGTCAATGTTACTATCAGAGCTCTTTTCTACTTACCATTCATTCGTTTTTTAACATTTGGTTTTAGTACCAGCTAATCATTGCATGCTGATTTCATCTATGCATTTGGTTTATAATGCACTTAAAATTACAAAAAAGACATTCTAATCCTGAACCAAAATTATAGTATTGAAAAATCCAAAAACCAGAAGAGAAACATGTTCTTTGAAGTTGTTGGTGTTGCAGCATAAAAGAAACGTGTTTTATAGTTTCTTGTGTGTCCTTAACTTTTCCAGATTTGGATATTTTTGTACATATTGTGAAGGTTCCATAGCAGTAGAGGGTAAATTAGGCTTATGATTAGCTTAAAAGCATGAAGTGTTACTTACATAACCATAATAGAAAATGACTAAGTTGATGGTTTTGTTGACTTACTTTCCCCTGACTTCTATGATGAGTATTAATTTGGTCTGATATTTGGTCTGATAGCTTCTATACTTTGCTAATTTTGATTATTATTTTGAAATGCTCATGTTTGATTATTATTTTTTCAGAATGAGTATGAAAGTCGTATTCTTGAAAGAGACTCACAAGAGGCACTAGGAGATAGCGTGTCTAGCGAGCAATCTGACAACAATATCTTCTTAGAGATTGTTGGAGGTGTAGATAAGAAGAAAAGAATATTTGGTTTGGGTCCTGAAGGAGAAAACCACATTCCTTCTTCCAAACGATCTACTGGAATCTCTGAGTCTGAATATGTGCAAATAAAGTCTGAATATATGCAAATGAAGGCTGACTTTTCTAACTTTACTGCTGAAAACCAAAGTCTTAAGGAGCAAGTGAGTGGGCTTTGTGCAACACTGAAGAAGATGCTTAAGTTTATGGAGACTTTTTCTCAAACTCATCCACGTCCGCCTCCACGTCCGCCTCCACCTACAAACGAGGATGACCAACAAAATGATGATGAGTATTATGATGAACTAAATGGTTGATGTGTTTTTTGTTTTTTTCAAACAATGATGTGTAAGGGTTATGTATTTTTTTGATTAACATTACTTTTGGTTTGTATGAACGATGCGTATTAGCTTTATTAGTAATATGAAATGTGTACTTTTAAAAAAAATTGTAGCCTATGTATTCAAGCACCACTCCTTTAATCCTTTAATTTGATTAAAGGTTTCACACAATTACAGGTTGAAATGGATATATTAAAAAAAACTGGTGTTGGATAAATTTAAAAAAATTGGTTTTAAAATTCGTCACTAACTGGGAGGAATAATTTCCCTCACCCTTAGAGAGGAAGTTGTTTCCTCTCTGTTAGTGACGAAAATTGTTCCTCACAATTAGCGACGAAACATGTTCCTCACTATTAGCGGCGAAAACAGTTCCTCACAATTAGCGACGATACTTGTTCCTCACTATTAGAGACGAAAACTGTTCCTCACAATTAGCGACGAAACTGGTTCCTCACTATTAGAGACGAAAAGCGTCTTTTTTATCTGATTTGGTGTTGTTGTTTTGTGACGAAATTTAGGATTTTGTGAGGGATTTATTCCTCGCTAATAGCGACGAAAATTATTATTCCTCGCAAATGATTTAGTGACACCAGATTTCGCTACGAGTCTGGTTTCGTCACAACTTTCGTCGCTAAAAGGTTTAGTGACGAATTTTCATTGTTTAGCGACGAAAATTTGGCGTCACTAATTTTTGTTTTTCTAGCTGTGACCGTTCTCGTAATGATATTCCCTAGGACCTATGACACGCAGACTAAATTAAAATGCTTACGAAAAAAAGTGATCGGACAAAATTGGGGTATAACAGGTAGGGAGAAGCAAGGTTGGGAGTTCTAAGGGAGAGAGCGCGCAAGGGTTTTGTTTTCAGAACGTATTGACTAAAAAAAGGCTTGACTTAAATGTTAAACATTTTTAAAAGTTTTCACCTTTTAAGTCGGACATATTTATGCCCGACTTAAAAAGATACGCCCAAGATAAACTTTCTCATCGTAATTACAAGTTTGGCACCACGCCTACTTTTTAAGTCGGATGTATGTTCATCCGACTTTAAGGTCCAAGAAGATGAGCTCAATAGACTAATTTATTTATCATAAACCATAGCCTGAAAACACTTTTCAAACAAATTTTTTGATAAATAAACTATTCAAACAAGTTAATTTATTTTATAATTTTAGAAAACAAAATAAAAACTTTTAAAAGACTAATCAAAAAAGTCCTCGGTGTTTTGGAGATGAGAGGAAATTAAAGAAACAAATGAAGGTATTTTCATATAAAAGAAGAGACAACTGAACGTGGTATGTGCGGTTTATTGCAAATTGAGTACAATGAGACAAAAGTAGAAGTAATTACATTTAAGCTCCATCCTATATATGCATTATGTAGAGTGAGATGTGATGAGATAATTTGTAAGCAAAATGCAAATTGATGAGTGAAATGAGATAACATTCATTGCATTATCACGAAATATGATTATTTGATTACTAATTTACCTGCTATTTAGTCATTAATGGGAAGAAAATTAATTAAAGAGATATCTTTGCAAAAAATAAAGAGACAAATATAAGTGGGAATTAAAGAGGCTAGTTATTACAACTTAAAACAAGGTTCCACCAATTAGGTTGAATGGCAGTTTGTAGTGGCTATAAATTCACAACTTACAACGAGGTTCAACACATGCAATTAATCTCCTTCCTATGCATTTCACTCTCTAAAGCACATTATGTCTTCTAATCTTATTGTTCAATTCTCACAAATGGCCATTTTGATACTACTATTTGTTGGACCAGTGGCTCCTAAATGTTCTCCTCTAACATTAAGTGACTTCCATTACAAATCTCCAACTCCTCTATTTCCTCCACCACCACCTTACCTTCCACCCAACTACCCTGATGATGAGTCACCAATTCTAAATACACCTCTCACATCTCCTCATCCACCACCACATGCATCATTTGACTTTTTTATGTTGGCACAAACATGGCCAACTTCATTCTGCAAACTTCAAAAAAACTGTGTCAACAAACCGGCATCACCAGTAAAATTTAGTATCCATGGATTATGGCCACAAAACAAGACAGGAACTCAGCCAGTTTGTGTACCAACAGTGAAGTTTGATTTCAACAAAGTAAGTTTAATTTAATCAACCGTTTGTCGATTTTGTTTTTTAGTGTTGTTGTTATTATTATTACATATTATTTGAAATAATGTTTTGTCCTATTTTTCAGTTGACCACCGGTAATAACCCAGTTTCGCCAACTGATTTAAACAAATATATATTGGCCGTGTTTAAACCTGAAAAAACCTGGAGATGACAAAATGTTTTGGAGAAGACAGTGGATAAAGCACGGTAGTTGCTCGTCGATGGCTATAAAGGACTACTTTCATTTGACATTCCAAATTTACCTTAAAAAAGACCTAAAGTCCATCCTTCAAATGAAGGGTATTACACCTGGAGGTCCAAACAAAGTACAAAGCAAGGATATATTCAACGCCGTGAAGGATGCTATATCTCATCATAACCCAAAGATTGTTTGTAGTATGTCCTATTTACTTGAAATTAGAGTTTGTTTAGATAAAACAGGTGTCAACTACATCGATTGTGTTGCTACTCCTAATGAACCATTGGTTAAATGTCCACCCTTGGTATTTTTCCCCTAATGATTTATGATCACAAAGATTGTGTTGCTACTCTGGTGAACCTTTGATTAAATAAATGTCCACCATCGTTGTACTTCCCATAAATAATGATTTACAATATTTGAATAAAGTTTTAGTATTTCTAGTTTTTCTTTTTTTTTTGATAAGTCAAAGTTTTATTAGAGAGGCACTAGGGGTGCCTCAACCCGATTACAATTATCGAAACCGATTCATACAATTCATTGGGTCATTGTTCCACTCTTCCCAATCTAAGGTATTTTGCTTTCCCATCCTATGGGCTATCCATCCCCAAGATAGTCCCTTTACATGGTTTAACATTTGTTGGACTTTTGGTACCCCCCCTTTAAAAATTACTCTATTTCTATTGATCCATATGACCCATAACACGGCTACCCACACCAGAAACCTTGTTCGTTTGTTCTTTTTTCCTCCGGCATAGATTCTATTCATCCACATGTGATCCCACGCTCCCGTGCAATCCGCTCCTACTGTTCCAATCCATGCAAACACGTCCCTCCACAGCTGGACCGATACCATACATTGAAAAAACAAATGTGCGGAATTCTCGTTGTGGCGAAAACAGAACACACAGCATACGCTGTCGGTTGCTGCCAGAACTCCTCGCTGCTGCAGCAGCGTTCTTGTGGGCAACCGGTCAATTAAAACTCTCCAACCGTGCACTAAGAACTTTGATGGGGCTGCTGTTTTCCAGTATTTTGTTACAAGTTTCCTCTCATTTTCGGACAGGAATTCCTCCTCGCTGGAAGCAATCAGACCACGGTATGCTGAGTTCACAGTGTAGTTCAGCGATTTCGACAGCAGCCATACCCATCGGTCACCCCGATCTCTATCCAGCCCGACTGGAACTAACAGATTTTCCAATTCTGCAGCCGAATTCTCTTCTTCTGCTGTTAATTGCTGCTGCCACTGCAGCTTCCAGACCCAGCGATCAGCTATCCAATTCCCAAAGTCAGCTACTACTCCATCTGTCTGTGCAGCAATCTCGTACAGTTGCGGATACAATTCGGATAACGGCCATTGACTACACCACCGGTCTTGCCAAAACTTTGCCTTATCGCCCTTTCCCATTTTTATCCTTATGTTGTCATTAAACCAATTGTTGCCATCCAATGTGCCTTTTTCGATCAATTGTAAATCTTTCCACCAAACCGAGCTTTTAGATTGATGCAAAAAACCATCCTTGTTGTATAGGCCTTCTAGCAATCCCCTCCACAAATTATTATGTTCTACTAAAATTCTCCATTTCCATTTTCCCAAAAGAGCTATATTAAAAGCTTCCATATTCCTAATGCCGAGCCCCCCTTGCTCCTTTGGTAGACAAATTATGCTCCATCTCACCCACGCCATCTTTTGAGACTCGCCGCTACCTCCCCATAGGAATTCTCTTTGTATTCTCACCATTTCTTTGATTAGTTTCTTCGGGGCCCTAAAGAAAGAGAAGAAATACAATGGAAGGCTAGCTAACACCGAATTGATTAGAGTCACCCTCCCTCCCATGGACAATTGTCTACTTCTCCACGTAGAAAGCTTATCTTTCATCTTCTTGAGTACCGGTTTCCAAGTACAACTCAGTCTAGGATTTGCTCTCACCGGTACCCCTAAGAATTTGAAAGGAGTGCTTCCCGTGTTGCAATACAAAAATCTAGCCCCTAAGATCACCTCCTCCTCCTCCATGTTAATACCCAACAAACAACTTTTGTGAAAATTTACTCGAAGCCCCGATACAAGCTCAAAAATCCTCAACACCGCTTTTAAACACCATAAGTTCTCCCTAGCCTTTGAAGCCATAAACAAAGTGTCGTCCGCAAATTGGAGTATCGGGAAAGATAACCCCTCTCCCACCGAGAATGCTTCCAAGAAACCTTGTTCAGTACAATTGTTCACCAACCCCGACAGCCCTTCCGCCACCATCAAAAAAATAAATGGCGCCAAAGGATCCCCTTGCTTCAAGCCACGCTCCATTTTGAACTCTCCGGTAGGGCTTCCGTTAACCAAGACCGACACATTTCCGGTAAATATGCATGCTTTCATCCAAGCTCTCCAAACATCACAAAATCCCATCCTTACCATCATATAGTTCACAAAGTCCCACGCCACCGAGTCGTATGCTTTTTCGAAATCTACCTTGAACAACATCAAAGGTTTCTTCCTTTTCTTTGCAAAGTTGATTATCTCATTGGTCACCAATACTCCGTCTAAAATTTGTCTCCCTTTTAGAAATGCCGTTTGTGTAGGCGAAATTACACCGGGGAGCACCTCCTTTAGCCTCTTTGCCAATACCTTGGAGATGATCTTGTACATACAACCTATAATGGAAATAGGCCTAAAGTCGCCAAGCTCTTGAGGGTTTTTTGTCTTTCCAATAAGTGCCACAAACGAGGAGGTGAAGGCTTTCGGTAATCTAGCCTTTGAGTGGAATTGGTTCATGACACCCATAACCTCTCCTTTTATTGTATCCCAGCAAGTCTTGATGAAGTTAAAGTTAAAGCCGTCGGGGCCCGGACTCTTGTTTCCGTCGCAACTCCAAATAGCTTCCTCAACTTCTTCGATAGTAAACGGAGAAACTAAATGTTGAGCCTCTCCCACTGTTATCCTCTTGAAGCCGACCCCATCCATAGTGGGCCTTCTATACGGCACCTCGGTGAATTGATTTTGAAAATGTCTCTTTACCTCTTCCTTAATCTCCCCTACTTCTTGTAACCATTCGTCCCCCACCTTTAACCTTTCGATTTGATTCCTCCTAATCCTTGTTTTAATTGCTTGATGAAAGAACTCTGTATTGCCATCCCCTTGTTTGATCCAATCCACCCTAGCTTTTTGAGCCAATATAGATTCCTATTGCATAATTAATTAACATGCCATTTCCATCTCTATTTTATATATGATAATTTTCTGACTAATAACTTTCTATAAATATCTACAAATTTGTTATATCAAACCATCCCCATTCATAATTGATGTTCTACTTTTGTCTTCAAACATGTCTTCAAATTTGTTATATCAACACAAGAAACATACTTTACCACTTGCTTCAAAAATCAAGATTAAAGAAAACCAAATGAAAATATGTGTCCATCCACCTCATACCTTAATTATTATTTTTTTTTAAAAAACGTAGGTTATTTTTATGACAAGATTAAAAAGAAAGCTTTGCTAACCCAAGGGGTGTGGTTGAGCGATTGGGGCTCATTCTCCCTTAACCAAGTGTCGAGGGTTCGATCCTCGTCTTGGGTATGGAGCAGCTTTAAATCTCTGGGCCAGCTGTCCCACCCTTCTAGGTGCCTCCAATCCAACGAGGGGATTAGTCACTGCGTTCGGCGGTGGATACCCTGATATATACCAAAAAAAGAAAGCTTTGCTAGGATTTTACTATTATTCCTTCCACATATACTTAGGAAGTTGATAATTTATTAATATTACTTCATCTTGTTAATGAAAAATTAATTTTACCAATCTATTGCCTTTGACGAAGAAGAGCTTAAAAGTAAAGTAATATATTCGCTAACATGATATGTTTTGAAATTTAACCTTACTAGTGTATGTAGCCCGTGTCGTGCCATGCACGGGTAAATATTATCTTATAAATTACTTACTATTTTTTTTGACAAATAAAAGGTTAATGCATTTCATTCAAATATGGTTCCATAATACATTGGAGAACATAGCTTAAATGTTAGGGATTAAGTATGAGAAATTGGGGGTTTTGGATTTGAGGGAGAGAGGTTAGGGATTAAGAGTTGAAGTGTGATTGATTTGTGGTGGTGGCTCACCGGAGGTGGTGGTGGCTCGCCAGAGAAGATGAAGATGGAGATAGTGTTTGGAGGAAGAAAATGAAGATGGAAGTTCTTAGGTTTATGTCAATTTGGTCATTTATGTTTTTTTTAGTTTCAATTTGGTCCCCCATTTGCCACATCATTTAATGAATTCCAAGCCAGCTCTAACATTAATACGCCACGTCAGCAGTTAACTGCCAGCGTGGTGTCCGTTAAGTTAATGGATGGAAAATACCAAAAAAGAACCAAATTGACACAGAAATGGAAGATGAGCGACCAAAACAAGAAGAAAAAAAAGATAAAAAACCAAAGTGAAACCAAAGTCAAAGATAAATTACCAAAAGTGCAATTTAGCCAAAAAGAATTTATGCAAATTCAACTAAATGCATTAAAAAAAAGTTTTTGATTGAAGCACACTTGTGACTAGGAGTAAAACACAAAAATGAAAATGCATTATCGCATCCAAATGTAGAGATGGAAAGTAGGAGAATGAGTGGTTGATAGTGAAGTAGCGGCGGCTCACCGAGAGTAACAATAGAAAAAAAAATGGAGTCACACAACCCAAAGGAAAGGGAAGGAGATGGGGTGATGCGGCGGTGTCGGCTAACCAAATATTGGATTAGGCCGAGGAACAAACTTCCCATATTGAGGAATAAACTAACATCTAACTTTTGACACATTAAATATGGCGATGTAGACTAACCAAATATTGTCACATTAAATTCATTTTTCACCAAATATGTTATTGAAAAATAAACTTATTTGAACATCTAACTTTTTTTAGTAATCTAAAGTACTCTTTTGAATGCTCCTAAAAAATCGTATTAGACTGAGGCACTATGCAGTAGCACAGCCCACACACTTTAATAACCAGTGGTGATATAATATAATAATACATGCGATTAGGTTTGGTTTAGATTGGCTTTGGATAAACAAACCGCCATCCGAACTAGACCTAACTGATCAATTGATTAAAAAAGTGACTTGAACAAATCCAAACGAAAGCAGATTTTTGTGATTTTCAATTTAGGCTGGTTCAATTTACGGTTTTCTATTGATTTACTTTGATTTTGAACACCCCTACTAGTGAGGGTTCCCTTGGCTTGAAAACACGCCATGTTTTAACAATTTATTTTCCAATAGAAATTAATCATTATGCTTAACTATTAATGACTCAATTTTTTATGGTTGACGTTTGTCTTGTATAAAAACTTGAACCACTCCTAAAAATTTATTAAGAAAACCCATAAAATAATCAATTGTCCAAATCAAAACACTAAGATATTAATTAAAAAACATAAAAATGAAATAAGCAATAGTAACACAAATAAACAAAGTAAATAATGAAAATGCTTAAAAAATTAAAAACACTCTACTCTACCTTGCGGTTCTCCTTACACACTCACTTTGTTGCTTGGATTAAATGTAAGCAAATTATAACAACACATACATTCGTTGTACTATTAGTAACTCAAAAGAGAGGAACTATTGCGATTATCAAACACTACAATAGTATGAAAAAATTGGTAACAAAAGTAGGGGTAGTTGCTACCTCTACTCTGCTTGAAGTTCTGCCATTGGTGGTTACCTAGCTACAAACAAGCATTAGTTACCTAGCTACAAAACCTTCAAGTTTTCCTCATTATTTTTAATTCCATGCTAACAAGAGCAGTAAAAATCTGTTTATTTCAATGAAAATTTGTTCCTTCTTTTCAAGAAACGATATTTACAGTTTAGAAGATTATGATCAAAACTACAAATATTAAAGTTATTGGGTTCAGACTTCAGAGTCCATTTTTTTTATTCGTCATCCATGCATGCTTAACAAGAAAATGAGTTTCTAATCCAAATGAATTCAGTCTTAAACAAGTATGAGGATAGCAAAGGGAAGAAACTATAATGTAAAATTAAGACAATACCCTGCTGAGATCAGCACTCACGAGGGCCAAATGGTCATTACATGCTACAAACCTTCCGAGATCAGAAGGTTGTTCTTCTAAGCGCTCAACCACAACTTGATCAGGCACACAGCTCTTCATATATCTAAGTTCTTTAGTGATAGCAATGGAAAAAAGCAAGTATCATAACCACAAGAAAGATTAAACAATATATATAGATACCATCTGACGACGACAACAACAACAACAACAACAACAACAACAACAACAACAACAACAACAACAACAACAACAACAACAACGCCAACGACAACAAAAACAACGACAACGACAACAAAAACGACAACAACAACGACAACAAAAACGACAACAAAAATGACAACAAAAACGACAACAACGACAACAACAACAACAACAACAACAACAACAACAACAACGACAACAACAACGACAACGACAACGACAACGACAACGACAACGACAACGACGACAAAAACGACGACAAAAACGACAACAACAACGACAACAACAACAACAACAACAACAACAACAACAACAACAACAACAACAACAACAACAACAACAACAACAACAACAACAACAACAACAACAACAACAACAACAACAACAACAACAACAACAACAACAACAACAACAACAACAACAACAACAACAACAACAACAACAACAACAACAACAACAACAACAACAACAACAACAACAACAACAACAACAACAACAACAACAACAACAACAACAACAACAACAACAACAACAACAACAACAACAACAACAACAACAACAACAACAACAACAACAACAACAACAATCATACGTATAAGTTATAGGATAGATAGACTTGTTTCTTTCTGCAGAGACTTCATCTGCTATTTTTATAACATCTAATATTACTTTTATTCTATTCTTTATTAATCTATGTAACTCTTTTTCATTTCTGTTTATGTTTTTCAGATTATTAATTATAATAGATAAGAAATTTATGATACTGTTGAATTCTTTGATCATAATCACTATCGTTTTTTAAGTCTAAGTATGAATCTATATTTACCTTTACATCAGTTCTTATTCCCTCATTTTCTATGGCTTTGTCTTTTATTTGCTTGCTATCTTTATCCTTATCTTTATCCTTTTCATGGCTAGTCCAATCATATAGGCTTAAAACTGTTGGTGACATCTTGTGTTCATTTTCCCTTATTAATTTTATTATATCTTTTTGTCTTTCATTATCTTCAGGAGGTTTTCCTATGACTTCTTCTACTTTCTTCTTGGTCCATTCTCTGTTAACTAAGACGTTTATTATTTCTATTTGTTTTTTAATTACTTTTAGCTCGTCATTTATATAGTCTAGTTTTTCTGGGTTTATTAATTTTATAAAATTTTGTTGACTTTGTTTTCTTTCTAGGGCTTCTATTTCTGCGTTTAGTATTTTTATTCGATTCATAATTCAAAACCTTGTAAAATAGTGTTTATCTGATTTAGTATTTCCTCTTCGGATCCTTTTATGATATTAAGCTTATATTCTATCCAATTTTCCATTTGCACTTTATAACATTCTGCAATGATTTTTAATTCAAAACATTCCTTTATAACAAAATCGTACATATCATATCCATTTAAATCAGCTTCTTCTCTGAGATCAGAAAAACCTTGTAGTCTATCATAATTGTCATACGTATAAGTTATAGTGCATTGTTGTTCCACTATCATACGTATAAGTTATAGGATAGATAGACTTGTTTCTTTCTGCAGAGACTTCATCTGCTATTTTTATAACATCTAATATTACTTTTATTCTATTCTTTATTAATCTATGTAACTCTTTTTCATTTCTGTTTATGTTTTTCAGATTATCAATTATAATAGATAAGAAATTTATGATACTGTTGAATTCTTTGATATTGTTATATCCTCGTTCAATACTAACTGGATTTACAAAAATACCTTCATCGTCATTAATATCTAGGTTTTTAAAAGCTCTTTCTAAACTAAAGGGAGGACTAACAGGTTCTCCTTCTAGAATAGCATATTGTGGCATATTATCTATTTCTTCATTAATTTCATTTATTTCATTGAGATATTCTTCATAATCCTGGTTATAATCTATTTCATCTTGATTTTCAGCTAGGTAATCATTAAACTCATCGGAACCTATCGAACTCATTTTTTGGAAAAGATTTCTTACTCTTCTTTTAAGATCATAGATCCTTGTATACAGAGGTTTCCTACTTGAGAATAACAATGATAATATACCTGGAAAGTTAGATGGGCCTTACCACGCTTCTCCTTTAGATGATCTTCAAGCTTGCCACCATAAACATCGCCTTTAACAAACGCCTACCCGGCTAACAAACGGCGGAAACAGGCCTCGGGCTCTGTATCATCTTCTGGGAATTGTGTTAAAACTCTTCTTCTCTCGTTTTGGTATAAAACACTCTTACTCAACTAGAGAAACTTGAAAAGAATCTAGGCTTAAAGAGAATTTCAGAAAACTAAAAGTTTATTTAGCTCATTACTGATATTTTACAATGCATAAGATGGGTAGTGAACTCGTGGTTCTGTAAGGAAACGAAAGTGGGTTTATATAGACCCATACATGCTGATTACATACTTAACTTCAGTTCTAAAAGTAACTCTGGTTACATGACTATGGTTGAGTGGAATCTGCTTTTGCTTGATTGATATCTGCTTTTGCTTTATTTCTTTGTCGTTTTCTTTCACGCTTTTTATCTTGTCGGCCACGCCTTTATCTTGTCGGCCATGCCTTTAGGTCTTGTCTCTACAGTAACTGCACCTGTGTTCTCCATTATTTTTCATTATCTTGCAAAAATGCTGATGTGTATCTTTTTGTCCTTGAAACGTGTTCTTCTCAATTTTTTGAGTAAATAATTGTAAGGTCCTTAGGGTTCCTGGTTGTTGATTCTTGTCTTTCCTGCAGATTATTATTGCCTTTTCGGTCATGGAATAACTCCAGAATTTTCCTTGGTCGTATGCTGTCTTCATTACCATTGATAATACATGAAACCCTAGAGCTCTTCTCTGGGTGATCCATTCTTCATCAATTTTGGGTACTTCTTCTTTGTTTGTATATTCTTGTGCCCCTATTTCTTCATCATTAAGAGTACCTATCTTGACAAAGTATACTGCGTCACCTTCTTGGTCTGGGCTTGCTGTATAGATCTTGACGAATATTGTTCTTTGTGGATTAACTCCCTTAATGTATCCTTTTATTCCCGTAACAAAATGTTCAGGAAAATGTTTCAACTTGGATAAATCATTTGTTGGATCAATATATATTGAATCTATGAAACCAAATCTTAAAAGATCAGTGAGAAGAGTAACATCCTCCCAATCATCTAAGATTATCATCGCTCTTGGATATATTCCTTTATACTCAATAATGAAACTATTGAGTTCTCTTGGATTTCCTTGGTACATAAAATTGACCAGGTTTTGATAGGTCGCTTTAAATTTGTCAATTGGTTCTCTGGCAGGTGAATTTACCAGCTTGTCTTTAAAAGTATTTGTAAATTTGAGTTTTCTAGGTTCTTTTTCTTTTTCTAAAAAACTTGAACTTGATTTTTCAATAGATTTTCCTTTAGAAGATTCTGGGTATTGATGGATATCAAGTACCTTGAGAATTTCTACCTTGGTCTTTATAAAATATTCGGAAAAACTTTCCATCTTGGAGTCGATTTTGACGAAGTATTCATCAATTTTGGAAGCCATCAAATGGAATTGATGATTTATTTCATCCAACTTGTCGGATATCACCTTCTTTTGGTCTTCTCGTAGTTGACTATCCATTTGGTCTTGATAACTGATCAGCAAAACAATTGTTAATACCTTTTATATATTCTACTTTGAAAGTAAAAGGACTTACCTTCATTTGCCATCTGATTCTTCTTCGATTGACAATGTTATCTTTTATTTTATTTTCTAAAAAGGCTTTAACTTGAGTGTTATCAGTTTTAATAATAAAAATCTTTCTAGCCAACCATATTCTAAAAGCTTCTATTGTATTTATGACAGCTAAAACTTCCTTTTCATTGATATCATAATTTAATTCTGATCCTTTTAAAGTCCCTGAAGTATATCTTAGAATAATATCATCGCTTTGTCTCCTTAACACTGCTCCCCAGTATTTGTCTGAAGCGTCAGTCTCGATATAAAGTTCATCTTCCTCTTTTGGTAATGGTAATCTTTCTAGATTTTTTACTTGTAGCTTGATCTGCTGTACATGTCTTGTGTCTTCCTCAGTCCATTCATAGATTTTCCCTTTCTTAACCTTTTGTTGTAACTTACTTTTTAATTTTGCACAGTTTTTAATAAATTGTGATGCATAGTTAATATGTCCTAAAAAGGATTGGATTTGCTTTATATTTTCTAATTGGTCGGGAAATTCTAGAATCTTTTCGGAAATATGGGACTGAAGCTCAATTATCCCTTTATCTATAATTAGGCCTAAGTAATCGATTCTCTCTTTCGCGATTTCTGCCTTTTTCTTGCTTAGAACTAAACCATTTTCGTATGATCTTGTAGCAAAGATAAATAGGTGTTTATTATGTTCTTCTATATCTTTGCTATATATAAGGATATCATCTATATATATAATAATGAATTTGTGACAATCTTTAAAAATCTTATCCAACCTTTCTTGGATTTAAAAATCTTCTCTGGGTGATCCATTCTTCATCAATTTTGGGTACTTCTTCTTTGTTTGTATATTCTTGTGCCCCTATTTCTTCATCATTAAGAGTACCTATCTTGACAAAGTATACTGCGTCACCTTCTTGGTCTGGGCTTGCTGTATAGATCTTGACGAATATTGTTCTTTGTGGATTAACTCCCTTAATGTATCCTTTTATTCCCGTAACAAAATGTTCAGAAAAATGTTTCAACTTGGATAAATCATTTGTTTGATCAATATATATTGAATCTATGAAACCAAATCTTAAAAGATCAGTGAGAAGAGTAACATCCTCCCAATCATCTAAGATTATCATCGCTCTTGGATATATTCCTTTATACTCAATAATGAAACTATTGAGTTCTCTTGGATTTCCTTGGTACATAAAATTGACCAGGTTTTGATAGGTCGCTTTAAATTTGTCAATTGGTTCTCTGGCAGGTGAATTTACCAGCTTGTCTTTAAAAGTATTTGTAAATTTGAGTTTTGTAGGTTCTTTTTCTTTTTCTAAAAAACTTGAACTTGATTTTTCAATAGATTTTCCTTTAGAAGATTCTGGGTATTGATGGATATCAAGTACCTTGAGAATTTCTACCTTGGTCTTTATAAAATATTCGGAAAAACTTTCCATCTTGGAGTCGATTTTGACGAAGTATTCATCAATTTTGATCGACAAAAGCTAGAAAAGTTTTTGATCGACAAAAGCCTTTCAAGACAAAAATTATAAATGATTTTGATCGACAAAAGCTAGAAAATCCTACGCTAGGAGCCAGAATTTGGTTTACTCAAAAAATGATTACAGAATATTGCTTACAAGCAAAAGATCAAAGACAGATATACAGATATCAAAAGAAAAGTCTATGTTGCCCTAAAAATAACCAAATAGGTCAATATGGTTGTTATAAAACCCAAAACTATAATAAATATAAAAAGAGAAAAAAGCATTGGAAGTTTAGAAAATCAAGACATGGTTTTAAAAGTGGAGATAAACCCTATAAGAGAAATTTTAGAAGAAAATGGTTTAAGAGAGAAAAATATAAGAAAAAGGGTTATAACAGGGCGGTTATAACCCTTTTTCTTATATTTTTCTCTCTTAAAGATTGGATAAGATTTTTAAAGATTGGATAAGATTTTTAAAGATTGTCACAAATTCATGATTATATATATAGATGATATCCTTATATATAGCAAAGATATAGAAGAACATAATAAACACCTATTTATCTTTGCTACAAGATCATACGAAAATGGTTTAGTTCTAAGCAAGAAAAAGGCAGAAATCGCGAAAGAGAGAATCGATTACTTAGGCCTAATTATAGATAAAGGGATAATTGAGCTTCAGTCCCATATTTCCGAAAAGATTCTAGAATTTCCCGACGAATTAGAAAATATAAAGCAAATCCAATCCTTTTTAGGACATATTAACTATGCATCACAATTTATTAAAAACTGTGCAAAATTAAAAAGTAAGTTACAACAAAAGGTTAAGAAAGGGAAAATCTATGAATGGACTGAGGAAGACACAAGACATGTACAGCAGATCAAGCTACAGGTAAAAAATCTAGAAAGATTACCATTACCAAAAGAGGAAGATGAACTTTATATCGAGACTGACGCTTCAGACAAATACTGGGGAGCAGTGTTAAAGAGACAAACAACAACAACAACAACAACAACAACAACAACAACAACAACAACAACAACAACAACAACAACAACAACAACAACAACAACAACAACAACAACAACAACAACAACAACAACAACAACAACAACAACAAAACAACAACAACAACAACAACAACAACAACAACAACAACAACAACAACAACAACAACAACAACAACAACAACAACAACAACAACAACAACAACAACAACAACAACAACAACAACAACAACAACAACAACAACAACAACAACAACAACAACAACAACAACAACAACAACAACAACAACAACAACAACAACAACAACAACAACAACAACAACAACAACAACAACAACAACAACAACAACAACAACAACAACAACAACAACAACAACAACAACAACAACAACAACAACAACAACAACAACAACAACAACAACAACAACAACAACAACAAAAATAAAAGTATTTCCAATAAGTAGGGTCAACTATATGGATCAAACAAAATCATTGTGTTCAACCAAAATAAATGCCATAAAAGACAATAATGCACAACATTGATGGGTTTGATGCAAGGTAATCAAAACCGGACCAGACCGGCCGGTTCGACCGGTTGAACCGGGAACCGGACCCCTGTCCGGTCCAGTTAGACCCCAGAACCGGATGGCCAAAGAACCGGTTGAAAAACCGGAAAACCGGTCAAGAACCGGCAAAACCGGCCAGAACCGGTCAAGAACCGGCCAGAAACCGGTTCTGAGAAATGACTTTTTTTATTTTTTTTTTATTTTTTTTATTTTTTTTTATTTTTTTTAACTGAAATAAAAAAAATTAAACTATTTTTTGTAAAACAAAATGAGTGTCAGGGCTCTATTTATATATTTTATATATTATGAAAGCCAAGAATCTCACTTATATTTTGCTGTGCACACTCTAGCTCTATTTATAGAGAAACATAGCTCATTCTTCTTATTTGCCATCCGATGTGGGACTAGATATTCACCTTTCAACAACATTAGCTTCATTGTTTGCAATTTTCTTACATGATGTGATCTTTTCTAAATAAAGCGACATTAGATTCTTTCTAAATAATGAATTAAAATATATATATTTTAAACATGTCAAACTTTGAGTTTTTTTATACCTACCAATTTTATGTGTAACTTTAACTAATGACTTGGATATTATATTGTTGAGCCTAAGTTAAGCATAATTTAATTGTTTGTGGTGTGAAATTTTGGGTATTATGGTTTTTTATCCTTTATATATTGTAATAAAAATATTAAATAATATATTTAATTAATTCCGGTTGAACCCCCGGTTCAACCGGTTGAACCCAAGAACCCCTGAACCGCCACCTCTTCCGGTTCAATGTCCGGTCCGGTTTTGATTACCTTGGTTTGATGCTAAATGCAGGTGTGGTTTGATGCTCCTCTGGCATACAATTCTTTGGGGGTTATCTCAGATCTGAGAAATTCTTGCATTTTCTCTCGAGGTGTACCAGATTTTAGGAAATTCTTTGATAGGATTTTATCTTTAGCCTCGCGTTGGTACCTGACTAGGAGAAATTTTCCTCCTTGTCTTTTTTATGAGTGGTTTGTGAATCCTATTGGTTGTTTATCTAGGAGAAGAGTTGAAGTACCAGTTTTCTTTTTGGTATTCCTAAAGGTGTTTTAGTATCGACAATGACAAGGAAAAAAGGCAATGCTATCTAAAAGAAGAGTTGGAGTACTTTATGAGCAAAAGCAAAGGAGGACTAAATATGTTCTGACAAAGACAATAATGCACAACATTGAGATAGCATTACTTAGAATAAACTAAATAACCTTGGTCTGTGGTGTTATAGGGCAAGATAAGCCCATTCTTGTTTCCTGCAAAAAATGGTAAACTCATAAGGTCCCATAAATGAAAATGAAAATCAATAAAGAGGTGTTATTGGCGTTAACATCTGTAATTGAATAAATAGGAAGACTGAGGAGCCTTGATATGTATATAGTTCAAAGCAAGAAGTGATATTCTTAATATTTAAAAAGAAAAAAAGCAGAGACAACTTTTACCGACACAAAGAGGACCAACAAAACAACTGTTATTGATGAATTGGGATACGATCTTGTAATTTAGACTCAAATTCCCTGAAACAAACAGCACCAAAATTGATAGATATAAAGAATTAGAATTAGAATGACAATTCCAACCCCAAAAATATACATTAAGCTAGTAGACAAAAGTAAAAAAATAAAAAAACCTGTAGTAATTCCTGGAAAGTCCATCACCAAGGAAACAATAAGCATTGGTAAGTTTACAATACACACCATGGGGATGTGATCGTGGTGGCATTTGTAAGTCTACAAAACACTCCATGGTGATGTGATCCTGCATGTAGGGATGACAATTGAGTTCATCCCCATCGAGCACCTGCAAAAATTTCCCACAACGGGGAGCTTGGGGAGGAGATTCTGGCTTTGGTAAGTATAGAAAACACTCCATGGTGATGTGATCCTGCAGGAAACACATAATAATTGATAGTTGATTGAGTTCATTGTATTATTATTTAAGAGAAAACAAATCCTCTTCCAAAAATTATGTGTGTGAGCAGTGACTGAGATGTATATGTTTGACTTACTATTAGTGTTTTTTTTAAAAAAGACCTACATAACTGAGATTACAGAAATTTTTGACCCAAATACTGAGCTGTGAATACTGCGAGACAGAGAAGAATGAGAGTGTATGTTATGTTACTAGGGTTCAATATTCTGTTTTGGGCCATTAGAGCAAAAATCAGAGCCAGTAAATGTAAAGAGGAAATACACCGTTCGATTTGAAGCAAAGACGCTTCGATTACCAAATAATAATCAGATTAAAAGCAAAAAGTACAGTGAATGCTTTCGTTCTTCATAATTATAAGCCTTAAATATGTTTTAGGCCCTTGCAAATATAGGGTGTTTTGGTTTAAGCCCCTGCAAAAAAAAATTTGTTAAAAGCCCTTGCAAAATGAAATATTTTGTTATAAGCCCTTTTCAACATATCCAGCAATCATAGCATTCCATGTATAGGCTAACATTTTAGTCATAGAAGGGCTTATAACAAAATATGTCATTTTGCAAGGGCTTTTAACAAAAAAAAAATTTGCAGGGGCTTAAACCAAAACACCCTATATTTGCAGGGGCTTAAAACATATTTAAGCCTAATTATAATAAATAAACCGTCCTAAAAACACTAATATCAAAGAAGCGATTATAGTACGAAAAAGAACCTAAAAGCAGAGGGGAAATACAACATCACAATCACAACATTTCAAAATCACAAAACCCTAAGAAAAATCGAAAACAAAAGAAACGAGAAAGCATTACGATAAGAAAAATGAAAACAACAAATGCAGTGTTTGATCGTCGTCACAGAGACAAACCAAAGATAGGGACTGTGTAACAGGGTAAACGTAGGAATTTACTATTTACTATTTGCCTTAAAATGTACTAGTGTTTAGTACTTGTTGCACTTCTCATTTTAGTACTAGTGTGTAGTACACTTTCCTGGAATATTCCCTCAATGATTGTTTTCTCATGTGGCTATATAACCACCCAATCATTAATGAAAGAGATCATCAATCATTACACAATTAAATTCCTTCTCTTATATTCTCTCAATTTAAGGATAATACTTATCCTGGATTTATCTTAGATTCATCTTCTCCGGGCACCATTCCACCATTGGAGCCCCTAGAATGAGTCCATGACTGTTCCGGTTTATCCCTTACAGTCGGAACCGTCCCAACTGGTATCAAAGCATCGACTTGGTGCTCTGCTTCCATGGAAGAAATGCTGCGAAATCAGATTGGGAACGCAATGGGGTTTCCAAAGTTCAATGGTTTTCAAGTTCATGAATGGCTACACAAGTGTCAGGAGTTCTTCTTTCTGAACAACACTCCCCTTGAAGCTAAGGTGAGGCTAGTTGTCCATAACTTAGAGGGACTTGCTCTACAATGGCACTTAAATTACATGAGGTTAAGGTACCATTTCGATCGCCACTGGTATGAGTATATTGCTGATCTCTATCATCGCTTTGGAGGTTCATGGGAAGGGGAGCAGCACTCTTATGCTCAAGAAAATCAACTAAGAAGCGTGAGAAATTACCAGATTCAATGTCTTCTCTCTAAGATCCAAGCTAATGTGTGCAGCAAGGTTTGTGACCAATTTGCGATTCCACTGAGTTGCCAGAAAGCATCGGTGCGTACACAGAAAACCCCTATTTCAGCTCGAAGCTACAAACAAACAAGAGTTTCTGAAATTGAAGTCATCAGATCTGAAGGATCAAGGGTTAATGCTGAGAAAAAAGAGAAACTAGAAGAAGAAGGTCAGAAGCTGAACTGTAATTCCCCAATCGAATCCCTAACAAGTGTTCTAGCAATTTCTTCACTCCACGGGGGTTCCGATCAATCGATCGGTGTTGATGAAACAGAGAAATCGCATGATGAAGAGAATTACGACGCCGGCAGAGCGACAACATCAGCGTTCCCATCACTGACGTTTCCACCTTGTACGATTGACTCTCATTCGCGATTATGCTTCAATTTCACTCTACAACAGTTCGTTTCGTTCGCGCCGGCAGCCACAGTGCCATTTGATGTACAACGGTCTTGCTTAAGTGAGGTGAGGTTTGCGCAGCTCTCTCTTAGTTCAATTCTGTTCAACAACACCAAATGCTTCGATCCCGGGGGACAGGTAACGCTCTCGTTCGCGTCAAATGTATCACAGGCTACTGCACTTGGTTCGTTTGTAATTTTGTCATCAAAACTTTCTGGGAGGAACGTTTTTCCTTTGAAGCTCCATAATCTTTTCATTAATTCTGCATTTTCTATTAATTCTAAAGAGGGTGTAATTGTTGGCCTTGTATTTCTGAATTTGGTTTCTGATGATGTTGTCTTCTCTCCTCTTGATGATATTAATTTTTACGGTGGTGGAGTAGCCAATTCTAATGTATATGCGAAGGTCAAGTTTCTATCGGTTGACCACCACATGTTTGTTGAAAGGTTGCTCAGTAACTATTTCTATAAGGGGAAGGGCACTCTGCAAAACAAGGAGGCAGCGGAATTTATGTTTGCTGCGTACATCCATAACTTTCTCATGGTTGTGGGTAATGACATGCCTTTGTCAGTATCCATTGTTGAAGGTAATCACACTATCACTAAGAACCTACCTATGATTGATTTTGAGAAGTTCAACCCAACACATCTAGAGCAAGATGAATGGTTGATAATCTGGAATTCCTCTTCCATGAAACATGCACAAGTGTCGCTACTAATTGAACGGTTAAGTTTCGCATATGCTAATGTCTCAATCTTTGGTTATGCAAGTTTCGATTACGGTGGTAAAGTGAATTCTAATGATGAGATTGCTCTTAAATGGGCTCATACTTATGGAGGGGTAAATACTATTTTGGTTTTTAGTGAGACGAATACTCAATACACTACATTACCATACTTACTTGATGACTTCCGAAAATCCTGCTATACACTTGAGGCTGTCAGTAGGACAGGTTCTATAGAAACAAAAGAGCTTGTTTGTTTTGCTCCAATTGACATTGTTAGTAAAACTTTGGAGGGGATAAATCTTTTGAAAACTTCACCCATGAGAGATGTGGAGGTCTTTGTGTTACTGTTGCAACCTCCTAGAATTGGTTTCCATGTTATTATATCATGTAAAGGTTTTAAAATTGGAGTCATAGCAAGCATGATGGCTTTGCTTGAAGCCATTGCAATTGGAAGAACATTTTCATCTATGCAGGACTGTCTTTCTCTATGTGCCTGCCAGTCTCAAACAGTGTCCATGATAGGGTATGTCCAAGGCTATTCATTAGATATAATTAGTCTTGTTGAACACCTTGGTACAAAAAAATCTCACAATGTTCTAGTGGCACCTAATAAACCTTACGAGGATATGATCAAAGGCATATTAGCTATATATTGCAAGCTTGCAGAATCTCCCAAGGCACATTATTGCATATCAGTGAGTGCTTCTTCCATTGGAGATCAAGGTGTCCTTGAATCCTTATACATTGAAAGGATTGTCAAACACATTAAAAAGTTTGACAGGTATATAATTGTGATCACCTTTTATGTTGCTGCACTTTCTAGAGAAATTGGAACAACTAATCAACTTGTGGCTTCTCTATCCCTTGGTGATGAGTTATTTGGTGCACCTTTTGTAAAACACAAAGAACATTCTTGGGCTCTATATAGCCGTTGTTTAGATGTTGCAATATTGCAGAGGAGGCAAATTGAATGTGGTAGTGTTCGGCTTAATCACCTTATTCGCAACTGCACTATAATAGTGGGAACAAGAGCTGATGAACTGCCGGTGGACAACAACCACAAATCTGCTGCTGCCCCCAGACTTTGGCTATTTTGCACCAATGAAAAATATGTAGCCGTCTTGCACAGGAAAATGATTCAAAGAGGAAGTGTTCGAGCTGCTAAGATCTTGACCAAATGGAAGATTTTACCTCTAAAACATGGTACTTGGAAATATTCATCCTTGAGGATAAGGATGTTTGAAAGGGGGGAGTATTGTAACAGGGTAAATGTAGGAATTTACTATTTGCCTTAAAATGTACTAGTGTTTAGTACTTGTTGCACTTCTCATTTTAGTACTAGTGTGTAGTACACTTTCCTGGAATATTCCCTCAATGATTGTATTCTCATGTGGCTATATAACCACCCAATCATTAATGAAAGAGATCATCAATCATTACACAATTAAATTCCTTCTCTTATATTCTCTCAATTTAAGGATAATACTTATCCTGGATTTATCTTAGATTCATCTTCTCCGGGCACCATTCCACCATTGGAGCCCCTAGAATGAGTCCATGACTGTCCCGGTTTATCCCTTACAGTCGGAACCGTCACAGAGTGAGAATGAAAGCACGTAGAACGAAGACTAACGTAGTGAGAACGAGAGAGCTCGGTATTCTTCGTTCACCTGAAAAGCGCTGAAAACTTAAGACGTACTGAAGAGAGAGGCTGCGACGAAAAGGAAGTTTCGGCGCTGAAATGTACCACCACCAGCATCAATTTCTAAAAAGATCGTAACAGGCTTACAGCAGCGGATCCTAAACTTGGTGCCCAAGTTAAAATTTAAATCCAAAAAAAAATTGTATCCACTTTTACCCTCTTCAATTTTCACCGGTGGTAGCAAGAGTAAAATTTTTTGCGAATTAACTTCTCGGAATTACAAGTATTTTTTCTACTTTTTCAGATATTAGATTTTCAATTTTTCCCAAATTTTTCTAATTTTTTTATTTTGCTTTTGGAATGTTCAATTGGGGTAGTCTAATTAGGTGTGTTGGGTTAGCATGTCAGGTTGAGCTTTGATAGCTCCACAATAAATTGTAGGCAGTTTTTTTTACCCCATACCCCCTCAAATTGACCAAACGAACCAAAATACTCCTAAAAAAATGTTAAAAAATGAATTCATTCATCATTCCATGATATTTTCGAAAATACCTCTTGAGGTATTTTCTGAATTCCCTGGAAATTAACCTTCCAAAAATACCGTAAAAAATGACTTCCAGAAATACCTCTTTTTGAGATATTTCCGGAAAACCCATATTTCTGCCTTCCGAAAATATGTGTATTTCCGGAAATTTTTAAAAAATATTTTTTTTCACGAAAAATTAGGGCACTACTAGAAAAGTTGACTTTAGTGAGGAATTTTAGAGAGGGATAACTATCTCTCACTATTAGTGAGGGATTTAGCTACGAAAATAAGTAATCAGCCCTGATTTACGTTTGTAACGAATTTAGAGACAGAAAAATATCCCTCTCAAAACATTCCGTCTCTAAATTCGTCACAAAATATCAAAAAGCTGTTTAGAGACGGATGTAGAGATGAAAAGGCATCCCTCTCTATTAGTGAGGAAATACTAATTCCTCGCTAACCCAAAATTTTGTCAGCTCTCCAATATTCCACTTCCCTCTCTTTTCAATTTTATTTCCCTCACTCACTAATAATAATATTTAGTAATTATTGCTGTTGACACTTCTGCGTGAAACCCTCCCCTGCGTGAAACCGTCACCATCACCATGGCTTCCCCCTCTTCTGCGTAACCCTCCTCTTCTGCGCCACTCACCACAACCACACCACAACCCTCACCTCCACCACTCACCATTCACCAAAACCGTAACCATCACCAGACACCAAAACCCTAATTTTTGTGAAGTTGCGATCTCCTCTTCTGTGCTGGGCAAAGTTGCGTATTCCATATCACCAAAACTGAAGGTTTCTCTTCCTAGTCCTCTCCTCTTCTACGCGAAACTTTCAAGCAAGGGAGAGTCAGTTTTCGCCCTCTTTCCCTTTTCCCCCATATCTCCATTTTTCCTCTCTCTGTTAGTTTGTATTTTTTAATTTGTTTTTCCTCTTCTTTCAAACAAGATTCAGAGGAAGATTGCTGGTGAGGAATGCTTTCAACCTTACCATTTTGAAAGGAAGCCATCTCTTCACAGCAAAGGTATCACTTTTCCTCCTTCTATGATGTTGTGATCAATGGATAAATTAGGGTTTCTTGTTTTATCAAAAAAATTGATTAATGGATAAATTGTTAAGAACCCTTTCTTTAAGAGTATGTTCGGAATTGGAAAACCTGAAAAAAAAAAACTTGTTTGAGTTTTATATATGCTCCTGTTTGGAATTCAGTTTGGGTTAGCCTTCAATTCAATTTATTTTTAGAAGAATTTCAATGAAAAATTCAAATCCCGTTAGATTTGGTAGGATTTGAGAATTGGGAATTCATTTAAAAAGAGTTTCTTACCCTTTGGCTGTGTTTAAGAAGCTCAATTAGCTACCTTAAAAACTTGTTTGACTAAAGTGACACAAGGATTTGACTCTTTTGAGGATTGATCATAGATTAGAGATGTGTCTAATGTGTTATTACCTGATTTCCAAATCCATACCAACGCCGAGCATAACCCGGCCAATGATCAGCATTGCTAGGTTAACAGCTGAATCATTCAGAGCAGATCCGATAAGAAAGCTGGTACCGCCGCCTATGATACTTGCCCGACGTCCATACTTTATTGTAATTGGAGAAGCCACCAGGGTTGCAACTAAACCAGCAATGTATAGAGAAGAGGTAAATGCTGCAAGGCCCTGATTGTCATATTTGCAGTAGTTGTTTTCATGTGTGCATTTTTTGTCTGTATACTTGAGGGAAGAATTCTTTAAGAAAGTCATCCATGGAAGTAACCCCACCTGATAAGTGATAACCATAAAACATGCATCAGAATTTTTTTGAACATAATTGTTGAAGAATTATTGGTTTATGGTCAAGGAAAGACTAACAACAATAAACTAATACGTATATAGGATGTAAGGTGCACAAATTATATTACAGTTGCAGGGTCAAGGAAAGGCTAACTAAATAAATTTTGGAGTACTGATCAAAAATAAATAAATTTGGAGTTCAATTTAGATAATGGGTTTATAAATTATTTGATGGCATCAATCAATAACCTAAACAGTGTTGTCAAATTGCAGCTCTAGCGGTGCTATAGCATAGCGGAATTTGAACCAAGCGCTACTGTCCACGACGATCTGTGACATGTCGATCAGTGTTATCAATTAGTGGCTATAGCATAGTAGAATTTTAACAAAACCGCTATTAGCAGTCTGCAATTGACAACACTGGCACAAAAGGTTTCCTGCCATGATTGATGCTCACTTGGGGAGAAAAACTCTCCAGCCACCATTTATTTTCTTTTCACAAAAACTAAAATTGAAATTTTACCACCAAGAATTGGCCAATAACAAGGCATTCTATTGTCAGTTATAGGCGGGAAGGGTAGTGAATGGATTTGCATAGTAGCATTAGCAAACTGAACGATGGGTTAAAAAAATGTTGGGGTGTAACTTCAGTGCAGCTAGGAAGCCAAACCCAGGATATTTGTTTTTATCTTCTTCGTAATGAAACCTAAACCCAAAGAAGTTTTTAACTACACTGTTTGAGAAGATAATTGGGAATCACAACATCTAGTCCTAGAATCAGGAAAAGGAGGCTATAAAACTTGGATTTCAAAATTAATAAAGAATGCATACATAACAGAAGAAAAATGGCATGAATGTTATGTAATATGTATCTGTATGCAATTTTAGAATTTGAATTCCTTAATCAAAATATATTGTTGGATATGCAACCAGTTTGAGCTTTCCATCACAACAAGTTTCACTAATAGCTGCAAGTAATCTTTGTTTTCTCTCAGTAATAATTAGCTGCAAGTAATCTTTGTTTTTCCCTCAGTAATAATAAGGGTAACATGGAAAACATAAAAGCATAGAAATTCTGGTTTAGAGAATGGACCTGAAATCCTAATATCATAGTGTTGTGCGAAAAGGTGATGTGCAAGTATACACAATCGCAACAAGTAATATATTGATAAGTAAAGTTCGTTCCCACAGGGATTGGAATTAATCTATGAAGTTTAAGTGATTAGAAGCTTAGTGAAAAGAATTAAGTAACAAGTAAAGGTGAAGAGTTGTAAACATCATAAGTTGTGATAAAACAGTATTAAGTTTGAAGTAATTAAAGGTGGGTTGATAGCTCAATAGTATGTAAGTTCCCAAGAGTAATGTTCATATCATATTAGACGCTGTAGCGTTAAGCGCTGTAGCGCTTAAGAATCCGGAGACGCTGTAGCGCCTTGGTGGCGTGCCTTTCAGTCACTTTCGTCAGGGCTATGTTACAAGACTCCTATGTCTAGGCTCTAAATAAGTTTTACCCCTGTATATTAAGATCTTACAACATTTGCCTTATGAACTATTACTCCCCTATGTCTAGAGTTAAGTAGTGCTTCCTTTAAATGTCTTTAAAGGGTTTTCATTCATATCATTCCTTGAGTTCTCTTTGTGAACCATGTCTGTATCCACAAAGTTACCTTGTTTTAGTTGATCATTCCCAAACCAAGATTGAAAGTATTATGACACAAGGAATAAAACACAAACATCATAATATTATACAAAAGTTACTCAAGGTTCATTTCATACCAAGAACAATCCAACTACAACAAAGTTAGCTCATCACAAGTTCCATCAACATAATACACTTAGAGAGTATGTATTACCGTATAAAGACAAGAGAAGAGTGGTTGCAAAAGATGCACTCCAATGATCCCAAGTAGCATACAAGAGATGAAGTTGAGGCGTGAGCAAAACCTTGAATGAAGACTAGAAAATTATGCTAAAAATAAAAGCTTAAAAAATAGTGCATCAATGGAGAATAGCTACTACGTATGCGTGTAGTTCTTCTTCCAAGTTACAACAACTTGTCTACGTATGTTACCTTCTTGAGAGGCAATCTTAATTAATCTAATTAATATCTAAGTCTTAATAGAATAATAATATTACATGATGATTATTAGACTTAGATATTATCCTTAAAGCACTTTACAAAAAGTGGTAATGATGGAATACAACAACTATCACATGGGTTCCATTTAGGAGGCGCCAAGTGTAATTTAGCATCCACTTGAAAGTCAACAATTCCAGCTGAGAGGAAGAGATAAGGGTGGTGACTCATCATGTCCTCAAGTGGCCACACAAATATCTCAATGGTCAGCCGTCATATAACGCTGTAGCGTCTCGTAGATAGCACACCGCTGCAGCGCTAAAGAAAAACATCAAACATATTCACAAAGGCATTGACTATGCCCAAGGTTTCAGGGAATTAACTTATAACCTATATTTATCCTAATATTCATATATTCACCTATTTAAGTACTAAGCTTACTTGAGAAGTAAGCTTAATTTAAGTATTACGAGCATAAATAACCTATATAAAATAGGGTTATCACACCCCCAAACTTAAACCATTGCTTGTCCCCAAGTAATGACACTTGAACAAGACAAAAATGCTCATATAACTAGCTGCAGCTTTTAAATTAAACAGAATTTATGCAAAAGCTAATTTTTTATCATTTTCACACACCATAGTGGTCCACAATTCAAATAGAATCATTACTGCTCAGTTGTGAGTGTGTGATATCAAAGCTTAACTTAGTTCCTAGCTAATTTCAGAATTTCTCCAAGGCTTGGGAAGAATGGATTTCTTTTGGGTTAGGCAAAGAATGTTTTCAAAAAGAAGAGTGGAATAACAATTTCACACAAGATTTGAGGGGCTTCAAAGCACAGCAAAGGGCTTAAATTAGGCATTTTTCAGAATATTGGTCAGTGCATAAACTTCTGGTTTGGTGATCATACGCTGTAGCGCTTCAAAGTCCATAGACGCTGTAGCGCTAGATTTTAATGATTAAAACTAGATGCTATCTTCATTACTGAGCTCCTTATTTGCATTTTCTTTTTATGCTTTTTGGAACAGCTCAGCAATTTATTTAAGATATTTTGCAACTTTTTCAAGACCACATTCATTTTTATTCTTCATTTTGCAAAGACCAATTTATCATCTTTTGTTCCTAGCCTTAACATAACTGATGCACCCCCAAACTTAGCTTTTAAAATAACTCTCAATTTTTAATGAAAACTTGACTAACCATTGGTTATCCAAAACATAACTTCATCCTTAGATTACTCCTAGCTAACTAGGTTCTTTACTAAGCTTGGATTTTGTGTAAAAGCAGCAATAAGATCAATTCATTGTTTACACAATGCTGCCTTACGCAAAAATTCTTTATTTAAATTTAGCCATATGAATCAGCTTTTGCTTACTAAGAAATTTAAAACATGCAGCTAATCATACTTTCCATTCAAGCATACAAAATATTCAAAAACATGCAACACATGCAAAATATGGCATAATTATACTAAATATTTAAAAACATCATTGTACTTAATTTAAAAACACTGTTAACCATAAGGTCCTCCTCCAGAAATTAAATTCAGCAGTGTCCTCACTGCTTGCTTGACAAGAAAGGGAGAGGCCTTAGAACAACAACAAAATAAGGTACAAAATACATAACTGGCATAAGAAGCCAACAATTCTTGCCTTATTAGGCCTTCTTGAGCCTCTTACTGGCTCTTGAAAGTGCTGGGGCTCCTTTTGTTGCCTTCTTCTTCTTTGGCTGAGGTGGAGCAGTGCTTTCAGCCGCTACAGCGGTTGGCGCTGCAGCGCTTACTTCTTGAACTGCTGCCGCTGCAGCGTCTGATTCCTGCTCTGCTTCTTCCTCTTCTGTTTGCTCTGGCTCCTCTTCTTCCTCCTGTTCTTCCAGCACTGGCTCTGTTTCATCCTGCATATTGACCAGCTCCTCAGCAGCCTCTTTTTCAGATTCCTCCTCTGTCAGATTTACCTCAGGTAATGGGTCACTAGGTACTGCAGACATAGTTGCTGCAGCACCTACTGGCTGAATACCTTCTTCTGGGTACTCAGCCAGTTTGACACCTGGGTTTCTTCTAGGCTTTATGTATGACTGATAAATTTTCTTGAGCTGCTCAGTGGGTTTTTCTTTTGTTACTGGCTGCTTTGGTTCAGGCTTCTTTGGTGTTACTTGCTTGGCAGTTGTTTTCTTAGGTGTTGGTTTGGTTGGTTCAGGGATGGTGGTGGGGGTTGATGGTGGATTGGCTGTTTTGGCAGGGGGGGTTTTTGGTTTCTTTGGGCTTGGGGTTGGATCACACTGTATTTCTTCAGCTTGCTCCTCTTCTTCACTCCCAGATTCTTCTTCAGTATCACTCTCCTCTCCTGATGATTCTTCATCATCCTGCTTTTCCATCTCTTTCATAACTGCAATAGTTTCTTCTTCATCTTCCTCACTAATGTTTTCAATGTCATCAGAATCCAGGCTTTCCTCCTCTACTACAGCTTTTTCCACTTTCTTGGCTGGGCTAGGCTTTGTTTTCTTTGCTGGACTAGCCTTTGCTTTCTTTGATGGACTAGCCACAACCTTTTTCTTTTCTGCCCTAACTCCCTTTTTAACTTGCTTTTTACTTGGCTCTTCTTCCAGCAGCCAATCAGGGAATTGAGGAGGGGAAATTGATGTTTTTCCTTTGGATATTTGAGCATACAATGCTTTTTCCCAGTCAAATTTTTCTCTCACAAATTTGCAGAGGACCTGCTGCTTCAGCTCTAAGCGCTGTAGCGCTTGAGAGTCAGAAGATGCTGCAGCGGCAGGTTTCTGCTTAACTTTGAAAATGCAAGGAAATGCCCCAAGAGGGGATCTTCTTTCTTCTTTCATTTCTACTTCTACATCAGCCTCCAAACACAACTCAGTAATTAAACAAGGAAAATATAAGTTACCTCCCTTTTTAACTCTGCACTTCTCTATCTCTCTTGATATAAATCTACCCACGTCTATCTTTTCTCCAAGCATTATTGCATCTATGACGATGAGTCTTTATTTTTCCACAAATGTTGTGTGAGATGTAGGCAGTAGGGAGTGTTTGATGAAACTACACCACAGATTTGCTTCTTCACACAGATAGGCTTTTTTAATTTTGTATTCAGCTCCAAATTTGTCCCAAGTTGCTCCTTCCACACAAATCCTTCTTCGAACAGCTTCCATTTCTCCGTCTCCCCAGTTCATCACTTTAGTTTCCAGCGCTTTTCCATGATAGCCCAGATGGAAGATATCATTGATTGTTCTGTTGTTGAAGTTTACAGTTTCTCCTCTCACCAGTGAATGGGTTTGAGGTTTTCCCTCCTTAGGTTCTTCAATGCCAGAATAGAACTCCCGTACCAAGGACGTCATGTAATCTTTGCGATGCTTAATGAAGCCCTCCCATCCCAACGCTGTGACAGCGGTTGAAAACGCCTCAGGAGCACTTTCTGTCTTGAATCCTCTTTCAGCTATGAAATCCATCTTCCGAAACCTCTGAGGATCTTGAGTTGCCTTAGCCATGGTGTTTTTGGTAGGATTTGAGGGTTCTGGTTTCTTAGTAGCTCCCTTACCAGATCGTTTGAGGGCGGCTTGTTTCTTTGTCATGGTTGGTTAAGAGCTTTGCGTATTTGTTTCTGGGTGTTTTGGGAAATGTTGGTGTGTGTTGGGACGAAGGAAGAAGAAGGAATGGAAGTTATGAGTGGTGAGTGTAACGGTTGCGAGCAGTTTCAGAGATTTAGGAAAGAGAAAGAGAAAAGAAAATGGTGGCGTGGGGAGTTGTGGATATTAAAGTTACAGTTTTGTGAGTGAAGTGGGAGAGAGAAGATGAAACTGTTGATTTGACAATTGCAGGTGAGTAGGTGCACGTGCTTGTCAGGCTAGGGATGGCGGTACAGTGCCAGCTCACCCGGAGCAAGATCTTTTTTTTTGTTTGACCACACCCAGCCCTGATTCTAAGATAAGCGCTATAGCGCCGTTGTTATAAGCAACCGCTACAGCGTTTGTCTTAATTTCCTGGATAAAAAATAAACATAAAAATTTTGTTAGAATGCTTGGGGTGCCTCCCAATAGCGCTTGCTTTTAAAGTCTGCAGCCAGACTTTCTCTTTCAAATTAGAGATCTTTAAGCTCAATTGTGGTTTTGTCCCTTACCACATTTTCACCAAAATATTGTTTAACCCTTTGGCCATTCACCTTGAAGGTGGTATTTGTGGTTACATCATAGAGGTCCACAGCCCCATGGCTATATATTTTTATTAATTGAAAAGGGCCTGACCACCTAGATTTTAACTTTCCAGGAAACAATCTTAACCTGGAGTTGTAAAGCAATACCTGTCCTCCTTCAGTGAGATATCTTTTTATCAGTTTTTGATCATGCCATACTTTGGTTTTTTCTTTATAGATTGCTGCATTCTCATAAGCAAAATGCCTAAGTTCTTCCAATTCATTCAGTTGCAGCAATCTAGCATCTCCTGCTTTCTTGTAGTCAAAATTGAGTTTTTTTAGAGCCCAATGGGCCTTGTGTTGAAGTTCAATTGGTAGGTGACAGGACTTCCCATAAACCAACCTATAGGGAGACATCCCCAGAGGTGTTTTATAAGCTGTTCTGTAGGCCCATAAAGCATCATCTAGATGTATTGACCATTCTTTCCTTGAAGGCCCTACCATCTTTTCCAACATTCTTTTTATTTCTCTATTTGACAATTCAGTTTGACACTAGTTTGTGGATGATAAGCAGTTGCTATTTTATGTTTGACTCCATATTTAGCCAATAGGGTCTCAATTAATTTATTACAAAAATGAGATCCCTCATCACTTATGATGGCTCTAGGAGTTCCAAAACGAGTGAAAATGTTTTTCAATAAAAATTTGCTCACAGACCTTGCATCATTATTGGGTAAAGCAACAGCTTCTACCCATTTTGAAACATAGTCTACAGCTACTAAAATGTATAGGTTTCCAAGAGAAGGGGGAAAAGGTCCCATGAAATCCATTCCCCAAACATCAAAGAGTTCAACCTCTAGAATGTTTGTTAAAGGCATTTCATGTTTGTTTGAAATATTCCCTATTCTTTGGCACCTATCACATTTTTTAACAAAGTCTTGAGCATCTTTGAAGAGTGAAGGCCAAAAGTAGCCAGATTGCAATACCTTTGCAGCAGTTCTAACACCACCAAAATGCCCACCACATGGTGCAGAATGGCAGTGCTGTAGGACTTGAATTTGTTCTTCCTCTGCTAGGCACCTCCTCATTAACTGGTCTTGACATTTCTTATATAGAAAAGGTTCATCCCAATAATATTGTTTCATTGTGTGGAAGAACCTTCTCCTTTGCTGATAAGTCATCTCAGCAGGTACCACCTTGCTAACCAGGAAGTTCACTATGTCAGCATACCAAGGTGTTGCTGGTTCAGCCGCTGCAGCGTCAAGTGTTGTTACATTGACCGCTACAGCGGTTGATGAGTCATCAGTCATTGCCAACAGCTGTTCATCTGGAAAGTATTCCTTGATCTCCCCACCTGCTGTACCTGCAATGTCTCTTTCCAATCTAGAAAGATGATCAGCAACTTGGTTCTCCACTCCCTTTTTATCTCTTATTTCTAAATCAAATTCTTGGAGTAGGAGAACCCACCTAATTAGCCTAGGCTTTGCATCTTTTTTTGTTATCAAATATTTAATGGCTGAATGGTCTGTGAAGACAATTACCTTGGTGCCAACCAAATATGATCTAAATTTATCAAATGCAAAGACTACAGCTAATAGTTCTTTTTTAGTGACTGTGTAATTCAATTGAGCTTCTACAAGTGTTTTGTTAGCATAATATATAGAGTGAAAAATTTTATCATACCTTTGCCCAAGGACAGCTCCAATGGCAAAGTCACTAGCATCACACATAAGCTCAAAAGGCTTACTCCAGTCAAGAGCTATAATAACTGGTGCTGTTATTAAAGCTTTCTTTAACTTATCAAAGGCTAATATGCATGGTTCATCAAATATAAAGGGGTTATCATGCTGTAACAGTTGGCACAAAGGTTTGGAGATTTTTGAAAAATCTTTTATGAATCTCCTATAGAACCCAGCATGCCCCAAAAAGCTTCTAATACCTTTGATGTTGGTTGGTGGAGATAGCTTCTCAATGACCTCTATTTTAGCTTTGTCCACTTCCAATCCTTTTTTGGATATCTTATGCCCCAAAACTATACCTTCTTGCACCATAAAATGACATTTCTCCCAGTTCAGCACAAGGTTAGTTTCTTCACATCTAATCAAGATTTCTTCCAAATTGGATAGGCATAGATGGAATGTTTCTCCAAACACAGAAATCATCCATGAAGACTTCCATGGATCTTTCAATGTAATCAGAGAAAATTGCCATCATACATCTTTGAAAAGTGGCAGGTGCATTACACAGGCCAAATGGCATTATTCTAAAAGCAAAGGTGCCATATGGACAAGTGAATGTAGTCTTTTGCTGATCTTTAGGTAATATTACAATCTGGTTATAACCTGAATAACCATCAAGAAAGCAATAAAATTCTTTACCTGCTAGCCTGTCCAGCATCTGGTCAATGAAAGGCAATGGAAAATGGTCCTTTCTTGTTGCCTTATTCAACCTCCTGTAATCCATGCATATTCTCCAGCCTGTTATTTTTCTGGTTGGAAGCAGCTCATTCATCTCATTTGTTATTACGGTTACCCCTCCCTTCTTTGGCACACATTGCACAGGACTTACCCATGCACTGTCAGAAATGGGGTATACAATACCTGCATCCAACCACTTGATGATTTCCTTCTTCACCACCTCTTTCATAATTGGATTCAACCTCCTCTGTCCTTCAATGCAATTTTTAGAGCCTTCTTCTAACACTATTCTGTGCATGCAAATGGTTGGACTGATACCTTTTATGTCTGACATTTGCCAACCAGTTGCCTTTTTATGCCGCTGTAGCGTCTGAATCAGATCCTGTTCCTGCTTTTCAGAAAGGTCAGCAGCAATTATAACAGGCAAAGTACTATTGTTACCTAGATAAGCATATTTGAGGTGTGAAGGTAACTCTTTAAGTTCCAGAGTTGGTGGTTGTTCAGTGGAGGGGAGATCCTTTCTCATGTCTGAATTCTCCTGCTCCAAAGATTCATATCTCTTAGCCCAAATTTCTTTGACTGTCTTCTCCTCTTCTTCTGCAGCTTCTGCATCAAACCCTGTATCTTCACTGCTGTCCAGTAATTGCCTCAGATGATCTGTGCTTTTCTGGAAGTGATCCTGAACTACTTTGTCAATAACAGACACAAAGGAGCACTCTTCAAGGTTGGGACCTGGAAATTTCATAGCATTGAGAATGTTGAACTTGACTTCTTGGTCATTGACCCTCATGATCAATTCTCCTCTTTGCACATCTATCAAAGTTCTTCCAGTGGCCAAGAATGGTCTTCCCAATATGATGGGGACTTCTTTATCTGCATCAAAGTCCAAGATTACAAAATCAACAGGAAATACAAATTTGTCTACCTTTATTAGAACATCTTCTAAGATTCCTTCTGGATATGCAAGAGTTCTATCAGCTAGCTGCAGTGTAAGTGAGGTAGGTCTGGCTGTTCCCACTCCTAGCTGAGTGTATATGGACTTGGGCATGAGATTTATGCTGGCTCCCAAATCACACAGGGCACGGCCAGAGTAAAAATTCCCAATTGAGCATGGTATAGTAAAACTGCCAGGATCCTTTGATTTGGGTGGGAACTTGTTTTGCATCAACATGCTGCATTCCCCAATCATTGCTACTGTTTCAAACTCCCCTAGTCTCCTCCTCTTAGTAAGCACATCCTTCATAAACTTTGCATAGTTAGGCATTTGTTGGAGAGCCTCCACCAAAGGAACATTAATGTGCAATTGTTTAAGGACTTCTAGGAATTTGTTAAATTGCTTGTCTTCATGAGCCTTTCGAAGTCTTTGAGGATATGGAGGATCTGGGTATGTTGGGATAATTTTGGGTGATGGTGGTATTTTCTCAACAACAGGCGCTGCAGCGGTATGTTCAGGCGCTATAGCGCTTGTTGTAGGTTCTTTTTGTTTTTCAGATTTTTTGTTATTCTCATCCTCTGTAACAGTTGATGATCCTATCAAATCTCTCCCACTCCTTAAAGTTATAGCTTTTACATGCTCCTTCCCTGCAGTACCTGAAGTTGAAGCTTCTGTAGTGGATGGTAATGATCCACTAATTCTTTGGGAAAGGATATTAGCTAATTGCCCCGTCTTTGGGAAAGGACATTAGCTAATTGCCCCATCTGTAATGATCCACAAAGGCATTGACTATGCCCAAGGTTTCAGTAAATTAACTTATAACCTATATTTATCTTAATATTCATATATTCACCTATTTAAGTACTAAGCTTACTTGAGAAGTAAGCTTAATTTAAGTATTAGGAGCATAAATAACCTATATAAAATAACCTGAAATCCTAATATCATAGCCAAAGAGATAATGGAGCTGAAATCCCAATATCATAGCTAACTGAGCTTCCTAAACACAGCCAAAGTTTTTTGTTTGCTCATTATGTTTTATGTAGAAACTATATTCTTTTATAATATTTATATTATTTATTATCTGTTATGATACGATCTTTTCACTGAACCTGTTTTCGATACTTTAATCTCTTTTAATGAATGAGGAGTTGCATTTGAGTTTGTAACTGAATGAGGACAAATTAATATATGATAGAATTAGGACTTGCATTAAAGTTGCTTGATATTTGGTGTAACTTAAAATTGTTGTTAGTTAAAACTGCTCTCAACCTTACCCCCTCTCTGTTAGTTTGTATTTTTAATTTGTTTTTCCTCTTCTTTCAAACAGGATTCAGAGGAAGATTGCTGGTGAGGAATGCTTTCAACCTTACCATTTTGAAAGGAATCCATCTCTTCACAGCAAAGGTATCACTTTTCCTCCTTCTATGATGTTGTGATCAATGGATAAATTAGGGTTTCTTGTTTTATCAAAAAAATTGATTAATGGATAAATTGTTAAGAACCCTTTCTTTAAGAGTATGTTCGGAATTGGAAAACCTGAATAAAAAAAAAAACTTGTTTGAGTTTTATATATGCTCTTGTTTGGAATTCAGTTTGGGTTAGCCTTCAATTCAATTTATTTTCAGAAGAATTTCAATGAAAAATTCAAATCCCGTTAGATTTGGTAGGATTTGAGAACTGGGAATTCATTTAACATTATTTGGTGCCTTTAAGTTGCTGTAAGTTGGTGTGCTGTGCTATAAATTGCTTTAAGATGGTGCTGTAATAGATTAACATGGCTAAAGACTGTTGTAAATTGCTTTAAGTTGCTGTGTTCTGAAATATTAAAGTAAGTTGCTGTGTTCTGAAATATTAATTCATAGGTTTTCACGAAATTAACATTATTTGGTGCCTTTATGAGCAAAGGAAAATCTTCTGTGTCGTGTGATATATGGAACAAGGGAACATGAAGTAAATCCAATTACTTAGACTTGTTGACTATTATGATTCCAAGTCTTCTAACCCATTTTAAAAGTTAGAAAATTAAGCAGAAAGGGGACAAGTGGTTAGGTTCCTTGACATGGATTTAAGCCTGTGATTACTATTGGCTAATGACTGATAAAAACGTCCACTTAGGTTGATTTTTTTCGTTTTGATTAATGTTATACATCCTTTGTTTTTATAATTGATTATTCAAAATATGTGTTGGGAAGTTTCAGAAGATATCTTGTGTTTTGGGTTGTATGGATAGGGTAGATAATCTGCACTGCTTTACCATTCTCACATATTATATTATATGCTTGCTGTGCATGGTTTTTAGTTAATCATCACATTAGTCAATAGTCACAGTTTTTTATAAGGATCATAGTAGTTGCATGCAGTTTTTTATATGTTTGCTGCACTGTTTTCGATACTTTAATCTCTTTTAATGAATGAGGATTTGCATTTGAGTTTGTAACTGAATGAGGACAAATTAATATATGATAGAATTAGGACTTGCATTAAAGTTGCTTGATATTTGGTGTAACTTAAAATTGTTGTTAGTTAAAACTGCTCTGCCTTGCTGTAAGTTGCTTGATATTTGGTGCAAGATAAAGTTGTTTGATATTTGGTGTAAGTTAAAATTGTTGTACACTTCTACTCCTAATCTATAGTACATGCTAACTAGTTTTCTTTTTTAGCTACTTTTGCATTAATTTTGTTTTTAGATACCACAAAAGAAGGCTCTTTGATTAATTTGCAGTTACTAATATGCAAAATTTGTTTCTAATAGATACAGTTACTAGTAGTTAATAGGTACGTTTATTTGTTTTTGTTTGGGTGCCTTATCGGTGTCTAGCATGATACTTGGTAGATGTCTTTAATAATTTGAAGTACTCAATGATGACTTTCCTTTCTTTTCATTGTTTCTTCATATAGTTTTAAAGACCAATAGTTGCTCGTGTAAACAATAGTTCTTGGAATTAAGAACCGGAACACCACTTTCATCTGCACAATCCATTTATCATAGTTCTTGGAATTAAGAACCGGAATGTTCGCCGGAAGTTGATTGGCGTTCTGGTTCGCCATTGTCACGCCTAAAGATCACGAACACGGTCCAAAATCAAAGCTCTGATACCAATTTGTTGGAACAATTCTTGAATTGCAGAGAAAGAGAGGTCGAAGGGAGAAGAGGGGAGTCGAAAGAGAGGAGTGTCAAAGGGGGGGGGGTTGTCGAAGGGAGAGGAGAGTAATCAAACAGAATTATGAAATTGGTTGTTAACCAAGGTGGTTAACTCACTTATTTATAAGGCAATTGAATAGTCACATGTCACACTATGATTGGTCTATACTTTACATAGGTAAAACAGCAAAAGTAAAATTACATCTTTACTATTTACTAGACAGTAAATTCTAAAACTGAATTATACACAATAATTTACAATTAAAGAAAATCAACATAAATTTACAATAAAACAACTCAATCAACATAAATTTGGGTATTTAATAAGAACTGACACTATTCTATATGATTTTTGTGTAGGTTCAGAAATTTACCAAGAGAATTTGGCGAAGGCACTCGCCAATAACTATGGGGGGAAGTTGTTGATGGTCGAGTCGCTGTCACTTCCTCGTGTATGTGTTTTCATATATTCTTCTACTAATACCTCCGTAAAGCTTTTATTTATGAGTTAACCTTACTAGTCAGAATTTGGTTACTCCGTGCTTTTTGACTTGCAATTTTTGCTGACACTTTCTGCTTAATTTTGTTGAGATGGTTTCTTGCTAAATCGAATAAAAATTTGGTATTGAGCAACTTTTCTATTTTGGGATGCCATTATAGGAAGGTGGTACTTCTGGGAAAAGTTCAAGGGATACCGATGAATCATCCAAACGAATTATTTTTAAAGAAGGTATGTTATTGTTCCCCCGAAAATTAAGTACTATCTGCTAAGTTACTTCCTGTCGTCTTATTTATTTGAAAGCTTGGAAGGCATTAGCCTTATTCATTTGAAAGCTTCGAAGGCATAATATTTATAAATTTGTAGGTGATCGAGTATAATGTTTTCTTCCTCTACCAGCAGGTAATACATTATGAAATAGTTATATTATTGTAACATTTTTCAGCTTAAGTATATATATATATATATATATATATATATATATATATATATATATATATATATATATATATATATATATATAGTGAGAGTGGTGTTTTTATGTGAAAATGAGAGGGCTCAATGTCAGCTATTGGATCAAAATAAAACATTGCGGTGTAAGAGTTTTGATGGACCTTGAAAGGTATGGAAAGGGGGTGCTGGTAGTAGTTAGGCTAGAAAGCAATCATATGTACGGTGTAGTATTTTCTATATTTACGGTGTAGTATTTTTTATTCAGAGTGTAGGCAATTATCATTCAGTGACCAGCTTTTTACCAATAAAACTATCATAACTATGTGTGCAAACTCTAGAACGAGGAGCAATAAGACATTGTACTCGATCACCTGCAAATTTACACGCAATGAATCTATGAAGCTTTCATTTCATTCAAACGAAAGAAAGTAACTTAACAGATAATACTTGTTTTTGATGAGAGAACAATAACATACCTGCTTTAAGAATAACTAACACCTTTGGACAATGCAAGAGAAGCCTTTTTCAAACTAAACAAATAATTTATCCAAGTCACAGGCAAACTTCTGATTGTGGACTCTCTTTCATTCCTCAGTGTATATGTTCTTAGACAAATTGCTTACAAGTCCATACAATTAATTAGCAGTTTCGCCCCAAAGTCGTTGGCAAGTGCCGTGGACAAAAACCATATACAAGAAAGAAGAGGAGGAAATTTATGCTCTCTCTATGTGTTTTTTCCTTCTTCTATTTTTTTTTCTGAATTATATCAATGTCTCCATCTCTATATATAGGGACTTTAATTTTGTTTTCTTAATAATAATAATAATAATAATAATAATAATATTGCCAGCTAAGTGAACCTCAATGGTCCCTTTCATATTTTCAAATTCATGATCTGTTTGTCTGATTTTCTCTTTGACCACTCTTTATTTACTTTATTTACTTTATTTACTTATTTGGGTGTATAATAGGCATGGCTTGTGGTCCTGTAGAGCACATGGTGCACAGAGGAGTGCTTGGACCTGCACTGGCCTGTGTGTACGAGACGGTTACACCTTTTGTTTTTTGGCGTATCCTTTGATATTTTTCCGTTCCTTCACATGCTTGGCTTGACTTGTCTTTTTTGTTTTGTTTTTAGATTAGTTCTGGTTTGTAAATTAATATGTTTATGGACTTTTAAAATGATCTTTTAGCTCTTTTATTATCTCTATTTGTTTATGAGCTTTATGTGGAAAGGAGAGATGACAAAAAAATCATTCCATCAACCTTCAGTGACTTGTTAACTTGTTTTTGCAGCAAAGAAGCGTTACAGAAAGCCTCTAATTACTGCTATTCTTATACCTATGTCACAGAATTTATTTCAAAACAAATTTTTATAAGTTTTATCACTTTAATGGTATCTCTAATTTATTTTTCATTATCCGAAGCAAAAATTATATGAGGGCATGACATTTTTTATCCATGATTGTCTATTTCATATTTGAAGCTTTCTTAGGATGCAACTGATTCATACATATAAATGATGCTTGAACTTGAGTGTATTTCTGATAAGAGAAATGTGACATGCATTTTTTGTTTAGGTAACTAATTAGAACTTTATTGCATTTATATGGCAATATTATTTTGCTAATAGACTGAAACTTTGGAAGACAATTTTAGCAATGGAAATCAATAATTATTAAAGGTTTTATCCTATCACTAAAATATGTGGTAATTCACTCAAAAGTGTGCCAAAAAGTGTACCAAAATACGTATATACGTATATGTATGGGATACGAAGAGAATATGCTTATAGTATATTTATTTTTTAGTTTTAAATTAAGTTTCCAAACATATTAGTATTTTAGTACAATTTTGAAATACTTTGTTGATTCAAATAACATTTCTGTTGGGTAATTGACATCTACTATCTATATATACTATTAACCTACTACTAAAATACCAAACTTACTGTTACGGATTGGGTCTCTATGGCCAATCCACCAAAAGGCCCAATAACAAAGGGCCAAATTCAGCCAAAGGTGGAGATCTCAGACCTAGATGCAATGGTCCTCCTTCACTCCAAATACCTATAAATAAGCATTCAATGCTAGCATTAATGGTACTCACTTTTCCAATACTCTCACGTGTAATTGACTCACTCACTGACTTGAACGTCAGAGTGTCATTGCAGGTACCAACCCACCTCGGATCGGAGCACCAACTCGGACCGACCAAGAACATAAATACCAACTATCTCGGACCGGACTTCGTATCCAAGATCGGACACTTAGTCAGAGATACGGTACCAAACATTGGCGACCACAGTGAGAGCTGTAACCTCGACGGTTCACCTGAAGGCAGATAGACAGGCCTCAGAGGAGGGGGTTCCCCCGTAGAAGCAGGAGCTCAGAAAGGCCCAAAGAAGAAAAGAACCGGTCAAGCTGCCGAGGTCAACGTCACAGACCTCGATGCGAGGTATGATCCTGACAGCTCCGAGGACGAGAGCGACGACGAGCTGGCACGGGAGCTGAAAAAGAAAATCAGGCGACCCCAACCTGATGGACAGTTCGTGCAGATCCAGCTGGGAGAGGATCCGACCCAAACTGTCCAGATCGGATCTGATCTCCCCGAAGAAGTAAGAGCAAAGCTTGCTGTTGTGCGAAAAGGTGATGTGCAAGTATACACAATCGCAACAAGTAATATATTGATAAGTAAAGTTCGTTCCCACAGGGATTGGAATTAATCTATGAAGTTTAAGTGATTAGAAGCTTAGTGAAAAGAATTAAGTAACAAGTAAAGGTGAAGAGTTGTAAACATCATAATTTGTGATAAAACAGTATTAAGTTTGAAGTAATTAAAGGTGAGTTGGATAGCTCAATAGTATGTAAGTTCCCAAGAGTAATGTTCATATCATATTAGACGCTGTAGCGTTAAGCGCTGTAGCGCTTAAGAATCCGGAGACGCTGTAGCGCCTTGGTGGCGTGCCTTTCAGTCACTTTCGTCAGGGCTATGTTACAAGACTCCTATGTCTAGGCTCTAAATAAGTTTTACCCCTGTATATTAAGATCTTACAACATTTGCCTTATGAACTATTACTCCCCTATGTCTAGAGTTAAGTAGTGCTTCCTTTAAATGTCTTTAAAGGGTTTTCATTCATATCATTCCTTGAGTTCTCTTTGTGAACCATGTCTGTATCCACAAAGTTACCTTGTTTTAGTTGATCATTCCCAAACCAAGATTGAAAGTATTATGACACAAGGAATAAAACACAAACATCATAATATTATACAAAAGTTACTCAAGGTTCATTTCATACCAAGAACAATCCAACTACAACAAAGTTAGCTCATCACAAGTTCCATCAACATAATACACTTAGAGAGTATGTATTACCGTATAAAGACAAGAGAAGAGTGGTTGCAAAAGATGCACTCCAATGATCCCAAGTAGCATACAAGAGATGAAGTTGAGGCGTGAGCAAAACCTTGAATGAAGACTAGAAAATTATGCTAAAAATAAAAGCTTAAAAAATAGTGCATCAATGGAGAATAGCTACTACGTATGCGTGTAGTTCTTCTTCCAAGTTACAACAACTTGTCTACGTATGTTACCTTCTTGAGAGGCAATCTTAATTAATCTAATTAATATCTAAGTCTTAATAGAATAATAATATTACATGATGATTATTAGACTTAGATATTATCCTTAAAGCACTTTACAAAAAGTGGTAATGATGGAATACAACAACTATCACATGGGTTCCATTTAGGAGGCGCCAAGTGTAATTTAGCATCCACTTGAAAGTCAACAATTCCAGCTGAGAGGAAGAGATAAGGGTGGTGACTCATCATGTCCTCAAGTGGCCACACAAATATCTCAATGGTCAGCCGTCTTATAACGCTGTAGCGTCTCGTAGATAGCACACCGCTGCAGCGCTAAAGAAAAACATCAAACATATTCACAAAGGCATTGACTATGCCCAAGGTTTCAGGGAATTAACTTATAACCTATATTTATCCTAATATTCATATATTCACCTATTTAAGTACTAAGCTTACTTGAGAAGTAAGCTTAATTTAAGTATTAGGAGCATAAATAACCTATATAAAATAGGGTTATCACACCCCCAAACTTAAACCATTGCTTGTCCCCAAGTAATGACACTTGAACAAGACAAAAATGCTCATATAACTAGCTGCAGCTTTTAAATTAAACAGAATTTATGCACAAGCTAATTTTTTATCATTTTCACACACCATAGTGGTCCACAATTCAAATAGAATCATTACTGCTCAGTTGTGAGTGTGTGATATCAAAGCTTAACTTAGTTCCTAGCTAATTTCAGAATTTCTCTAAGGCTTGGGAAGAATGGATTTCTTTTGGGTTAGGCAAAGAATGTT
Source organism: Astragalus membranaceus (assembly GCA_039519185.1). Lineage (NCBI taxonomy): Eukaryota > Viridiplantae > Streptophyta > Magnoliopsida > Fabales > Fabaceae > Astragalus > Astragalus membranaceus. The sequence continues at coordinate 76,098,187 of CM076849.1, read as the reverse complement.
TTCAAAAAGAAGAGTGGAATAACAATTTCACACAAGATTTGAGGGGCTTCAAAGCACAGCAAATGGCTTAAATTAGGCATTTTTCAGAATATTGGTCAGTGCATAAACTTCTGGTTTGGTGATCATACGCTGTAGCGCTTCAAAGTCCATAGACGCTGTAGCGCTAGATTTTAATGATTAAAACTAGATGCTATCTTCATTACTGAGCTCCTTATTTGCATTTTCTTTTTATGCTTTTTGGAACAGCTCAGCAATTTATTTAAGATATTTTGCAACTTTTTCAAGACCACATTCATTTTTATTCTTCATTTTGCAAAGACCAATTTATCATCTTTTGTTCCTAGCCTTAACATAACTGATGCACCCCCAAACTTAGCTTTTAAAACAACTCTCAATTTTTAATGAAAACTTGACTAACCCTTGGTTATCCAAAACTTAACTTCATCCTTAGATTACTCCTAGCTAACTAGGTTCTTTACTAAGCTTGGATTTTGTGTAAAAGCAGCAATAAGATCATTTCATTGTTTACACAATGCTGCCTTACTCAAAAATTCTTTATTTAAATTTAGCCATATGAATCAGCTTTTGCTTACTAAGAAATTTAAAACATGCAGCTAATCATACTTCCCATTCAAGCATACAAAATATTCAAAAACATGCAACACATGCAAAACATGGCATAATTATACTAAATATTTAAAAACATCATTGTACTTAATTTAAAAACACTGTTAACCATAAGGTCCTCCCCCAGAAATTAAATTCAGCAGTGTCCTCACTGCTTGCTTGACAAGAAAGGGAGAGGCCTTAGAACAACAACAAAATAAGGTACAAAATACATAACTGGCATAAGAAGCCAACAATTCTTGTCTTATTAGGCCTTCTTGAGCCTCTTACTGGCTCTTGAAGGTGCTGGGGCTCCTTTTGCTGCCTTCTTCTTCTTTGGCTGAGGTGGAGCAGTGCTTTCAGCCGCTACAGCGTCTGATTCCTGCTCTGCTTCTTCCTCTTCTGTTTGCTCTGGCTCCTCTTCTTCCTCCTGTTCTTCCAGCACTGGCTCTGTTTCATCCTGCATATTGACCAGCTCCTCAGCAGCCTCTTTTTCAGATTCCTCCTCTGTCAGATTTACCTCAGGTAATGGTTCACTAGGTACTGCAGACATAGTTGCTGCAGCACCTACTGGCTGAATACCTTCTTCTGGGTACTCAGCCAGTTTGACACCTGGGTTTCTTCTAGGCTTTATGTATGACTGATAAATTTCTTGAGCTGCTCAGTGGGTTTTTCTTTTGTTACTGGCTGCTTTGGTTCAGGCTTCTTTGGTGTTACTTGCTTGGCAGTTGTTTTCTTAGGTGTTGGTTTGGTTGGTTCAGGGATGGTGGTGGGGGTTGATGGTGGATTGGCTGTTTTGGCAGGGGGGGTTTTTGGTTTCTTTGTGCTTGGGGTTGGATCACACTGTATTTCTTCAGCTTGCTCCTCTTCTTCACTCCCAGATTCTTCTTCAGTATCACTCTCCTCTCCTGATGATTCTTCATCATCCTGCTTTTCCATCTCTTTCATAACTGCAATAGTTTCTTCTTCATCTTCCTCACTAATGTTTTCAATGTCATCAGAATCCAGGCTTTCCTCCTCTACTACAGCTTTTTGCACTTTCTTGGCTGGGCTAGGCTTTGTTTTCTTTGCTGGACTAGCCTTTGCTTTCTTTGATGGACTAGCCACAACCTTTTTCTTTTCTGCCCTAACTCCCTTTTTAACTTGCTTTTTAATTGGCTCTTCTTCCAGCAGCCAATCAGGGAATTGAGGAGGGGGAACTGATGTTTTTCCTTTGGATATTTGAGCATACAATGCTTTTTCCCAGTCAAATTTTTCTCTCACAAATTTGCAGAGGACCTGCTGCTTCAGCTCTAAGCGCTGTAGCGCTTGAGAGTCAGAAGATGCTGCAGCGGCAGGTTTCTGCTTAACTTTGAAAATGCAAGGAAATGCCCCAAGAGGGGATCTTCTTTCTTCTTTCATTTCTACTTCTACATCAGCCTCCAAACACAACTCAGTAATTAAACAAGGAAAATATAAGTTACCTCCCTTTTTAACTCTGCACTTCTCTATCTCTCTTGATATAAATCTACCCACGTCTATCTTTTCTCCAAGCATTATTGCATCTATGACGATGAGTCTTTCTTTTTCCACAAATGTTGTGTGAGATGTAGGGAGTAGGGAGTGTTTGATGAAACTACACCACAGATTTGCTTCTTCACACAGATAGGCTTTTTTAATTTTGTATTCAGCTCCAAATTTGTCCCAAGTTGCTCCTTCCACACAAATCCTTCTTCGAACAGCTTCCATTTCTCCGTCTCCCCAGTTCATCACTTTAGTTTCCAGCGCTTTTCCATGATAGCCCAGATGGAAGATATCATTGATTGTTCTGGAGTTGAAGTTTACAGTTTCTCCTCTCACCAGTGAATGGGTTTGAGGTTTTCCCTCCTTAGGTTCTTCAATGCCAGAATAGAACTCCCGTACCAAGGACGTCATGTAATCTTTGCGATGCTTAATGAAGCCCTCCCATCCCAACGCTGTGACAGCGGTTGAAAACGCCTCAGGAGCACTTTCTGTCTTGAATCCTCTTTCAGCTATGAAATCCATCTTCCAAAACCTCTGAGGATCTTGAGTTGCCTTAGGCATGGTGTTTTTGGTAGGATTTGAGGGTTCTGGTTTCTTAGTAGCTCCCTTACCAGATCGTTTGAGGGCGGCTTGTTTCTTTGTCATTGTTGGTTAAGAGCTTTGCGTATTTGTTTCTGGGTGTTTTGGGAAATGTTGGTGTGTGTTGGGACGAAGGAAGAAGAAGGAATGGAAGTTATGAGTGGTGAGTGTAACGGTTGCGAGCAGTTTCAGAGATTTAGGAAAGAGAAAGAGAAAAGAAAATGGTGGCGTGGGGAGTTGTGGATATTAAAGTTACAGTTTTGTGAGTGAAGTGGGAGAGAGAAGATGAAACTGTTGATTTGACAATTGCAGGTGAGTAGGTGCACGTGCTTGTCAGGCTAGGGATGGGGGTACAGTGCCAGCTCACCCTGAGCAAGATGTTTTTTTTTTTTTTGACCACACCCAGCCCTGATTCTAAGATAAGCGCTATAGCGCCGTTGTTATAAGCAATCGCTACAACGTTTGTCTTAATTTCCTGCATAAAAAATAAACATAAAAATTTTGTTAGAATCCTTGGGGTGCCTCCCAAGAGCGCTTGCTTTTAAAGTCTGCAGCCAGACTTTCTCTTTCAAATTAGAGATCTTTAAGCTCAATTGTGGTTTTGTCCCTTACCACATTTTCACCAAAATATTGTTTAACCCTTTGGCCATTCACCTTGAAGGTGGTATTAGTGGTTACATCATAGCTGGACTCCGACTTGCTATCGACCTCCGACTTGCTATCGACCTCCGAGTTTCTCGACTTTCCCTAAATACCGACTCATTGTTGGTAGTCTCTCAAATCGGGAAACAGTACGAAGCCAAAGATCCGACCTTGCAGAGGTATTTAACCCGTGTGCGGGAGCTGCTCTCCTTTTTCACATTTACGGAGGTTAAACACGTTCCCAGGACAGAAAATATCAGGGCGGACATTCTTTCCAAGCTCGCCAGCACCCAAATTCCAGGGAACCACCGGTCAATAATCCAGGAAACACTGAGCAAGCCGAGCGTCATCCCAAACCCGGAAGCCAATGTTTCTGTCAATGTGGTTGAGGAAAGCAAGGGTTGGATCTCACCGTTAATGGATTACATCAAATCGGGGACGAGCCTCCAGACTCAAACGAAGCCAAGATCCTACGGAGGAAGGCCTCATCTTTTTCCATAATCGATGGAAATCTCTACAGAAGAATCTTGTCCGCGCCACTGTTAAAATGCGTCGAAGGAGGAGAGGCAGACTACGTCTTGGCCGAGATCCACGAGGGAATCTGTGGGCAGCACCTTGGAGGTCGGTCTCTAGCTCGGAAGGCATTAAGAGCAGGATATTTCTGGCCAACCATGGAGACCGATGCAAGAAACTATGTAAAGAAATACAGCAAGTGTCAAATCCACGCCAAGGTCCACATAGCACCTCCTACGGAGCTCACCAGCCTCACCTCGCCATGGCCATTTGCATGGTGGGGAATAGATCTCCTAGGCCCATTCCCAACTGCCCCTGGCCAGATCAAGTACCTAATAGTAGCGGTAGATTACTCCACAAAATGGATCGAAGTCGAGCCTCTAGCCATCATCAGTGCAAAGAACTGCATCAAGTTCTTCAAAAAGAATATAATGACTAGATTCGGGATTCCCGAGGTAATAATCACTGACAACGGAACCCAGTTTGCCGACAAAGGCTTCAGAAAACTCATGTCCGACCTTCGAATCAAGCACCGGTTCACCTCAGTAGAACACCCGCAAACGAACGGACAGGCAGAAGGCAACAAAGTTCTCCTCAATGGGTTGAGAAAGCGCCTTGATGAAGCGAAGGGAAACTGGGTTGAAGAGCTACCCTATGTGTTGTGGGCCTACAGAACCACCCCGCAGAGCTCAACGGGGGAGACCCCTTTCCGGCTTTCGTACGGGACGGAGGCGGTAATCCCGGTAGAGATCGGAGAGCTGAGCTAGAGGACCCTCCACCCAAAGTCTCAAGAGGACAATAATCAGGCGTTAAAAGAGAACATCGACCTCGTCGATGAGGTCCGAGGCCAGGCTTCCCTTAAAGAAGCAATAATAAAGCAGTGGGTAGCTGCACGATATAACTCGAAAGTAATCCCCAGGGACCTTGAGGTCGGTGATTTAGTTTTACGAAGAGCCGACGTCGGTTTAAAGAACGCCGCGCAAGGCAAGCTTGCCCCTAATTGGGAGGGACCATACCGAGTTTTATCTAAAACTGGTAAAGGTGCCTACGAGTTGGAGACCTTGGCCGGGAAGACGATCCCAAGGACTTGGAACGCCACTAAATTAAAAAAGTACTACAGTTGATTCCCATTTTTACGAAGAACGGTGTATACCGATGTTATCAATTAGTTTATTTGAAGAACGGTGTATACCGATGTTGTCAATTATTTTATCTGAAGAACGGTGTATACCGATGTTATCAATTATTTTATCTGAAGAACGGTGTATACCGATGTTATCAATTATTTTATTTGAGAAACGGTGTATACCGATGTTATCAATTATTTTATCTGAAGAAACGGTGTCTACCGATGTTATCACCTATTTTATCTCTTTCTAGCTGACCGAGGTTGTCACTACCCTAAGGGGCGAGTTCGATCTGGGCCGAGTCCCGGTAAACTGCCCCGAAGGCGGCCATCGTTACGCAAACAAACTAGTTGGCCGAGGTTGTCACTACCCTAAAGGGCGAGTTCGATCTGGGCCGAGTCCCGGTAAACTTCCCCTAAGGCGACGCTTACTACTTGAGTGAATCAAAACGCAAGTGCACGAATTTAAAACAACAGAGTAAAGCTCAACCGAGGTAGATGAAACCGGAAGCGCATTAAATTAAATTTCTATTACAAATTACCCCGAATACGGCCGGGTCCTCGAGTTCAAAAAGATGGCAAAATGTTACAAATTCTGGTTCCGCCTGGAACCCGGGGCTTTCTCCCCCACCGGTTCCACCCGGAACCCAAAAAACAACTAACCCAGAGCTATCTTATCAACACAAGTCACGACAAGGAAGGGCGAGGGTAAATGACCTCACACTCTTCAGAGTCGGAACTGAGCTTGACGATCCGCCCACCTTCTACTATATGTTCCACACGAAGAATCTCCCGGTCCAAAGGCAAAGATGGATGGATAACGACGACCTGAGAAAGCGCCTTCTCGTAACTCTCCCCAGCCAAATCCATTTCCATCTGGGCCACCTCGACCATCTCATTCTCAACAGCCTCAGCTTTGGCGCGTGCCTCCTGGAGTTCCTTTTCCAACTCGGCAATCCGAGGCGAGGAATCAACACTGGTCCCGGCTTGGGCCTGTCCCGCTTTCAGGATATCGGCCTCGAGCTCAGAAATCCGGGCCTTCAAAGAGGAAATCACCTCCTCAGACTGCCTCCCTTGGCTCTCAAGATCTGAAATACGGACTTCATGCTCCATGCACTGGTTAAGGGCAGAGTCCCTCTCCCTTTCAAGCTTATCCGCCACCGCCTTAAGCGCGGTCTGGTCCTCCTGAGACTTCAAAAGAGTTGAGGACAGCAACTCGTATTTTTTCTGAAGCTTTACCTGGATTTTCCGTTCATTATCCCTCTCTGCCAGGGCCCCTGAAATAGCGAAAACAAGAAAGTCAGGAACAGAAGTAACCAAAAGAAAAATCAAATAGAATACCTCGGAACTTGGTGTTACCTTTTGCCTGATTCTCAGCTTCGACCCTTTGAAGCTTGGACACATCGGCCAGATGCCGAAACAACCTGGCAGCGGCCTCGACCGGGTCAACCCGGGAATCCTCCACATGCTTCTTCAAGAACTCGGCATCAATCGAGATACCAGAAGACCTCGAAGTTCTATGCTTCCCGTGAAGACTTTTTTTGGAAGCCCGGGGAGAACCGGCTCGACCAGGCTGCCCCTGCTGCTCCGGAGCATGGGAAGTGGAGGCAGGATCTCCTTGCGGCGAGGGACGCTGCCTTTTCCGATGTAAAAGATCAGCCGCCGGATCTTCGACACCAGCCAAGCTGGCCTCTGTGACAGTATTGATCGGAACGGCATGAACGGGCTTTTCCTGCTGGACCCCGGCTTTCCTTTCCACAATAGCCATCAAGCGGGAGAACTTGTCAGGTCCCATGCTGTCTGCAAAATAAGGAAAAGAAACAATGTTAAAAGAGACGGCAGTCGAAAAATTATGGGCGGGATTGTCTATCAAAAACCTACCAAGCACGGCCGCCACTTGAGACTTAGAGCCAGCCCCAACCAATTGAGCTACATCAACCCCAAATTTTTTGGGGTCCCGGTGGATAATCAGGTCAGCGAAGTTCGTCAAGATCGCCAGCGAGTCCTGATCAACCGGGGATAGCCGGCTTAAGCTGACAGTGTAGGAGTGAGGTCGCCGGTTGAAATGAGAAAGAGACCACCCTATTTGAAACTTAGTGGACTCCAGTGATTCCCCATCCGCAGCATATTGACCGACGTGCCTCACTGCCTCCTCGTTCGCAGGCTCAACAAAAAAGTACTTGTTCTTCCAGTTTTTCAAGGAATCAGAATAGGGCATGAAAATCTTTATACCCCTCCTAGCCCGAAAGCTCACGTGCTCCCACTGATCCTTGGTGCCGTCCTCGTGCCTCCGGTTGACCTCAAAAAGGTAAAAGAACAGATCAGACGAGATTGGCCTCTCCAAGTGAATGCACATCAGCTCGAAAGCCCGGAGGAACGCCCATGAGTTGGGATGAAGTTGAGAGGGAGCGAGGTTCAAGATTCCCAGGGCCTCTTGCTGGAAGGTGGTGAAGGGGGGGCTAATATACGTGTCAAGAATCGTCACTCCATACATGACAAATTTCAAAGCTCTTGGCCAGGCAGCTACGTGTTGACCTTCGGCCATCCCCTCCACGTTCCAGACCTGATCCTTCCTGGAAACGCGCTTGACGAGGAAGCTCATGTCATCCCCGGTCCTGTAGACGGACTGAATTCCCCTCAACGTCTCCGACACCCATGAGTACTCCCGAGGGACATTGAGAGGTTGGGACAAGGGAACATTAACCGGCCCGACCCCGGCGCGGGGGTATTGATCGGAATCACCTCCCTCATGCACGGGATCCCCGTGATGTCCGAGTCCGTCTTCATTGTTGCGACTTTCAGCAACCTCCGCTTCACTGTCGTCGGAGCTCCAGCTAGTACTCCCCTGTTCTTCATAATCAGGCTCGGCGTCGGACCCCTCCGAGTCAAGGACCACTACCTCGGCGTTGTCTTCATCCGCCAGCTCATTACTGGGAACCCCAGGAGAACGGTCTTCAGCATGAAAACTCAAAGGAGCAGAGCCCAAATCATCTTGAACCTCGAGAACAACCGACCCCGGGAGACTAGTACGAACTTCCACCGACTCTCCAGCACCGGAAGCCATTGCTTTTGCGAGGATAGGGCGATCTAAGTTGGCAACCCGACGAGTCTGTTTTGTCCTCGCCAGATCGATCCTGCAGAAATGGGGGCTTGACGTGTCAGGTTGATACTTAAACAGTGGGTCCACAACCAAGTCGGAACCCGACCTGACGACCCCCACTCTGTATCAATAAATACGGGTTCTAAGAGAACCCGACTGTGAACTAAAGCCGGAAGCAATAAATAAAAGAAGGGAACTAACCTTGTGAAACAGGAAGCTCGTCAACACTTGAAACGGATCACGAACTGCAACGGTCTCACCGAGACTCACCGTGGAACTCTGAAAGAAGAAGTTTACTCAAGAACGAGTTTAAGATCGGGAGCGGAGCAATTCTCAAAAAACAGTACAAAGTGAGAGAGGTCCCCTCTCCTATTTATAGGAAATAAAAAGGCCTCTGATGGACCTGGGCCTAGGCTACGCGATCCATTGCTAGCCCCTAGGCAGGTGCGTCGTTTCAAGCGCCATCATTGCCTCAATCATCCTCGAACGACGCGTCCCATCAATGACCTCATTAGCTGGCGCAGAAATCAAGACATAACTATAACCGGAACACCTCGAGTCCCTCGACTCGCCCCGGTCTTCTAACCCCGCCATGACATGAGTCTCTCACAAACGGATCGCCTCGAGTCACTCGACGCGACCTGAGTCCCTCAGCTCGTCCCGGTTCTCAAATCTCAGTATGACATGAGTCTCTCACTCCGGAGTTTGGGGACAACACGAACTCTAAAGCAACAAGTCTAGCCCGCCCTAAGGCGACCCGACTTGGGGGGCTACTGTTACGGATTGGGCCTCTATGGCCAATCCACCAAAAGGCCCAATAACAAAGGGCCAAATTCAGCCAAAGGTGGAGATCTCAGACCTAGATCCAATGGTCCTCCTTCACTCCAAATACCTATAAATAAGCATTCAATACTAGCATTAATGGTACTCACTTTTCCAATACTCTCACGTGTAATTAACTCACTCACTGACTTGAGCGTCGGAGCGTCATTGCAGGTACCACCCCACCTTGGATCGGAGCACCAACTCAGACTGACCAATAACATAAATACCAACTATCCCGGACCGGACTTCGTATCCAAGATCGGACACTTAGTCAGAGATACGGTACCGAACACTTACCATTTTTCCAACTAAACAATTTTAAGATATTTATGTAATTTCACTTTTTTACTCTTTCAAACTTTTTCACTCTTTCACCTTTTCAAATCTTTTCACTCTCTCAGATACTCTTTCAAACATTTTCACTCTCTCACACAATTTTTTCAAACTTTTTCAGTTTTTCACTCTTTCCTCCTCTTTCTTCCTCTAACAATATCTCATTTTTCTATTTTTCACAATATATCTACTTTAATTTCATCTACATGTCTACTTCATTTTTTTGATATTCTATTTTTTGTGTCAATAAGTTTTATTTAGTCTCTACGAGAAATGTTACAATTTGTAAAATTTGAAACATTACTACAATTTTGTTTTCTAATCTCTACAGGAAATATTACTTATCACTCTCTCTCATATATTTTTCAAACATTTTCAATCTTTCTCACACATTTTTTCATTCTCTCTTCCTCTTTCTTCCTCTAACTCTATCTCATTTTTTATTTTTTCACAGCATATCTAGCTACTTTAATGTCATCTACATGTCTCATTCATTTTTAATATTCCATTTTTCTTTATCAATAAGTTTTATTTAGTATCTATGAGAAATTTTACAATTTGGAAAATTTGAAACTTTAATACAATTTTGTTTTCTAATCTCTACGGAAAATATTACATATTGCTGGTAAATGTTCATGGGGTAATGTTCGGACTAACTCAATTACAATTTGAAACTTTTTGTTTATCTATTTCAAATTAGTCTTGATTTTCACGGGGTATCTACTATCTATCTATACCATTAACCTACTACCAAACTACCGGTCTTACTCGTTTTCCAACTAAACAATTTTAGGATATTTATGTAATTTCACTATTTCACTCTTTCAATTTTTTTCACTTTTTCACTCTCTCTCACATACTTTTTCGAACATTATCACTCTCTCTCACACACTTTTTTTCAAACTTTTTAACTCTCTCATTCTCTTTCTTCCTCTAACTCTATCTCATTTTATTATTTTTCACAATATATCTACTTTAATTTCATCTACATGTCTCCTTCATTTTTAATATTCCATTTTTTTCTATCAATAAGTTTTATTTAGTCTCTACGGGAAGTATTATAATTTGGAAAATTTGAAACTTTAATACAATTTTGTTTTCTAATCTCTATGGAAAATATGCTGGTAAGTTCACGGGGTAATGTTCGGATTAACTCAATTACAAATTGAAACTTTTTGTTTATCTACTTTAAATTAGTCTTGATTTTCAAAGGTTAATGTTCAGACTAATTAAATTATGTCTAAGTCTATTAATAAAAATAACACGACAACACCCGTAGATATAGAGAAGTATAGTGCTAGTGCCGTGGGGATAATTCACGGCCAACAATTCAATAAAATAAAACAGACTTTCTCGTACAAAAGTTACTTTATGAAGCTGCAGGAAGCGGTTATGGGTGTGTATATAGTCCTACTCCATGTGATATGTTCATAGGCATGGCGTGGAGCAAGTGCAGAAAAGTGGTTGGTTTGGGCAGTGGCGGTGTGATACGCGACTTGGTTAAAAAAGACAAAAAAACAAGATGAAAGAGTCTACGATTCTTAGCTCAAAATAGAGGACTCTTAACTGCATTTAGACTCTTAATTTCTTTGAATTTATTTATTTTTATTTTACTTTTGTAGTTTTATATTTGAATTTGAGTTATTTGTATGATTTATATATAATCATAATAATATGTAATATGTAATATAAATGAAGCAACGAAGATAAATTTTATTTTTAGGTTTTCACATGCTGTCTACGCTTTATCTCCTAACATTTGTTGACGCTCAAGCTCAAGAATCCGCTTAGCTAGAGGGACTATAGTCATAGACAATCCACCTTTATGAACTTGCGTAGGGCTGGTTTTGAGGTTTTGGGTATCATGTGCGAACAAATAAAATAGTACTATTGTAACTACTAGCCTCATCACCCGTGCGATGCACGGGGAGAGCTAGTATTAATTAATTTAATTAATCCAACCTAATATAGCTAGTTTATATATATTTTCTTATGAAAAAACACAAAAAAATAGCAAGTAGTGCAACACCAACAAAAGAAATGACAAATCATAAAATCTTAAGAAGAGAAGGCTGAGTGAGGTATCACAATTAAAAAGAACAAAAAATACAAAAAAAATGGACTGAATATTAAAGAAGGTCCAAAAACAAAAATGGAGAGAATATAGCTAGTATCAATTAACATATTAATTAATCCAACCTAATCCAACCTAAACAATATAGTAAATAGCAAGTAGTGCAACACCAACAAAAGAAAATTACAAACCAAACATAATTAATAATTATCTTAACCAAATAACATAGTCTAATCAACAAAGCCTCTAATCAATAACAATTGGAGCATCTTCAAGCAAACCAGATGGTCCATCAAAGTCAGATCTAGGCATCTCAACCTGGAGAGTGGGGGCTGACGACGCATTAGCCTTGGACGTAAACGATCGCGAGTCATGAGAACATGCATTTCAAAAAGACCACGTGATGATTTGTAAGACAATACAACCTCCCTACAAATAGGCATTCCAAAAAAACCATCCACTCCAAAGAGTTCCATAAAAGCTCTAGTGTTAGTATCCAAGTATGGAGCAGCATGCTTGTCAAAAACAATAACAGCACGGTGAGAAGTACCACCAATAGACTCAATGCTAAGATTGGAAGGAAGTGTATGACCATAGACATCATAAAAGGATTTAGGAAGCCTAATCAATGACTGCAAAGTACAAAAATAAAAAATTAGTGCAAACAAAACACATTGCAGAGAAAAGTAATAAGCTGAAAAAATGACACAAGACATTTACCGAAGCCATAGAGATTACTGAATGAAAAGTCTTGGATGCCCCAGCCATATCTACAAGAACACAAGATGAATCCATAGCATTACTAATAGATAAAGAGAATGCACCCATTTATACTTAGGTGCTGGACTAATATAGACTAATATGAGATAAATATTGCATGAGGTAATATTCCTCATCAATAGAACACCATCCCCTTTCAAGCACTCTCCCCAAAAAATCAGATTACAGATTATAGACATAACAGTATGAATTTGATCTAAAACAGTAGTGAAAACAATCTAATGTTGGTAGTTGAACCGAGTGGTTCGAAGAACGCGAATCGTCCGAAGGAGTTGCTGCAAGTTCAACCGACTGATCCTTGCGAGCAGCTCGATGTAACTCGTAAAATCACCTCCATTGCGCTGACGATACGCGTCGATACTCGCCAATCAGAGGCGTCGCCTCTACACACTGAGGTTGATGAGAAAGATGGACTCGCCGCTGAGCCCCAGGCTCAGGCAGAGTCGCGTAACGCCGCCCTATCTGAAGCCACCGGTAAGCTCGGTCTCGCCGACAAAGACAAGGTGTAAACTCTGAACCGGCTCCAAAACCAAACCCGGTTCAAGTTGCACAAAGCGCTGGTTTAGAAATTTAGGGGTTCAATCGGGAAGAGAAGATTAAAATCGAAACTCAAAATTTGGGAAATAGTAAGAGAAGAAACATGAACAGCAAACAGGAAACAAACCTGAAGAAAATCACCACCCTGTTTGAAGATTCGCAATGACGACGGTGAAGAACAAAGGCAGCTACACTGTTAAGAGAACAAAAAATGCAAAAAAAACATGTGAGCAAAGTAAGGCAGCTACCCAATATTAAGGAAATAGCCTAATACAATAAATGGGCCCAAAACAAAAATGGGCTGAAAAATTAGAATTTACCTATTGTTGATTTTGAAAAACTTCTCTATATACAACATTAGAAGTAAAGTTGGTATAACACTCATTATCATCAAGAATAAGCAATTTCAAACCAGCTCTAGAAGTAACACGAGAAACCCCAACATAGAGTTGACCATGATAAAAAACTGGTCTTGGAAGATAAAGACCAACCTTTTTCAAAGACTGACCTTGACTTTTGTTAATAGTCATGGCAAATGAAAGTGCTAAGGGAAATTGTCTGCGCTGAAATTTGAAAGGTATCCTAACATCAGATGGTGTAAGAGAGAGCATTGGAATGTAAACCTTATCACCAATATTACTTCCTGATATGACTTTACCCTCAATAACATATTTACCAAGTCTAGTTATAATAAGTCGAGTGCCATTACACAATCCTGATGATTGGTCAATATTTCTCAACAACATAACAGGCACACCAACCTTTAATGTTAAAATATGAATTGGAATACCAGAAGCAATTATGGTATTTAAAAACTCAGGAGTATGAACATCATCTGGAGAATCTATATCAGAGCTAGCTGAACATGGACTATCAAAACTCAAATACCTCATATCATCTCCAGGAATCGATGACAATATATAATCGTTAAGAACATCGACCAAATCATTAGTAGGTGCTAATATAGCCCTATCACTAAAAAATGATGGACTTGTCATATTGTTCAACAACAATGGATATACCTCTTCAACAATGCTTTTGAGAGGATCAAGAGAAGGATGGAGTAGTAAATCAGATGGAATCTCAACATCTGAATCAAAATCATTATGAGAACCCAAGACACCATCACCAATTCCAAGAACCCAGTCTGAAAAACTTCGCATCTGGTCAACATTAATAAAAGAACCACCAGTCAACAAACGCATATTTGTGGATAAAGTAAGCACCTCACAAGAATTCCAAAGATAAGATGAATTTATAGATGAGTGAACAACTTCTTGTTTGGTCCCTTTAGGAATGACAGGCAAAACCTGACGAAAATCACCCCCAAGAACAACAACCTTCCCTCCAAAGGGAATATCAAGACGGCCATTGTTTTTAAATCGAAGAATATCCCTAAAAGTTTTGTCAACAGCTTCAAAACAATGTCTATGAGTCATAGGAGCTTCATCCCAAATAATTAGCTTAGATCTCAATATCAACTCAGCCAAAGGACTACCTTGATTAATACTACAAGTAGAATCTTCATCCACATTTATAGGGATTGCAAACCGCGAGTGAGCTGTTCGACCACCAGGAATTAGAAGAGCAGCTATGCCACTAGAAGCAACAGTCAAAACTATATCACCTTTTGACCGCAAAGCAGCACATAAAGCCCTCCAAATAAAAGTCTTACCAGTTCCCCCATAACCCTAAACAAAAAACAATCCAGGAACACCGTTATTGACCCGTGAGAGAACAGTGTCATACACCACACGTTGCTGACTATTCATTGTGGACAATAATTGGAGATGCTCAAAAGCCAAAGCATCTCTATCATAGTTCATCTCATCATAAATAAGTCTATTCTGACTTATTGAACAAAGACTGACATCAATTGCCAGCAAGCCTGGAAACTCGTCCAAACTCTTGTTATTGCTCTGGAGCAACTTCTGAATATCAACTAATGCAAAAGCCTGCAACTCCTCGGGTGACAAATGTAGTCCTACAAGTAAATGAACACAACTATAAGCCTGAACATAAGTTAACAAAAACAGAAGAAATAAAAAGAATAATGATCACCTGGAAATTGGAGGAGAGACCTCTGTCTATACAAAACATCATCAGTTAAATACTCCCAAACCTCATTCCAAACATATTCGGGTCGAGATAATTGATTTGACAACAATAAGTACAAAAATAGACGCCGAAGATAAGTGGCAGTACCCCCAAAAACTTGCTTCTTTAATAGAATCTATATATTCCTTGTCATCATTCAATAAACCACGGGCATAACATGCTTCTCTAAAGGTTAAATAAACATCATCGCCAACAGTCCTAAGATCTTCATAACAAACTACCCCTGTCACATAACTTAAGAGAATCCTTAAATAATAAAGCTCCCCAGTCCCTGGGGGAACATAATGAAGCCTTCCAAGAGTAAACCCTTTTTTCCGTGGACACCATTTATGTTCTGCATCCTTCCACACAAATTTAAGAGGAAAATGATAATAAGTAAGATTTCGTCCTTCTGGGTATATCTTATTAGCATCCATCCAAGCCAAAAATTTAGTATGGTGAATATGTTCCTTGTTGAGCACATCTTCTATAGATTTGGTAGAATGAGAAACAACACACTGTTCATTAGGAAGATGAAAAGTAAGACGTTCGACTGAAGGCTCTCGATAATGAATATCAAAGCTGAACACACGCCAAGTAGCCTCACATGCTGACAAATACCGACAATCATAATACATTTTGATTTCATCCACACAATCAGAACCATTATTCATAGAGTCAGCATCATAAAACCCAGTAGTAACACGGTCATGACCCTTATTAACATATTTGAAAAGATATTTGATAAATCGTGACTGATTACACCACTCAACATTAATATGTGCATTATATTTCAAAAGTAGTGTTTTACTGTATGGAACAACAAACCGATTGTCAGCAAAATACTTTCCGGTTTGAACCAACACACCAGAGTCTCTTCTTCTATAGACCGGATACCCATCTCTATCAATGGTTGTACAATCCACAAACCTCTTTGGAAAATATTTAGTACACTTACCCTTCTGCATACAGGGAGAAGACAAGTTCTGATTTCCGCAAGGACCATGAATCATACAAGAGGTAACAACTTCATATAAATCTGGTTGAGAAATCTTATCTGGTATCTCAGCACATATAACACGATCTATATCTCTAGGATGTAGATACCTCGCCTCACGACACAAGAAAACCAAAATATGAGCATGAGGCAATCCCCTTTTTTGAAATTCAATGGTATAAATAACTATAAGAAAAAACCAGCCAAAATTAATGTAGTACTAGATATAAGTTAGCACAAAACATGAGAGGATAATAAGTAAAGAAAATTTACAATCACCTGCTTTAACCTTGCCAAATATATCTCCCTTCTTAATATCTCTCATCATTTGATCAAGTTTAATTTTGAAAAGCCGAGAAACCATGTCTGGCCGATCTTGAGACTTGAAACCATAGTTCTTAAAATACGAAGACAACTCAGGCCACTTATGATTACAAGTAAATGTAATAAATAGATCAGGATAACCAGCCCAACCACAAATTGCCATAGCATCTTGATAATTCTGAAACATATAACGCGCACCCCCAACAAAACTGGAAGGAAGAACTATTCTTCTTCCAGTGGAGGCTGAATTAGATTCACCCTTTAAGACTGCTTCAGCTAATCCATTATATAAATGCGCCCTTAAATCGGTTTGATGAAACCTAATCCATTGGAGTCGGGTAGCTTCAATCATGCTATAACCATCAACCAGAAATTGTTGAAATAAGCGTCTACTAAACAGCAAAATGCAAGGTTCAGAAACCCTATGTTGGATTCGATATGCAAGCCACTCTCTAAGTGTCACATTCCCTCTTTTTATGATTTGAGAGCTAGAAGAAGTAGTCAACAATATATTTTCAACAAAGCCATCTTCTCCTCGAGGAAAAAGAAGGGGATACTGCATTGGCAAATAAGAAGCACTCAACAAAGGTACTCGTTGCAAAACACCAGATCGAGTCTGAACAACAATATCTCTATCACAACCAGCATTATCAAAATCACCAACAATTAATGCAGCAACTTCAGATGTAGTAGGAAAATTATAACGACGACCATCACGACCTCTCTTTCCAAGGATACGCAACTTGACATTAGGAACATCACGAGAAGATAGATATTGTTGTAACATTCTAAAATTTTTGGCATAAGGATTGTGGAGATCTAGAGCTTGCTTAACATCAGCCACCAAACTCGCTTTCATGGAAGTATCAGTGTCATGCATCCTACAAAATTAAGTAAGTGATTAAGACTCAAACAAAATAAAGAAATAAAGGTTTGTTAGAGTTAAAAAAATTCATACCCGACAACTCGCATTCTATTAGCAACTTCGTTATCAGTATCATATATATATAATTGAGCAAATTTTGGCTCGTCACCCGGAAGTGGAAGCAAATCACCCATCTGATGATAATTTTCACCATTAAGTACAAATACTGGAGGAGCACGACCACCATTGATCTTGGTATGCACCTTACCACCCAATGATGTAAATGCAAACATACTATTAAAAGACCTAAGATTATCTAGGAAAAAATTACTCCTAGGATCTTTATTTTGAAAAAGATCACGCAATGGCTGAGGAGGATCTTCATAAGAAGGGAGAACAATTCTTCCTTGTGTACAACACATTGAGAACCGTGGGTTACGTGGTTTACAATTTTTACGGGTTCTCTCCTCATACCACATAAGTGCACCACAATGATCACAAGTGAAAGTAGGCTCACCAATATTCCAATAAGTAGAGGGGATGCCTAAGAAAAAAACAACAATAAATGTTAAAATAGACGTGTAGGATAAAGAAAAATCATTCCAACAATAGACATATTTAAGACTTGGAAGAACCACCAACCACAATACCTGATAAACAATCATGTCCTTCATCCACATCTAAAACGACACCATCTGAAGGTGCATCCACATTATCTAGAACGGTATCATCTAGAGGTGCAAAACATACAAAAGAGAATAATTGAAAAAAAAAAGTAAACTGTACATAACAAAGTGAAGAGGATAGTAGAGACACAAAACACAAAAAACATAATAGATAGATAGAAACAAACATACTTGGAGGAGGAAGTCTTGGCTGAAGTAGATATTTTCCAGGAGCAAGTGAACTCTTTTGTAGAAAGGAACCCAAGGAAGAAACATTGGTAGAAGTAGATAGAAAACAACCTAATAAACCCAACGATAAAGCAACTTATGAAATGCTTCAAATGAGGTAAATAAAGAAATGTATGAGATGGAGTGATAGAAGAAAGAATAAACCTGTAGTACTAAGGTTAGAACCTATAGGAAGAATGCCAATTACATGGTAATGAGAAGTCATTACAAGTAAGAATCAAAGAAGAGAAAGAAGGCTTAAAAAGAAGAGGTAGTAGATATATAGTAAGAGAAAAAAGAGAATGGAAGGTGGAAAATGAGAAGGGGGAATAATAAATAACATTAATAGGGCAAGGTATATATATACACATATACATATATATATATATATATATATATATATATATATATATATATATATACATAATATTAACCAATATATAAAGGAATCCATGTAGGACAAAAAGTAAAAATATTAGACAACAAAGGTACAAATAAAAGCAAGTAAATACTTAGATTAAAGACATAAATAGATAATTAGAACATTAGTAGAATAAAGTTAGAATTAAGTTAGCAACATGTATATATAAGCAAGTAAATAGTTAAGATGAAGACATAAATAGATAATTAGAACTTTAATACGATAAAGTTAAAATTAAGTTAGGAACATATATAAAAACAATGGTAAAATATGTTTTTAGTCCCTACAAAATCGGCTCCTTCTAAGTTTAGTCCCTACATTAACGAAATAGGCGTTTTGGTCCTCAGCTTATTTTTTCGTTTTCAATTTTAGTCCCTCATGACTTTTAATAGCGCTTCAAAACTTTTAATAGCGCTTATAAAAGGTCAAAAAAGCGCTATTAAAAATTTTGAAGCGCTATTAAAAGTCAGGAGGGACTAAAATTGAAAACGAAAAAATAAGATGAGGACCAAAACGCCTATTTCGTTAATGTAGGGACTAAACTTAAAAGGAGCCGATTTTGTAGGGACTAAAAACATATTTAACCCTAAAAACAAAAGCAAGTAATTAAATAGAAAGCATTAACTTAGTAAAGTGCAAGAAATTAGAATATTAACCAATATATAAACGAATCCAATAAATGGAAAAAGGAAAAAAATTAGACAATAAAAGTACAAATAAAAGAAAGTAAATAGTTAGGATGAAGACATAAATAGATAATTAGAACTTTAACAGAACAAAGTTAGAATTAAGTTAGCAACATCTATATATAAGCAAGTAAATAATTAGTAGGAAGACATAAATAGATAATTAGAACTTTAATAGAACAAAGTTAGAATTAAGTTAGCAACATGTGTATATAAGCAAGTAAATAATTAGGATGAAGACATAAATAGATAATTAGAACTTTAATAGACCAAAGTTAGAATTAAGTTAAAAACATGTGTATATAAGCAAGTAAATAATTAGGATGAAGACATAAATAGATAATTAGAACTTTAATACGATAAAGTTAGAATTAAGTTAGCAGCATAAAGTGCAAGAAATTAGAATATTAACCAACATATATAAAAGAATACATGTAGGGTAAAAAAATAAAAAAGTTAGACAACAAATGTACAAATAAAAGGAAGTAAATACTTAGGATGAAGACATAAATAGATAATTAGAACTTTAGTAGAATAAAGTTAGAATTAAGTTAGCAACATGTATAAATAAGCAAGTAAATAGTTTGTATGAAGACATATATAGATAATTAGAACTTTAATATGATAAGGTTAAAATTAAGTTAATAACATGTGTATATAAGCAAGTAAATAATTAGGATGAAGACATAAATAGGTATTTAGAATTCCAATACGATAAAGTTAGAATTAAGTTAGCAATGTAAAGTGCAAGAAATTAGAATACTAACCAATATATAAAGCAATCCAATAAGTACAAAAAGGAAAAAAATTAGGCAACAAAGGTACAAATAAAAGCAAGTAAATAGTTAGGATGAAGGCATAAATAGATAATTGGAAATTTAATAGAAAAAAGTTAGAATTAAGTTAGCAACATCTATATGTAAGCAAGTAAATAATTAGTATGAAGACATAAATAGATAATTAGAACTTTAACAGAACAAAGTTAGAATTAAGTTAACAACATGTGTATATAAGCAAGTAAATAATTAGGATGAAGACATAAATAGATAATTAGAAATTTTATACGATAAAGTTAGAATTAAGTTAGCAGCAAAAAAGTAAGTAAATAATTAGAAACAAATTAGCATAATTCTGGAAATGCTAATGGGCAGATTAATAAGAGGTTATGATGAATACTTTGTTTGATTTCTTTTTATTCATGTAGTTAACTTTCAATAGTCTGTCAAGTTTAAGTTTTTTTGACACGATATAATTTATTTGTGTTGGAGAGCAAGAATGGCTATATTCCTGGGAAGTATAACTAAGTAAATAGTCAGGATTAGATAGTTAGAAATAAAGTTAAGTGTCAAGAGGGGGAGGGGGGATAACTAAATAAGAGAAGTGACTTTATTAAACAACATAGACAAAATACATAAGAACAACATACATAAGAACAATAGAGAAAGAAAGAGAATGATGATAGACACACCAATCACCACTACTCATTATTATAATTTTAGAGAACAACAGACTAAACACACAAGCTAATTGATGCAACAAAGAGTCACTTCTTGGGTTCGAGCTCAAGAACGATAGCCTTGGCATACTTAGCACTGGATCCAAACACACAAGCTAATTGATGCAACAAAGAGTCACTTCTTGGGTTCCACCTTAACAACACCAGTCTTGGCATACTTAGCACTGGATCAAGACACACCACTCATACCAAGAGGAGAAGAAGATCCCACAAGAGAACCAGAAAGACCCCCAACAGAAGGAAGATCAACATCAACATCAAGGATACGCTTGCCAGAAGGACGATCAACAGAATCACCATCAACAGGAGAAACATCAACATCACCATCAAGGATACTCTTGCAAAGTGACCTGGCAGTAGAGTCATGACCCACCAATGATGAAGAACCAACACCAACATCAAGGACCCGCTTACAAGGCATACCAGCAGGATCATGTTCAACAACAGATGAGGTGGTTGAGGATCCAGCCTTACTGGTTGGGGTACCACCATCTACAGAAGATCCATAGTTAGCATTCATAAGTGAATCAACATGCTCAGAAGAAACCTGAAAAGAGAAAAAAACAAAGCAAAATGAAATGAATATCCCAAACTAATGGCAAGAAACAATCAACATTCTAAGTAGATATATACCAAAGGGCTTGGAGTAACCAAATCAGTAAGACGAGTCACAAAATCCAAATCCTCATCAGCAAGACCAGACTAAACGAAAACAAAAGATTTAGAAACACATAATAATGAAAAAAGAATAAAACAACAACATTAAAAAAGAGAATGCAAGCAACGAACATCAGGCCTGGGCTGTTGGTTAATAAAAGAACCAATAATGGACTCATCAGCTGTCTCACGCCTAACTGCAAAATGCTGCCAGTGCTGAGCGACATTCCCCTCAACAATCTCAACTTTAAAGAGTAGAGGCTTATCCAAAAACTCCTGAAAATCAGGAGGCAACAACCCAGGAGCAGCAGCAGACTCAAGCAGCAACTGGGGAGTTTTCCCAATGAAACGGGACACTACACGGTCAAACATCACAAAGTTGGTGGACCCAGTAGGATCCATAACTTTAGCCTCAACTTTAAACCTTGAAAAACAAATAAGTCCAAATAAAACAATCAGCAAACACTTTCCAATTCACAAACCAAACACATACGCATAAACTATAGAAAAAGAATGAACAAAAACCTTGGGATGCAAGTAACAACTCGAGCACAACTATTGCAATA
This sequence comes from Astragalus membranaceus, assembly GCA_039519185.1. Lineage (NCBI taxonomy): Eukaryota > Viridiplantae > Streptophyta > Magnoliopsida > Fabales > Fabaceae > Astragalus > Astragalus membranaceus. The sequence goes on along the minus strand of CM076849.1, from coordinate 76,076,547 downwards.
AAACCTTGCACCTTGCTTGTTCACCTTCCTAAGACACCTATTACAAGACTCATAGTACCACTACCAGAATTTCAGTCATTTCCGGCGGGCAATTTCCGGCGAATTTAGTCCGCCGGTAAATTACCGGCGGATTTTGGCACGTTACCGGCGGCTTAGATCCCCCAGTATCTTACCGGCGGATTTGACAAAGTTACCGGCGGAATATATTCCGACTGTTAAATTACCGGTGGATTTTGTTCCCTTACCGGCGGATATATGTTGCGCAGAATTTTAAAAAACAAATCCGCCGATAAGATACTGGGGGATTTCGGCCGCCGCTAATCGCAGAATTTAAAACGTTTTTTTATTATAATAAAAATAATTACCGGCGGATATGATATCTTACCGGCGGATTTTGAATTTAAACGTAAATTGTTTACCGGCGGATTATCCGCCGGTAACCGTTACCTGCGGGTGAATTTCCGGCGCCTTTCCGGCGGAAAAAATCCGCCTGTAACGCCCAATTTCCGGCGGATTTTTGCCATTACCGGCGGATTTCGGCCGCCGCTAATCGCAGAAATTCTTGTAGTGTACCACCCATATTCAGTATCAATTTCCATAATCTGAGCAAGAACAACAGCAAAGCCAACCTGAGAGATGAAGTGGGAAAAAATATATGAACATAAAAGCAAATCCCAATGAGTAGCACGAATAGCAGTAACTAAAAAAGGGCAAATACACACATCAGTTGCATCCAAGAGGTCAGCAATAGTCTTTCGAGGAGTCTGCAGAAGCTCATCCAAAAGGGAAAGAGGGGCAGGCGTAGCAAGCTGAGTCACTGATTGAGTAACATTACTCCCAGACTTTTCCATGCTATAAAAAAGAAGAGCAAAATTACAAGCAAGTAGAAGCTAAAACAATAAAAGGTAAATAATAAAAAAAAACAAAATTAAAACACTCTTACTCTGCCTTATATGAAACTATCTCTGGGATATCAGAATAAAAAAAAACCTTGGTACCATGAAATGCATTGGATATACCCATAACACCTAAACGTAATGAATAAAAAAGGCATCAATACAAAATGGATAAAGTAGAAAGAGAAAAAATAACAAATAAAAAAATTACCTTGAAACTTATTAAGCTTGCATAGCTACAAAACAACCACTGAAGGAACAGTAGCAGAAGAACGCTCCAATTGACTGTGCATATCCTCTGCATAGCCACCCCAAAAAGTACACTGTATGGTATGGAGACTATTCTCCAAAGGCATCCAATATTAAACTAAATATGAATCAAATTAGGAAAAGGCAAATAAATAAAAATTAATAAGACAGGAAAGCAACCTCAAATCCTCCAAAACAAACTGGAGCAACGTAGTGGTCCTTCCACTCCTCTCATGGTACTTCAGAGTATCCTTTTGGATAATATGGCCAATCACATCTAAGTATTTTACAATGAGCACAGTGAGTTTTCCCCAAAAACATGAAATGACACAAACAAAAGGAAATTCAATAAAATGTACCAGTCAAAATGTCATCCTTAGGAGACACGGCAATTTGAGCAAAAGACATGAAGTCAAAGTGATTCCTAGGAATCTGATCAGCTTCAACAACAACACAGTTAGTGATTCCCATAAAGTTCAACTTATATTTATGAGAGGTACTTGGAAACTTAAGGTCATTGGCCGCCACAAGAAGTTTATCAATTAAATACGCAGAACCCTCTTGCAGAATAGGCTGAAACTGTCGCACAAGCCCCTTCTTCACAGTTGCATGTATCCGTGCCAACTGAAAGCAAATTGAACAATAAAAAAATAACCCACCACAGCATGAATATAAATACACAAAAGTAAGGTAAAACACAAAACAAAGTAACAGACCCGTTCATCCAGAAGCACCATCTCAAGAGTGCTTGGGTTGGCAGGATTCCTAAACTCAGGGACCACCCAAAGCCGAATGATTCTAATAGTTAGACCCCAGTCAACCCTACCAGGAACAATGTCATCAATGGAAACCATTTGTAGCCTCAGTTTAAATTATACAAATGATATATTATGGAATGGAAAGGTACAAGGTAGAATAGGAGAACAAAAGGTATTTATAGTGGTATGATTGGTGCACAAGACAATACAATAGGCAAGGACTACCAAAGAATAAAGGGAGCCGTTATCTAATAATAGAACAGTTGGCACACAATAAAAGGTCGAGAACAGAAAGCAGTAGGCAACAAATAAGAGCAACCCTAGATAAGCAAAGCTTAGAGATTAACGCTGGTGAAGGCATTCAAACAACAGATGCAGTTGATCTATAGGTGGAAACAGATTACAAACACAGTGTAATAAGCAAGAATTGGAAATAAAACCCAAACAGTGTGAGAACTAACAATTAAGAACAAATGGGATTCATCCATAGGCGAAAACAGATCCCAAAGACAGTGTAATCATGAAAGGAATCAGAAACAGAAATCAAATAGTGTAAATAATCAGAATGTCAGGAAAAAATAGGGATTTAAATGGGGTAAAAATCGGTGCTGAGATAATGTGAAAGGATTTGAGCAAGCAAACTGTTGGCAAATAGGAAGTAATAGAGAGGCAGAGAAACCATGATTGTAAACCTCCTGATCACCGCGAAGTCCACCAATAGAAACGCGATTGTACTGCGCCACAAACCATGCGCAAACACGTGGAAAACAACTGGAAGAAATTCAGAAACCAAACTGTTGCTAAATAGGAAGTAACAGAGGCGCAGGGAAACGATGGTTGTAAATCTCTGCACACCGCGAATTCCACCAATAAAGAGGGGACTCAACTGCGCCACAAGGGAAAAAAATGATGAAGTGTGGTGTATGGTGTATGTTATTAAGAAGAAATGTATTGAGGTCAATTGGAATCAAGTGTGGCTGGAAGCAAAAGAATGCTTTGTAAACTAAAATCAGTTTAATTTTATTAGAATGAAGCTTAATTTTATTGTGGTAATAAATAAGAATTTAGGAACAAAAATATGATGGAAGTCTTGCCTTATGTCTCTCAATGCTGCCTTCTGAGTCTCTGTATGTGTACCAGGAGCCAAGGACAGTGTTGCTGAACCAGGCGCCCATGAACCAGGCGCCAAGGCCAATGTCTTCCATTGGAAATTTGAAGAACTAATTCTATTAGAATGAAAAAAATATGATGGAAGCAAAGTGGACATGGCTGAGATCAATGAGGGAACAAAAGCAGAACCAGGCGCCCATGCACTAGGCGCCAAGCACACAAGGTTGCTGAATAAGGCGCCCATGTACCAGGCGCCAAGGAACAATGCTGCTGAAGCAGGCGCCCATTTACTTCCATTGACCAAGTACACAAGATTGGTGAATAAGGCTTGATGTTTTTGTCCTAATCATGCTTTTCCTGTTTTCTTATGGCTGTGAAGATGTTTGTTGTGCTTAACAATATGTTGTTTTCTTGGCTTTTTTTGTTCATTGTCCTCAAGTGTTAATGCTTTCAAAAGTTATTAATCCTTAGGTTGAAACAGATATAAGATTTAATACCTTATGTCATTATTCTCGTGAGGAAAGTAATGGTTCTCAAATGTCTGATACTCCTCAGTTCGTTCATTTTTCCCATACCAATGCTTTACAATTTGCTTGTATTTCCCCTAAGGTAGCTAGCCAAGAGCAAAATGAGATACCTATGTGTTGCAATCCCATGTATGCCACAGGCTTAACAATTCCATGCATATTGCAATTCAACTACTTTAATTCAACTGCTACAATTCGCACTTACTTCCACCTTTCCTTTGATAAAAACAATTAATAAAACTCACATAAGTTGGCCAATAAGATACCTATGCATGCTTTTGTTCAATGGAAGATTTAATGGAAAAAATGAAAAAGTCATGATAACATGCATAGCTAGAGCAACACATAATTGAGAGTAGAAACATATGTAACAGGAAGAAGATTGGAATACGATCATATGCAATTATTGTTTATTTTTAATCAATGAACCATAACAGACAAATAAATACCTCAGAAAACCACTCAAATAAATTGCATGAGATGTTCTCAGATGCATAGAAATACGTCTCTTTGCTGTACACTTGTTTTACCCTTGCTTCATACATACATGGAAATCAAAAATAAATAACTGAGAACAAAATTTCATATAATGAAGAAGGCAACCAATATTCATTGAATAATAGAACAGTACAACAAAAGACCTTGGGTGATAACAACAAAAGCACATAATGAAGAACACAACCATTACAAGGTGGAAGCAAGCATGCCCCTTTATTGAACCAAATAACACTTGAACACAGATGAAGCAACAAAAGGCAAGACAAAAACCACCTGAAGCAACAAAACTGCCAAAAACACCAGCTAATGCCTACTCAAAAACATTAGCCGTGGATGCTCAACAGGAACCTCAATCTTGACATCAAGTCCCTCAGTAAAACCATTCTGGCGACAACAACTAAACCACCCACGAAGACGAACTTCTGAAACAACACTGCCTCTTGGGAAAATTAAACAACAAGGATATGGTCGCCCCATTTCATCAACCAAAATAAGATCAACACCAACTGAAGAAAAAACAGTGTCACAAAATGTGTATGGAAGATGCTGCAAAAAAAAATGTTGTTAAACATAAATTCGTAAAAGGAATCCAAAAGATAAACAAATAAGAATAGAAAGCAAATGAAGGGAACAAACCAGAAAACAAGTTGCTATATCAGGTGCACCCAAAGTTATGTAGAGAGTAAACACAACCATAGGATTCCTACCAACATACATTGACTGGTCAAACACATTAACAACATCATCACCATCATGGATTAAGACAGGCTGATGACCAAGTCGTATCATTCTAGGAAGCCCAGTAACAAAAGGAGGAGCCTGCAACCTATCCCGGACCTCAATGTAAAAACGATCAAGTCGAACATAGACCATACGCACCCAGCCACCAAGATGAAGACCATAAAACCTACCCATTTCAGCCCAACCTTCGACAAAGTAAACATCAGTGCCCCTCTTAACAACAGCCACTTCAAAATGATTACCAATGACATCAAAAAGAAATAGGGAGCTGGGAATGTGTTGCCTATGGTGGTTTGAAAAAAGACAGGGCAGTCTAACCTCAACCTGAAAACAAAACATGAAACCAATTCAAAAAGATGTAAAAAATATATGGAACACACAATGTCCAAAATTTAAACAACCCATGACCAAAAACATACTGAACCTCATAAACCCCAATGTAAAAAAAAAGAAGAATACACAACGTCCAAAGATTAAACAACTCACATGGTCAAAAACATGCTCAACCTCATAAACTTCAAACTTTATGTTCAAAGAAAACGTAAAAAGCCTGGGTACAGTGGTACACCTAGAACTCATCTAAGAACCAAAACAAAGAAAACATTAAGTAATAACACATAAGAACAAAAACAAAAGAACAAAGATAGATAGAGAGGGAGAATAAGAAGAACATACGGTGACTGTGACAAAGATGGTACTGAGAAGTGTTGAGAACTTGAACAAATAAAGGAAAGGCTAAAGGAAAGGCTATTTATTTATAGCCAACATCTGCACAAGAAAATAGAGGAATAGAATAGTAGAAATACAGTCATAAATAAAAACTGGGACCCATTAAAACAACAATGAAAATGGGTAAAAAAGACAAGATAACATGAGACAAAAATCATAACAAAACAAAGAAAAGCATATATCATATGCCAATGAACAAAAGGCCAGTAGCCAATTACGAGTACACTAATACAAAACTGAAATGCCAGAAGCTGTTTACAAAATAACTAAAAGAGGACAACATAAACAACATGCAAAGAAAACCAATACACAAGGAACCCATGCAAATTTCCTAATCCCAAATCTAGTTGATAGCAAGGTAAAGAGTGTGGGAATTGCCCCTTGAAACACCTATCTTGATACGTTTGCCCTCTCTCAATCCACGCATCCTACAAGAAAACAGGCCATAGACTGCTGACCCAAATGAAGGTCCAAAGTAAGACAAGGAGACCACTTTAGTGTGCAAGTCCAGCGAGAACTCCAGTCATCAATCAAAACAACACGAGATATGGATTGAGAAAGAGAAGAACGACAAAAGGAAGGAGGAAGATCCTGCATGCAAAATTGACACAATCATAAGAGCCAAACATGCAAATAATAATTATACAAAGTTGAGAGAAGAGGTAAAAGATCACATGCATTTGAAAACAGCAAATGAATCACCCCAACAGCTTCATTATTATATGCATAATGTATGTTGAATATGCAAATAAAAAAATCAACAATGTAGCTCCAGTATACATAATGTAGCTTCATTATTATATGCATAAAGTCAACTTAGTCAATATACATAATGTATGTCAAATACATAAAATATCAGAAATAAAAAGTCAATATACAAAGTCAATATGCAAATAATAAAGAACCAACCAGCCGTAAAAGATCAGATGCATCCAACTCCTTTGAATAACCATTGGAAAAACAACTAATTGGATGAGGCCGAATCTGCAGTATAGGCAAACCATTATCTGAAAGTATTATAGGAGAATATGAACTCCGAAGAGTAAAATGCATAGGAGGTGCTGGATAGGAGACCTCAACACACATTCTATCAAACACACGAAATAAAAATGTGGAATTTTCTGGATAGGCTAGTTGAATCCATCCACCAAATTTCAGTTTATAGAACACCCCCAAAGCACTCCAACCCTGACATAGGTAAACAATGCCTTCATGTAGCCTAGCAACAACCTCAAAAGTATTCCCACTAGGATCACGAAGGAAGAGACGCTTTGGAACAAAACCATTAAAAAGAGTAGCAACAAAAGGAATCATTCCAAAACCCTACAAAAAAAATGAAGCAATCAAATTAAGTAGAATAAAGGAATATAATATGAACAAAACATGAAGAAAGAAAGTTGTATTCAGAGGAGGTAACTACAAAAAAAACAAGGCAATCAAATTAAGTATAATAAATGAATATAAGGCATTCAGACCAGGGAAAGGTCATAATGGCATATGGACATTTTCAACCTCCCTTCCATTTGATGAAGTATAGCAGAAGCAATATCCGTAGTAACGAAAGAACCCCCCTGATGAAAGAAAACAACAAAGCAATTAGCAATTGTAAAAACGAATTAAAGAAAGAAAAACAAAAGGACACGAAGCATGTGTTCAAGGACGTTGAAGTCTTACGGGAGCATTTGACATTAGGGAATTAGGGAAAAGAGATTTGAAAAGGGAATTAGGGAAAAGGGATTGGAAAAGGGAAAAATAATACAAAGTTTGATGAGATGTTGAAGAATGAAATAGAGGGATATATATAAAGAAGAAGAAACGGATGAAGATTAAGGAAAAAGTGGAGAAGGAAAACAATTTCGTGAACTATAATGGAGAGTAATTGAGAGAAACAAAAAACATGATTGTAAAACGCAGGAAAGCAGAGAAGAGGGTTGGCCGAAACAAAAAAATGAAAAACGAAATTAGAAGCAACAGTGAAACGCAGGGGAAGGGAGACGTAGAGGAAGAGCCGTGAACAGTAGAGTGATAATGAAAAAAAAACGAAATGGCAAACATGATTGCTAAAATGCAGTTTGCCAGGAAAACAGAGAAGAAGGTTGGTTGAAAAAAATAATAAAAAAACGAAATTAGAAGAAGAAGAGTCAACAAGAGATATCAACAGTGAAGTGATAATGAAAAAAAAAATGAAATGGAAACATGAGTGGTAAAATGGAGATTGGCAGGAAAGGAAGGGAAGGGAGAGGTAGGGGAAGAGATGTGAACAGTGGAATTCAGGGAGGTACAGTAATGTGAATGAGTATTTTGAAGAAAGTCAAAGGCAGGAAATGGAGTTATAAATGGTGACTCATCTTTGGCGCCAAAATTGGCCCAAGATGTTGTCCGCTTAAAAGATAGGATTTGAATATCACTCTCATTGCCTTTTTGTTAAAAATCATTAACTATTTATTCACAATCAAGGTTCTTCTTTTAAAAATAGTCAATAAAAATCAAAGTGAAACAATTTAATTATTTAGCGACGTAGTTAATATTATTCTATATCTCTGCAGACGTTAGGAAAATAGCTACCATGTTCACAACCCGTTTTGCCGCTTCCCGCTTGAAGCCAAAATCTGAAGAGGTACTTAGGGCAATCAGGCAGGGAGAGAAAGAAACACTTAGAGAATATCTAGAAAGGTTCAACAGGGAGGCTGCGAACGTCAGGAACCTTGAAGACAAGATGAGGCTATTTTGGATGAAGGATGGCTTCAAGAAAGGAAGTCTGTTTCAAATGGACGTGGGGATTAACAAACCCCGAAGTTTGGATGAGTTCCTTCAGAAGTCACAAAACTACATGGATGATAAACTCTAATTAGTGTGTTTTTTTGGAGATACTTTTGAGTCATTTTTAGAACAAATATTATTAAATGTATAAATCTTTAACTTGATTCGCGTTTTATTTTGCAGAAAAAGAGAAAAGATAAAAAAGAAAATAATATATATTATTGATATATATATATATATATATGTATATAATATTTATAAATATTATATATATATATATGTATATTATAAATATATATGTGAGCACAGTGGAAAGAAAAAGGCCACAAGGCCATATTAATATACAATCTAGCCCATGTGGAATGGAAGTGGGATACGACACAACAAATTGACTTGGGCAAGAATAAACAATAGGGATTGCACGCAAACCTAAGCGGACAATAGAATATAAAAGGAGAAGAATTGAAGAATTGAAAAACAGTAGCTGCAAACGCAAGAATTGAAGAAAAGAGAGGAACGCAGACGGCAACAGTACACACGGAGAGGAGAAAAGAAGATTTTTTGGTACCGTTCTTGACACAGTGAAAGAGCTCTGGATCAGAAAAATGAGACTAAATTCTCAAGATCAGAAATTTCTCTATTCCGGGTTATTTTTATCTCTGTAATTTATGACTCCTAATTTTATTTCATTGTTCTTGAACACTATTGATAGCTAAATCCTCTTCTAGGGTCTTAGGTGGATGTTGCTTGATTAGAGACCTTTTTACGTTCTAATTTTCAATCTGAATTCCAATTTTTATTTCAATTAATATCGTCCTAGTAGTTTAATCACGTTCTTAGGATTGATCACCCTTTGCATGTTCATAATCAATTAGTTGATCAGCGACCGTACTGCAATTAATTGGTGGACCTATAGGATAATTGAGACTAAAATTAATGCATGACCAAACTTTAATTTAGTCTTCCAATCATTCAACCTTTTTGCTCTTTATGCTTTTCCTCAACTTAAATTCATGCATGACCAAACAAGGGTTAGTTTAGGAAAAAGAATATTAATCGCGAATGACCAAACAGATTAATAGTTTTAGTAAAGGGATTGGTAATTAAATAAAATAAAGGAATTCGGGTAGAATTAGACATAGGGGAATCAAATCTTGCAAGTGAAACCGTGACCCTAGGCCTCTCTCCATTGAGTCAATCTTGTATTTTACTATTTGTTATTTAATTAATTTTATTTAGTTTACATTACTACTCTACTATTGGTTCGTCTAAACAATATATAATCTTGATTAGTTTGGTACTTGTTAATTAATCCCTGTGGATACGATAATCTTTTGTACTACTTCTACGAAAGAGTACACTTGCTCTAAGTGTGTTTTTAACGCAACAATGGACTATGAAGAAGACAACATGACGTACGTAGAGGAAGCCAAGGTTGGCAGGAAAGAGGACGAGCTGGCCTACAAGGCCATTGTAGAACCATGGCAGGAGCGAGCCCAAGCTGAGAGAACTCCTCGTGAGTCTCGGCCCCGACAAGGCCGTTTCTCAGGGTACACCTTGCGGAACACATCCCAGGCAGAGATCCTTGCCGAATGCGCCGACACGGAGTTTTGGGACATCAAACAGCCTGAACCCCTCGTGCAAAGGAAACGCCCAACCTCTAATAAATACCGACGTTATCACAAAAGTTATGGGCACAGTACCAACAAATGCAACACCTTCAGAGTTGATCCGCGAAGGGAAGCTCGCCCAGTACGTGACTGAAGAAGAGGATGAGACCTGAGACTCTGATTAGGGAGCAGAGCATCATGACATGAACCTAGAGCTAGGCCTAGTTAAGAATTTTGTTGTTTGGGCACAAATATAGAATGTAAAAGCTCGATATGAATGATTAACAAAAGTTCATTTTGCAATTACAGTTTTTGCTCTAGCTCACTAGCATTAACACTTGTTCCAAAGAAAATTACTTAAGATTAAGAAAGAAAAAGGGTCCAACTCCATAGTTAGGGGCGGAGCGAGACAAGTTTGAGACCCGACATAGCCTGCAGGGAGGGACTGCTTGGCTCGCAGGGGCAATCTCAACATTTTCTCTAAGCCAAGACCATCTTCCCAATGCGGTGTTTTTTTGTAAATACGCCTCTTGGAATCCTACTAATGGAGTCAAGAGTGCCATGGCATGCCGAAACAAATAAAGACTGTCGGTAAAAGAGTGATCGAAGGGAGACACCATGATCGCTAGCATTTTTCCTATATACCGAGGCAGGAATCTCATGATTCTTTCCACTAAGTGACCTTGGTGGTCACAACCCCTTGGGCGAGTTCTATCTGGGCCGAGTCCTAGTGAACTGGGGCGAGTTCTATCTAGCCCGAGTCCTGGTAAACTGTGCCAAGGGTATACTTCAAGTTGACACTGGTGGTCACGACCCCTTGGACGAGTTCTATCCAAGTCGAGACTTGGTAAATTGTGCTAAGGGCATACTTCATATTACAAATTGTCCCGACGGACGTCTCAAAGGTCAAAAACGCGAGATACATACCAGGTACCCCACTATGGAGGTGGTTCACGACTTGCAACCCTCTTGGAGGTGGCACTATGCCAGATGTTGAGAAAAATGGCGCCCTATTGGGCAGTGGTCTTTAAGGAAGTGCTGCTTTTGATTAAAACGCGCTGGGAATTGGTAGCACTTTTTAAGGAAGCGCTGCTTTTGGTTAAAATGCGCTGGGGCAATGGGAGCGCTTTTTAGGAAGCGCTGCCTATGGTGAACGCGTTGGGGGCGATGGAAAGCGCTTTTTAGGAAGCGCTGCCTATGGTGGAAAGCGCTGGGGGCGATGGGCGGCGATGGGCAGCGCTTTCTAGGAAGCGCTGCCTATGGTGGAACACGCTGGGGCGATGAGCAGCGCTTTTTAGGAAGCGCTGCCTATGGTGGAACGCGCTAGGGCGATTGGCAACACTTTTTAAAAAGCGCTTCTTATGCCCAAAACATGGAAATGAATGGATAGTGCTTTTTAAAAAGCGCTGCCCATCGCTTTAGTCAATAAAATTCCTCTCACTCACTCTCAAAATGAAGAGTTGCGAACCAGAAACCCTTTACTTCTTCTTTTCTTCACTTCATCTTCTTCTTTTCTTGCGTTTTTTCTTTCACTGTTTCTGCTAGGGTTTTTTTATTTCTTGATAAATCTTACAGATTCAAGGTATACATACGAAGCCTCCAATGGTGATTAGAAGGACAAATACAAATGTAATTATCAAAACCCCTCTTGATTTTTGTTCTGTTCTTGCGATTTAGAAACTCTAATTTCTCTCTGGGTGTGTTTCACATGTAACTGTTACGTATGAATGAGATGGTGAATGATTTCAAGATACCGAGACAACACTCTCACAGGTTGTATTCCTCCATTTCTTTCTATTAGATCTGTTTTTCTTCTCTTTCTCTCTAATGAACAAACCCTAATTTGTTTGTTTTTCTTTTGCAAAGTAACCACACTCAGAAAATTAGAAGAAGAAAGAACTTGAAAGAGGAACAATAGACTTGAAGAAGGAAATTATTATCTGAAAAGTGTAAACAAAATTAGGTGAACAATAAACAATAAAGAAAAACAGAGAAAACTTGAAAGAGGAACAATAAACAAAAACAGAAAAAAGGAAAATAAACAAAATCAGAAAAAAATAAAAAAATTAATAATATACAATGGGCAGCGCTTTTGGCTGTAAGCGCTGCCTATAGGTGAATACGCTGGGGCGATGGGCAGCGCTTTTTAGGAAGCGCTGCCCATTGTGGGAGTGGAATCTGCAGCGCCAAGTTTAGCAGCGCTCAAAAGCGCTGCTTGACTCTCTCATATTTTGCCATTTTCGAGTTTGAGGAAGAAGGTGATGGAACCTTGAGCTTTCTTCTTCCTTCAAGAGTTTTGGAGGTTTGAAAAGTAATTAGAAGTTTGGATACTAGCTTTAAGTGAAGGAATCAAAGATTAGAGAGTTAGGGTTTAATTGTCAAAAATTGGGGTTTACAGAATGGTGGGTGGTGGGAGGTGGTTTAATTGTCAAAGATAAAGGACCAAAGTGAAACAAAAATGAAAGATAAAAGACCAAAATGGACCAAAAAAAAGATAAAGCACCAAAGTGAAATCTAGAACAAAGATAAATGACCAAAAGTGCTATTTAGTCTTCGGTTTAATATATACTTTGTTCAGTTAAAGTTAAAAGGTAAAAGTATTCCTAGCTTGATAGGCAAAAACAAGACAAATGTAAAAATGTAAAATCCGAACCAACCCGTGAGCCCAATCCAAACCAACCCGTCCAATATCGGTTCGGTTTGGTTCGGATTTTGGAGGAAAAAATGTAAAATCCGAACCAACCCAAACCGAATAATTATCATTGGTTCGGGCAACGGATTTGCTCAAATCCGATCCAAACCGACCCACGAACACCCCTAATATCATGTGTTTGCAAAATAAGTGTGCATCACGGTTTGTAATTAATGAGCAACTGCATGTGTTATCTACGTTGCCTCACGGTTTGTATCAAACAACGCAGCCTCACGGTTTGCACATTTAAGTGTGCCTCTCGGTTTGCACAACGTATGCCTCAGGACTTGTGGATGACGGTTTGTGCAAAGATGAAGACGCATAACAACTTATGGGTCACGATTTGGCCAAAAATACATCGCGACTCATGCATATTGATTTATGCATCACGACTTGTACCACACCATGGAAGGTGGGTCACGACTTGCATGAAGAAAAAGTATGAAGAAGGTAAACACTTACCCAAGAGAAAGGGAGAAGAAGCTTGCTCCAAGGAAGGGATGAAGTGTGTGGCTCCAAATGGACTTTATCTCTTCCCACCTTTCCACAATTTAAAAAAGTAAAAAACACGGTCGCCGCGGAGAAAAGATTTTGCACCACCCGACGAGGTAGATAAACCAACACGTTGGATGAACCGACAAAAATCCTTCAAGCCAAGACCATTCTTCGGAATAATCTCGGCTTGGGCGGCAACTGTTCTGGACAGGACCAAGAGGCCCATTCAGCAACTGGACATGGATGAACTCAATCACTTTGATCCATATCTACAATATACAAGTCCACTTATGACTCTCATACTTGGATGACTCTGATCCACTCTATCAATCCGACGGCACACAACGGGCACGATTCCCTATAAATACTGGCTCACATTGCCATAATTAGGTACATTCTCATTCCTAGTTAAATCCCCCATCTATTCTCAATACTGACTTGAGCGTCAGATTGGCTTCGCAAGTACCCCTCCCGGGCTCGCTCTAACCTCTGGCCAGCCAGCAGGAGACCTACCAACTGCAATCCACCCAGCACCGCAATGTACATAACAAAAGCATTATCTCGAACTTTGTTGGCTGCACTTTTACTATTACACCACTTTTTATTTTATAGAAAGCTGAACTGGACCTGCGAGGGGCGAATAGTTTCTTTGATCAGATGAGTACGTCACTTTGCTGATGTTAGCTCTTTGACTGAGGTCCGAGAGGTGTTGTAACCGGCCTCGAGTTGTTGTGGGTCGCGTTCGGAGTTTTCGCGGGGTGTACCTGCAATGTCACTCCAACGCTCAAGTCAGTGGGGTGAATTTCGAGCAGAGTAACGATATGTTTTCGTGCGTACCTTTTAGCCGAGGTCAGACCCCTATATATAGCGTCAGAGGCTCTGCGGGCGACCGTCGGATCACATATGACTTAATCTCCGTCGTTGATCTGTGAATCTATGTTGTGTAGTGCTGATTCACTATTGAGCCGCTCGAGGCTGGCCCAATTACTTCAGTGGGCTGCGGCCCAGTCCGTAACAAAAGCTAACTTATGTAGACTACAACAGAGTTGAGAATAAATGTACTTTTTAGACAAATATATAAAGAAACAACTACCGTTTTTGTCTCCAATATCTCATTAATGAGAATTTTGTTATTGCCGATATCATCATCCCTATAGAGTCTAGTTTTTTAAATATTTAACATCAACATAATGATCAATAATTTTTAATTAAAATTCAAACAAAAAATGAATCTACCAGACTAAAAGAAACCACAGTCCCTTTTACTAAAGATATGTTTGGCTTGAAAAAGATTAGTCTATATTTTAATATGTATTTAAGATTTTAAAAAACTAAAAGAACAAGTTGATAGATATCAATATAACATTTTTAATCACACTTGATTTATGTTTAGAGACATTTTATTGCTTTTTAAATTCTAAATTGAAAAATATGTCCTCCCCTCCCTTCTCCTTCCAAAACCCCTCCCAAACATACCCTAACGCTTCCCAGGCCTTTCTTTCTTTCCAATGAAGTTTGTCCATCAAAACTCCAAAATTTGAAGAATATTAACTTAAAATTTTTAAAAAAGTCTTTCACCGCATCCTCCTTCCTGCAGAAAGTTGCAGTTGTAAAAGTCTTTTACCGCATAACCAAAGGGGTCTTGTGTTTCTGGATATATACTTCGAGGGGAAGATGATTAAGAAGAAAATAAAAAGAACCATGGGCTTATAAATGGCTACAAGAATTGACAGGGATTTCCACGTGGAGTGAAACTGAATTGAATTAGCTAGGAGAAAAAACCAATTCTTCCAAGTGAAAATCTAACAAAACCTAAATATGAAGGAGAAGAAGAATTCAGGGAACATAACGCCCCACACCACATCCCAGAAAGGTAGTTCAGTTGGCGAGCTAAGGGATATGAAGGAGTTGTCATCAGAAAATTACAAAAAAATTACAACAATTTCGATTTGCATGAATCAAACCGGCAACATGACGACACCACTCTCATTTGAGCTCAGTAAGTTCCTCATCAGAAAATTGAGCTCCACTCACATATTCAGGAAATACTGAAAAAATAAAATAAAATGAACTTAGAATTATATCAATATCAATTAGATATTGAATTACTTGTCAAAAAACAAACTATCAAGTTACATACATGGATTGAGATTTCCATTTGGTTGTGAGTGATGATGTCCTTCATAAACTTCATTACATAGTCCCCGTAATCATTGCTGTTTGATTGTTTGAGACTCTATAAAACAAAAGATTACTTAGTTATTAAATTTAATTAATTACATATGCATTCATATTGATTATAAACTTACCCTTATTGCTATCCATTTTGTAAAAGATGATGATTTTCTGTACGCAGTCCTGACATCACGCAATCCCCAATAAGTTGCCTGTAATACCCCGAATTTCGGAGCGCTACTAAATGAACTCAACTCCTAATATGAAATGATTTTGGAAATGTACTCTTCATGCTTTCTCAAAACATGAGTATATTTTTTTATTTTAAAACTCTTTTCAAAACAATCAGAGTATTGCAGCATTTTTCGAAACATGATACCTCTCTACTATCTCTACTGATACATACACAGAAATGCCCATACAAAGAACTGCTCAATGACCATATAACAAAATAAGACACCTACGCTGATCAAGTATTATATACTCAACTTCCAATTTTTGGATCTTGATGAGTCCAACAGAACTCCACTATGGAAGGATGCCCACCTCTGTAACCTTGTCTTTGAAAAACTAAATTATGGTCCTTAATAACTGAGTTGACATCCATTACATTGGAGAACCACGGAAAATGGTCATCTTCTAGAAATTACACATATATAGATATAAACCGATTCACATACACGTAACCAATTCACATATGGATAATCCTATCAAGTTTCCAACAAAATTCAAACAGATAAGCAACAACAACTCATCACACCACTCCATTTATCCTAATGCAATGCCTATGTGTCATGCCATTGCATATGATCCCAGGGATGTACTACTCCAAAAAGTGTTGTGCTTCTCTCTACGATACTGCACAACGGATCTACGATCCAAATATGGGTGTGCTTCTCCCTATGATACTATACTTGTGTAGTACTTCTCTCGTCAATACTATACCTCACCCCATGATAAAAACTCAGGTGTGCTTCTCTCTACGATACTGCACCATGTGGTCACTTCTCTCTATGATACTGTGCCACATCCGGTATGGTACTTCTCTCGTCGATACTGTACTGTACCAACCTTGTAAAATAGGTACTTATCTCGTCGATACTGTACCGCGAACTCCATGTATGCATCGATATACATCAACACTCATGCATATTTCACCACACCAAGCATTATTCAAACAAATCATCACATGGATTAAGAATAATTCCTTAACACCAACACCAAAACAAACACCTTAACACCACATACACACCTCATACAAACTCAGTAAGCATTTCTCTCCCCACACTAACCACCCCAATAGCTTCCTCAATTCACCACCAATAAATTTCTTTTTGGAGGCTCCTTCAATATCCCACTCTAACCTCATAAATCACTATTAGATCTAAAAGTCATAAATTTTAAAGTATTAAGTTGTCATGATTCCAATCTCTCAAAACATTACCATTTTGCAATGATTTTTCCATTTATATTTCATTCTTGAAGTCACACCCTAACCCTTTTCCAAAATCTTATTCAAGTGCCACGCTCACTTTTTTAAAGAAGAATGACTTCAAATTTATTTTTCGAAAACAATTTACTTAGTCAGAAAAACGATCATGCCTACATATATCTTGTCTCACCCTCACTTCGAAATCACCCTTGATTCCCACCAAACATCTCAAACACAAATCATCAACATCATATGTACACATCCACGACATAGAACAAGCACACAAATAAGCCTACAAATGCCACAACAACAACAACAACAACAAACAATTACCGACCACAACCACAACATATAAAAGTAATTAGAAAGAAGCCCTCACCTCAAGCATTTTCCTTCGTAGTGTAAATTTCACTCGGTGGTACCCACGACCTCTACAACTCGGCCAGCTCCATTAATGTGTCACGTTCTACTTGATGGACCAGTCACAGCCCCTCGTTTCGAGAATGGAAAAGTCACAAGGTGACAAACAATTTCTATAAATCTATTACCAAAACTACTTATGTATTTGACACCAAAAACTCGTTTTTCAAACAAGGAAATATGTCACGTCTCTAACAGGTTGGGAGTTGTTGAAACAAAATATCTTTCCAACAATTTAAATAAAAAATAATCAAAACAATCATACTCCAAAAATATCCGTTTCAAAATAATTTTCCACGTTCAATTATATCACTAATGCAAAAATGGGATTAGAATTAGACATTTAAAGTCAGGCACTCAGATGCCTGACTACATAAGTAGATACGGTGGCAAACTTGTAATTAAGAGGCAAAACTCGTGAGTTTTAAAGTCAAGCGGATACACGCCTAACTTCTAAAGTGAACAAATAGGGAAAAAATTAGACTTTAGAAGTCAGTCGTGTATTCGCCTGACTACATAAGTGACGCGGTGGCAAACTTGTAATTAAGGGTGAAATTATTTTTTTCTATTTTAATACTTTAGAAGTATAGGCGTGTATTCGCTTGACTTTTAAAGTACCAAAATAGAAAAAAATAATTTCACTTACGCCTCACTCTCAGAACAGTCTCCTCTCCATTCTCACTCTCTCACGCGAACCCTAAATACCTTTCCTCTACCCCCGTCGAATCTCCTCCCTCTTATCCCTGATCCCCTCACTCTCTCTCTCTCTCTCTCTCTCTCTCTCTCTCTCTCTCTCTCTCTCTCTCCCTGAGACATCATTCTCTCCTCTGTCATCATTCTCAGACATCATTCTCCCCCTCTTATCCTTGTTGCCAATCGTTCCCAAATCAGCACCCTAGCAACGAGAAGATAGGGTAGGGCGTTCTTCCTTGGCTTTTGACTTCTTCGTTCTGCTTCTGGTGGTTCAATGGGTTCTGCTTTTGGTGGCTCAAACCCTAGCAACGATTGTTGGCAGTGCTCCACCCAATCTCCTTCGTATTCGTCTTCTACCTCTGGTGGTTCAACGGGTTCTGCTTCTGGTTGTCGCTACGTCCAATCAAAAAATGAGTTTGATATTTGGTATCCCCTAAGCGTCCGCATGAAAACTCCTCAAGAAATTTTAAGTTCGGAGAACTCTCCACCGGAGCTCCGTTGTGCCGGAAATCGCACCACCGCTCCGGAGATGTGTTTTGTTGTTTTGTTACTCAGTGTAAGCTTCCTCTCCACCATAGACTACGATTTTGTTGTTTGTTACTCAGTGTAAGTTTTAGATTCACTGAGATTAATATGATTTTGTTGTTGAAGTTTCAGTTTCAGAGTAAGGGTAAAATGAGCAAGAAGAACTACGATGACGATGGCACGAAAAAGTTCACATCAAAGAACCTTGAGATTTGTTTTTCTGGTTTTTTTGTTTGTATAAAATGGTGGATTTTCCATACAATGTTGACTAGGAATACGAGGAGCAGTAGATTTGTTTGCCTGTTTGATCATATGCCTCCATGAATTTTAACTTCTGATTCTGTTCCCTTTGATCACAGTAAATTCTCTCTCAAACTCTAACTGTTTTGGATTTTTATACACCCTAGTGAGGATGATCAATACTCTGTGTTTTACATGATTTTAATTTTCAAGGGAACAAAGAATTTTGAGAGCAAATGTGATTGAATATTAAGACGCATTCGGCAGGGACTGACTAGGATTGGCTCAACATCAGCATGGTGCGGATGCAAATGTGGAGCCTAAAGGAGGATATGCCTAAAGGTTTAGATTGGGTTATTTACTAGCTTATGTGACCTTAATTAAATCAAGTTTATGATTATCTACCTAGAAAAAGTTCTTACAGTTGTTTATGGATCTTGATGTTTATTGTTTACCAAACATAATGTTAGTGCATGTGATTTGCATTATGTAAGAGTCATTTGTTTAAAGATCGTTAGAATTTGCCCTCCTCTAGTGCATAAATTTTGATTTTTCTTAAGTATTGGTGAGCTAACTGAAGTTTTTATTTGGCTACTGAATTCCTAAACTGTATATGCCTTTGACAATGTTCACAATCACAATGAATTTGGAATTTTGAGGCTTTGTGAATCTATATTAGTATAAGACATATATTGAAATTTTACTTTTACAGAATGACAAAAATGAAGTTCTTTTGCACTCATTTTCTTGCACTAGTGTCAATTGATATAAGGTTTATGATATTTAAAGCTAGTATTTCTGAATTATGATGGACAATTACTGTTTCCATACGCATCAGGCTGTCGACTATCCTCAGCGGAGATATAGAATCATTCTTAGAAGCACAATGGGTCCCATTGATGTCTATCTTATCAGGTATAGCTATCTGGCTATTATTTATTCATTTTTTCTCGTGTTGTCCATCTAAAAGTCACATTATTACTCTCTATTTCATGTGATATTTAATACTTTACCTTGGTTGCAGTTTTTGCTAGTTTTATAGCTGATCTATTTGACAATGCATTCTTGAGCTTCCCTCTTGCTTGAAGTTCAGGATCTAATGAGCAACAAGTGACAGAAATGATTCCTGCTGAATGCAGTGGAAAAGAACTTGAACCTCAACCTCAACTCTCTTCTCATGCATACTCTGATCTAAATGCTTCACAAGAGTTTGCTAGTGGCATGATGAAAATTGTCCCTTCAGATGCTGATGTATGTATGTCGTAGTTGTGTGAGGTTTCCCCTCTTCTTTGTGCCGGGTTAGGGGATGCACTTGTTTAAATCCTTTGTGTTGATTAATTTCTTCTGACGCTGCCCTTCATTTTTTTCATACTTAGCATTTCATGGTTGGAGAAGAAGAGTGATTCTTTGATGGAATCCATTTGCACTGTTTGCATTGCTGATATTTTTTTTTGGTAATTTTTGTAGAATGATGCAGATTATTGGCTACTATCAGATGCTGACGTTAGCATAACAGATATGTGGAGAACAGATTGTATCCTTTGTTTTCGTGCCTTTCTTTAATCGTTCTTGTTTTTCTTCACATGTCAATGTCTTCTTTGAACTAATATAATCTAATTCTTTATCTCCAGCATAGCAGCTAGTGTTGATTGGAATGAAGGGCGAGAGTACTAGTTTTATTTTTATTTCTGATTAATTGATTTTTTTGGTTGATGTTTGTGTATGATGAATTGATGGGATTCTGATTTCCCCTGCAGTCAGCTCATTTTGAAATTGTGTAGCTGTTATTTTCCTACAGTTACTACTATTTGATTGTAGAGAATGCATTTCTTAAATGAAGATGAAATGATTTTGTGTTCTGCCCTGCAATTTTTCTTTACTCTTTTTTGTTCAATGTTTCCTAGTTGATTCGATTTGTTTTTTATTCTTATTTTTGGTTTTTAATTTAAGTAAAATAAAATGGTTGGATTGTGCAAGTGCTGAGTTTCTATCATTTATTTTTGCAGTATAACTGACTGATATAATAAAACTAATAAGCTAAGTCACCAGGAACAGAGTTCAAAGTATCAAATACAAATGAATCTAGGAGTAAAATGGAGGGTATTCAGGGATGTTGCTATGACTCTTATAGCCAAGCTTCGCTTCCTTATTGTTATGCTTCTCTAAATTAAGTGCATATTATTCATTGGTTTTCTGTTTCAAATTTATACTTGAAACAATTTAGTCCTATCTCAATCTCAATTCTCTTGTGCTTGATGATAATTTGACCAGATTTCTTGGGGGAAATAGGCACTCCTCATTGGAGGGAAAACAGACCCTGGAAGTGACAAAGTTTCTGGTTCAGTTCTATCCTTTGATACAGAGACAGTGCTGGTCACTCATGGGAGCAAAGAGAGACATACCGGTAGGAATTTTATTTTGATAAAATGCAAATCTGTTGAAGAAGTTGATCTTGGAGGTTTTCTGTAGATATTAGCAATTCAAATATGAGGACATGTGCTATTGCATTAAAATTTTGTATTATGTAAGAAGCATTTTGTTCTTAATGTTAGAAATGTTATTTATTTCTATCTTTGGAACCTGTCTTTTTACTCCTAGGCCCTAGCTTTCCAAAAGTAATTTATGCATGAATTTAACTCATTTAGTTTTTTCTTATTAGATGCAGGAGTCATTCCTCTCATGTCTCTTTCCTATCATCATTTAATTTGTTAAATACTATAATGCTTTTCCTTGTATAGATTTTGTGAGCATTCCTCGTATTTTGAGTTTTCAAATTTTTGGGAAAGTGTATGAAGTTAAAGTGTGAGTTATTTCTCTTTGAACTTCTAAGTTCTAACCAGTTTCTTCTTGACTGGAATAGGTAGAAGTGTTGATAACAGAAAAAAATGAATCTGCTTTATTATCCAATTTGCTTTATTATCTAATTTAAATTGTTTTTGTAGATGTTTAATTCGAGTTGTCCGTTCACGCATGAAGACTTGACACACGTCAGACAAGTTTGGGCAGAGTTTTTTATAAAGTTGTATGCAGAGCGTAAACCCACTTCAAAGGGCAGAGTTTTTTGTAAGTAGAATGTGATTTAAGTGACTGTGTTGTTCTGTTTGTTGTATATGAATTTAAGTACAATGTAATTTAGCTTTGGATGTATTTTGTACTTAAAGTGTAGAATTCTTACTTAAACTGATGAATCATGTGACTGTGTTGGTCTGTATTTTGTTCTGTTTGAATGTATTTTGTACTTAGCTTTGGATGTATAAAGTAGAATGTGATGAATTTAAGTTTCTATTTGCTGGGAGAATGTGATGAATTTTAGCTTT
Organism: Astragalus membranaceus; assembly: GCA_039519185.1. Lineage (NCBI taxonomy): Eukaryota > Viridiplantae > Streptophyta > Magnoliopsida > Fabales > Fabaceae > Astragalus > Astragalus membranaceus. The sequence goes on along the minus strand of CM076849.1, from coordinate 76,054,680 downwards.
GAATTATAGTAGAATGTGATGAATGACCAAAATTCGTATAACCAGGGTGTATAGACTAAACCAAAATTTGAAAAAAAAAACTTTTAAAGTCAGACGCAATAATGCTTGACTTTAAAACAGACTTACGAAGTCAGGCAAGAATAAATGCTTGACTTTAAATCATACATACGAAGTCAGGCAATAATAAATGCTTGACTTTAAATCATACTTACGAAGTCAGGCAAGATTAAATGCTTGACTTTAAATCATACTTACGAAGTCAGGCAATAATAAACGCTTGACCTTAAAACAGACTTACGAAATTAGGCGAAATAAATGCTTGACTTTAAAACTGACTTACGAAGTCAGGCGAAATAAATGCTTGACTTTAAATCAGACTTACGAAGTCAGGCTATCGCTTGACTTTAAAACTCCTGACATACAAAGTCGACTTAATAAAAGTCAAGCGGGCGCCTGACTTTAAATCCCCTTTTCGCCTGACTTTAAATCCCTTTTTTGCACTAGTGTATCTTTGAAATATAAAAGTAATTTGGGTTTATTAGCAACTTTCATTCTCTTCTTAGACTATCTCACTCCATTTTGATTCCAAACTACATTTGTTATCACTCTACTAAAGTCTAGCCTATGAAATCCATAACTACTAGGATCCATAATGTTATCACTTAATCCAATTAGCCATCTAACTTCACATAAAACTATAATTTTTTTGTCCATTACGATGCTACACTATTATAAATACACATACTTAAATCCCATATGTAACTAAACACATTCTTTTAGTCATTTGTCACTCCCATTACATGACTAATTTCTAAACTGTTCTGGACTGGACCAGGAGGTCTATTCAACAATACCAGGAGGTGCATTTAGCAATTGGATTTGGACTGACCCAATCATTTCGGCCCATATCCACAACATTCAAGCCCAATTAAGGCCATCGCACTTGAATGGTTAAGATCGATTCTACTAATCCGACGATCCACAAACGGGCACGATTTCCTATAAATACCGGCTCCCAATACCTTCATAAGGTACATACTCTGATTCCTAGCTAAATCACTCACCTATTCTCAATACTGACTTGAGCGTCGGAGTGGCTTCGCAGGTACCCCCCCGGGCTCACACAAACCTCTGGCAAGGTACAGAACATTGGCGACCACAGTGGGAGTGATATCTAACTTTCACATCATCACTGCTCCTTGAACTTTTCTCTTGCTACTCCATGGCTCCCAGAGGCAGACCCCGGATTCAAAGCATTGTCATACCCGCACCCCGACCAGAGGGTACTTCTGAGGGCAACATCGCCAGCCGGCCTGACGAGGGTACCAGTCAGCCTGCCCAACCCTCGAATGTGAGCCAACTTTTAGATCTCTTGGCCACTCGCACTCAAGCTATGCTGCAGCAGGAAGCTCGCCTAAGGCAGATTGAAAGGCATGTGGCTTCCCTGCCTGAGCAGCCTCCTTCGACAACGGTTGCTTCAAGGCGCCATCAATCTCCCCCTCGAAGGCACCACGTCCATCCTTCCCCCCAAGGTGAAGGCACATGCATCGATCTCCCCCTCGGCAACCCAGACATGAAGGATCGGGCTCGCCTCCAAGGACCCCTCCATCCCCTCTAGAGGATACCAACCAGATTCACGAATCCCACTCCAAGACCTCCTCACGTGCATCCCCTGATTCTCATGAGAGGCCAAGGAACCAGGTCAATACCCACTGGAGGCACCACCGGGGATCGCCATCGAGGAGATCCCCCGACCGGCGCAGGTATCAAGATTTGGACTATGAAGACACCTACCCTCGAAACTCAAGAAGGTTTTCTGATGAAGGACCTTTCACTCGAAGGGTGGATGAATGTCGAATCCCAAGGGCCTTGGAGAAGCTGTTAGCTCTCAAGATGCGCTATAGAGGCGCCAGGGAGCCTGTTCACTGTAAAATCTTCCCCCTCACTCTAGAAAATTCCGCATTAGAGTGGTTTCAAGAGCTAAGGCCAAATTCCATCTTCTCATGGAGTCAGCTGGCGAGAATGTTCACAGCTCGTTTCACTGCGTCCCGGTTGAAACCCAAATCTGAAGAAGTGGTGAGGGCCGTCAGGCAGCGTGATAAAGAGACTCTAAGAGAGTACATTGAGCGTTTCAATAAGGAGGCTTCATGTGTGCGAAATTTGGAAGATAAACAAAGGTTATTTTGGATGAAAGACGGTCTAAGAAAGGGAAGTCTTTTCCAGGTTGACGTAGGGATCAACAAACCCAGGAACTTGGGAGAATTCCTTCAAAGGTCACAAAAATACATGGATTATGAAGAGGACGATTTGACTTACTGTGAGGCAGCTAAGGTTGGTAACGATAGGGGGGACGCCCGGGAAACCCGGCAACGAAAGGAAGCAGGACGCAGGCATCGTGAGGTGCGCCCCTGCAGGTTCGCGGAGCATACCCCCCTCAACTCATCTCGGGCCAAGAACCTAGCCGAATGTGCTAATGCTGAGTTCAAGAGCATCAAGAGACCTGAGCCATTGGTACTAAGAGAAGGCCAGAACCCCTCAAAGAAATCGTGCCGCTATCATCGAAGTGGAGGCCACGATACCAATGGTTGCCGAGCTCTTAAAGATGACATTGAGGAAATGATTCAGAGAGGGAAACTATTGCAGTACGTAAAAGAGGAGGGGGAACCAAATAGCTCGCGCAAAAGACCCAGATCCCCCACAAGAAGGTCCAGGTCCCCTAGGAAGGGGAAGGCCCTAGTTTATGAAGGGGCCAAAGCGGGAAAAGATGACGGCAGCGAATCTACCGTGAAGGAAGACACCCGAAAATCCAAAGGGAGGCCGGTGGCCATGGTGATTCACGGAAGCAACCCCCTCGACGATTGGGGATCAAACAAGTCAATGAAAAGGAAATGGAAGGAAATCCTGATCTCTGCATCAACGTCAACCCCCAGGAAGGGACCAACTAGGCCGCCCTTATCCTTCGACGATAAGGATTTGCTTGATGGAAGACCAAATAAACACGTCCCATTGCTCATCACTGCTATTATGGCCAACATTGAAATAAGAAGAATCCTGATCGACCAGAGAAGCTCAGTGGACATCATTTTTGAAGACTTGCTGCAAGTTTTGAACATCTCCCCCGATGATTTGACTCCCTACCGAGGGGGAGACTTGCCGGGTTCAACGGATCAAAAACAAAACCGCTGGGCCACTTGGAGCTGATGGTCACTTATGGAGACCTCGATAGTGAGCCACATTTATTCAGAACTGTCAAAACGGCCTTCCTGGTCCTCCCATGTAAGTATGTCTACCAATGCATTATCGGGAGGCCCACTCTGGGCAGGCCAGAGGCGGTAACCTCAACAGTTCACCTGAAGATGAAATTCCACAATTTAGAGAATAAGATTGTGACCCTCCAGGAAGACCTGGGCGCGGCGCGCAGGTGTTACTACATGAGCATTAAGGATGAAAAAGAGACTACTGAAGGCAGAGACTCAGGCAGGGGATCCGGGAAAGAAGCTGAAGTAAATTTGGCAGACTTAGATGCCAGATATGATCCAGACAGTGAAGAAGAAGAAGAAGGTTCCACCCTCACTAAGGAGCTCAAGAAGCGGATAAGAGGCCTGAGCCAGATGGCACATTCATCTCCATCCAATTAGGAGAAGACCCTACCAGGACCATCCAGATAGGCTCCGACCTCCCTGAGGAGGTCAAGGAAAAACTCACCATCTGCCTGAGGGAGAATGCAGACCTGTTCGCCTGGTCTGCAGCTGACATGCCAGGGATTCCACCCGAGATAGTCTGCCACCATCTCGCTGTTAATCCCTACGCTAAGTGGGTTGCCCATAAGAGGAGAGTCCAGAAGGGAGAGAAACCTGAAGCTGCTGCTAGGGTTGTAAAAGACCTCATAGAGGCAAATTTTGTAAAAGAAATTAAGTATACCACGTGGTTGTCAAATGTAGCCCTTGTTAAAAAATCTAATGGAAAATGGAGGATGTGTGTTGATTATACTGATCTCAACAAGGCATGTCCCAAAGACGCCTTTCCCGTCCCTAGCGTAGATAAATTAGTAGATAACGCCTCAGATTTTCGTTTATTATCTTTCATGGACGCATACTCGGGATATAACCAAATCCCAATGTACCCACCGACCAAGAGAAAACGGTATTCATGACAGATCAAGGGAATTATTGCTATCGCCTAATACCCTTTGGGCGGAAAAATGCCGGGGCGACTTACCAAAGAATGATGAACAAGGTTTTTAAAAATCAAATCGGCCGGGTAGTAGAGGTATATCTGGATGACATGATAGTTAAAAGTAAAAACGACCAAGACCATCTCAAAAATTTGACAGAAGTATTTTCTGAAATCCGAAAGAATAGTATGAGGTTAAACCCGGAGAAGTGCACTTTTGGAGTTCGAGCGGGGAAGTTCCTCGGCTTCTATCTCACTGAGAGAGGTATCAAGGGCAACCCTGACAAATGCAGGGCCGTGACCAAGATGGCTTCACCAACTACAAAGAAAGATTCAAAAGCTCACCGGGATGGTAGCAGCACTGTCCCGGTTCATCTCAAAAGCAGCCCACAAGTCCCTACCTTTGTTCAAACTTCTAAAGAAAGAAACAAAATTTGATTGGACCGCCGAGCAAGAGAAGGCGCTGACCGTGTTAAAAAAGACCCTCTCTGAACCACCCATCTTAACACGTCCCGAGGAAGGAGAAACATTGTATTTATACCTCGCTGTGGCCGATGAAGCGTTAAGTGCAGTACTCGTCAGAGAAACCAACACTGGCCAAAGGCCGGTGTACTTTGTAAGAAAGGCACTGCAGGGACTCGAGTTAAGGTACCAAAAGGTTGAAAAGATCGCTTTGGCGGTCAGAATCGCAGCAAGGCGCCTCAGACCATATTTTGTGGCACATCAAGTGGTGGTTCGAACCAATCTGTAACATCCGCAAAATAATTAGTAGGAATTATTTGGGTGTTAACCTAATTAAACCAATTTAGTACTTAACTGGTAAATTTATTAAGTGCAAAAATTAATTATTGGTCGTCATCGGATCGTTAACCGGATAATACGGACCAAGGAATTTTTGGAATCGAAATAGGAGATTTCGATCGATATGGTAATTTGACCGCGTTGCAACTTAAATATTAAATAAATATATATATATATATATATATGTATAGGTGTGTGCGTGTGAAAGGAGAAGAAAGAATTAAAAAGAGAAAAGGAAAGAAAGAAGGGAACGAGAGACAGAGGAGAAACAGAGAGGAGAAAAGAAAAAGAAAAGAAGAGAGAAAGAAAGGGGGAGGAAGAAGAAGAGGAAAAAGGGGTGCTTCCGCTCAACAAAACGACTTCCTTCCAACACGAAAAATGCTCAGCGTTACTTCCTCTTCGATTTGGTATCAAGATCTTCATCATCAACCCTCTCTCTCTCACTTTGCCATTTTCGAACTTGAGAGGGAAAATCGGAGTTTCGATGGTTATGGCTCAAGGGAAAGCTAAGGACGATGTTTAGGAGCGAGCACGAGGTGGATTACTCGAGTATTGAAGATCGATTGGGTGATTTGGAATTGAAAATCAAAGATTGGGGTTATGGATGAATAGTAGCTTTTGGAGGTTAGGGATGATGAATAGTGTCCGTGGAGGATTTCGAGGGGTTTGGCATTTCGGTCAAAAGCGGTTTCGTGATCGAGTGGAAAGCTTTGGAAGCGATTTGGATGTCGCCGGAGCGGGGAATGTTCGTGTGGCTACTCGGTGATTTCGGCTCGATCGTGGATCACGCGTCAAGGGTGAGTTCTACTCACGTTTAGGATTTTTGTTTTTCGAATTAATTAATTAACTGTTTTATCGCTTTCGCTGGACTGGAATATTTCTGGATATTGTCTGTTTCGGGTTAGGAATCGATTGGGGCGAGTCTCGGGTTGCGTCGCGTTAAAATGGAATTTTTGGTGATCTGATTTCGAAAGATTTTGACTTAAAAACCGTTAATTGAAAAAATATGTCGCGTTTTGATACAATTCGTTAAAAATGAGTTTTTGATTGATTTGATTGATTGTGTGACTTTGATTGAAACTGTTTTTATAGTTGTCAAAACTGTTTTCAATCGAAACGAGAATCGAAATTAAGCGGAATCGCGATTTTCGCGCGAAACCGCCAAAATCTGCCTTTGGCAGAACCTGCTGTCTGTTTGCGCGCCGTCTGCGCGCGGCGCGCCCCTCGCGCGCCAATTGACAGATTTTCAGCAACCAACCACTGTTTTTCGTTTCGCGATAACTTTTGATCTGGGAACCCGATTGAGGTGTTCTAAGATGCGTTGGAAAGCTTATTCAGAGGCCTAACTGAATATTCTATTTTTAAGGCAAAATGAACTGTTCTTGATATTGTAAATTGCTTTGGAAAAGTGACGAACTAGAGTGCGAGAGCAAACTTAGATAGAGTTTCGAAACCGGTCTAATAATCGAATTGGTACTGCTTTGTGTTCTTGCCTTCGGTTTTAGACTAAATATATATATGGCGTACAGGTCTAATAATCGAATTGGTACTGCTTTGTGTTCTTGCCTTCGGTTTTAGACAACATATATATAAGGTATACATGGTTAAATAATCGAATTGGTACTGCTTCGTGTTCTTGCCTTCGATTATTCGACTAAAGCGTAAAGTACGATGATAGGATTACAAATCGAATTGGTATTGCTTCGTGTTCTTGCCTTCGATTTTAGACAAAGTATATATGTATGTGATAACCGGTTTAATAATCGAATTGGTACTGCTTTGTGTTCTTGCCTTCGGTTTTAGACTAAATATATATATGGCATACATGTTTAATAATCGAATTGGTACTGCTTTGTGTTCTTGCCTTCGGTTTTAGACAACATATATATAAGGTACACATGTTTAATTGTCGAATTGGTACTGCTTCGTGTCCTTGCCTTCGGCATTAAACAAAATATATATATATATATATATAGTGCACAGGTGTAATAATCGGATTGGTACTGCTTCGTGTTCTTGCCTCCGGTTTATTATGTCTGGGGTAGAGCCCATGTTAGGATACTAGGAAGGGGCAACTATATCCCCTCCCTAGGCCCTTATACCCTAAACCCGAACGATTCATAATTCAACCGCGAGTGTTAGTAGGGGTCTCGGTAGAACTCACTGAGATTGTATCTCACTGTTTATATTTTGTGGTTTTTACAGAGAAGCAGGGAAAAAGCAATGGTGAAGAAGCACCGCTAGGTGGTGTGCTTATGAAGACGGTGAAGACTTAGTTTTCATTGTTAATGTCTTTCCCTCGAGATCTTTGTATTTACGATTGTATAACTTGTACCAGTAAAAGTTGTAAAATCGTTTCCGCTATTTCTTGGTATTTGGATATTGGACTCTAGGTTATGAGCTGTTTTTATTTATGTTCAATATCTAAAACAGGAAAAATATCTCTGATTATTTTATGATAGTACACTTGGGTATTTTTACTCAATAAAAATACCGGGGTGTTACAGTTGGTATCAGAGCAGTTCGACCTAGTCGGACTTAGTTTAGGGTTGAGTCGATTCCTTGTTAGTCCTTGTTGTAATTACACTTGTGATGCTAAGAGACATTGAGCCTGATCAACTTAATACTTAGTGCATCATAAGCGGAATTATGGAAGGATGATCAAGACGCAATCCTCGACCAAGATCGGAATCTCCAACCGATGCATCCTCAGGAAAGGTGGCAGAACGGTGGAAGAAAACACCGCTAAGTTTGAAAAGTTGTCTCAGTTTTACCAAGTGGTAAAGTAAGCTTCGGATGACGAACGGAGAATGCAGAAGTATAAGACGGGCATAAGTTCTTTCATGAGTTATGGTCTCAGTTCTTATACTGCTACCAATTATGTTGCCTTAGTGCAATCAGCCTATGTCGCCGAGGATGATCTCATAGGAAATATGAGAAAGGAAGGAAGGTAGTTGAATTATCAACTCCGAATGCAGAGTCCTAAGATAATTTCATCGAAGGAAAAGCAGATGCAATTCTTTGATTCTTCAAAGGTCAGAAGATGTTTCAACTGTGGAAAGCCTCACAGTGGTGATTGCAAGCGAAGATCTAATCGGTGCTATTATTGTAATGTAGAGGGTCTCTATGGTAAGGAGTGCCCTGTAAGGAAGAGTTCCAAGGAGTTACAAGCAGCTCTAAGGCAAGGACGAGTCAACATTCTGGATGTTTAGGCAGTTACAACTGCAGACAATCTACTGAGGGGTATGGGATCAGTTTTCAATAACTCGATCAGTATATTATATGGTTCGGGTGCAACCTATTGCTGTATATTCCGATCACGTGTGAATCGGTTGGGATTAGCCTTATCATCGCTATCCGAACCGATGACTATTTTAACTGCTGCTAAGGGTCGCGTCCAGACCCAATCTTTGTGTCGGAATTGCCTACGTGTTATAGGAGATAGAAATTTCGTAGAAGGATTATTTGTTTGCCTGTGAGAAGTGTGGACACCATTCTGGGTATGAATTGGATGACTGCAAATCATGTTGCAATCGACTGTGTTAATCAGCTATCAGCTTCGCTTCAGAATCAGTTCAATTGTCTAGGACAAATTCTGAAGCGGTTACCTAGTTCACCTTAGACGGTCAATCTTCATTCCAAGGTGCGGGAGCACATGTTAGTATGTTATCTGCATCCACTGAAACTAGTTCAGATTTGGCGAACATTCAGGTTGAGAAGGACTTTTTAGATGTCTTTCCAGATGAAGTTTCTTCTGTACATCCAGAGCAAGAGGTAGAGTTTTCTATAGAATTGATTCCGGTACAGGATCAATATCTATTGTTTCTTCTTGAAAGTTTCTAGAGAATTAAAGGAAATGAAGTGCTCTGGTATGATTAGTCAAAAGAAAGGTTAGTAGCAAGAGATTGTACATCGGTTATCGACAACTCAACAAAGTGACGATCAAGAATAAATATCCCTTACCAAGGATAGACGAATTGCTTGAACAATTTGAGGTGCTGCTGTGTTTTCTAAAAAAATCGACCTGAGGTCAGGATGTCATCAAATAAAAGTTAGAGCCTTAGATATTCCGAAGACAGCTTTCCGTACTAGGTATGGACATTACGAGTTAGTAGTGATGCCTTTCGGTCTACCTAATGCTCCAGCGGTATTCATGGATTACATGAACCGAGTTTTCCACGCGTACGTAGATCAATTTGTAGTCGTTTTCATTGATGGTATCTTGATGTGCTCGAAGACCACTGGGGAGCATGTCCAACATCTCCGCATTGTTCTGAGTGCACTCCGAGAAAATAAGTTGTACTTGAAATCCTCGGAATGTGATTTTTGGGTGTCAGAGGTAAAGTCTTTGGGACATATGATTTCCCAAGTCGGGAGTTTCTGTAGATCCCAGTAAGAAGGAAGCGGTGTTGAATGGGAGTGACCAACATCAGTCACAGAGATCAGAAGTTTTTGGGTCTAGCCGGTTACTATAAGAGATTTGTTAAAGAGTTCTCACAGTTAGTTGTCCACTTACTCGGTTAACTCGTAAGGGTCATCCGTTTACGTGGGATGCTGATTATGAAGAATGTTTTCAAGAATTGAAGGTTTGGTTGACTTCTGCTCCATTCCTGATTCTTCCGGATCCGTCATTGGAATTTCAAATTTTCGATGACGCTTCAGGGAAAGGTTTAGGATGTATTCTAAAGCAAAATCAACAAGTGGTAGCTTATGCCTCCAGACAATTAAAGTCTCATGAGAAGAGTTATCCGACTCATGATTTGAAATTGGCAGCTATTGTGTATGCACTGAAGATTTGGAGACGTTACCTGTATGGGTCTCGTTTCGAAGTCTTTAGTGGTCACAAGAGTTTAAGGTATCCGTTTGATCAGAAAGAACTGAATAGTAGGCAGAGAAGTGTGTTGAGTTTCTGGGGGATTATAAATTCGTGTTGATGTAGCCTTCAAGAGAGGCCAGTGTTGTAACTGATGCACTGAGTAGGAAGTCCATCCACATGACTGAGTTTATTGATGCATGAGATGGAATTATCAGAGTCTTTTAGAGACTTAAATCTGAATTCAAGATCAAGGAGGAACCTGTTAGTGTTGAGCCATATGAGGATCTCTAGTTCCCTAAGGGATTCTATAAGCTTAGCACAGGAAGTTGATGTGAAGCTACAATCACAAAAGGTATTTCCAGATTTTACTATGGATAGTGATGGAGTCAGTTGTTTCAACGGTAGAATCTGTGCGGCCGATGATGAGAACAATAAAAGGCAAGTGTTAGAGGAAGCACACCGAAGTTTATATTCTGTTCCAGGGTGTACAGAATATAAAGCAGATATATTAGTGGCGAGGTATTAGTTTGTTAACCTCTCCTTTGTGAAGGTTAACAATGAGATAGTATTATGAGGTTCCGTTTGACAAGTCGAACGTGAATACGAATATGTAAATGAGGTAACTGCTGACTGTTTTCACGTTGCGAATAACCATCAAAGGATTAATTGATGAATCTGCTTGCAAGTGACTGAGATTTCCGGAGTGAAGCTTGGCGTGCGGTGTAATAATTTTGAAAAAAATCGTTTTTGTGAAAACCCGCATGCTAAAGTTAATTTTGGGAACGAATTAATAGGCTAATAGAATATGATTGAGGAGGAAAAATCCTAGGAGGATTACTTAAGTTGAGGGGAAGCTCTCAACGCTATTGACTAATTCGGAAAGGAGCTCTGAGTTCTGTTTGATAGTTGTTTGGAGAACAACTGAGGTGATTTTCATTACGTTCAATTTATTTGGTGTCCCCGTGGTTTATTTCTACGTTTAAGATAAACGTTTCTGGTAAATCCTCATTTCATCTTCTTTCGAGAAGTATTATCTCGAAGTCATGGGGGCGAATCAAAAAGTTTAACAAGTGACTTTTCCGTCACAATTGTCAATGTGTACGAGAACTGTTATGGATTTTAGAAGATTTGTCGAGAACATGTAATAACCACAAACTGGTACTCCTCGGTAGAGGTAAAAACAAACAAGATTTCCTCGAAGGGTGTAAACATGGATAATTGGAATGAAGTTTCGGGAGTGTTTTCAAACGCGGTGCCGAGCCGATGTAGGCGAAGGATGAGTTTCTCGTGTAGATGCGTGACCAGAGAGTTCGTATCAAGGTAGTAGTGGATCATACTTGGAGATTGATGTGCCAACTTGGGAAGAGTTCCTACGCTCATTTCGTTAATTCAAAAATGTTTTCCAGCAAATTTGGACCTTTCTGAGAATGTCGATCCTCGGTTAGTCAATCGTAAGGCTTGACGAAATTTTGAGGACAAAATTCTTTTAAGTTGGGGAGAATGTAACATCCGCAAAATAATTGGTAAATTTCTCGTGTAGATGCGTTAACCTAATTAAACCAATTTAGTACTTAACTGGTAAATTTATTAAGTGCAAAAATTAATTATTGGTCGTCATCAGATCGTTAACCGGATAATACGGACCAAGGAATTTTTGGAATCGAAATAGGAGATTTCGATCGATATGGTAATTTGACCGCGTTGCAACTTAAATATTAAATAAATATATATATATATATATATATATATATATATATATATATATGAATAGGTGTGTGCGTGTGAAAGGAGAAGAAAGAATTAAAAAGAGAAAAGGAAAGAAAGAAGGGAACGAGAGACAGAGGAGAAACAGAGAGGAGAAAAGAAAAAGAAAAGAAGAGAGAAAGAAAGGGGGAGGAAGAAGAAGAGGAAAAAGGGGTGCTTCCGCTCAACAAAACGACTTCCTTCCAACACGAAAAATGCTCAGCGTTACTTCCTCTTCGATTTGGTATCAAGATCTTCATCATCAACCCTCTCTCTCTCACTTTGCCATTTTCGAACTTGAGAGGGAAAATCGGAGTTTCGATGGTTATGGCTCAAGGGAAAGCTAAGGACGATGTTTAGGAGCGAGCACGAGGTGGATTACTCGAGTATTGAAGATCGATTGGGTGATTTGGAATTGAAAATCAAAGATTGGGGTTATGGATGAATAGTAGCTTTTGGAGGTTAGGGATGATGAATAGTGTCCGTGGAGGATTTCGAGGGGTTTGGCATTTCGGTCAAAAGCGGTTTCGTGATCGAGTGGAAAGCTTTGGAAGCGATTTGGATGTCGCCGGAGCGGGGAATGTTCGTGTGGCTACTCGGTGATTTCGGCTCGATCGTGGATCACGCGTCAAGGGTGAGTTCTACTCACGTTTAGGATTTTTGTTTTTCGAATTAATTAATTAACTGTTTTATCGCTTTCGCTGGACTGGAATATTTCTGGATATTGTCTGTTTCGGGTTAGGAATCGATTGGGGCGAGTCTCGGGTTGCGTCGCGTTAAAATGGAATTTTTGGTGATCTGATTTCGAAAGATTTTGACTTAAAAACCGTTAATTGAAAAAATATGTCGCGTTTTGATACAATTCGTTAAAAATGAGTTTTTGATTGATTTGATTGATTGTGTGACTTTGATTGAAACTGTTTTTATAGTTGTCAAAACTGTTTTCAATCGAAACGAGAATCGAAATTAAGCGGAATCGCGATTTTCGCGCGAAACCGCCAAAATCTGCCTTTGGCAGAACCTGCTGTCTGTTTGCGCGCCGTTTGCGCGCGGCGCGCCACTCGCGCGCCAGTTGACAGATTTTCAGCAACCAACCACTATTTTTCGTTTCGCGATAACTTTTGATCCGGGAACCCGATTGAGGTGTTCTAAGATGCGTTGGAAAGCTTATTCAGAGGCCTAACTGAATATTCTATTTTTAAGGCAAAATGAACTGTTCTTGATATTGTAAATTGCTTTGGAAAAGTGACGAACTAGAGTGCGAGAGCAAACTTAGATAGAGTTTCGAAACCGGTCTAATAATCGAATTGGTACTGCTTTGTGTTCTTGCCTTCGGTTTTAGTCTAAATATATATATGGCGTACAGGTCTAATAATCGAATTGGTACTGCTTTGTGTTCTTGCCTTCGGTTTTAGACAACATATATATAAGGTATACATGGTTAAATAATCGAATTGGTACTGCTTCGTGTTCTTGCCTTCGATTATTCGACTAAAGCGTAAAGTACGATGATAGGATTACAAATCGAATTGGTATTGCTTCGTGTTCTTGCCTTCGATTTTAGACAAAGTATATATGTATGTGATAACCGGTTTAATAATCGAATTGGTACTGCTTTGTGTTCTTGCCTTCGGTTTTAGACTAAATATATATATGGCATACATGTTTAATAATCGAATTGGTACTGCTTTGTGTTCTTGCCTTCGGTTTTAGACAACATATATATAAGGTACACATGTTTAATTGTCGAATTGGTACTGCTTCGTGTCCTTGCCTTCGGCATTAAACAAAATATATATATATATATATATATATATATATATATATATATATATATATATATATAGTGCACAGGTGTAATAATCGGATTGGTACTGCTTCGTGTTCTTGCCTCCGGTTTATTATGTCTGGGGTAGAGCCCATGTTAGGATACTAGGAAGGGGCAACTATATCCCCTCCCTAGGCCCTTATACCCTAAACCCGAACGATTCATAATTCAACCGCGAGTGTTAGTAGGGGTCTCGGTAGAACTCACTGAGATTGTATCTCACTGTTTATATTTTGTGGTTTTTACAGAGAAGCAGGGAAAAAGCAATGGTGAAGAAGCACCGCTAGGTGGTGTGCTTATGAAGACGGTGAAGACTTAGTTTTCATTGTTAATGTCTTTCCCTCGAGATCTTTGTATTTACGATTGTATAACTTGTACCAGTAAAAGTTGTAAAATCGTTTCCGCTATTTCTTGGTATTTGGATATTGGCCTCTAGGTTATGAGCTGTTTTTATTTATGTTCAATATCTAAAACAGGAAAAATATCTCTGATTATTTTATGATAGTACACTTGGGTATTTTTACTCGATAAAAATACCGGGGTGTTACTTTGTAAGTAAGGCACTGCAGGGACTCGAGTTAAGGTACCAAAAGGTTGAAAAGATCGCTTTGGCGGTCAGAATCGCAGTAAGGCGCCTCAGACCATATTTTGTGGCACATCAAGTGGTGGTTCGAACCAATCAGCCAATTAGAAAAATCCTCCACTGTCCCGACCTGGCTGGGAGAATGATCAAATGGGCGGTTGAGCTCTCAGAGTTTGGGATCAAGTACGAGACAAGACCAGCCATGAAGGCTCAGATGTTGGCAGACTTCGTAGCTGAAATGACAACGACACCACATGAAGACAGAGCGGAAACGACATGGACCCTCCATGTGGATAGGTCCTCAAACGGCAAAGGAAGTGGAGCCGGTCTGATACTTGAAAACTCAGAAGGATTAATGGTTGGGGTATCCCTGACTTTTTCGTTCTCCACATCCAACAATCAAGCAGAATATGAGGCTTGCATAGCCGGCCTACAGTTGGCCAAAGACTTCGGCGCCACACAACTTGAGCTCCGCACAGACTCACTGTTGGTCGTCTCACTGATCAACGCAGCATTTGGAGCTAACGACGCGGTACTTCAGAAATATCTTGCCAAGGTACATGAACTCCTTGGATGGTTCAAAAAGGCGGAGATAAAGCATGTACTTAGGGGAGACAACACCAGGGCTGATATACTCTCCAAACTGGCCAGCACCAGAGCACTAGGGAACCTTCGGAGCGTCATTCAAGAAACTCTATCTAATCCAAGCGTCCTCTTAAGCAAGGAATCTCCTACCTCCGTCCTCACCGTCGAAGCAAGCCAAATAACCCCAATCCGTCAGTACATTCTCGAGGGGCAAGAGCCCACTGATGCAAAAGAAGCGATTTCGGTAAGGAGGCGCGCATCATCGTACTCGGTCATCGAAGGATGTCATTTCCGTAGAGGCTTCTCTATGCCTCTATTAAAAAGTGTAGAAGGACCAGAAGCAGATTATGTGCTCGCAGAAATCCACGAGGGAATCAGTGGGCAACACCTGGGAGGACAAGCCTTGGCAGCAAAAGCACTCCGGGCAGGTTATTACTGGCCTACCATGAATGAAGATTCGTAGAATTATGTAAAGAAATGTGATAAGTGCCAGAGGTCAATGATCAAGAGGTGAAGTTCAAAGTTATGAATGCTCTAAAGTATCCCACTGAGGATAATGAGGAGTGTTCATTTGTAGAGTCTCTAGATCAAGTAGTGCAGAAGCATTTCCACAAGCAGCATGACCACTTGGTCAATGCTCTAGCATTGATAGAAAAAGAAAAGCCTGTAGAAGAAGGTGGTTCAATGGAGCTGGAAGACTCAAGCATCAAAGGAAATGTCCCAACAACTGAAAGTTTTAAGGAGAGTGAGGGAGGAGGAAATGAATCAGAAGAAGAAGAGAATGTTAAAGAGATTGAGCCTGAACCAGGCCCTAAACAAGCCCTCAACAGACAACCAACTCTCTCACCCCAATCCCCACCTCAAAAAAATCCAACCCCAAAATCTTCTCCCAAATCAGCTACCACAACACCAACCAAAACACCACCTAACCAGCCTATACTGACACCCTCATCACCAAAATTCACCAAAGAAATTCAAGGCACTAATGGGGAAGTGGAATTGTTTGATGAAGCCACTAGTTTCACATTCAAAGTCAATGGCAAAAGGGTTAAGTAGTATTATGGAGCACATGTGGTGAGGGACAAAGTCACCACTCATTTCCAAAATCTCTAAATCAAGGAGATAGTCAGACTGAAAGACTCTTAATTCAAGCGCTTTCTGGGAAGCAACCCATGAATTTTTGATTTACTAATTAACTTGTTTATTTTAGTGTGTTTTGTTATTTTTGCAGATACAATGTGGAAGCATACAAATTTGCTGGAGCATCCAATGCTCCAGCAGTGAAGGAAACCCATTGCTCTAACAGTCAAGGAAATCTATTGCCTCAGCTATTGTGGTAGAAGCATCCAACCCTGAGGAGGACATGCAAGAAGAGCCAGGGGAAGGAGAAGGGCAAGAGAAGGAGCAAGGTGAGAAATTACAACAGAAGGCACTGAGTGGGCACTAGAACAACAACAGGCCGATGCTTAAGCAACCAATGCTGCAGAATCCAAAGTTGCAGCATCCAATTATGCTGTGTTCACCAATCAGTAACTCTTCCCTCTTGTGTGTGTTAGTGTTCTATTGTTGTGTTTTTGTTTATGTTGTTTGTGTTGTCTTTTATTTCAAAAAAATATAATGGATGCTGTAGCATCAGTATTAGCATCCAGTAGCTGTGTGGGATTTAAAAATTCTGTTGTGATAAATGTTTTTAATTTCAGTATTAGTATCCAAAATGTCTCTCCCGTTAGCGTTTGCATGAGCAGTGGGGACACTGCTAGGTTTTTAGTTGGGGGGAGGACCTTTTGATTATTGTTTTGTTTAAATCAAAGGCATGATTTGTTGCACTTTATATCCTTGCAATAATAGATAATGTTTCTTTTTAGGCTGAATTTAATGATGATAAAGTGTATGTGTTGAGTAGCCTTGTATGAACAATGATTAGTCTTATTGCTGCTTCCACACTTAAACTTTGAGCTTAGAATGAAACTTAGCTAGCTAAAATAATTTGATGCTAAGGCTAGTCCTAGTGAACCAATGCCAAATTTCTACTAAAAATTTAGAATAGCATATGAAACTAAGTTTGGGGGATGCATCAGTTATATTAAGGCTTAAGTACTAAGAATGCAAAATGTCAGTGTACTAAATAATAGGATCAAAAGTAAGAAAAGAGTGAATAATGCTATAGTTGCCTAAAAAAAATCAAAAGAAAAAGAAAAAGAAAGAAACAAGAAACAAGAAACAGAAAAACAAGGGAAATATAGCAAGGTTGACTACTGAGTAGGGAGGCCATTTTGTGGAGACACCATTATGGTTTCAGTCAAAAGGTGGTCAGTCTAGAAAGAAAATATGAGAAAAGAAAGGATTTTAGCAAAGAAAAAGTGCACTGACCAATAAATCTGAAATGCTTGAACCAAGCCCTTTGTCATGCTTTGTATCCCCTCAACACTTATGATGAAGTTGTTAGCCTATTCAACTTTTTGAAAAATCTTTGGCTTGATCAAAAGCAAACTACTTTTTCCAAGGCTAGGAGGACTTTTAAAACTAGCTAAGAATTGATCTAAATTCAGCAGTCACACACTACAAATGAGCAGTAATAATTCAGAATGTTGTAAACAATGGTGTGTGTGTGTGGTGCCACAGCATCAAATGCTGTAGCATCATGTGTGTGTGTGTGTGTGAAGTGTGAATCTGAAAATTGGGCCCAATGAGATCATTTTTGAAAAAGCTGTTTGATTTAGGGAAGCAACTAATTTTGATCTTGTATTCTCTTTATTTGTCTTTGTCAAGTGTCATTGCTTGAGGACAAGCAATGGTTTATGTTTGGGGGTGTGATAACTCTATTTTATATAGAGTTATTTATGCTTCTAAGACTTAAATCAATGTGAGTTCTAAGTAATATTGTTGTTAAAGTAGTTAATATGTGTTGTTTAGAGCAAAAGAAGGTTAGGAACTGATTTGTGATCATTTGGCACTTTTAAAGCCCCATGTTGTATTTTAATGTGTTTGTTCAATGCTGCATCATTAGATGCCCCAACAGTCGATGCCCCCGCAGTCAATGCCCCAACAACTGTTGCCCCAACATTCTTGGCAAACCGAATGCTCCATCATTACTTGTTGACGTCATTGATGACATCAAAATCAAGTTGCTATGCAAGTGGCCCAAGTTGCACGCCCCAGCACCACCTTAATGAC
Organism: Astragalus membranaceus; assembly: GCA_039519185.1. Lineage (NCBI taxonomy): Eukaryota > Viridiplantae > Streptophyta > Magnoliopsida > Fabales > Fabaceae > Astragalus > Astragalus membranaceus. The sequence continues at coordinate 76,036,977 of CM076849.1, read as the reverse complement.
TTTTTAGCTTGTAACTTTTACTTTTTAGGGACACTTGTCCTTACACCATTGGACCCCTTCTCTTTATTTGGTGGATGATCAAATCAAGCTTTTTGAGACAAGTAGAAAAAAGGATCCAACTTGAACCTCCCATCCGTTCCTCGACTATGTTAATGTCTACCGCGGGAAAATGATCGATATCAATGGCCATATCTGCTACGCCCTTATCACCCAACTTGAACCTGTAACATCCCCTACATACATAATTTAATTTATTTAATTTAGAGAGAGGTTAATGCGAAATATTAGCTAATTTAATATTTAGCATAAGAACTTTAGTTATGAATTTATTGGCTAAGATTAATTTAACTTACTATGAAGTAGTGCCTTTGGTATAACTAATTGTTGGTGTTTAAGAAATTAAAATTTAAGCCAAGTTAGAAAAGTTAGATTATGTCATAGTGTTAAGGAGTGAATAAGTTGCTGGAGGGCATAGTGGTCCTTATACATAGTAAGTGAGGGACAATTTGGTCTTTACCACCCCAGTCATTACCTTTACCTCACCAAAACATCTCAGCTGACCATCACTCACTCCCACTTATTCTAATTGCTGGAAACAGAAATTCAAAGGATAGAGAGAGCTTGAGAGTGAGAGTGAAAATCGTGAGGAAGAAGAGAGGAGCAAGGCCAAGCTTCATCTATCAATGCATGTCCAGTTTTTCCTCACCACTCACTTCCATTTCTTCTCCTCTTTCTACTGATACCACTTTTAAAGCCAACATCTTCCTCCATCACAAATCACCATTGAAGAGTACCAAAGCTCCACTTAGTCAAAAATGAAGTTTTGAAGCATGCATGTCAAACCCAGAGCAATACTAGAATGAACAAGCACCCGCCTTGTAGATTGACTTAGTAGAGTGGATTGTAGTTGCTGGAATTCGGGTTCGGTTCATTTGCGTCAGTTTTGGAGCGGTTTAGATAGCATAGAATCGATACGGGGACCGTTCGTGAGGTTGCATTGTCATTTGGATTCACGGAGCTTCTTTGTTTGTGATTTTCATCACAATACGGTGAGTTCTATAACTCGCTTAGGGAATGCATGTGTTTTATGAGTCTCCACCTTTTTGAAAACCGTTTTACCGAAAAGATTGTGTTTCAAAATGTGAAGTTACTTGATTGGTTGTTTGGATTGATTTGGGATTTCTATAATATATTGTTTTCAATGCATGTTTAAGTTTTGGTCTCGATCGGAAGAGAAATGAGAATCGGAATGGAACGGATTTACTCATGAAAAACCTATTTTCTGGAAAACTGATAGAGACGCACGAATTGTGTGTCTACGAGCACGGGTCGTGCGCCCCCATCTGATACAACAAGAACTGGATTTTTAAACACGCACGGATCGTGCGCCTAGTCGCACGGGTCGTGCGAATGTTTCTGGAACTCTCTACAATTTTAGTGAATAACGCACGGATCGTGCGCTTGGTCGCACGGGTCGTGCGTATCCTTCTGGAAATCTTCTGCAAATGGTTCAGAAACGCACGGGTCGTGCGCTTACATGCACGGGTCGTGTGAGACTTTCTGGTCCCCAAATTCAAAGTACCTTTTTATCCATTCCAAATGATTCCAATACTCTTCTAATCCATTCCCCATGTTTCCCCAACAATGTAAAGATTGATATCATGGAGTTAATCATGTTTGATAGAAAACTTGTGTGTTATGAATGTGACGAAAGCCGTACTTAGAGAACGCGTGAGAACACAAGTCAAGAAATGTTAACGGACCTTGAGTCCAATCATGTTAAGATACGAACATCAAGTTCATCAAGTCATGTAAGCTAATTGATTGTAAGTCTAGAAAGACATAAAAACTCTCAATTCACGTAAACGCAAATCAAGTTACTTTCCCTCGGGGAAAGGTAGATGGTATACCTTGTGTATATCGAGGATGACGATCCTCCAGATATTAGCATACCTAGTGGAGGGGAGTCATGAATCCAAAGCTAGGACCCTAGCATTATTTGTAACAGCCCCAAAATAGTCGTTTATTTAATTAATTAATTAAATAGGGTGATGTGGTGAGAATAATAATTAAATTAGAATTTTTATATAATAAGGTGCCTTATTATCATTGGGGGTGGTGACATTAGTATTTAGGGCTTAAGTGATGGAAGAGAGCCCATGACCCATGACCCACTCACTAGGCACTTAAGTGAGGGTTTAACCTAGGGTATTATTCATTCACGCTTTTTAGAAAAAGAAAAGAAGAGAGAGTCGTGAGTGAGAGATGAGAGAAGGAGAGCGTATGGCTTGGAGAAGAAAACAGGGAGAAGAAGCGCTAACCATGAGGAGAGAAAGAAGAGAGGAGAAGAAGGATTTCGTGACTTCAAAGGAGAGAAGGAAAAGCTAGGTTTCCAAGGGTTCTAAGCTAAGGGGATTTCGAATTCTTCTATGTTATAAGGTAAGGGTGAGCGTTTCCAATTTAATATAATTGAGTAGTATGGAGGGTTTGTGGGTTTGTGGGAGTAGTGAATTTCGCAACTTATATATATATATATATATATCGATAGAAGTAATGAATCGAATTGTTATGTTGATGTGCGAATTACCCTATGATGCGAGGAGATGAATAGTTGCTGTTTTTATATATATATTGCTGTTATGCAGAAATTGTTGTTGCTGTATTTATATATATGTTGCTGTTGTGCAGAAACTGTTGTTGCTGTTTTTATATATATGTTGCTGTTGTGCAGAAACTGTTGTTGCTGTTTTTATATATATGTTGCTGTTATGCAGAAATTGCTGTTGCTGTTTTCTTTTATATATGTGCTGTTATGCAGAAATTTGTTGTTGCTGTTTTTACAAAAACAATGCTGCTGTTGCAGAAAATTATTTGATGCTGTTTGCTGTCAATTGTATATTGTTGTTGCTGTTTTTACCAATTAAAATACTGCTGTGTTGCAAATCAAAGTTGCTGTTTTTGCTGACTGTTTTTGCGAAAATAATGGCTACTTTTTCAGCTTCAATATGATGTAAATTTGCTACTGTTTTTGCAAAATAAATAGCCACTGTTTTCAGCTTTAATTTGATGTGAAAATTCTGCTGTTTTGCGAATTGAAAGGCCACTGTTTTCAGTTTTAATTTGATGTAAAAATTCTGCTGTTGTGCGACTTAAATGGCCACTGTTTCAGTTCCGATTTGACGAAAGATATTTCCTGTTTTTGCGAAAATAATGGCTACAGTTTCCGTTCCGATTTGATGAAAGATTGCTACTGTTTTGCGCATAATTGCCACTGTTTTTCAGCTTCAATTTGATGTCAATATGCCACTGTTTTGCGCATAAAATGCCACTGTTTATTCCCAAATTTAATTGTGGCGCTTCCTAAGTATGAAAGTGAAATGTTTATCCCATAATTTTAAAATGTAAAGTGAAATGTTTATTCCCTAATTTTAAAGATGTTGTTACATTATTTTTGAATGTGATTGTTTATGAAGAGTGGTGATATTAATATGGTGATGATGATGAATACACTCTATGAGTGTCTTATGGTGGTGATGATGAGTACTCCGGGTGAGTAAAATTTTGGTGATTGCACATGTGTACATAGTGTCTCATAGCATGTGCATCTTATGACGAATAGGCTTCGGCCTCTTAGTGACGGTGTGCCCATAGTGGCTTAATTATGACGAGAAAACAGTGACGGTGTGCCCATAGTGGCTTATTATGACGATTATGGTACCATCATGCATATGCCCAGGTGTGGGTTGCATCTTCATACGCATTCATTTTTTTTTATGACGGGTGACGTGAATTGGGAATTTGTTTGGTGTTGTGTGTAACGACGATGAAGTTGATATTAGTGACGATGTTTGATGGTTTGCTCATATTACTCTGCTGTATGCTTAATTATATTTTGTTGAAAATTCTCACCCCTTCTGCTTGGAATGTTGCTCCATTGTGGCAACGCTGCAGGTGACTCCGATTGAAGGACATGCTGCCTTCCTTTATTAGCTGTTGAGATGTTCGAGTCGCTCTCTGATATTGTAACACCTAGGGGGCGGGGTTAAAGTTGATGACTTATTTAATTAACTGTTTCAATAATTTTATTGATGTGTGAGACGTGTTTGAGCGATTTTTTTTGGTGAGCTATTATTTCCGCTGTGATGAGATTTAATTTTGAAGTTCGATTTTTGAGACGAATGTGTTTCTACACGAATGTTAATGGTGTAGTCGATGAGTTTCATCAATGAAGTTGTGACATTTCTTTTCTACTAATATTATTATTATTTTTGAAAACGAAAGCACTCTGATAATGACGTACAAATTAAAGGGGTAGAAACGGGGTGTTACATTAGTGGTATCAGAGCAGTTGGTCCGTCCGGCCAAGTCGTCGAGTCGTTGTGTCGGTGTACGACCAACTGTCGTCTTTTGAATCTAACAGTTGTTTGTGTTGTACTAACGCTTCTGCAGGTGAAGGTAAAACAAAAATTGCTAATGGTAAGAGTACTAGTGGGGGAGATGTCCCTACTAGCGTTGTGTGCTGGTATTGTGTGTTTTACCGTGATTCTGTGTGTGAGCCCTGTCTCTTTGTTTTGGTTCCTGTTGTTGACTTTCTGGTTGTGTGGTCCTTATTGTTGACCTCCATGTTGCACGTCGTTAAATGAACTGCCCCGCTGCTTCGTGATCGCATGCGTATTGATTGCTGAACTATTTTAATTGATTGACACCAAGCCTTACTTAAAACTCTCTTGCAGTGTGTCTTGCTGTTAAGGATAACTGTATAGGTAAAATGGTTTTTTCTGATTCACTTGTTGTTGTTGGGTCAATGTGACCAAAGCGTTGTTGTTGTTGTGTTGAGTCGAATAAGACCAGGTGTTTGACCAAATGTCGATAGGTTGATTGAATGCCGAGTGTTGTTTGATGACATGAATTGTTGAATTTGAGCGTTGTTTGAGATTATTGTTTCGTGACTAAACATGATGAATTTTACTTGTTTACGGTTTTGTGCATTTCTGGACACTGCTTCGTTTTTCAAAAACTGGCACCGTTTAGTTGATCAAAAAATTATGTGGTTGATTGTTTTTGAAAATAGATTTAACGCCGGTCGTTTTGCCACTGGTTTCGTTCAATTTGGAGCTGTGTGGCTCAAGTTATGATTGCTTCAAGTTGGGTCAAGTTTTAGGAATCAAACTGTGAGTAATGTTCGGTTTTTGTAGGTTTTGTGTCATGAAATGAACTCCGTTTTGAATGATTCTTGTTTCTTTGAAAAGTAGACTTAATTCTCTACGAATTAGACACTGGTTTCATAAAGTTTCATTAAGAGATGAGAAAGATAATTTGGTTGAAAGTTGAGTAAGAAGTTCTGTCCAAGTTGGTACCTCCGTGTAGTATTTTGAAAAACTGTACCAATTGGCTGCTTATTTTAAAAGACGAAAACCATAGGTAGAAACTACACTCAGAGGGCTTTCCAACAAGTATTTATTTGTCGAAATCCGACACCGTTTGCTATTTCAATTAATTCACTAAAGTAGACGCATAGTTACAGAATTTTCTGCACCCGAGTTTGTGAAGATTAGCGAAAACGTTTGAACCTTGATATTTATACGTGGTGAATTTATAATTTAAAAACGAAGTGATTTTTGAAGCTGCTTGTGAACCTTTAACAAAACAATTTTTATGGGTTGGGTATTAATATGAGTATTAGATTTATTTTCAACAAATGAATACTAACCCTGTTGTCATTTGTTCTCATACGTGATCGTGAAGAACCTTAGGATTTAAAATGTGCATTTGCACTGTTTGTGCCCTTCTTTGAGTTAGCTTTTGTTACCGTATGTTCTTAAGGATGTCTTATCCCAAAATGTTTAAGCTGATGTTCAGTCTGGTAAGGAAAATCAATTTCTATAACATGTTTTATTTCCCGTGTCGAAAGAATCCTAAACAAGTATGTTGCGCATGTATGTGATTGAACCTTTCGTATATTTGCCTTTAGCTGTGAATTGATGTTTCCATGGATTGGCCCTTCTAGCTGTTTTAATGCTTTAACTGCTGTTTCCACGAGATAAATTATTTCCCTACACCGAACTATATGGATGGTTATCATTAACTCTAAAAAGCCACTTTCTTTTGTGATTAGTAACTGCTACGTGCTGGCCATGATTCTTTCTTAAGTTGACAATCATACCATGATGCCTTGTTGAATTCGTGTGATTGATGAATAATAATATGTACATCTCATGTTGCTGTTTTCCGAAAATTATTGTTACTGTTTTTCTGAAAACTACTACCGCTGTTTCCGAAAATAATTGTTACTGTATTCTGAAGCTTACTGCTACCGTCCCTAATTTTATGCACTGCTCCTATTTTTATGAGTTGTGCCTATTTTTGGTTGTTGTCGTGTTGTGTGGTCGTTATGATGACGATGTTTTTGTTATCGTCGTTGATGTGCCTGAGTGGCAAGTTCAGTTGATTGCTGATTTGTTGTTGCTGTTGTTGGTTGTTGGCGCATTAGCGCCCATTGTCGTGATTAAGTTATTGTTCATGATGATTATGTTGATGTTGATGGATGTTAGTGATGTGTTGACGATTATGTTGGTATTAATGATGTTGATGTTTATGTTGTTGTCTTGGGTACCGCCGAATGGCCCAAGTTATGTTGTCGTTTTGTTGTTGTCTTGGGTACCGCCGAATGGCCCAAGTTATGTTGTTGTTGTTGTTGTGGGTATCGCCGAATGGCCCACGTTGTTGTTATGTCGTGGGTAACGCCGAATGGCCCACATTGTCTTGTTGAGGGTACCGTTGGATGGCCCGAATTGTTTGATTAATTTCATGCTGTTGTAGGCCTATGGCCATTATTGAGTTGTGGTTGCGACATGCTGTATGATGTCCGTTGTAATGATGCTGACTGTTGTGAGGAAAACTATGAGACTTGTTGTGAATCCTATATGCATTATGGACCGCTGTTAATGTCGCTGTTGTCATTCGATGTTGTGATTATATTGGGGAATGTTATGATGGGGAGGAACTTTAATGGGGCTTGGGGGTGATCACATGGTACCGATGTGATTACGCCCAAAACTCTATCGAAGACCCTTAGGGAACCGTTAGAGGGTGGACCTGATTGTTGTTTCTTGAAGTCATCTGGTTGGACAAGTAGGAGGGACGGCCGCCCGATCACTTATCGCCGGTAATCAAAGAAATAATGATCAGCGTATTAGATAGCACTAGTTGTCTAGATACCGCAGTTGGTTAGTGAAGGAGTGTTAGCATTGGCAGGGGGAAATTTCGAGGACGAAATTCTTTTAAGTGGGGGAGAGTTGTAACAGCCCCAAAATAGTCGTTTATTTAATTAATTAATTAAATAGGGTGATGTGGTGAGAATAATAATTAAATTAGAATTTTTATATAATAAGGTGCCTTATTATCATTGGGGGTGGTGACATTAGTATTTAGGGCTTAAGTGATGGAAGAGAGCCCATGACCCATGACCCACTCACTAGGCACTTAAGTGAGGGTTTAACCTAGGGTATTATTCATTCACGCTTTTTAGAAAAAGAAAAGAAGAGAGAGTCGTGAGTGAGAGATGAGAGAAGGAGAGCGTATGGCTTGGAGAAGAAAACAGGGAGAAGAAGCGCTAACCATGAGGAGAGAAAGAAGAGAGGAGAAGAAGGATTTCGTGACTTCAAAGGAGAGAAGGAAAAGCTAGGTTTCCAAGGGTTCTAAGCTAAGGGGATTTCGAATTCTTCTATGTTATAAGGTAAGGGTGAGCGTTTCCAATTTAATATAATTGAGTAGTATGGAGGGTTTGTGGGTTTGTGGGAGTAGTGAATTTCGCAACTTATATATATATATATATATATATATATATATATATATATATATATATATATATATATCGATAGAAGTAATGAATCGAATTGTTATGTTGATGTGCGAATTACCCTATGATGCGAGGAGATGAATAGTTGCTGTTTTTATATATATATTGCTGTTATGCAGAAATTGTTGTTGCTGTATTTATATATATGTTGCTGTTGTGCAGAAACTGTTGTTGCTGTTTTTATATATATGTTGCTGTTGTGCAGAAACTGTTGTTGCTGTTTTTATATATATGTTGCTGTTATGCAGAAATTGCTGTTGCTGTTTTCTTTTATATATGTGCTGTTATGCAGAAATTTGTTGTTGCTGTTTTTACAAAAACAATGCTGCTGTTGCAGAAAATTATTTGATGTTGTTTGCTGTCAATTGTATATTGTTGTTGCTGTTTTTACCAATTAAAATACTGCTGTGTTGCAAATCAAAGTTGCTGTTTTTGCTGACTGTTTTTGCGAAAATAATGGCTACTTTTTCAGCTTCAATATGATGTAAATTTGCTACTGTTTTTGCAAAATAAATAGCCACTGTTTTCAGCTTTAATTTGATGTGAAAATTCTGCTGTTTTGCGAATTGAAAGGCCACTGTTTTCAGTTTTAATTTGATGTAAAAATTCTGCTGTTGTGCGACTTAAATGGCCACTGTTTCAGTTCCGATTTGACGAAAGATATTTCCTGTTTTTGCGAAAATAATGGCTACTGTTTCCGTTCCGATTTGATGAAAGATTGCTACTGTTTTGCGCATAATTGCCACTGTTTTTCAGCTTCAATTTGATGTCAATATGCCACTGTTTTGCGCATAAAATGCCACTGTTTATTCCCAAATTTAATTGTGGCGCTTCCTAAGTATGAAAGTGAAATGTTTATCCCATAATTTTAAAATGTAAAGTGAAATGTTTATTCCCTAATTTTAAAGATGTTGTTACATTATTTTTGAATGTGATTGTTTATGAAGAGTGGTGATATTAATATGGTGATGATGATGAATACACTCTATGAGTGTCTTATGGTGGTGATGATGAGTACTCCGGGTGAGTAAAATTTTGGTGATTGCACATGTGTACATAGTGTCTCATAGCATGTGCATCTTATGACGAATAGGCTTCGGCCTCTTAGTGACGGTGTGCCCATAGTGGCTTAATTATGACGAGAAAACAGTGACGGTGTGCCCATAGTGGCTTATTATGACGATTATGGTACCATCATGCATATGCCCAGGTGTGGGTTGCATCTTCATACGCATTCATTTTTTTTTATGACGGGTGACGTGAATTGGGAATTTGTTTGGTGTTGTGTGTAACGACGATGAAGTTGATATTAGTGACGATGTTGTGTGATGGTTTGCTCATATTACTCTGCTGTATGCTTAATTATATTTTGTTGAAAATTCTCACCCCTTCTGCTTGGAATGTTGCTCCATTGTGGCAACGCTGCAGGTGACTCCGATTGAAGGACATGCTGCCTTCCTTTATTAGCTGTTGAGATGTTCGAGTCGCTCTCTGATATTGTAACACCTAGGGGGCGGGGTTAAAGTTGATGACTTATTTAATTAACTGTTTCAATAATTTTATTGATGTGTGAGACGTGTTTGAGCGATTTTTTTTGGTGAGCTATTATTTCCGCTGTGATGAGATTTAATTTTGAAGTTCGATTTTTGAGACGAATGTGTTTCTACACGAATGTTAATGGTGTAGTCGATGAGTTTCATCAATGAAGTTGTGACATTTCTTTTCTACTAATATTATTATTATTTTTGAAAACGAAAGCACTCTGATAATGACGTACAAATTAAAGGGGTAGAAACGGGGTGTTACATTATTCGAATAGAATTTCGGATTGCGGTTTCCGTAGATATTGGGCAATCAAGATTGTCTAGTATTATATCTCGGGTTGTGCTAAGTTCATGTTAAAATATGATCCGTAGTCGCTTATTAGGGCTACATCAGGAAAAAGCAGAAATGTAACAAGTAGTCGCTTATTAGGGCTACAAGTTACGAGTAAACATTATGTATTCACGTGGTCGCTTATTAGGGCAACGAGTTCAGATTAAAGTATAATAAACCGTTAGAGTTGGTCAGGGGTCTCGATAGGACTCACTGAGATAATGTTTATCTCACCCTTCATATTTGTGGTGTTTACAGAGAAACAGGGGAAGGCCAAGGCAACTAAGCACGGTTAGCAGGTGTGACTCGAGGAGTCCGGAAGTTTATGTTTCTTGCTTAGGCCCTTGTCCTTTTGTAGTACTTTTGATATCGGTTGTATAACTATCATGTATAAGTTATAAATCGTTTCCCCTACTTTATGTTTTGATTATTGAACACCAGGATCATGTACAAGTCTTAAGTTTTGGAACTTAAGCATTTTCAGGAAGTTTATAAGGTTCAGAGAACCATTTGATATGTATTATAAAAAGTTTTAGATGTGTTCAATATTTCAATAACAGGAAGTTACTCTGATGTATGCCATTTAGTGCATTTCGGTGATTCTACATGTTAGAATTCATCGGGGTGTTACAGAACCTCCCATCTGTTCCTCGACTATGGGCTCCCTAACTCCTCCAGAGAGTGTTAGGTAAGGTGTGAGAGGGAGGTGTGGCTTGGCTTATCTACGAACTAAGAAAACATAAAGAAAAGCAGTAAAGATAAAGTAGAATGCGAGAAAAATAGTAGTTTGATTGATTGATGTGTGTTTTTAAATGTACAAGTGCTACTATATATATATACATAAGCCTTCATTGGCCACTATGCGAGCCTACATTTGCTCACCGTTAAATTATCTAATATCAACAATTATAATTAAGCCTAGTCCCTAGAAACTCGGAGTCCTCTCTCCACGACCTCACTAGCACGGGTTAGTGGGGTAAAATCCTAGTCACTCCTATTTCCAAGGAGTCTTCTGTTCCTTGACCTTAACGGCTCCAATGTTGTGTATCCACGTGCATTGAATACTTGGGCTCCAAGCAAGTATTCTTCACCTCAGCCACAACCCTCCTCGGCCATGTCTCACTCTCGGCCTTCGGCCGTTGGTGCCTTAGCCGAGTCACCCTCTGGTCGAGGTACCTGTTGAGGATTCAGCAAGTGTACTGAAAACGTTGCAAGTAATAAAATAAACGGTAAGATACCGGTCGATCCTCAGGGATTGTATTTGCAACAAGGTCAAATTGACTAATTCTTGGATTGTGAATAATTGATTGATTTAAGAAATTTGTAACGTGAAATTAAAATGCTTGTTGAAATATGAGAAAAAAACGATTAGGGATTGATTCATCCCCCCTTTCCTATCATATGAACCCTTAGCCAATTACACATTATTTGTTAATTACGAGACTCAATTCACTAAAATAGGTTAGGGACAATTCCTTGCCTCAAAACCCCTATTACCCTAAGAGTTACCCTAATTCCTTAGGTGAATCATGCCAAAGGGTAAAGCATTAAGATTGAGAATTAACGAGTTCATGAATCAGACACCACATTCCTATGGTGATCGGAGTTCCATGATCTAATTATCATATCCAGAAAACAAACCCTAATTCCTTAGGTGATTGCTAACCCTAGAACATTATAGTCATCATGTGTGATTATAAAGCATTAAGCATAGATAAATTAGACAATTCATAACAAACAAACAATGGAATTAACTTCAGCAAAGGTTCACATGATAGGGTTGGGGAGAATCATCTCTCCCCAATCAAGAGAATTAGTTACACATGGAATTGAAAGTACAACAAAAGATAAGAGAAGAAGAAACCATAGTAGATGACATAGAGGCCTTCAACAACTTGTTCCCAAGTGAAGAGAGGACTCCAAAATCGCTCCAAATTCGCTTCTCTAACCCTGGCTGCGCTCCCAAGACGTTGTGCCTCAAAAAACACGCTCAAAAGTCCTTAAAACCCTAATTTTTAAAACCCATCGCGACGCGGCACGATTCCATCGCGACGCGATGGTGCGTTTTAGTGCAGGGTCGCGACGCGAACTGCAACGCCCCAAAGTTTAATTAATTATTTAATTAAATTGGTTGGGAATTATATTGGTAGGTATAATAAAATAAAAATAACGTTAGGATATATGGACCGAAGGTTAGGATTAGTAGTAGTGAATTTGGAATGTCATGGACAAGGCCCATGTGTAAGTCGCATATCCAAGAGAAAAAGCCCATGAAAATTCACTAAGTATAAAAAGAGATTAGTTAGGGTTTGCGCATTTTGAGAAGAACAGAAATTAGAAATAGAGAGAAGAGAAGAGAGGGCGCGGCGAAGAGAAGAGGAGAGCTAGGGCAAGCCAAAAATTTCGAGTTCTTCAAAGGCTAAGGTAAGGGTGGGATTCTATCTCTATAATTGGGTGTATGAAGGGCTCTATGTAGAAAGGTTTATGGAACCCTAGGTGATTAAGTTAGAAAACCTTAGTTGTAGGAATTATGTTTGATTGATGATGAATGAAGGTGAATTGTGATGTTTGAGCATGATTGATAATGATTGAATATGATTGTGAGTGATTTAATATACTTGATGATGAATTGAACACAAAATTCTGCCTATAGGGCGCCATGGGCGCCAATATTGTTGTTGCTGTTGCTGGGCGCCTCCCTAGGCGCCATGTCATGTGCGTGTTGCTGCCTGGGCGCCAAGGGCGCCATTCTGTGCTGTTTGCTGGGCGCCTCCTGGCCGCCAAACCTGTGTCTGTCATGTTGCCTGGGCGCCAAGGGCGCCACATCCTGTGATGTTGTCTTGCTGTTCCTATGTTGTTCTGGCGCAGGGGCGCCAAGGGCGCCAAGTATTGGCTGCCCAATTGCGATGTTCCTATGTTGTTGTGGCGCATGGGCGCCAAGGGCGCCAATGTGGTGGCTGCCCGGTTGATGTTGTCTATGTTGTGCTGGCGCATGGGCGCCTTGGGCGCCAAGATGGTGGCTGCCCAACTGTGTTTCCTATGATGTTTTGGCGCATGGGCGCCAAGGGCCCCAAGAGGGTGGCTGCCCAATTGCTGTTTCCTATGTTTCCTGGCGCATGGGCGCCATGGGCGCCAAGGTTGTGGCTGCCCGGTTGATGTTGCTGTGTTGGCTCAGGCGCATGGGCGCCAAGGGCGCCAAGTGTGGCTGCCCAAAGTTGCTGTTGTTGCTGTTCCTGGCGCACTGGGCGCCAAGGGCGCCAAGATTGGCTGCCCGGTTGCTGTGTCTGGCGCAGGGGCGCCATGGGCGCCAGAATCTGGCTGCCTTGTGCTGTGTTGCGTTGCTGAGCGCCAAGGGCGCCAGTTTGGCTGCCCGTTGTGCTGCTGGGCGCCATGGGCGCCAGTTTTGGCTACCAAGTGTGTTGTTGGGCGCTGTGGGCGCCAAGGGCGCCAAATGTGGCTGCCCACCTGTGAAGTCCATGATTGATGTTTGAAATGATGTCGAATGTATGATTTTTCTGACGTTGCAAAAATAAAGTGATGCTGCCAAAATAAAGTGATGTTGCCAAAATACTGTGATGTTGCTAAAAGTGTTGAAAATTTCTAAGTTGTAATTTGTTGACGACGATTGTTATACGGCGACAAAGTTGCCTCTATTTATTGGCAGGTGATGTGTTATAGGCCTATGGCCACTGTTGTTTCCGATGTTGTTGCTTGCCGTGTAATTGTTGTCATTTGTTGTGCATTTACATGGTGTCTCATGCATAGCATATTTTTACGACGGAGCTATGCTCAAACACGACGACGACGTTGCGATGTTGATACCCCTATTTACGGGTTTGGATTATGGTACCACATGCATTATAGGGCGGTGGCCCTGAGTTGAGTCGCATTCCGCATTTACGTGCATATTTATGTGATTGAAATGATGATGATTGACGTTAAACGATGATTGATGCTGAAATGATGATGATTGATGTTAAATGATGAAACAATGCTGTAATGACGTTGACTGATATTTAAATGATGAATTTCTGCTGTACCCTGATATATATACTGTTTTTCATGTATCCAATTATATGGTGTGATATCTCACCCCTTCTGTTTGAATGTTACCCCAAATGTGGGTAACGTGCAGGTGAGTTCGAATGAAGACCATAGTTCTTCCTTAGATCGATGTCGTCGCTCTGATACGTAGCACTCGGGGGGATGAACGCTGTTTTGTTTTATTTAGTTATGACTTATATTTTGTTGGATTTTAATATGGTGAAGCCATGCATAAATTTGCAACGATTTTAACGATTGATTTTGTGAACTTTCTACTGCGTGATCGATTTGTTATTTGACGTTGACGTTTTGAATGGTGCTATGTATTACGAATTGTTTTTGAGAAATGTGACATCCGTTTTGTCGTTAAAAAAAAAACTCTGATTTTACGTTAATAAATTACCGGGTAGAAATGGGTGTTACACGAACCCTCCTGGTCGCGACGCGAGATTCTTCAGAACCAATTTCTTCCAATCTTCATACCTTCATCGCGTCGCGAACCCTCCTGGTCGCGACGCGATGTTCTTCAGAACTTCCTCGTCCAATTGTTGTGCACCACTGGGCAAGTGTCTGGTTCGCCAGTTGATGCAACAACACCTGGAGGTCTTCAAGTACAATTTAGCTCCCAAAAAGTGAAGAAATTGCTTACAACAGGACTTCCTATTACAATTATCTAAACTAAACTAAATCCCCAGATAATGACTATGATACAATGAAAAACCTACACAATTGGTCCTAAAAATGCACAACTTACATCATATGATAGAGAGTCAACACAACCCCAAACTTAAACTTTTGCTTGTCGTCAAGCAAACATTCAATTCAGCCTGTGGCTGTTTTTTTTTCTATTTAGCTGGTACATATGCTACACCAACCTTAAACACATCAGCACATCAACTATCATCATCAACCTAATACAGTAACATGACAACTGAATTGGAAATAAGGAATCATAAGCAGGCAGCATTCTCAAGTTTTGTCTATTGCACACATCTCACTAGTGTTTCACTCTTGAGGTGTTTAGGGTATTCACTCAATTCACAATACCTGCATCATCGTTTCATAGGCTTGACAGAGTTCTATATCAATCTATACAGATGACTTGCATACACACTTTTTGAGGACTTTAAGGGTTATAACGGGGCTTAGGTAAGGGTGGATAATTTTGGATAAGTAGGTTGCACTTGGAGTTAGGCCTATCTCTCTCTCAAATAACTTCACATTCACTTACTCACCCGTTTTTCCCAAAGCATTCAACCAATAAGAGAAGGATTTTATATATATGTATATATACATATTTTATTTTGATTTTATCCTTCTCTTGTATACCACCCCAAACTTAGCATGTTGTTATTCCACGAGCAACCCCAAACTTAGAATTTTCCCCACTCTCACAGCTTTTGTTACCTAACTCCAAGTTAAAGAAAAACTAGGTTATGAAGTTCAGAAAAAACATTATAAAAATTAACAATAGGCTCAGAGGGGCTAGCAGAGGATAACATTAGTTAGGTGTGGTTTGAAAGGCTCAGGGGTGCCAACAGAAATGCCTCAGTGTGTATGAAAATCAAATGCAAGACAATTAAGTACAATGTCAAGTTCTGCAGACTAATGCAGGCAAGGAATACACACAATATATAAGAAGGTGTTTAGGTTCAAACCTCACAGTTGGGATTGTAGAGATGAAACTTTAAGAGATGCTGCTCACAGATGATAAAAAACTTCCGCAACTTTTGTCATGACCACTGCTATTACTTGATGATGATACTTGACGTGCGAGTGCTAAAAAGGAAAAATGTACACATGTGAAGCCAAATGCCACACAACATCATCATTGAAGCTGCTTTAACAAAAAGAGAATAGGGCAGTGGTGCCTCAATATCACAGAGTAAGTTATAATAATAAGTACAGACCAAAGTGCAAAATAAAGTCACATAGGGACAAGTACAACTCAAAATGCAAAATAATAATGTCTGAATAGAACAGTAAAATAAATGAGCCTCCTGCTCAGTCAAATGAAATATGATGCTCAATAATATCATCCCCCGAGAGAAGGGGGTCCTGGGGGTCTGGCTGCTGCTCTGTATGGGGTACTGATGAAGATGAAGCGGCTGCTGCCGGTAAGATGGGCCTGCTGCCGGTAAGATGGGCCTGCTGACTGCTGTGCTGCAGGAGCTGCTGGCTGCTGTGGTGCTGCTCCATCTATGGGCCCATCGGGCTGCTTCAAGATCCATGCTGCTGTGATACCCTCCCTGGGGTCAACTAGAAGATCATCTGGATACTCAGGGCAGCCCTGCTGTGTACATAATGCATGGATGATAGAGCAGTGCCCCAATCTAGCCCTAGGACATCTGACGATCTCTGCAATGCTCGCTGAAATGGCTCTCCCCAG
Source organism: Astragalus membranaceus (assembly GCA_039519185.1). Lineage (NCBI taxonomy): Eukaryota > Viridiplantae > Streptophyta > Magnoliopsida > Fabales > Fabaceae > Astragalus > Astragalus membranaceus. The sequence goes on along the minus strand of CM076849.1, from coordinate 76,020,811 downwards.
ATTTACCCTCTGGCCTCTCAAGATGGCTTGTAGTCCCATGGCCACCTTGGTCTTGACATCATTGGAGTTGGAGCATGAAATGACAGACTGATTGAAAAAATTGTTCCAGGCCTTAGGAATTGCCTTCAGAGCCATGTTGCAGAAGCGGCGGGGAAAGGTTTGTCCAATCGGACCGATAAGATATTTGTCCCACGTTGCTCCTTGACGACACAACTCTCCCAGCAAACCCTCATAATCATACTCCCCCCTGCTGTCCCAGGCATCCATCATGGCACAATTAGCAGTAGTAGGTAGCCCGAGGAGACTGTTGATGGTGTCAGGAGAGTAAGACACCTCTCGTCCCCTAACCACTGAAACTCTGTCATCTTCCTCCCCATAGGCATTTGCATAGAACTCCCTCACCAGGCTGTGGTTAGCCTGTTTGATCATTGAGTTGAGCGAAAGCCAACCCAATTCTCGGAGGGTGGAGGTAATGATGGGGAATTCCCCCGTGCTGAGGTTGAAGGCCCTTTCCGGATTTATTTTTTTGCCTTTGACCACTTGGTGGTACCTCTCCTCGTGTGCTGGGGCTTTGAACCTGCTTGGTTCTTCTTCTCTCTGGTTCCCCTGTCTCTTCCTTAAGGCACCTGTCCTTGCTCTTTTCTCCATTTCAGTTCCTGTATAAAAAGAAATACCTGCAGAGAAGTATTAGTGCCCTGGGACCAATGTGTGGTCCCACAAAAAATATTCAGGCTAATTTCAGTAATTTGGACATCAAATAAACTACCCAAGAGTTCAACATTATAGGAAAATCAGAACACTGCTAGCAACCAAAAACAGGATTGCTTCAGACATTTTCACAAACAGTTTGGTTGCATAGCAGGAACTCACTTGGGCAATTTATCAAACACTTGGGCTACACAGAATTTTCAATGGGGCATTTCATCAAACACCTTGCCTACAACCCCAAATCATCTTAATTCCTACCACCAATTCAATTACTCATTCCCCAAACTCAGAACAAACATCAATCATGCCATATACACAGTGGGGAACAATCCTACTCTCTTAGTTTTACTTCTAATCCCCCCAATTCATAACCCAAAATCACTTCAACAACCATCAAAACCAAAAAAAAATTGCCACTCTAATTGAAGTACAAGATTAAGATTAATACCTGGAGATGCTGGTGATGATGAGCTATTGGCAAATAACAAGAATCCACGACCAAATTCGAGCAAAAACCGTAATGGGGAGGGGGATTCGTAGTGTGGCACAAGAGAGGGGAAAGAGAAGATTTTAAAATATTTTTGTTTTGTGTTCGGACTGCCCAGGTTTATGCTAAAAAACGTCGCATCGCGACGCGGCCCGTTTTCATCGCGTCGCGAGATCACGCTGATTCAGTTTTTCAAAGAATTTTTGGAACCGTCGCGACGCGACACCCTGACTTCGCGACGCGAAATCCATCAGAAATAAATTTTTTATTTTTTTTGGAAATCACCTTTTTTCGCGAAGCGAAGTCGTCCGAACACCAAATAAAAATTTTCTTCTTAAGCCATGATTAACAGCAAATAGAATAAAATAAAATAAAGATGGAAATTAAAATTAAATTAAAGACTTGGTACCTCAGTGGGTTGCCTCCCACTCAGCGCTTCTTTAACGTCACTAGCTTGACGGTTGTCAGAAGTTAGCTCAATTTGGCTCAGGTGGAGCCTTCAACTTTCTTAGTGCCTCTTTCAGCACTCCTATAGCATACTCCACTTCCTTCGTACAGCTCTCACCAGCTGTACCTTTAGCTTCCTTCATGGATTCCCACACAGCAGTTGATTTCTCTTTAACCTTCTTATTCCACTTCTCTTTTTTTTCAACCTTCTTCGAATTAGTGGCTCCAAGACCATCGCACTTCTCCTTTCCCTGAACCTCCCACTTCTCTTGTTTTTCAACCTCACTTGAGTCAGTGGCTCCAAGATCATAGCATTCCTCTTTTACCTTCGCAGGGGCTGTGGATTCAAGCATATTGAAGGTCGCACATTCATCTTGGACCCTTAGTTTCACGGTTCCGTCCGCTACATCAATCACAGCCCTGCTGGTAGCTAAGAAAGGCCTTCCCAAAATGAATGGGACATCATTTTCTCCTTTAATGGAGCTCTTGACGTTCGTGTCACCATCCAGTTTCAGAATGACGAAGTCCACTGGGAAGAGGAAATTACCAACCTTGACCAGGACGTCCTCCGCAATCCCATAAGGATCCCGGATGGACCTATCAGCAAGTCTCAAGGTCATATTGGTAGGTTTGATTTCTCCTTTCCCCAGCTTCCTCCACATGGCTAAGGGCATCAAATTAATGCTAGCCCCTAAATCACATAGAGCCTTCTCTACCTTCTTATCACCAATTGTACATGGGAGGGTGAAGCTCCCAGGGTCCTTCAATTTTTGGGGCAGTTTGTTCTGTATGATGGCACTACACTCTTCAGTGAGTGCCACAACTTCCTCATTTTTGAACTTACTCAACTGCCCCTCCTTTTCATTCCTTTTGGGAGCTGGAGGGTAAGGCAATCTCATATATGCAGGGATTACCTTAGGCCTCTCACTTGCCTTTCCCTTAAGCTGCTCTCTCCTTGTTTCACTTTCTTTTTCAACTACCACATCATTTTCAACTACTTCACCAGCTTGTTCCAACTCCTCTCTTCCCTTCTTTTTGGCTACCTCATATTCCAACTCCATACCACTTCTTGATGAGATAACATTGCAGGTCTCATTTTTGGGATTGTCGACAGTCCTTGCAGGGAAACCACCACTAGACCTCTCAAAAATTTGCTTGGAGAGCTGCCCAATCTGAGTTTCCAAATTTTTCATGGAAGCTTCATTATTTTTTTTCATGTTGAGCAGTGCTTGTTCATTGGTATGGAAGCTATTAGTGGTCTGTTGCATAAACTGTGCCAGTGCCTCTTCTAACCTAGACAAGGGTTTTTGTTGCTGAGGAGCTTGAGGTTGCTGTTGGGAACCTGAGGCTTCATTATTTTTCCACGAAAAGTTGGGATGATTCCTCCACCCAGGATTGTAGGTGTTGGAATAGGGGTTCCCACCTTGCTTTTGAAAATTTCCCATAAAGTTAGCCTGTTCCATCATTTCTTGGCTTGCACAGTCTCCTTCGTGGGCCTCTCTGCCACAGTAATTGCAACCACCTCCCTGGATTTCTTGGACGGTTGCTTGCCTCTTGGACCCTACTTCACAAGCTGCTGCCAACTGTTTTGTGAGTGCCTCAATTTGCATGGACATTAGTTTCTGCTGAGCTAGCACTGCACTGCTGGAATCGAGCTCCAACACACCCTTCTTACTCACACCTCCCCTATCAATTTGAATTTTGTATTCATTGGAGGCCATGTCCTCAACTAGCTGCTTGGCCTCCTCCCATGTCTTGGTACCAAGAGACCCTCCAGCCGAGGCGTCTAACATCATTCTAGTCTGTGGCCTCAAACCATGACAGAAGGTCTGTAGCTGTAAGAAATCATCAATCCCATGTCCAGGGCACTTCTTGAGTAATAATTTAAACCTCTCCCAGGAGTCATACAACGACTCTGAATCCCCTTGAGTAAAATTGGAGATGTCAGCTCGTTTCCTTATGAACTTGGAGATTGGGAAAAATCTCTCCAAGAATTTGTTTTCCAGGTCACCTCAAGTATTGACTGTCCCTGGGAGAGTATTTGCCCACTCCTTTGCCCGGCCTGTGAGAGTAAAAGGAAATAGTCGGACCTTCTTATCACTGTCAGTCACCCCTTCCGGGTGTGTAGTCCCACATATCTCATAGAATTGAAAGAGGTGCTGGTTTGGGTCTTCAGCGTCCGACCTAGCAAACTGCTCTGCTCTCAAGGCAGTGAGCACAGAGGATTTAATGTCAAATCGGGCCACGCCCACAGGCTGGAAAGCTAGTGCCTGAGCACTCTGGTTTCGCCTTCCGTAGTCACCAAGAGTACGTCTCGGTGGAACGTCACCCATTTCTTCCCCCTCACTAGAAGAGGATTCTGGTAAGGCGGTAGAAGCTGAGGGTACTTGTGGCTCTTCTCTCGCTTGCTGCTTAGCAAGCCTAGCTTGTTTTCGGGTTGCTTTTGCTAGTTTTTCAATTTCCGGGTCAAACAAGAGTTCTTGTGGACCCCTGCTCCGCATACACAACTTCCTGAAACACTTAAGCAAACGTCAACAAGTCCAAGAATATCACAAGTAACCAATCAAGTAACTAAAAGAAATTAACGAAAATTCCAACAATCAATCCGTTTGCCTTGTCGACAAAAGTCAACAATCTCCGGCAACGGCGCCAAAAACTTGTTAAGGATTCAGCAAGTGTACTGAAAACATTGCAAGTAATATTAGAAATTTGTCAAATTGACTAATTCTTGGATTGTGAATAATTGATTGATTTAAGAAATTTGTAACGTGAAATTAAAATGCTTGTTTAAATATGAGAAAAAACGATTAGGGATTGATTCATCCCCCCTTTCCTATCATATGAACCCTTAGCCAATTACACATTATTTGTTAATTACGAGACTCAATTCACTAAAATAGGTTAGGGACAATTCCTTGCCTCAAAACCCCTATTACCCTAAGAGTTACCCTAATTCCTTAGGTGAATCATGCCAAAGGGTAAAGCATTAAGATTGAGAATTAACGAGTTCATGAATCAGACCCCACATTCCTATGGTGATCGGAGTTCCATGATCTAATTTATCATATCCAGAAAACAAACCCTAATTCCTTAGGTGATTGCTAACCCTAGAACATTATAGTCATCATGTGTGATTATAAAGCATTAAGCATAGATAAATTAGACAATTCATAACAAACAAACAATGGAATTAACTTCAGCAAAGGTTCACATGATAGGAATGGGGAGAATCATCTCTCCCCAATCAAGGGAATTAGTTACACATGGAATTGAAAGTACAACAAAAGATAAGAGAAGAAGAAACCATAGTAGATGACATAGAGGCCTTCAACAACTTGTTCCCAAGTGAAGAGAGGACTCCAAAATCGCTCCAAATTCGCGTCTCTAACCCTGGCTGCGCTCCCAAGACGTTGTGCCTCGAAAAACATGCTCAAAAGTCCTTAAAACCCTAATTTTTAAAACCCATCGCGACGCGATGGTGCGTTTTAGTGCAGGGTCGCGACGCGAACCCTCCTAGTCGCGACGCGAGATTCTTCAGAACCAATTTCTTCCAATCTTCATACCTTCATCGCGTCGCGAACCCTCCTGGTCGCGACGCGATGTTCTTCAGAACTTCCTCCTCCAATTGTTGTGCACCACTGGGCAAGTGTCTGGTTCGCCCGTTGATGCAACAACACCTGGAGGTCTTCAAGTACAATTTAGCTCTCAAAAAGTGAAGAAATTGCTTACAACAGGACTTCCTATTACAATTATCTAAACTAAACTAAATTCCCAGATAATGGCTATGATACAATGAAAAACCTACACAATTGGTCCTAAAAATGTACAACTTACATCATATGATAGAGAGTCAACAGTACCCTCCAACCGAGTCTCACTGTACCTCGGTGATTCTTCTCATTCCCTAGAGGCTTCAACGTCTTTAGATATTGGTCCTTATGTTTCCAGATTGAGCTTTCCCCGTGTTACAGTAAGTATTAAACTATACCTCCCCTAGTGCTTTTATGGCTACCCCGCCCTTGTCTTAGCCTTGAATTCCTCTTTTTCCCTTGGCCAACAACTTATTTATAGGGCTTGCAATTGAGCACGCTTTACTTTCAGAGACTCTTTGTATTTTTATTTCATGGATTTCCAAATCCCTTTCTCCGAATCTTTTTTGAGGATCGTTTCAATTATCCCTCTCTCAAATGATTGAAAGAGATAATTCTTGGCTTTTCGATCTTTCCAGTCGCGCTTCCTCCATGACCATGATTTGCTTCAGCGTTGCGTTTTCAGCAATTGTTGGAACTCCATTTTCAACGATATTCCAATACTCCTTGGAGCGGAGAAGATTCTCCATTAACATTGACCAGTGATCGTAGTGCCCATCATATTTAGGTACTGCAGGTTGAGTGAAATTCCTCTCTTTCGCCACGGTTTTTGTCTTCACTTTCTTTCTCATTTCTTGACGTAACAAACTTGTAACAAACTTGCGAGTTCAGTATTCGGCCCCTAGATGGAGCTCTGGTACCAGTTGTTAGAGCCAAAAACATAATTCAAGTGTGTTAATTCATTTTGCTTCATTAATTGCAAACTATTTTATACAGGGTATCTCTATGACAATTATTCCAATGGACTAACTGGGCTTCATTAAACCTTACAGACACGGTAATAGACTGGGCCAAGTCCACAAATACAATTGAGTTAAAAACCAAACAACTATATTACAACATATCTACCAAAGACACCTAGAGGGAGGGTCGAGGAAGCTAAACTACTACGAGGACTGTTGCATTTCGGTGTTAATCTCTGAGCAAAATTTGATCTTCAGTGTGTAGGAATATGAGTATCTCTGCAACTCACCTGGTTCTTCTTAGCACAATTTCCATAACTTCAGGCAAGCACATTTGGCACATGCCTTCTAATACAATGAAGTTCTTATCAATACTCTTTCAGTGTAAGACCTGCCTCCACCACCGTCTTCTTCAAATCGTCTAGAGTCATGTATGATTCAAATGATCTGAGTAACTACATTAGTCATAGTGTTCTGTACCTTATCTCCAGCCTTGTATCTGACCTCGGATACCAGATCCGATCCGAGATAGTTGGTAGCGGTGTTCTTGGTCAATCCGAGCTTTGGCCCCGACCCGAGGTGGGGTGGTACCTGCAATGACACTCCGACGCTCAAGTCAGCAAGTGGGTCAGTTGCAAGTGAGAGAATTGGAGAGTGTGTACCTTTAATATTAGCATTGAATGCTTATTATAGGTTTTTGAAACACACGGTGAATCTTGCTGTGCATAGGTAGATCCACTTCAAAAGCCACTTCTCCAATTGTTTTTAATAGTTTAAAAGGACCATAGAACCTTTTGATGAGTTTATGAGTCCTCTGAACCCCTAAAGAACACTACTTGTGTGGCCTTAATTTGATAAAAACTAGATCACCCACTTTAAAAGAATGTGGCGTTCGTTTCTTATCAGCAGCAAATTTCATAGTTTGTTGAGCTTTGAGAAGTTTGTCTTTGAGAGGTGCCAGAATTTCTTCTCTATTCACAAATTCAGTTTCCACAGCCTCTATGTTACTAGAGCCCAGAATGTATTGTGGAAGTGTTGGAGGAGGTTTGCCATAAACTATTTCAAATGGTGTGTGACTAGTAGTAGAATGGATGGTAGTGTTGTAGTGCCATTCTGCCCAATGAAGAAATTTATCCCCCTTGTTTGGATGATCAAAGACAAAGCAATGGAGATATTGTTGGAGAGCCTTGTGTACAATTTCTGTTTGTCCATCACTCTGAGGACGCTAAGCAGAAGACATACGCAGTTTGGTACCACTTAAACGAAATAATTCCTGCCAGAAATGACTCAGAAAAATAGGATCCCTATCGGACAACATGCTCTTGGGCATCCCATGAAGTTTACAAACCATAGTAGCAAACAAATCAGCAACAGTAGCAGCAGTGTATTTAGTAGATAACATTCGAAAATGGGGCAGCTTTTGAAAATCTATCAACTACAACAAGGATGGTGGTATAGTTTTGGAATGAAGGGAGTCCTGTGATAAAATCAAGGGAAATATCTTCCCAAACCGCTTTAGGGACAGGTAATGGTTGTAAGAGGCCATATGGAAGGTGGTTTGGTGTTTTAGTTTGTTGGCACACAGAGCAAGCATTAACAAAGGTAGTAACATCTTTTTTCATTCCCATCCAAAACACATTTTCTTTTAAAGGACCATAAGTCTTGCTAATACCACTATGATCCCCTAATTGAGAAGCATGAAACTCTTCTAACAGTAATTTTTTGAAGTCATCAGAATCTGGAAGCTCAATTGAGGGATAATGATTGCCAAGCAAGTGGCAGGAGGCTCATGAACACGGGACAAGGCATCACCCACCTTGTTTTGGGTGCCTGGTTTGTAAGCAATTTCATATGTATACCCAAGTAGCTTTGAAAGGTAGAATTGTTGTTCTAGGGTTTGAATGACTTGATTCATAAGCTCAAGGAGTCTGCGTTGGTCAGTATAAATCACAAACTTGTGCCCTACGAGGTAGGTACGCCATTTCTTCACAGTTGAAGTGATGGCACAGAGTTCACGTACATAGGTGGAGGAGTTTATGAGCTTGGGGCAAAATTTCTTACTAAAAAATGAAATAGGATGACCATTCTGAATTAGGACAGCACCCATACCAACACTTGATGCATCTGTTTCCACTATAAAGTCTAGAGAAAAATCTGGTAAAGGTAAGACAAGAGCCTCTGTCATAGCTTTTTTTAATTTCTAGAAGGCTACTGTAGCTTCTACAGTCCAATGAAATGCCTCCTTCTTGAGTAACTCTGTGAGAAGCTGGGCAATAGAAGCATAATGATGACTAAATTTCCTATAGAACCCAGTCAAGCCAAGAAACCCCTGAGCTGCTTGAGTGTTGTAGGAATAGGCCAAGCAGTCATTGAAAAAATCTTTTCAGGGTCTGGACCAACTCCTTCTAAAGTCACTACATGCCCCAAATAGTTGATGGAAGGTTGGGCAAATATACACTTTGACTGTTTGAGGAAAAACTAATGTTGCAACAAACACTCAAAAACAGTTTGCAAGTGCACTAAGTGATCTTCTATATTCCTACTGTACACTAAAATATCATCAAAAAAACGATGACAAATTTGCGTCAATACTGAGCAAAAATAAGATTCATAGTATCTTGAGGCATCACCAAAAATTCTTAGTGACCCTGCCGTAGAGTTCATCAAGAAGTTCCTCTATGGAAGGGATAGGAAAACGATATTTTACTGTTATGGCGTTTAGTGCTCTGTAATCCACACAAAAATGCCAATTACCATCTTTTTCTCTCACTGGAAGAATGGGTAATGAGAAAGCACTTAAGTTGTGTTGAATCACTCCTTGTAGAAGCATGTCGCGAATTTGACTTTCAATTTCCTGTTTTTGAAATTGTGGGTAACGGTAAGGTCTAATATTAATTAGGTTTGTTCCTTCAGTGAGGGGAATATGGTGGTTAATGGTATGGGATGGGGGTAGGGTAAAGGGGTGTCTGTTGGAGTATTTGGAGTTGGCAGTAAGTGTAAATGGAATCTGTGGCTATTAAGCGTCTCAATTGGTGGACGGAAGCTGCCTCAGTTGGAGGACGAGACATAGCAGATATTTCATTAACATCACCATCTCTCACAAACTTAAGTGTGAGCTCAGAATAATCTGTTAGAATAGGTCCAAGTGATTTCAACCACTGTACCCTAAGGACCATTTCAGTGCCACTGATAGGTAACACAAACAAATCCACTAAAAATTCATGAGAATCCAACAGCAAAGTAACATTTGGACAGATAAAAGAGCATGGTAATTCTTCACCATTGCCAACTAAAACCTGGAAAGGTTTGGTTTGTTGAATTGGAAGGTTCAACTGTTTGGCTACTCTTTCTTGGATAAAGTTTTGTGTGCCTCCACTATCAATACGAACAGTGACTGGAGTGTTTTTAATATGGCCTATAACACGGAGGGTTTGAGGAATGGTGTGACCCATCAATGCATGGAAGCTTATTTGGGCTGAGGTATTGTCTGGTGTAGGTTCATTTTCCTTTGTAGGTGGGGATGTAGTATGAGTCAATAATCTGGTTAAGGGTTCAAGTGTGGGCTCTGATGGATTAGGTTCATCTGGTTCAGCAATCAAGAGGTGAAAATGACGTTTACACCTATGTCTAGGGACAAATTTTTCATCACAATTGTAACATAATCCCTATTAACAATGGGTTTGTAATTCAGTGGGGGATAGGCGTTTGATGGGTGTTGGTTTGATGGGTTGATTTGGGGTTTTTACTAGGGAAGAGATGACTAAGGGTTTGAAGGACGAAGGTTTAGGGTTCTGATAGTTGGAGGATAGTGGTGGCCGGGAAGTAGTTGGTTTGTCATTGATTTTTTCTTCTTGTAGTTTGGCTAAGCTAATGGTTTGCGTCATGGTGATAGCTTGGAAAGCAAGTACTTCACGACGGATTTCAGGTTTCAACCCAGAAATGAAACAACTCAAATACGATTGAGGGGCCAAATAAGTAATATGATTTCCCAAAGATTCAAAAGCAGTTTGATATTCTTTTTTAGATCCAGTTTGACAAAGTTTAAACAACGCACCTCCAGGATGATCGTACTGTGACGGTGCAACGCAGAGCTCGACGGTGCGTGTAACGCCCAACCAATTTAATTATTTATTTAATTAAATTATATAGGTATTTTATTAGTATAGTTATATTAAAATAATTATACGGTGTTTTATGTATAATAGGGAGTGGTGCATAGTAACTGGCTGGATGGGGGCCCGTGATCCACGAGCCCAAGGCTTAGGCGCATGAAGGAGGGTGTTGGCTAGGGTTAGTCATTCGCAATTTTAGGAGAGAAAGAAAGAAAGGATTCGCGAAGAGAGGAGAGGAGAATGGGGACGGCGCACAAGGAGAAAGGAGAGAGAGCTTCGTTGCGGTGGTTCTTTGGAGCTTACGTACAAGGAGATCTCGCGTTCGGAAAACCTAAGGTAAGGGTGGGTTCTATCCTTATAATAGGGTTTATGATGGGGAATATGTAGGGGATAGACTCTATGTGGTTCTTTGATCTTATTTGATGTCGATTTGGTGATGTTTGAACATAATCATAATGTTTGTAATTGGTGATTGGTGATTGATCATGGTGGATATCAAAATTTGGATCCCTAGGCGCCATGGGCGCCATTGTTGTTGCTGTTTTTAGTTGCTGGAAATGGCGCCCTACTGCTGGGCGCCATGTCTAATTATGTTGCTGTCTGCTGTTGCTGGATGTGGCGCCCTAGGCGCCCAGTCATGATGTTCCTGTTTGTTTTTGCTGATTATGGCGCCCTAGGCGCCCAGCCATGGTGTCCTGTCGTTGTTGTTGCTGGAAGTGGCACCCTAGGCGCCCAGTGATGCTATTTTGGTTGCTGGAGTTGGCGCCCTAGGCGCGCAGTGTGTTTCTGAGTTGCAGGGCATGGCGCCCTAGGCGCCCAGTGGTGAATGGTGCTTGTCTGTGTTGCTGTGAAGGGCGCCCTAGGCGCCCAGTGTCTCCTGCGCTTGTTGCTGATTTAGGCGCCCTGCTCCTGGGCGCCAAGGTTGTTGTTGCTGTCTGTGTTGCTAGGCGCCTTGTTGCTGGGCGCCAAGCCTGATGTTGCTGTTGTTGTCTTAGGCGCCCTGCTCCTGGGCGCCAAGTCTGCTATGTTGCTTGTTGTGCCAGGCGCCCTGTTGCTGGGCGCCAAGTCTGTTCCTGATGTTGTGGTGCTAGGCGCCTTGCCCCTAGGCGCCATTTTCTGTTTTGTTGCCAGGCGCCCTGTTGCTGGGCGCTAAGTCTAATTCTGTTGCCAAGGTGTCAGGCGCCCTGCTGCTGGGCGCCAATTCAATTGTTGCCACTGTTGTCCTAGGCGCCCTGTTGCTGGGCGCCATGTCTGATGTTGCTGCTATTGCCCAAGGCGCCCTGCTGCTGGGCGACAGTTTCTGTTTTGTTGTTGCTGTCTAAGGCTCCCTGCTGCTGGGCGCCAGATCTTGTGTTGCTGGTGTTGCCTGTGGCGCCCTGTTGCTGGGCGCCAGTTTCAGTGCTGTTGCTGTTGTCTGTGGCGCCCTGTTGCTGGGCGCCAGATTCTGTGTTGCTGTTGCTGCCTGTGGCGCCCTGTTGCTGGGCGCCAGTTTCTGCTGTGTTGCTGCCTGTCATGGCGCCCTGCTGCTGGGCGCCAGTTTCTGTCATGTTGCTGTTGCTGTTTTCCAAAACCATGTTGCTGTCACAGTGACTAAATGTTGCTACTTTTCTGAAAATTGGTGTTGCTGTCACAGTGACTAAATGTTGCTGTTTTCCAAAAATGGTGTTGCTGTCACTGTAAAATAACTGTGTTGTTGCTGAAAAAAATGATGTTGCTGTCACTGTAAAATAAAAGTGCTGTTGCTGTAAAAATGATGTTGCTGTCACCGTAAATTAAACGTCGCTTTTGTTGTAAATCTAGTGGTGATTTGGCGTCGGTGTTTGCTGGTGTTATCGGTGATGGTGTAACAGGTGATGTGCCTATTCCATGGGCTAAGGTGATGGGTCTATGACCACTTGGTGATATTGGTGATGTTATGTTAATTAAATGTCTGTTGAGTGTTGACTGTCTGGTGCATTGTCCATGGTGTCGCATATATTGCATATGCATTATTTTGGTGATGGTGGCTTCGGCCGTTGGAGCTATAGGTTATGATGGTGATGCTCATATAGGTGATGTGCCCATATTGGCTACTTTATTGGTGATGAATGGTACCACATGCATATGCCTGTAGGTGTGGGTTGCATCTCATATAATTACTCATGATGTTAATGATGACTATTGGTGATTTATTAATTGATGTTGTTGTGAAGCGGTTGATATAGTGTTGTACTCTAGCATATTGCCTATCATATATGCTATTATAATGTTAGATATCTCACCCTTTCTGTTTGAATGTTACCCCTATGTTGGTAACGTGCAGGTGATTGTGAGTGAAAGCATATCTACCTTCGCTAGTTGAGTCAGGTGTCGTCGCTCTGATACGTAGCACTCGGGGGGAATGAACACTAGGCTTTATTAGTGTTTCTATTATTTTAATTTTGCAGTTTTATGGTGATGTATAACTATTTAATTGAACTTTGGTTTTATTCCGCTGCTTGTTGATATTATGACGTGCTAGGTGTTGCACTATTTTTATTGAGAATGGGCTGCGACCTGAGATTAAGAAGGCGATTGGTTACCAGAAGATCCGTGTTTTCTTCGACTTGATTGATAGCTGCAGAATTTATAAGGAAGACAATAATGCTCACTACAAGATTATGAATGAGAAGAGGAGCTAATTTCAGAGTCGTGGTAAACCGTATGATGTTCCTGCTGGTAAGGGTAAACAGAAAGCTGCTGTTGGCAAGAAGACTAGTGGGGGAGATGCTCCTGCTAGCATTGTATGTTACAAATGTGGAAAAGCTGGTCACAAGAGTAACGTGTGCAAAGCTGAAGTGAAGAAGTGTTACCGTTGTGGTAAGGAGGGTCATGTGGTGGCTGAGTGTGAGCGTAAGGAGGTGGTCTGCTACAACTGTGGTGAAGGAGGGCACATTAGTACTCAGAGTCCGAAGCCGAAGAAAAAAAGGTCCAGTGGAAAGGTGTTCGCTTTGGCAGGTGAAGAGCCTACTGAAGATGATGGACTTATTAGAGGTACGTGCTTCATTAATGGTACTCCTTTAAAATCTATCATTGATACTGGTGCTACTCATTGCTTTATTGCTGCTGATTGTTGTAAGAAATTGGGTCTTGTATTGTCTGCTATGAATGGAGAGATGGTTGTCGACACTCCAGCTAAGGGGTCAGTAACCACTTCTCTGGTATGTTCTCAGTGTCCTCTGTCGATCTTCGACAGAGACTTTGTTGTGGATTTTGTATGCTTGCCGTTGAGCGGATTGGATGTAATCTTGGGTATGAACTGGTTAGAGCATAACCATGTTCATATTAATTGTCGTAGCAAGTCGGTGAGCTTTGAAGGAGAGGAGTCTGGTCTGTTATCCGCTAGTCAGTTGCGGAAGTTGATGAAGGAAGGAGTTCAGTTATTCTCGCTGATGGCATCGTTTTCTGTTGAGAATCAAGCTATCATTGAAGAGTTGCAGGTGGTGCACGAATTCCCTGATGTTTTCCCTGATGAGATTCCCAGTGTACCGCCAGAGAGGGAAGTTGAGTTCTCTATTGATCTTGTACCTGGTACCAAACCTGTTCCTATGGCACCGTACAGGATGTCCGCATCCGAATTGTTTGAGTTGAAGAAGCAACTTGAGGATCTACTCGAGAAGAAGTTTGTGAGGCCGAGTGTATCGCCGTGGGAAGCTCCGGTGTTGTTGGTAAAGAAGAAGGATGGTAGTATGAGACTCTGTGTGGACTATCGACAGTTGAATAAAGTAACAATTAAGAACAAATATCCACTTCCGAGGATAGACGATTTGATGGATCAGTTAGTGGGTGCTCAAGTATTCAGTAAGATTGATTTGAGGTCGGGTTATCATCAGATCAAGGTGAAGGACGAAGATATTCAGAAGACGGATTTCAGAACCCGCTATGGTCATTATGAGTATTCGGTGATGCCGTTCGGTGTTACCAACGCACCAGGAGTATTTATGGAATATATGAATCGTATTTTTCATACCTACTTAGATCGGTTTGTGGTGGTATTCATCGATGACATTCTGATTTACTCTAAATCGGAGGAAGAGCATGCAGAGCATCTGAGGTTAGTATTGGAGGTACTGAAGGAAAAGAAGCTGTATGCGAAATTGTCAAAGTGTGAATTCTGGTTGAAGGAAGTAAGTTTTCTCGGTCATGTCATTTCTGGTAATGGTATTGCGATGGACCCGTCGAAAGTAGAAGCAGTGTTAAATTGGGAGGCTCCGAAGTCGGCAACTGAAATTAGAAGCTTTTTGGGATTAATTGGCCGACTATTATAGGAGATTCATTGAAGGTTTTTCTAAGTTAGCACTTCTGTTAACTCAGTTAACCTGCAAAGGAAAGGCTTTTGTTTGGGATGCCCGTTGTGAAGAAAGCTTCGTAGAATTGAAGAAGAGATTGACAACGTCGCCTGTCCTGACGTTGCCCAATCCGGAAGGGTCGTTTGTGGTGTATTGTGATGCGTCAAAAATGGGTTTAGGTGGTATGCTTATGCAAGATGGGAAGGTTATCGCGTATGCGTCGAGGAAGTTAAGGGTTCATGAGAAGAATTATCCCACTCATGATTTGGAACTAGCTGCAGTGGTCTTTGTGCTGAAGATTTGGAGGCACTATCTCTATGGTTCCAGATTTGAGGTGTTTAGTGACCATAAGAGCTTGAGGTATTTGTTTGACCAGAAGGAGATGAAGATGAGACAGCGACGATGGTTGGAGTTATTGAAGGACTATGATTTCGGTTTGAACTATCACCCAGGCAAAGCTAATGTCGTGGCTGATGCTTTGAGCCGGAAGACTTTGCATATGTCGGCAATGATGGCTAAGGAGTTAGAGCTGATTGAGGAGTTCAGGGATATGAGTCTGGTTTGTGAAGTGACACCTCAGAGTGTTAAGTTAGGAATGTTGAAGATTGGTAATGAGTTTCTGAACAGCATCAGAGAAGCCCAGAAATCAGATGTTAAGCTGGTAGACTTAATGGTTGAGAGTGATCAGTCAAAGAATGAGGATTTCAGATTAGATTCCCAAGATGTGTTGAGGTTCCGTGGTAGGATTTGTGTTCCTGATGATGCAGACATGAAGAGAGCCATTCTTGAAGAGAGTCACAGAAGTAAGTTGAGTATTCATCCGGGAGCTACAAAGATGTATCAAGATCTGAAGAAGTTGTTTTGGTGGCCAGGTATGAAGCGGGATGTGGCGCAGTTTGTTTATGCATGTTTGACTTGCCAGAAGTCAAAGGTCGAGCATCAGAAGCCTGCTGGGTTGATGCAACCGTTAGAAATTCCAGAGTGGAAATGGGATAGCATCTTGATGGACTTCGTGACGGGATTGCCTAATACTGCGAAAGGGTATGATGCAATTTGGGTGATTGTTGACAGGTTAACGAAATCGTCTCATTTTGTTCCTATCAGCATCACGTATCCGGTGTCGAAGTTGGCAGAGATTTATATCCAGGAGATTGTGAAGCTTCATGGAGTTCCTAAGAGTATCGTTTCGGATAGAGATCCGAGGTTCACTTCAGATCTCTGGAAGAGTTTGCAAGAAAAGTTGGGGTCTAAGTTGAGGTTGAGTTCGGCATATCATCCTCAGACAGATGGTCAGTCTGAGAGGACAATTCAGTCATTAGAAGATTTGTTGAGGGCTTGGGTTTTAGAACAAGGAGGTTCGTGGGATTCCTACCTTCCACTGATAGACTTCACGTATAACAACAGTTACCATTCTAGTATTGGGATGGCACCTTTTGAAGCATTATATGGTCGGAAGTGTAGAACCCCGCTGTATTGGTATGAGTCTGGAGAGAGTGTGGTGCTTGGACCGGAGATTGTTCGAGAGACAACTGAAAAGGTGAAGTTGAACCGTGAGAAGATGAAGGCTTCGCAGAGTCGACAGAAGAGTTATCACGACAAGCGGAGGAAAGATTTAGAGTTTCAAGCGGGTGAGCATGTATTTTTGAGAGTCACTCCAGTGACCGGTGTTTGACGTGCTTTGAAGTCGAAGAAGCTCACTCCTCGTTTTATTGGTCCTTATCAGATTTCAGAACGAGTTGGGAATGTTGCATATAGAGTGGCTTTACCTCCTAACCTTTCGAATTTGCATGACGTGTTTCATGTGTCGTAAGTTCGGAAGTATATTTCAGATCCATCTCATGTGGTCCGCATGGATGATGTGGAGGTACGGGATAATCTCACGGTGGAGACGATGCCTGTACGGATCGAAGGTCGTGAGGTGAAAGTTTTAAGAGGCAAGGAGATTGCGTTGGTAAAAGTAGTCTGGCTAGGAGCTGCCGGAGAGAGCATGACGTGGGAGCTGGAAAGCAAGATGCGGGAATCCTATCCCGAGCTGTTTGAATTAGGTAAATTTCGAGGACGAAATATTCTAAGTGGGGGAGGGTTGTAACGCCCAAATAATTTAATTATTTATTTAATTAAATTATTTAGGTATTTTATTAGTATAGTTATATTAAAATAATTATACAGTGTTTTATGTATAATAGGGAGT
Source organism: Astragalus membranaceus (assembly GCA_039519185.1). Taxonomy (NCBI): domain Eukaryota; kingdom Viridiplantae; phylum Streptophyta; class Magnoliopsida; order Fabales; family Fabaceae; genus Astragalus; species Astragalus membranaceus. The sequence continues at coordinate 76,004,007 of CM076849.1, read as the reverse complement.
GGTGCTTAGTAACTGGCTGATTAGTGGACGGGGGCCCGTGATCCACGAGCCCAAGGCTTACGCGCATGAAGGAGGGTGTTGGCTAGGGATAGTCATTCGCAATTTTAGGAGAGAAAGAAAGAAAGGATTCGCGAAGACAGGAGAGGAGAAAGGGGACGGCGCACAAGGAGAAAGGAGAGAGAGCTTCGTTGCGGCAGTTCTTTGGAGCTTACGTACAAGGAGATCTCGCGTTCGGCAAACCTAAGGTAAGGGTGGGTTCTATCCTTATAATAGGGTTTATGATGGGGATTATGTAGGGGATAGACTCTATGTGGTTCTTTGATCTTGTTTGATGTCGATTTGGTGATGTTTGAATATAATCATAATGTTTGTAATTGGTGATTGGTGATTGATCATGGTGGAAATCAAAATTTGGATCCCTAGGCGCCATGGGCGCCATTGTTGTTGTTGGTTTTAGTTGCTGGAAAAGACGCCCTACTGCTGGGCGCCATGTCTAATTATGTTGCTGTCTGCTGTTGCTGGATGTGGCGCCCTAGGCGCCCAGTCATGATGTTCCTGTTTGTTGTTGCTGATTTTGGCGCCCTAGGCGCCCAGCCATGGTGTCCTGTCGTTGTTGTTGCTGGAAGTGGCGCCCTAGGCGCCCAGTGATGCTATTTTGGTTGCTGGAGTTGGCGCCCTAGGCGCGCAGTTCGTTTCTGAGTTGCAGGGCATGGCGCCCTAGGCGCCCAGTGGTGAATGGTGCTTGTCTGTGTTGTTGTGAAGGGCGCCCTAGGCGCCCAGTGTCTCCTGCACTTGTTGCTGATTTAGGCGCCCTGCTCCTGGGCGCCAAGGTTGTTGTTGCTGTCTGTGTTGCTAGGCGCCCTGTTGCTGGGCGCCAAGCCTGGTGTTGCTGTTGTTGTCTTAGGCGCCCTGCTCTTGGGCGCCAAGTCTGCTATGTTGCTTGTTGTGCCAGGCGCCTTGTTGTTGGGCGCCAAGTCTGTTCCTGATGTTGTGGTGCTAGGCACCTTGCCTCTAGGCGCCATTTTCTGTGTTGTTGCCAGGCGCCTTGTTGCTGGGCGCCAAGTCTAATTCTGTTGCCATGGTGTCAGGCGCCCTGCTGCTGGGCGCCAATTCAGTTGTTGCCACTGTTGTCCTAGGCGCCCTGTTGCTAGGCGCCATGTCTGATGTTGCTGCTATTGCCCAAGGCGCCCTGTTGCTGGGCGCCAGTTTCTGTTTTGTTGTTGCTGTCTAAGGCGCCCTGCTGCTGGGCGCCAGATCCTGTGTTGCTGGTGTTGCCTGTGGCACCCTGTTGCTGGGCGCCAGTTTCAGTGCTGTTGCTGTTGTCTGTGGCGCCCTGTTGCTGGGCGCCAGATTCTGTGTTGCTTTTGCTGCCTGTGGCGCCCTGTTGCTGGGCGCCAATTTCTGCTGTGTTGCTGCCTGTCTTGGCGCCCTGCTGCTGGGCGCCATTTTCTGTCATGTTGCTGTTGCTGTTTTCCAAAACCATGTTGCTGTCACAGTGACTAAATGTTGCTGTTTTTCTGAAAATTGGTGTTGCTGTCACAGTGACTAAATGTTGCTGTTTTCCAAAAATGGTGTTGTTGTCACTGTAAAATAAGTGTGCTGTTGCGGAAAAAAAATGATGTTGCTGTTACTGTAAAATAAAAGTGTTGTTGCTGTAAAAATGATGTTGCTGTCACTGTAAATTAAACGTTGCTTTTGTTGTAAATATATTGGTGATTTGGCGTCGGTGTTTGCTGGTGTTATCGGTGATGGTGTAACAGGTGATGCGCCTATTCCATTGGCTAAGGTGATGGGTCTATGACCACTTGGTGATATTTGTGATGTTATGTTAATTTAATGTCTGTTGAGTGTTGACTGTCTGGTGCATTGTCCATGGTGTCGCATATATTGCATATGCATTATTTCGGTGATGGTGGCTTCGGCCGTTGGAGCTATAGGTGATGATGGTGATGCTCATATAGGTGATGTGCCCATATTGGCTACTTTATTGGTGATGAATGGTACCACGTGCATATGGCCGTTGGTGTGGGTTGCATCTCATATAATTACTCATGATGTTAATGATGACTATTGGTGATTTATTAATTGATGTTGTTGTGAAGCGGTTGATATAGTGTTGTACTCTAGCATATTTCCTATCATATATGCTATTATAATGTTAGATATCTCACCCTTTCTGTTTGAATGTTACCCCTATGTTGGTAATGTGCAGGTGATTGTGAGTGAAGGCATATCTACCTTCGCTAGTCGAGTCAGGTGTCGTCGCTCTGATACGTAGCACTCGGGGGAATGAACACTAAGCTTTATTAGTGTTTCTATTATTTTAATTTTGCAGTTTTATGGTGATGTATAACTATTTAATTGAACCTTGGTTTTATTCCGCTGCTTGTTGATATTATGACGTGCTAGGTGTTGCACTATTTTTATTGGTGAAACTTATTTATTGGCGTGTGATGTTTAACGTTTTGAAAACTCTGATTTTTGTCGAATATTTTCCAGGTAGAAAAGTGGTGTTACAGTGCGGAGGAAGGTAGCCCAAGAAAGAAGCTGATCATTGGAGTGCATCCACTAAAACCATGTGAGTGCGTCGCCTTCGATGCAGAATGAGACCGTGCGTAGCCGTTGATCATTAGGGGTTTGATGAAAATCGAAAAGTTGGTTCACTTTTAAGATCCATCCTAGTGGATCGGAGCCATCAAAGCGTGGGAGCTCTAGTTTGATGGAAGAAGTACGGTAGGGTTGTGGTTGTTGTTCGGCGGTGAGTTGAGGGAAGCCCGGTGGTGGTAACCGGACACGAAAGAAAGTGAGCTTGTTGGCGAACAGTGCGAGGTGGTTCTCAAAGTTTTGTTGATTCTGAAGGAGCTGACGGAGAGTGGTGTTGATGTCGTCCGGTGGTGAGTCCGATGATGGTGAGGTAGGTACTCATGGTGGAAACAGGAAGGGTGAGACGGCACAACAAAAGCACCAGTGTTAAGTTTCACTATTTGGGGAAAATGGTTTGTGAGGGTATTCGTGAGTGAGGTTACTGGGAATGGGGAAACAATTTCAGAATATAGAAATCTTAGTCAAATATGTTATGCTAAAAAGGAAAAAACAACTCTTGCTTCATTACAATAAAACCAACTTTTCGATTTTCATCAAACCCCTAGAACGCTCTTCAAATCAATTGGGCCATTTAGAGAGTCATAACACAGTCCCTCATCCATTTGGGCTTAACCCTGTTCCTTTTAGCTCTCATTTGAGGTATTGGGTGATCCTCCTTTTCATGGGCTCTTCATCATCTTGGCCCATAACATTCACCCCCTTCACTTCTTTCATTTATCTGTGGTGTCTCTCAGCTTCTATTTGTAATATCCTTGCTTGTAGCTACTCGTAGTGTACTTGGGTTTCGGTAAAAGAAAATTGATTCTTTTAAGGCCATTAAAGTTAAAAAAAAAAAAAAAAAAAGACATTAGGTATTGAGGGCTAATTAAGAACGCCAACTCCAAGGATGGTTTCTCACGCTGCATTTTTCGATAGGCATCTTTCATTGCCATTATTATTAGAAGAAATTATATTTTCAAAGGTTGTTTGTTAAAGATGAAATAATACTAAAATATGTAAATATAACCTTTATTTTGAAGTTTAATATGTATAATATATATTAGCCTACTGTATATAGTTATATATTAGTGACCTTATTACATGAATTTAAAGTTAAACTTTGATTTTGAATAATTTAATACTTTAGTTCTAAACCAATTAAAGTTTAACTTGTTTTAAATTACCAATATTTTAGTATATTATTTCTTAAACAATTTTGGCAATATAAAAAGGGGTTGCATAGTTAATCCATCTGATGTAATTATTTTGTTTACGGTGTTCTCCTTGACGTGTTGGAAAGTGCGGTTTGGATGGAAGATGAGAAGCGGAAACATTGCACAAGAGTGAATGAAGCTTATTATGATGGCATATGAGTACCTTGAGAGGAAAAGACCGCGAGAATAATTGCTACATTTGCCAAGGTGGGTGTCCCTTTGTTTGGGGTACCGGTCACTCCGACTTGTGTTTTATGTGTTATGTGTTATGTGCAACCATTGTATGAGCAATGGTCTCTTTATGTATTGTGATTTAAGTTTTAATACATGTTCATTGTAGGAGCAATGAAACAGATGTTTAACACGAGTAAAACTGTTATTTGTTGATATCTAGCTGAAATTAAAGACACTTTAATTGATGTCTTGTGACCGCGTTATGTTGAGATATATGTGATATACGATGTGAAAATTCCTTGTTTAGAGTCTTGGTAAATTGTTTGGGTTTAATCCATGATATGTGGATGACTATTTAGATTCGTGAAATCTGTTGTGTTGTTAACCTGTATTCAACAAGATATTAAAGTTGTTATTCTATTGAGGATATTTCAATAGGAGTTGTTGTTGTTGTTGTTGTTGTTGTTGTTCGTGGTGGTGTTGTTGTTTTCGTCGTTGTTGCCGTTGTTGTCGTTGTTAGACACCACAGATAACTAGGTTCATGCGTGTACATCATGTTGTTGTTGTTGTTGGTAAGGGCATTATCGGGCAGGGTATCTCGTTCGGGCATGGTATCCTGGTCCTCATAGTCCTCTTCTGGTAACATCCCCAATTTAGCTAATTTCATTTATTGAAATTAGGAAGATGTCATTGTTTAATTAATTAGCGTAATGGATTAATTATGAGATGATGGCCATGGGTTAAATAATTAAATTGTGTGTTGTTGGTTTAACAATATTGATCATAAGAATTATTGTTTGATTATTGGATGTGAATTAAATTGGTTTTAAGGGGGAAATGTAAGTAAGGGTATTTAGTACAATTCCCACCCATTTTTTTACTAGAAACCCATCAGCTGACCCAAACAGCCCCACACTTCCATAAACAAATCATTTTCAGAATTCAAGTGAAGAAGGAGAGTTGGAGATGGAGAGGGGACCGTGAGAGTAAGGAAGAAAAGAATGGGATGGAACTCTCTCAATCCTTGGTGCATGTCACTCATTTTTGGTTCATTGAACTCAGCTCAACATCCTCTTCCTAATGACACCTGAAACAACACCCATATCTTCATCCTTCTCATTTCACCATTGCTGAATATCGAAAGCTCAAAGTGAGGAAAATGGAGTTTTGAAGACTTAGAGTGTTGCTTGTTCAAGAGGAGGGTAGATTCGAGTGGAGCTGAACCCACTTTGTGGTTAGAAGCACATTTGAGGAAGGTTCTGAAGCTAGAAGTGTTTGGGATTCATTTTGGCTAGTTGTTGGAGATGAAATTCGAAGTTGGAGTTGAAGATGCAATAAGTTCACCTTGAAGAAACAAATTCTGCAGAAAACAGTTTTGACACCCTTTGGTGTTTCCTTCGTAATTTACTGTACCGACCTCCGTTTAAGATTATTTTTGTTTTTTTAGAAACTAGACATGAAATGCTTCAGTTTAGGCCCAAGAACCATCCGATTTCGATAAGAATAAAAGCAGTTATCGTGTTCACAAGGTTCACTTTTTAATTAGAGCCAGTTTTAACCCAGTCCCCCTGTTTCTGTGTTAGCTCTCTGAGTAGTGGGTGCATCTGTTTGAAACCTGAACCATATGAAACTAGACAAAATTATCTACACAATGGGCACTGGTTTGAGTGGTTTTGGCCATGATTTGACCAAGATACACGTGTTGCAAAACTGCTCACGGATGTTGGAAGACGGATGTGGAGCTGGAAATGTTGGTTCGTCAGATTTATGTTTGAATCGCCAAAGTTCGAGAGACGCCAATTCTGTAGATAAGAAGGACGTTCGGTAGCTGGGATTTGAGATTGGTTTCTGTTCCAAAGTCAGAATCGAGTCCTAGACGAGTTCGTGACACTTTGGAGCGGATTCGGGAGACTTCGGGAGTTTCGGTTCGTTCGAATTCGTTAAAGTCTCGGCATTTGCGATTTTCATCGCAATCGGTGAGTTCTATACTCGCTTAGGGATGTTTTAGTGTTGAGTCATATAGTGCCTTCCTGAACTGATTTGCTTCTGAAAACCGTTTTGTGAAAAATAGCGAAAAACCGTTTTATCGAGAAAGCATTATTTTTATAAACGACTGAGTTGATTGAATTGGGTGGATGATTGATTGTTCAATCGCTTTCTTTGGACTGGAATTATTGTTTGGAATATCTGTTTTCAAGTCTCGGAGATCCTAAGAAGTCTCGGTATCAGATTAAAAGCGGAACGGAACAAAATCGCATTTTCGAAAATCTGTTTCTGAACTATCAGGTAGCCATCGCGTCGCGACCCGTGCCACATCGCGTCGCGACCCTTTGTAAAATTTCAACGAAAATGTTTCTGTAACTTTTCGCGTCGGGACTGAACCTGTTCGCGTCGCGACGCAGTGTAAATTTCAGCAAAACTTGTCGATTTTGTTTTCACGATAACTTTTGATCTGGTAATCCGATTGAAGTGTTTTCAGTTGCGTTTTGAAGCTTATTAAAAGACCTATTAGATGTGTGTTTAAAAGTAAAAAATGCCCTGTTATGAAAGTCAAGAATGTTTGGAAAACTGAATGATAGTGAACGCGAGTGTGAACGAATCATGTTATATAACGAACCTAGGGTTCTATCAGGTCAAGTAAAGTCCTTTGATTGTTAGTCTATATAAAATTATACACTGTCAATCCATGTAAAAACAATTCAAGTTACTTTCCCTCGGGGAAACGTAGATGCTATACTTTGAGTATATCGAGGATGGCGATCCTCCAAATTTATTAGCATACTAGGGGAGAGGAAGTCATGAGCCCCAAAACCTAGGCTCTCATGTTACTCACTTGGATTAGTGGGATGGGTTCACCAAAAGCCAAAGAAATAACCATGCTAAGGTAAGCTTGAGGTGTTGTGCTAAGTTCATGAAAATATGATATGCTTCATGTGTCGCTTAGGACGGCCATGAGTATAAAAGTTAAAGAAAATAATTAATGTAACGAGTAGTTGTTTAGTAGGGCTACACGTTACTAGATATACTTCATGTGTCGCTTAGGAGGGCCATGAGTATAAAGCAAAGGAATAATGAACCGCTAGAGTTAGTAAGGGGTCCCGATAGGACTCACTGAAATAATGTTTATCTCACCCTTTATATTTTGTGGTTTTTACAGAGAAGCAGGGGAAAGCAAAGGCGACGAAGCACGGTTAGCCGGTGCGACTCATGGAGTCATTGGAGACTTGATTTCCTGTTTAGGCCCTTGTGCTTTTCTAGTTATTTTATCGATTGTATGACTATCACCGTATAAGTTGTAAAATCGTTTCCGCTACTTTATGTTTTGAGTATTGAACACCAGGATTGTATAAGTCTTAAGATATGAAACTTAAGCATTTTCAGGAAGTTATTAAGGTTTTGAGAACCATTTGATATTTATTATCGAAATTTTAGTTTGTGTTAAATATTCATTAACAGGAAGTTACTCTGATGTATGTCATTTAGTGCACTTTGGTATTTCTACAAGCTAGAAATATCGGGGTGTTACACTTATTGTTGTTCTTCAGGGCATTATCGGGCAAGGTATCCCGTTCGGGCATGGTATCCCAGTCCTGTTGTTCTTTGTAGGGCATTATCGGGAAAGGTACCCCGTTCGGGCAAGGTATCCCAATCGTATTGTTGTTGTTCGTCGTAGGGCATTATCGGGCAAGGTATCCCATTCGGGCAAGGCATCCTGATCCTATTGTTGTTGTTTGTCATAGGGCATTATCGAACAAGGTATCCCGGTCCTATTGTTGATGTTGTTGTTGATGATGATAAGGCACTATCGGGCAAGGTATCCCGACCTCGTAGTCGTTGTTGTTGTTGTTGTTGTTGTTGTTGTTTGTAGTCTGTTTAGTCTGACGAGTGAGCTTGGTCTTTCCATTTTTCGTATGAAATGAATTTGTTGATATAGAACACGGTGTGCTGTTTCGTGGCTAACTACCTAGTTGTTGTATCTATTGACTGTGCATGCTGTATGATTATTACCTTTTGCATGACTGCCTGTTAGATGCTGGGTGCGTGGGATTTTTATCTCTTCTTTCAATTCCATTTTTTTACACAAAACCAGCAGGAAGCATTAAAGATAGATTATTGTATTAAATTTTTTTTTTTTAGATAAGCAACTGTCATTATAAAAGAGGGCACAAGGGGTGCGCCAATCCCTTACAATGACGGGGCCTCGTTAAAACCTCCAAGGGCCAAAACCCCCCTTGGGGAAAAAAGACCCGAGGAGGAAAGAGTACCCCAGGAAAGAAAAAGGAACAAGTACAATATTACAGAGTTGAAATACACCCCATGGGGCTACAATATTCGGATTGGTTTTGTAGCCCCATGGGGTGTATTTCAACTCTGTAATATTGTAGTTGTTCCTTTTTCTTCCCTGGGGTACTCTTTCCTCCTCGGGTCTTTTTTCCCCAAGGGGGGTTTTGGCCCTTAGAGGTTTTAACGAGGCCCCGTCATTGTAAGGGATTGGCGCACCCCTTGTGCCCTCTTTTATAATGACAGTTGCTTATCTAAAAAAAAAATTTAATACAATAATCTATCTTTAATGTTTCCTGCTTAATTGATGTGTAATTTGTAAATGAATTTACGATGAGGTAAAGTTAATTTGTATAGACAAGATATTGGTATTTTTATATTTTTTAGTTTGCACTTTTAATTGGTCTTGGCACCCACAATCATTTGTTTACCTTTTCTTATGCAATTGCTACTCCAATCACTTGATTTGTTATCTCTGTAGCTAGCCAGAATCCTCTTTTGAAAAACACATCCAACCGTCACTGTCGTAGTTAAAATAGAAACTTTTTGACAACTAGTAGCAAACTAGCAATAGAAACTTGATTTGCTTGCTTTACTCAAGTAGTATTCAAGAAACATATGTACTCGTCATTAACCATTTTCCTTTTATAAAAACTGGTTGAACAGTCAACCTAAAAAGTTTTGTTAGTTTTATATGTTCCATTCCTTTCTCCATGAAACTTAGTTGAATAGTATGTTAGTAACTAAATTAAAAATACATGTTAGTTACATTTTTTTGAAAACTGAAAATGATGCCTACTAGTTAGTTAATTTTCTTTATATATATCAAAGTACATTGGTTATTATGCCCAAATCACTAACTTTTATTTATGCTACTTTTTTTAAGTTGTATTTAATATCTTTGATATTGATTTTGATGCTTGTCAGTAAAATGCTTAATTTAGGATTTTTTTTTTCGCAACAAGAGTTCATTGGTTACTCTTATAGCGACTAATGACTCTTGATTCCTAGGGACGTGGAACCCTAAAGTCTTATACTCTATTCTCGATTATTCTCCCATGTTTATATATTTTTAAAGAGCTTATTATTTTATTCTGGCCTTGAGCTTATGAAAATAAACATCATTGAGGACTCTGCTGAGATAATATATAGCGCGCTCGGCCCCATTATCATCATCCTGAGCCAGCAAACAACCAATGGCTTGTTCTTCGGCCGCAATGTATAGCTTCATTGGCTTCCCTGGCTGTGGAGGTACAAGGACAGGGGGGGTTAGTCAATGTAGCCTTGATCTGATCGAAGGCCTCATGTTGCATAGTCCCCCAGACCATCTCCTCTGTGTTTTTTATCTTTAATAGGGGTGAGAAAGCTTTCATCTTTCCAGCCGAGTTGGCAATAAATCTCTTCAGGAAGTTGATCTTGCTAAGCAAACTCTGCAATTCCTTCTTTTTCTTGGGAGGTCTCGCCTTTAGGATGGCTCGAGCCTTATTTTTTGTCTACCTCAATGCCTTGGTTGTGTATTAAGAAGCCCAGAAAATTCCCTGCAGATACGCCAAAAGCACATTTAGTGGGGTTCATCTTGAGATTGTGGAGTCTCATGCGCTTGAGAGCTTGTTCAAGCTCAACGAGGTGGGCCTCAAAGCTCTTGGATTTGACTACCACGTCATCAATGTATAGCTCCATACTTTTACCAATAAGGTCATGGAAGAGGGCGTTCATCGCCCTTTGATACATGGCTCCTGCGTTTTCGAGGCCAAAGGGCGTTACCAACCACTCATAGATACCTAAGGCACCAGGGAACCTGAAGGCCATCTTATGGGTATCAGCGTCGGCCACATATATCTGGTTGTAGCCAGAATAGCCGTCGATAAAAGTCAAGATGGTATTGTTAGCCGCGGCATCGACCATGTCGGCCACAGGCATAATGTACTCGTCCTTTGGAGTGGCCAAGTTCAGGTCTCTGTAATCAATACATACCCTCAACTGACCGTTCTTTTTGATCATAGGGACTATGTTAGACAACCATTCTATGTACATGACAGTTCTTATGAATCCTTCTTTCAGCAGCCCTTCTACCTCTACCTTGATCTAGAGCATCAGCTGGGGATTGAACCTCCTTGGTGGTTGCATGTGGGGCTTGCAACCCTCCTTAATGGGCAACCTATGTTCTACCATTACCCTATCAAGACCTGGCATCTCTTGGTAATCTCATGCAAATAAGTCGCGGTACTTCTTTATCAAAGCTACCATCTGATCTTGTTGCTGTGGTTACAACTTGCCACTGACCTTGGTCATTCTTAGTTCATCTTCACTCCCTAATTTAACTTCCACCAGAGGGTCTTGAGCTTCAAATGTGGGTACCTTTCTCTAGTTGGGTTCTATGTGAGGGGGTTCAGCCAACCTCCCGTCTTCGGGGTTATCCGAAGTCCTCTGATGTGAGTGCTCTGGGAGTTAGGCCGTGGATCGGCCAACTGTTGGAGTTCAAAACTCTTCTTCATCCAATCAGATGATTCTATACCCCTTCCTCATAGTCTACTGGAATGGCTATAGGGGGAACAGAAAACAACCTCCAACATCTTTACCTCGGCAGGGAACAAATTGGGATCGACCTCTACTATCTCCATTTTATCACCCAACCATATCATTAATCTCTGATGTAGAGTGGAGGGAACATATTCACTGGTGTGGATCCAATCTCTCCCCAGAATTACCGCATAGGAAGGCTCTCCCTCAATAACAAAGAAAGTTGATCAGGTTATCATAGACCCAACTGTTACATCGGCCACCAACAACCCTAAGGCATGAGATGTGTGGCCCATGAAGCTTATCATATTTATTGTCGTGGGGATGAGGTCCTCAACATCCTTGCCCAAATTCTTCATTGTCGTCAATGGTATGATGTTCAGCACAACACCACTATCCACAAATACACTATAGAACGATTTCTCGTTCAAGTGGGCTTTAATGTAAAGGAGTTTGAAGTGTCTGGTCATGTCCGCCGTAGGTTTTTCGAACAACATCCCTTCCATGACTGACCCCCTCGGGCTCTGGCAAGGCAGCCCATTCGGCCTCCTCGGCAAAGACATCTCTCTTGAGGGCTCTTGGCTGGTTCTGATTTTCCTAGAATTCAGGTGGTAGGAGTCCCACCATTCTCCATCCTCTTCATCCATTATGTCATCTAGGATTGACTCTGTTAGAGAGTTACCATCAAAATATAGTGGACCGAAGGGGTTCTCTTCTTCTTCACCCAAGAGATCATCTTCTGCAAGTTTGTCCTCAGCCATTATCCTATTGTCGGGGAAAGCACTAACTGGTTGAGGTCGCCTAGGGCTGTGAGGACTATACATACACTCACTTACTGCTTTAGTGAGAGGGCTAGAAATTGCGTCCACCACCCCTATCATAGTATTAAGCTCTTCTTCTTTATCAGTGGATGTGCTAGGGCCAGCTGTCTCAGTGGCTCGTTGCTCAAGGGCTTTATCCTCGACAGCTTTTTGGAAAGCCTGTTCCAGCGTCGTGGCTACTGAGATTGGGGGACTTATGTTTGGGGACGCACATATACTTCTTCTTTCCCTTTCCCTGGTCGCTCCCCGAGAAGGAAACCATGTTGATGTTCATGGTGGGAAAAGGGTCAGTGTAACGCCCCAAAATAATTTAATTATTTATTTAATTAAGTTATTTAAGGCTTACAATATTTATTTAATTTAAATAAATAATTCAAGGTTTAATTTATTTATTTTATTTTAATTATTAGGAGGTGTTGTCTCGAATTAGATGGTGCACGGAGCCCATGACCCACAAGTGAGCCCATGACCCATTGGATAGTCATAGGATTCGACTCACTAGGGGTCTTGTGACTTAGTGGCATTTTTGTCTCAATTGTGAAAAGAAAGAAAAGAAACGTAAAAGAGAGGAGAAGTGAGAAGAGAAGTCGCAACTTGCAAGAGGAAAGGGGGAGGAGCTTCGCGAATCACTCAAGGAAGAGGAAGAGCTTGTTGGTGACTTGCATTTTCCTTGGAGCTTTGCTAGCAATTTCGACTTCTAAGAGGTTAGGGGGTCCTCTTTTTGTTTTTAATACCTTATGCGAATTAGTGATGCTTAGGGTTAGGGTTCTATAATAATTTCTATGAACGAATTGTTGTGTTGATGATTAAATTATAGTGTTGTGATACTTGATTAGGAATTGCTTATGTTGAAATCGTATAATTGGTGAATTGAATTGTTGCTAAGTGAATCGTATGACACATGTTTGAGAATATGATTTGTTGGTGCTTACTTGGTGAAAATTGAGGATCATGATGATGATTGAATTATAAATATATGATTGGGTGTTTGGTGAATTTAATTTGGTGTTTAAAATTGAAGAATTCTGAATTTTGAAGCTCCTAGGCGCCTTGGGCGCCATATACATTGTTGCTGTTTTTTTTGTCCTGCGCCTCAGTCATGGGCGCCAGGCGCCCAGCCAGTGTGCCTGTGCCAGTTTTTCCAATTCTGTTGCCACTGTGTTGCTGTTTCTGTTGCCACTGTGTTGCTGTGTCTGTTGCCACTGTGTTGCTGTTTCTGTGTCACTGTGTTGCCAGTTTTGGGCGCTAGGTGCTTGTGTCATGGGCGCCAAGGGCCCCAAATTTCTGTTGTCCATTTTGCAAAAACTGATACTGGGTCTTAATGTCCAAGCTAAATGGCTCGTGTAAAATCATTTTTGGAGTCATAGGAGTTGTGGGTTGTCTTGGCCTTAGGCGCCTAGCCCATGGGCGCCAAAGATGCATGTCACTTTTTGCCAAAAATTTTATTGGGTTCTCTTATTCTGAGCATTTGGCTCGTACAAAATCAATTTCGAAGTAAAATGAGTTTTATTGCGTGTTGGCCTTAGGCGCCTAGTGCCTGGGCGCTGTGTTCCCCTGCGCCAGTTCCTGGACGCCAGCGCCTATGCGCGTGTTGCTGTTCCTGGGCGCCAGCGCCAGCGCCTATGCGCGTGTTGCTGTTCCTGGGCGCCAGCGCCCATGCGCCAAGTTTTTGTGTTGCTCCTGGGCGCCCAGCGCCCTGCGCCAAGTTCTGTGTTGCCTCTGGGCGCCCAGTGCCCATGCGCCAGTTTCCAGGATGTCTAAGTATTTTTCCTATTTTGTTTTTAATGTAACTTTTGACTCGGTTATCCAAATTTAACGGTTCAAAATGCGTTTCGAAGCTAATTTCAGTGTCTATCCAAATGTTCCAATTTTATGCAAAAATAAATTATTTTACTGGTGTTTCTGGGCTGAGGTGTTCAAGTGCCCAAATGGCAATTTTTATCTACTTTCCCTATGTCGTGTCAATATCCTAAATTGGCCTAATTGAAATTGGTGTTGGTGTGAGTGGTGGGCTGAATTGGTGAGTGTGCTATGGTGAGATTGGTGAGCAGAGGCTTCGGCCTAATTTTAATTTGGTGAGCTGATTAATGCACTATGGTGAGAATATGAATTTAAATGGTGAATTGATTGAATTGTGGTGTGTTGTGATGCATTCCCATAGCATCTCATGAAACATGTGCATTATTGGTGAGCAGAGGCTTCGGCCTAGTTATATTTGGTGAGCAGAGGCTACGGCCTATTTGTATTTGGTGACGGATCCGACATGCATGTGCCCGTGGAGTTTGGGTTTCATTTCATTGCATAACCATACCTTTTGCATTGTGGATTTGTGATTGTAATTGTGATATAGTTATTGACTTTGTTGTGAATCTGTTTGCCTGGTTCCTTTTTCTATGCAGTGCTTAATTCCCATATGTTATTAATTATGAAAAGAGACTCACCCTACTGCTTTTATGTTGCTTCTTATGTCGGCAACGTGCAGGTAATATCAAGTGAAGGTTATCCTTATGCCTTCCTCTGGTAGGAAGTGTCATGCTCTGATACGTAGCACCAGGGGGGGTGTCCTATGTTTATGCGTTATTTTCCTTATACTGTTAGATTGTTATTGGTGATGTATTGGTTTTATTTTCAAACTTATTATTATTCCGCTGCCGGTAGTAACTGAATTTAGTTGATGTGAACTAAACGTTTTTTTTATGGTGCTATGTATCTTGTGGTTTTAACCGAACTATGAAAAGTGAAGTGGTTGATTTAATGGAGTAAGTGTAGCACTCGCTTAAATTGTTTTCAAAAAAAAAGAAACTCTGATTTTATTAAATAGTAAGGTTATTAGAAAAGGGGTGTTACATTAGTGGTATCAGAGCAGCAGACCTCTCTCAGTACGGTGTGGTTCGGGGACGAACCAAGCGGAAGCTGGTGGGCATGTGACATCCGTGACTGACGAGGGCGGGGAGTGATCGTCGGTGCCCAAAAAGTTGGCACGGCAAAGAGCGGCTCCTGGCAGCTTCTAGGCGAAGGGACACGTGAATGAACCGAATACACACCGGAATGAGAGGGATCCTGAGGCTGTGCAGGTATGGGACTGTATAGTTGAAGGAAGGCTTATAAGAGTTTATTTGGACTACCTATACCAACAAGATGCATCTTCTTTTCGGGAGCCCTTCCCATAAGAACTCCATAGTTAAGCGTGCTTGACTTGGAGTAGTAGTGGGATGGGTGACCTTCTGGGAAGTTTCCTAGAAAGCATGCAAGTGAGGACAACGCATGCTGGAAAGACACGTGTTGGTTTGTGGGGGCAGTTGACAGTTCTGAAAGTAGTCTGGGATGTTACAGTCAGTGTCAACAGTCATCTCTGACACCCCTTTGTCGGCCAGCTTAAACCTACCCTTCCTGATAGCTTCTTGAATGGCTTGGCGGAAGATGATGAATTGGAGGAGCTTGATTTGCTTATGTTTTAGCAGGTAGTCAAAGATCTGTTCCACTTTAGATATATCAATGGAGTACTCAGACTTGTTTTCCACCTCGTCCTTCTCCTTCCCCGTGGTAGGCTTAAGAGTAGGGCATAGGTAAGTCTTTCCTTTGACTATCTCGGCCACCATGATGTATGCCGCGTAATCGGATGACTCATCATAGATAGAAACTTCTTCAATGTCAACTACTAACACTAACTGAGGTCCTCAACCCCTAGTGGCCCTCTTCCTCTCTCTCTCTCTCTCTCTCTCTCTCTCTCTCTCTCTCTCTCTTGTCTGTATTGTTCAATTTGGATAGCCTTGGAGGCCAGGCCACTGAGGTCGCTACAAACTTATCCCAAAAGCTTTCCCTTCAATTGAGGGAGCATTCCAGAGATGGCCATGGAAGTGAGTTGTGATTCAGAAAAAGGTACTGAGCATTTTCCGGACATCTTTCTGAATCTTTCAATGATTTTTGTCACAGCCTCGTCTACCTACTGCCGCAAATTCATGAGATCGGTTGCGGTGACTTCGGGTTGTGGCCAATAAAACCTGTCATGGAAGCACCTTTCCATGTCTGCCCACGTCTGAATAAAATCAGGTGGGAGTGAAGAGTACCATGAGAAAGCAGTCTCTGTCAAGGACAAGGGAAACAACTGCAGCTTATGATACTCGTTCTGGTTCCCTTCTCCACATTGGGTCGTAAATTGGCCAATGTGCTCCATTGTAGATTTGCTATCGTCCCCGAAAAACGTAGCAAAGTTAGGTGTTTTGAATCCTGTAGGAAGAGGCACCAATCTATCCACCCACTAGGGGTAAGGCTTCCTGTACACAGGGCTTTCGAGTGGTTTCAACTGCACACCGAAGAACTTCTTTGGGTCCAGGAGTTGGGGCTCCGATGGTATTTATGGTGGAGGCATTGGTCGCCACATTGTATCTGGGGGACCCTGCGCCTCTGGCTACGGTGGTGCCTAAGGTGGAGCATCTGTCCATGGCTGCCCAGACATCACGTGGGCCAGGTTAAAAGAGGCAGTTCCTGTTACAGGTGCCTGATTGCCTCGGTGAGGTAGAAACTAGTTCCATGGCTGCTCGACTGGGACACCATTCATCTGTGTCTGTAAATAAGAACCCGTCGGGTAGTTACCGAGTGCTCTAGAGTGAGCCAGGTGGGTTTGGAATCCGTGGCTGCTGACTCGGGCAATACCCGCCTGTCCTGCCAATCCCAGATTTCGGGGTGAGGGCTTGCGGCAGACCCATCAAGCCTGTGGCCTTGGGTGACCTTCTGGCTAATTGCACTTGTCCCTGTTAAAGAAAAGCAGTGTTAGTGACATTCACCATAAACTGCCCCCAAGTGTTGGTGGTGGCAAAAGTAACAGACTGGGGAATTACAGGAGTAGGATTTACCATATGAGACAACGCCTGCTGTGGACCAACCACGCTCCCACTTGGTGGACATTGTTGCATGCTTCCCATTTGAATATAGGAAGTTACCTGCTGAGGTCCAACTGAGTTGGTGTACGGTAGGGTCTGATGCGTGCCTCCCAGAGAGTTTGGTTGTCCTCCCTGTGATTGGTCGGGGAAACTAGGGCTCAGTGGCAACTAGCTTGCGTAGAACGTCTCTATTTCAATTCCTTGGCCTGTTGCACCTCATTGTGCACCATAGGTTTCACTATGTCAGCCAATTTTTGGGACACTTGGTACATTATGTCATGCATCCCCATGTCGATTTGTTGCCGAATGAATGATGTGGCCATAACCACGGGCTCCTCATAATATTGGTGGGGTTGTTCATTCGAATCAGCAGTAACTGCTAGGGTGGTAGTCCCCGAAACACTTACTAGCTCAGTGATCTTAGCCTTGGAGGCAGTTCCCTTTTTTGGCGCCGAAGGTGGCTCCATACTTAGGTTTCTGTTGGAGCGCAAGTGCATACGCCAATAATAATCCAGTCCAGGCGAATCAAACGCGATAGCTTGTTCACCCGTGTCTTCCCTCAAGCACTTATATCCTAGTCGTGGGATCGGCTAGAGGTTTGGACAGTCTTTGACTCCTCTGTTTTTCAAGCAATTGCGTCGAGGAAGGAATTATGTTCCTCAACTGTGGGTTTCCTAACTCCTCCAAAGAGTGTTACGTTAGGTAGAGGGGACATAGACATTGGATTATCTACTGGCCTTATGCATGAAAGTAAAATAAGTGCGATAGAGTAAGATAAATTTGTGAGAAAAATAGATTGTGTATTGATTGATGTGTGTCTTTTTCCAAGTATTTTTCTCTATATATATACATAGGCCCTCGTCGGCCACTATGCGAGCCTACATTTTCCTACTGTTGGATCACTTGAAGATCAACGCCTAATCTCGCTCCTGAGCCCTAAGAAATCGGAGCCATAACCCACGATCTCTCTAGCATGGTTAGTGGGATGAAACCTCCTCGCTCCACTCCTTAAGGATTCTTCTCTTCACTTGATCTTCAACCGCTCCCATGTTCTGTCTACATGCCTCTTTTCCTTGCCTCCCAAGCAAGTCTTCCTTACCTCGGCCATATGGTTCCCTGCGGCCGTTGTACTTAGCCAACCGAGCCATTGTGGCCGTGGCACTCAATAGGTTAAGGCTTGCTTTGCCCCGGCCTCATTCATTGTTCCTCGAGTTCAAACCCCCTCCTCGGGGGCGTTTACATTATTTTTTTTGGCTACGAGCTTCATCCTTTGAGGCCGTCCCTTTAGCAAATATCTTTTAGAAATTATCAGGTGGCTTGCCTCGATGCCCTGATCTTCTTAACTCTGACTTTTAGACCTCGGCCCACGACTTAATTTGTTTTGGCTATTTCCGGCAGATTTAGTCCGCCGGTAAATTACCGGCGGATTTTGGGACGTTACCGGCGGATTTTACAAGGTTACCGGCGGATTTTATTTTGACTGTTAAATTACCGGCGGATTTGGTACAGTTACCGGCGGACAAAATTTACGCGAAAATTTAAAAAAAAATCCGCCGGTAATTGCATTTACCGACGGATATATTCGACGATATTAAAAAAAATTAAAATAAATCCGCCGGTAATTCAGTCAAATCCGCCGGTAATAGTCGTCCAAATAATCCGCCGGTACGCTCTATTTCCGACGGATAAAATTTAAATTTTAAAATTTAAATATCCGCCGGTAAGTATCAAATCCGCCGGTAATTTAAATTTATCCGCCGGTAACGGAAAGACCAGTTGGAAAATCCGCCGGTAAGCAGAAACTCCGCCGTTATTGGCCATTTCCGGCGGATTGTGAAAAATAGCCGTTGGCGCCCATTCCCCTATATATTCGAACTCCTCCTCACTCCCTCTTCACTCACTCTTCACTCTCTACTCTGAAATCTTCACTCTTTTCTCCTAAATCTCACTCTTTTCTCCTAAATCTCTCACTATTTTCTTCTCAATATCTCTCGATCCACTCTTTACGAAGTCTGTTTTGTTCTTAAGTTTTGTTTAAGGTATGTTTTTTAACTAAATTTTGACTGTTTTAGTTAATATTTAATTTTTAAATATGTGTTGTCTAATATTGTTTTTGTTATTATTTGTTTTGCAGTTGATTGGAGTTGCCACTTTGGAGTTGCCACTTTGGAGTTGTTAGTTTGGAGTTTAGTCACTGCATTACCGGTTAGTTAACCAATTTATTCGTTATTAAATGTATTTATTGGTGTTATTATAAATTATAAGATTTTTACAAAAATAAAATAAATTTTATTTATTCTGTAATAATTAATTTATGTTTAGACTATTTGTATAATAATAATTATCTCAAAATTTTGAGATTTTTAAAATACGAATTATTTTATTTATTAGTTAAAAATCGAAAAATTATTAGTTATTTTGTAGTAAAATTAAATACAAATTATTTTAATGTTATTTGATGTTATTAGCCGACATTTTTCATGAAAATAAAATAAATTTTATTCATGGAAATTATTGATGTTATAGAAATTATTCGAAAATAAAATAAATTAAATTGTAATAATTGTTTGTTATTTGCATTTTTTGTAAAAAAATAAATTTTTTAGTAAAATAAAATGTTACTAAAAATATATTATCATTTATATATATATATATATATATATATATATATATATATATATATATATTTGGTCAAATATAAAATATCCATACTAATGTGTATTATTCTAATACACGTGATATATGTTGTGTTGTGTATGTTATATTTAAGGAACCTACCCAAAAAAATGGATCGTAGTTGGATGTACCAACAGCAATGCCAGCTGGGTCTCACCAACATATCTGGTGAAGACCCACGTTTAAGAATCGGTTATTTTCTCAACCGTTGCATAGAAAAAGAAGACTCACCTCCACCTCACTGTCTTCCACCCCATTTTCCCATCTTCTCTGAAACTTGTAAAAACATGCCAATAGAAGTAAGATACAAGGGGTGGCGAGCACCACCAGACGAATGGAAAACATGGGTCCAAAAATTACAACCCAGGTAAATGACATTTTCGGCGGATTCTGCCTTTTGACCGTTTGACTTCGTTTCTTCTATATAAATCTCTTCTCCAAATGCTGTGTTTGATATGTTCGGTTGGCCCTTGTACTCGTGGCCTCAACAACAGGCTCTTTGGCAACATCCTTACTGATACGATCAGACCGGGAGCTTCAAGGTCGCCAGGATTATGTCGGTGGTTGCCTCTGATGGTAGTGGGAGTGACAGTGATACTGCGAGTGATGCTGGATTCGGCTCTGTTGTTACTCAATTGTAGTTTTTTATGGTTATTTTGTTTATCAATAATTGTAATTGAACGTCACTGATTTAGTAATGAATAAAGCGTTATTCAATTCTCGTTTAATTAACATTTATATTATAAATTTAATTTAATTTTTATTAATTGAATAATAGATTTTTTAATTAACGAATAATAATAATACTATTTTTTTAAATAAACGAATTAAAAACTGTTTTAATATAAATTAAAAAAATATTTTAATTAACAAATAAAATTATTTTTTTAAAATAAACGAATTTAAAACGTTTTTTTAATATAATAAAAGTAATTACCGGCGGAATTTGAATTTAAACGGCAATAGTTTACCGGCGGATTTGTGGCGGTTACCGGCGGATATTCCGCCGGTAATTTCCGGCGGAATATCTGCCGGTAACCGCCACAAATCCGCCGGTAACCGTTACCTGCGGGTGAATTACCGGCTTCTTTCCAGCGGAAAAAATCCGCCGGTAATGCCTAATTTCCGGCAGAGTTTTGTCATTACCGGCGGATTTTGGCCGCCGGTAATCGCAGAAATTCTTGTAGTGTAAATATGACGAGCTTCTCACTAGAGCAGGAAATTTTACATAGATTCACTGGAATTGCAAAGCTAAAATTAATAAAAACTAGAAAGGTGATTATTCTATTTTTAGGTTCAGTTACGCATTGATGTAATTACACGTTCAAACATGTCATTTTTTAGATATACACTAAAGTTAGAAATCAACCTTTACAACAACTAGCCATTCTTCAATCTAAGCCATTAAATAGAAATAATATACCTCTGGCTCCACGTGAGTTAAAGAAAGTCTCGGTTGGTTCAATTCAGGGCTCTCAAGCACCGGAGAACTCTCACGTGGTTAGTAGAAATTAATCTTCTTTATCTTCTGCGCGAACGATTCTATGCGGGGGTTCGATTTCGAGTGGTGATATTGCCGCGTGCAACAATAAATTTTGGGCTCTCCAAAGCAAGGCGGTAGCAAGGAAGGTCTGGGAGAATGCTAAGCTTCTCGGGGTACAAGGTAATTTTCTTGATGATAGTTATGTTGATTTGATAGAGGATGGTGAGAGAAGAGATGAAGCTGAAAGCAGTAAGAGGGCGAATTCCACTCGGCCTTCATAAATATTTTATCCTTAAATATGAGAGGGTGGGGCGATCGTGGGAAGAGACGCCAGTTGGTGGCTCTTATTAACACAAGGTCATTTGATTTTATTTGTGTTCAAGAGACGAAGAGGTAGGTGATGGTTGAGCAGGAGGTTGGTATGCTTTGGGGCAATCGTTGGTTTCAATGGATTCATCAACCTTCCCGGGGTTCTTCGGGGGGTATTCTGTGTTCTTGGCTTGAGGGTGCATGTACGGTGACGTCGCATTTTTTCGGTGTTGGTTTTCTTGGGCTCAGTACGGTGTCTCGTGGTAAAGTTATTCATGTGGTTAATGTGTATGCTCCTTGTTCGACAGTATCAAAGAGAAGGGTTTGGACTGAATTGGTAGAAGTTAAACAAAGGTTGGGGGATGGTGAATGGTGCATTGTTGGTGACTTTAATGCAGTGTCTTGCGCAAATGAAAGAAAGGGCAGAAGCGGGAGTACCTCAGAGGTGGAGATGGATGATTTCATTAGCTTTATGGTTGACATGGACTTAGTCGATGTTTCGGTGACGGGTAAGAAGTTCTCATGGTTTTGTTTAGACGGTTCTATGAGCAGGCTAGACAGGTTGTTGGTTTCAGAAGGGCTGATATCAGATTGGGGAATCACGGGCCAGTGGATTGGTAACCGGGACATTTCTGATCATTGTCCTATCTGGCTTTTGCGAGCATCGAAAGAATGGGGTCCAAAGCCATTCCGCTTCTTTAATGCTTGGCTGGAGCACGAAGATTTCTTACCTTTTGTTCACCGATGGCGGAATGAGGTTAACATATCGGGTTGTAAGGCATTCGACCTAAAAGAAAAGATGAAATTGCTTAAGGGGAGCATCAGAGGGTGGAACAAAGAGGTGTTCGGTACGTTAGACTTGAATATTGATAATTTGGTCCGAGATCTGAATTCTTTAGATGCCATTCTTAGTGAAGGATGGGATAGCGATGCCGTGGTAAATAGGAAGGAAGTCTCCGGCTCGCTTTGGAAAGAAATCCGGGTGAAAGAGTCTTTATTGACCCAAAAATCAAGAGCAACATGGATTAAGGAAGGGGACATGAAGTCGAAGTACTTCCACTCTCTCTTACATTACAGAAGAAGAAGATGTAATGTGGTGATTATTAGGGAGAACGGGAACCCAGTGGAGGATGTAGATGAAGTGAAGCTGTTCGTCAAGCATCATTTTGAGAACTGTTTTGTGGAGCCAAATCTCAATCACCCAACTCTTGATGGCCTAAATCAATTATTGCCATCTGAGTCGGATCCCCTAATTCAACCTTTCTCCGAAGAATAGATAAGGATGGGAGTGTGGGATTGTGATGGAGATAAGAGCCCGGGCCCCGACGGATTCAATCTCAATTTCATTAAGCGTTGTTGGAGTTTGTTGAAGGATGAAGTTGTGGGTTTTTTTAATGAATTCTTTGAATACGCCTATCTTCCAAAAGCAATCACAGCTTCTTTTATTGCATTGATCCCTAAGAATGACAGTCCTCAAGGTATAAGTGAATTCAGGCCTATTTGGTTGATAGGGAGTTTATACAAACTTTTGGCCAAAGTGTTGGCAAATCGATTGAAGAAGGTGATGCCCAAAATTATTTCCAATCACCAATCTGCTTTCATTGGGGGAAGATAAATTTTAGATGGGATCGCGATTGTCAATGAAGTAGTGGATTATGCTAAGCGGGGTAAGGAAGAATGTTTGATGTTCAAAGCAATCTGCTTTCATTGGGGGAAGATAAATTTTAGATGGGGTCGCGATTGTCAATGAAGTAGTGGATTATGCTAAGCGAGGTAAGGAAGAATGTTTGATGTTCAAAGTAGATTTTGAGAAAGCTTACGACTCTATTTCTTGGGGTTTTTTAATCTATATGTTGCAAAGAATGGGTTTTCCTAGTAGATGGATTTCTTGGCTAAGATCTAGTGTGTGCACTAGTTCCATGTCAGTTCTTGTAAATGGTAGCCCAACGCAAGACTTCAATGCTTGTAGGGGTTTGCGACAAGGGGATCCTTTGTCACCGTTTTTATTTCTCATTATCGCTGAAGGTTTGGCATGTTTAATGCGAATGGCGATTGAGACTGGTTTATATCATGACTTCTTCATTAGCCAAGACATCCGTTTTTCTATGTTGCAATTTGCGGATGACACAATGTTGTTGGGCAAGGCCACTTGGGAAAATGTTTGGGGTATAAAGCCGTTGTTGAGAGCCTTCGAGCTTGTGTCCGGCTTGAAAGTAAATTTCCACAAGAGCAAGTTGATTGGTATTAACGTCCCGGATGGGTTTATGGACAAGGCAAGCGTCTTCCTCTTTTGTAGAACGGAAGCAATACCGTTCATGTTCTTGGGACTCCCAATAGGCGCTAATCCAAGGCGTGAAGCTACGTGGAGTTCGATTTTAGGGGGTATGCGTAAGAGATTGGCTTCTTGGAAGGGTCGTCTTCTATCCATCGGTGGCCGGGTAACCCTCATCAACTCCGTCTTGAATAGTATTCCTCTTTACATTTTTCCTTTTACAAAGCTCCGAAAGTGGTCATAAAGAAGATGGTTAAAATTCAGCGGGACTTCCTTTGGGGCATTAAAGAGGGTGATAATGGAACGTATTGGGTGGCTTGGGATAGAGTGTGCAAGCCAAAAAAATGAGGGTGGTCTCGGTATTAAAAATCTCGAACTATTTAACATAGCTCTGTTAACCAAGTAGAAATGGAGGGCATTCACGGATCCTGTTGCGAGCTGGAGTGGGTTGTTGCGGTATAGATATGGGGACTTTGCTTCTTGTTTCATTCACGACTCGCTGGAAGGAATTTCTTGCCAGAATGTTGGTTCGATTTGGTGGAGAGATTTGATTGGCTTGGATGTTAATTTAGAGGAGCAGAGGAGGTTTGCTTGGTGTGCAAAAAGAGGTTTGCGTGATGGAGCGTCGATCCTTTTTTGGAAGGACCAATGGCTAGGCATTGAGCCTTTGTTCAAGATGTTTCCGTTGTTATTTGCTGGAATTGTTCAGCAACAACCACTACAAGAATAATGGGATTTTCCGGCCAGGACTTTCCGGCGGATTTAATCCGCCGGAAAGATTCCGGCGGATTTTAGGAATTTCCGGCGGATTTTATCCGCCGGAAAAGATTCTGGCGGATTTTAGGACTTTCCGGCGGATTTTATTCGCCGCAAACTTTTCCGGCGGATTTTGGGGTATTTCCGGCGGATTTTTTGGCATTTGCGGCGGATTTTTTAAAAAATTTTTTTTTTTTTTTAAAAAAAAAATTTAAAAAATCGGCCGCAAATTTCATAAATCCGCCGCAAAAGCCAAAAAAAATTTTTTTTTCAAAAAAATCCGCCGCAAATGCCAAAAAATCCGCCGCAAAAGCCAAAAATATTTTCAAAAAATCCGCCTGAAAATTCGGAGGGAAAAATTTTGCCTATAAATACAAATTTCTCCTACACTTCTCTCATTCTCTCATTTCACTCTTTATTTCATTCTCATTCTCTTCTATATTTCTCTACATATCTCTCTTCTATATTTCTTATACTCTCATCTCCATAAATTTCTCTACATATCTCTCTTCTATATTTCTCCTTCCTTCTTCATTCTTTTTCATTCACTCCTTAATTCTTATTTCTTCTTACTTCTTTATTCACATTCTCTCCTATATCATTCTCTTCTAATATTCTCTTTCATTCTTATTCCTTCCTACTTCTACATTCTCATTCATTTATTTATTTTCATTCTTTTCTATATCATTTTTTCTCATATTCTACTTCATTTTCATTTTTTCTTACTTTTTATTAAAATACAAATTAAATATTAAAATTCGAAAAAATTGAAAAACAAATTCAAAATTTCAAATTTTTTACCGCCAGATTTTTAAAATTTTTTTTTTTTGGATTTTGCGGCGGATTTTAGGTATTTCCGGCGGTTTTTAAAATTTTTTTTTTTGGCTTTTGCGGCGGATTTTTGGCATTTGCGGCGGATTTTTAAAAAAATGAAAAAAAATTTTTTCGAAAAAAAAAAATTTTTTTTTTTTAAAATCCGCCGCAAATGCCTTTAAAATCCGCCGGAAAATTCCAAAATTTTTTTTTTTCAAAAAATCCGCCGCAAAATGCTTTTCCGGCGGACTTTCCGCCGGAAAGCGTTTGCTGCGAGCTGGCTACCGGCGGCAAAAATCCGCCGCAAAGTCCAATTTTGCGGCGGAAATATGGCTTTTCCGGCGGATTTTGCCCGCCGAAAAATCCTGTTTTTCTTGTAGTGAACTTACTGTTGCTGAATTCGGTAATTGGACTGAAGAGGTGTGGCAATGGCTCAATCCATGGAATCAATATCAAGATCAAGTTCACAAATCTGAAGGGATGATTTTGGACAGTATATTGCGAGTAATCGAGCCAACTAGAAGGAAGCAAGATAGTTGGGTGTGGCCACATGATAATTCAAAGTGTTTTACAGTGAAGTCTTTTTATCAAAAGCTGATCTGCACAGATGCTTCCTACAATGATTCGCTCTTTTTCACAGGAATGTTCTTCACTCTGAGCAGGAGGCGTCTTGCTCTCTTTGCAGCAACAACTCAGAATTGGTCAACCATTTGTTTTTTTCTTGCAGGTTCGCGCAAGCTGGTTGGCAGCAGATGGGGAATTGGCTCGGATTTTATTTTGATTTGTCTTCGGATATTGTTGATCTCTTTCTAGCTTGTGGTCATTTATGCAATGGTAAAAAGGCAAAGCGAACGAAGCATATGTTTTTGCTACAACTTGCTGGAGTATTTGGCTTGCAAGGAATAGCGCTATCTTTAAGAATGAGGAACCAAGTGTTGAAGCAGTAATAACCCACATCAAAAGCTTAACTTGGAGTTGGTGTGTTTATCGTTTGAATTGTTGCTCCTCTTTTTCAATTTCAATGTGGTGGTCTAATCCACTACAATGTCTGAACAATATGTAATCTAGTAGGGGGAGAAACAATGAGTTTGGTTGGTTGTCCTCACTGTAGTGCAGATTGTACGAAGTATTATTTTTCCTCCCTGAGTCTTTTTCCCAATGGGTTTTGGCTCAGGGAGGTTTTGAGGAGGTACTCCCCCTTTTCTTTTCCCCATTGTAAGGGTTGGGCACCCCTTGTGCTCCCTTTCAATGAAATTATTGCTTATAAAAAAATAATAATAATATATACCAAAAAAGTTAGCTTTGGGTACAAAATTAAATCAAAATTTTAAAGACCTCGCCAATGAAAATATTTGCTTCGGGGAGGCTCTTTGATGATTATGTCAATTTCTGAATATTATCAAAGTTTATAAGCCACAGAAGCTATCTCTAGCCCGGGGCAGACTTACATATTACTCAGGCTGTGTAACTGCACACCCTAAAATTAAATATTTGTACCAATATTCTTATGAAAAATATATTTTAACACTTCTAGTTTTGTTTTTAGCACACATTTTAAATGGAGGGGTTTGAATTATGACACATTTTAAATTCTTTTTCTAAACACAAAATCTTTCAGAAGCTTGTTTGTAAACTTACTGTAATGATGACTTTGCAAAACAAATATTGTTGAGAAGGTTTAAGTTGTTGTTTAAAGTGTTTGTTGAAAATGTTCTCTGAAAACTTCTAAGGGCTGAAAGCAATAAATGGAAATAGTAAAGAACACACGGAGATTTATAGTGGTTCATCCTAATCGTCAAGGGCTACATCCACTCCTTACACCAATGAGATTTTCCACTATTTTCCAAATAGCTTACAAGCCAAACACTAATAGTTTTTATAGCACAATTCTATAAACTATCACACTAGTTTTGTACACGTTCTAGCAACTTAAACCTCTAAGAAACCCTTCTTAGACTTCTTCCCTAACAATACAGCTACCAATGCTTATTGTTTAGAAGGTACACATATATAAAATATGTTTTGTTCCGAACTGGGAAAAATAGCTTAATCAAAAATACATATACCAATTGACACAAAGCTATGAACAAGCTCAAAAGAATCCTAGAGATGTTAATTTGATGTGAGTGTGTTCGGAGAGAAGATAGGCTTACTCAATAGCTCTTGAGAAGCTTCTGATGTCTTGACCAATTATGCGTTCAGTCTCTCTTAATCTTCTTGAGGTATCTCATGATATATTTATAGGCCTTTTACTTCAAAAGAGCCGTTGGAACACATTACCAAAGAGATTGGTAGCCGTTATGCTTTATGCGCCTAAATGGGTACACTGGAGCAGGTTCCGTACACTGCAGCAGGTATTCGTTGAGAGCTTTTGAGCTTGTTACTTGAGGGTTTCTATTTGTGATGGCTTCAATGACTTAGAATGATTCTTCTAAGGATTTAGCAATTGTTGATGTGTCTTTATGGTCGTTAGAAAAAAGTTGACAGTTTCTTTTTGTGTTTTAGAAGCTTCTGCAGTAGCTTCTGAACATAGTGTTTTCAAGAACCTTCTAAAGAACCTTCTGAATATCTTCTCAGGGTATCTTCTGAGTCATTTACAACTTAGTTCCATGTCCTTTATCAAAGATTCATTGTTGCCATAGGTTCCATTGATTCATATTATGCCACTACAAGAAAATCAACGATTTCCGACGGCGATTTCCGTCGCAAATGCAGCGATTTTCGTCGCAAAGTGACATTTCCGACGAACTTTTCGACGGACAAAAATCCGTCGCAAAATCGCTCGTCGCAAATCGTTTCCGACGGATTTTTTCGTCGCAAATGCCTTCGTCGCAAAGTCGTCGGAAATCCGTCGCAAATATCCGTGGCAAAGTCGTCGCAAACTCTGACACCTTTTCGTCGCAAATCCGTCGGAAATTTAAAAAAAAAATAAAAAAAAATTAAATTATACACCCAAAATACTATTTAACATTTATCTCTATACATACTAGCTTCATAGTAAAGACTATAATTAAGAAGAAAAAAAACTAATTAAGAAAAGTACTTATATGAGTTTAGTAACTTCTACTACTATCTTAGTCATCTAAAATATTGACAACCTGTCACAATACAAATACTGACTCTTGTCTTAGAAACAAAAGAGATGTCATACAAACTAAAATAATTAAACAGAATAATTGACTTAGGTTGCAAACATGCACTACACTAAATAAACAAGGAAAATTTCTACTAAAAAAGGAATAGAGTAACCATTTTCAGTCCTCAAAGCCTGGTCACCACCACTACCAAATGCCTTGGTTCCCTGCAACATCAAAATGTCACTAACATAAATTCCGCACTCATTTGTACCAAAATTTTAACATTATTACATTTCATGTCCTCACAAAGTTCAGTTGTCTAATAGTGACCACATGGTCATATCTCAAATGTGTGTTTATAGTTATACCGGAGTCCAGAAGCATGACATTCACATTTTCCCATAAAAAACATTAGCATCTTGAACAAATACAGAAAAAGGGACAATAGCAAATTCGTATGAAACTGTTAAAACAAGTATGGCATGCAAGCAAGGTTTGTTCCATGAGAGCCAAAAAAGATATCAACGTATAAGATAAGCAAAAGGGGCTGTGAATAGGAAATCTGCAAATTTGTTATTTCATACTAAAAACATTAACCTACATAATATACTCAAAAAGAGAGGAAAGCATAGATACACCACTAGCCCAATATGTTAACTATTTGCTGCAATTAAAGAGAGTATAGTCTAAATTAAAGAGAGGCAAAATAAACTTATTTCTTCAACATTTGTGCTATGATATTTGGTGAGCTGCACAACACTTAGACCAGGTACGTTTATCAGCCTCATCCCATGGTTCAAGATCACCCACTATCTCCTCATTAGTCCTCTACAACAGCAATGAACCAAAGCCATATAATCAATTAGTTATAAACAAGCTTGTCCACTTAGAAAATTTGTATATATCATGTAACTAATCTTGCATATAAATTACTGATTTACAGTGAAATATGAAGCAAGACTAGAGAATGGAAATAAGAAAAATGGATGTTTGGATCTTAATTTATGATAAATGCAACAATATGGACTAAGTAGAGCCTTCATGACAAATGAAAACATCACCACAGAATGGAGAAAATTTTAGTTGGGTAGCTAACAAATAGCATAACTACTACTTATTGCCTCAACCACTCCATGCAATGATTTTGTATCCCTGGCTTTCAGAGACACCAGCTCAGAATGGAGATTTCTTGTTTAGCTAACTTGAGAATTGGTAATACAAACAATCATTGTACAAGAATGGAGAAACAAAAACACACAACTTGCTACAGATTCATACAGTAAAATACATTAACATAAGACACTCCACACATAATAAATAACACATTCAATGATACAAGAGAATATAGTATAGATATAAAGAGAACTTATGAACCTTAGAAGGCATCTCCTAAACAAAATAAAGAATGCACACTAGCTTCTAAACTGCACAAAAATAAAAGAATGCATGATCTTGTGCATTTAGAGTTAGAAAAAATATTGATCCTAATCAACGCAATCTCACACACCCAGAAATAAAGAACACAAAGAATGTACACAATGCAGAAACTTAATCTCATTTGAATACAATATAAGTAAAAAGGAATTTCAATAATTAGTGGGTTATAAAAGCAGTTATAGAGAAGAATGCCCAAAAACAGAAGGCACATATTGGAATAAACAATTATAGGAAGAACCCCTAGAAGTGGAACAAACAACAGAATGGAACGCACGAACAGAATGCTTGAAAATCAGAAATTACAACAGGCTTGTCAACCCCCCAAAACATTTGTTTCTCTGGATATGTAACTCTTTGAAACAAAGCACCATTCAATTTGGTGATGTTCATATGACTTGTTAATTCTCTTTTCACTAACAATCAAACACCTAAAGAATGACTTAAACTACGCATGACAAAAAATAGTGTGCAGCAGAAAATTCTACATACTTGGTAGTTTAAAATCACTTAACATACATAGTGTAAAGGGTCTTGCCAATCCAAACATAACTTTCCCCACCAAATCAATTGTCATAGATTAAAGAAATATTTTAAAATGCAATAAGTGGTTCATACCCGTTGCCTACGACGTTCTTGCTCATTCTCTTGCCGTAATAGGGTGTAATCTTCAAGCAAAGAAAGCAGGAGCACCTAGAAAGTATCATACACAGCAAAATTTAGTTTGACACCAACTTACCGGAGCACCGATAAACACTAAGGTGACATCCAATAATTTCTTATGAGGCTAGCTCATTGCAGGTATCTCTTAGAGGGTACTTACACCATCATATGTGAACTCAATGCCTTTATCCTTTTCCCATGCTTCTGTTTTTGAAGTCAAACCATCTACCATTACTATGGGCAAACAAAAGAAAATTAGGAATACTTTTAGAACCAATAAAGAAACATGCTATATGCAAAGAAAAAATAATGAAAAAGACATTCTACATTTAACAAACACTGAGACACAGAAAAGCAAAGTTGTGGTAATATCATTGAGCAATATTATAATGGTAAAATTCATGTAACTCCTATTACAAAACAATAAACTTAGGCAACAACCGAGATCTATAAATACCTGGAATTTTTATCTTCTACCCCTTCAACTTCAGCTTCGCCATTAACAATTTCATAGCGCTGTATCCATTTCTAAACAAGGTTATTAACAGAACCAATAATGCCAGACTCATCAAATAGAATTACGTCTGATATCCAAGAGAAGCAGATTATTTGAGTAAACTACGCAACCTAGAGAAACATCTAATGCAAGTTTCTCTATATAATAACAGAATGCTCAGGATACCTTTGTGTACAATGGTTGATACAAAGCTTGGTATTGGGCTTCAAGAGCAGCTCTTTCCTCAAAAAACTTTGCCTCCAGTTCATCATGTTGACCCTGTACATCCAGAAAACAAATTCAGAAGCCAACATCGTGAAAAAAAACATACTCACTCATCGAGAACAAACTCAAATCTGCTATTGGGGATAAATAAAATGAAATATAAAATTTTACATAAATCCAATAATGACTTGCATTGATCCAGTATGGATTTCAAAGTGCAAAAAATTTAAGTTCAAGAAATTCTAGAAATCAATTCAATGTATCAAAGTGGATTGACATCTAACCTGCAAATCAAGGTGATAAATTAATGTGATACATTTATTCATGTAATGATTTCACTAAATGAATGAGATCCCAGACGTATCGATTGGAGATTACGCAATATAACTAGGGGATCACGATTCGAGTCATGAAATCTACAATTACTACAAAAGACCGACTACAACAAAAGCACAATCGATCCAACCCTTCTCTGATTCTGCCATGACAAAAGCATTATGATACCAAATTATCCCATAATGATTTCACTAAGGGCTTGTTTGATTCCCTTATTTAAATTTGTTTCTGATTTACTTGTTTTTAAAACTAAAAAATCAAATCAGATAATACGTGTTTTTAAAAAACAGCTTTTCAAAACAATTTTCTGAAACAATTTTTAAAAATTAAAAAACCCAAACACAATCAAACAAAATTCCCCTTCTGTATGAATGGTCAGTTGATTGATAAAATTTATTCAACCAACGAAAAACATCATCATAAGCAAACATAAAGGTAAAAATTTAATCAACCAATGAAACCCAGAAACCCAATTCACCTCCAATAATCCACTCAGGAACCCTAATGTTCAACAAAACCCAATGCAAAAGAGAAGATTTAGGGTGATTGAGAAATTTTACCATCAGGCTTGGATTGTGAAGATCTAGCATCAATATCATCTTGACTAGTAAGGAACACTAGAACATCTCCAGCTGGTTCCTACAGAGAGATAACACTAAAGAGGAGTTAGGGTTTCGATTCCAAAATTTGTACAACAAATCAAATTTAAATCAAACATTAACAACTACTGATTCCAACCAAAAATGGGGGTTAGGGTTTCAATTAAAAAATGAAAGACACGGATGTAGATATCTTGTATGCAGGACTTGTATTGCTGGTCAAGGTTTTGATGATGAAAAAGACCAAGAGCTAAAATGACAAAAGTAAAAGTTGACCTAAAGCCAAAGGTGATGAAAGTGACAAAGTATAAAAGTCACAATCCAAGACAATCAAGCTCAAGAATTGAAGATTCAAGTTTAAGGGTAGTCCTTAAATATAAGGGTAGTCCTTAAATATAAGGATAGTCCTTAGGGTTTGGGTGTGTCTTAGGAAAAAGTGTAAGCCTTTCGAAGGTCAGCTCATCTCTCAAAGTCTCACATCTTCACTAGCTTTTTCAAAATGCATGCATACACATAGGTAAGGTACATAACACAAAAACTATTTTATGAAAATGAGAAATCAATTTATGCTCTCTTCCATAAGGCCAAGAATCGATTTCCAACTCCTCTCAAAAGATAGAAATCGATTTCGAACTATTTTCCTAAAGATAAGAATCGATTCCTATAATGTTTCAAAAGTAAAGAATCGATTCCTAGTATTTCTTTAAAGCACATAAATGATTCCTTGCTTCCTTATGTAAATGAAAATCGATTTCAAACCTTTTCCTTTAAACTACATAATCGATTCCTTGCTTCCTTATTTAAATGAAAATCGATTTCAAACCTTTTCCTTTAAACTACATAATCAATTCCTTGCTTCCTTATTTAAATGAAAATCGATTTCAAACCTTTTCCTTTAAACTACATAATCGATTCCTAGACCTCCTGGATCATAAGAATCGATTGTTACTCTTTCTCAAGTAAAGCAAAATCGATTCTCACTTAAAAGAAGTCACACATAAGAATCGATTCCCAGATCCAATACATTTTAGCATATAATCGATTCCTACATTATTTTCAATGTAAACTTGATTTTCTCATAGCCTATAAATAGAGGCCACATAGCCTCCATTTCTAACCAACCCATTTCACGAAATCAGAGCAAATTTTGACAAAAACTCTTTGCACTTTTATTTCTGCTCTTCACGCACCGCTTGTCCGTCAGAGCTGATCTTTCGCTAAGAGTTAGTTGGGGTTGCATTCTTCAAGTTGTATTATCTGCCTACATTAAGAGGTATTTCGGTCTTTAAATTTGTTATTGTTTATTGGTTGTATTTTGTACTAGGGAGTGGGGTATCTCTCTAGGGTAGCTGTTTGCACTAGGAAGTGGGGTATCTTTCTGGGGAAGCTGGTTGTAAC
Source organism: Astragalus membranaceus (assembly GCA_039519185.1). NCBI lineage: Eukaryota > Viridiplantae > Streptophyta > Magnoliopsida > Fabales > Fabaceae > Astragalus > Astragalus membranaceus. The sequence continues at coordinate 75,970,997 of CM076849.1, read as the reverse complement.
AGGGGTGGGGTATCTCTTGTTATTGTTGTAATAGATTTGAGGGCTCTTTATAGGTGCGGTATCCTAGTAGAAGAGTGCCTGCGTCTGTAAAGGTTTTCCAAGGCACCTGTAAGCCTTGTTGTTTTGGTTAGTGGAAAATCTCACAAGGGTGTGAGAACTGGACGTAGGTCACTAGGAGGTGACCGAACCAGGATAAATCTCTGTGTTCTTTATTGCTTTATTTTCTAATTCATTCGCTTCCATTTAACCTGCGCGAAAATTGATCTAAGTCATTGAAAAGGGGAAAAACGTTTTTGAAAGTTATCAAAAGTTTTTAAATCTCAATTCACCCCCCTCTTGAGACTGAAGCCACTTGGCAACAACAAAGCCTTGAAACCTTGAAGAAGCACCACGCCTTGAAGAAATGAAAGACACGAAGCCTTGAAGAAGCACGATTCGAGCTTCAGAGACGAGTTTGAAGGTGTGAGACGATTTCAATGGTGAGAGGTGATTTTGAGGGTGAGAGGATGAGAGGATGAGAGGTGATTTCGAGGGTTAAAGATTTAGGATTCAATATGATTCTGCAAAACTGTGACACGGTAAGAGACGATTTCGACAGCATTTTGAATATTTTGAAGATGCTAGGGTTCGAAGGTGAAAGGCACTTTCGATGCTAAGAGAGGAGAGGGGGAGAGGCGCTGAGAGAGGAGAAGAGGAGAGGCGCTGAGAGAGGGAGAAGATGAAGGAGAACACTGGTTTGAGGAACCATGGAGTGGTGGAGGAGAGGCGCTGGTTTGAGGAGAAAGTGAGAGAGCCTTCGAGGGTTTTGTGAGGAAGAGTGAAATGAGCCTTCGAGGGTTTTAGTTTTGTTTTAATTCGTGTCTTATGGTTTCCGACGGATATTTAGTGGGTTCCGACGGAAGTGTCCGTCGGAAATTTGTGACGAAATATATTTTGCTCGGAAATGTTGAGTGGGAATTGTAGTGCATTTATCCTGATTGGTTGTGACGAACATTCCGTCGCAATTTGCCACGGAGTATATTTTCGTCGGAAAGTTTGGCAGGAAATGAGCCTTATTCTTGTAGTGTGCCCATATGAGATTGTTCCATTGTTCTTATCTTCTGAGCACCTCTTTGAGATTCACAGATATCTTCTAAAGCACAACCTATCTTCTCATAATGTGCTTATATGAAGCACATGTTCTTCTTGAGACTCATGATTTCATACCTGTCTAAAATATCACAAAAGAAGACTCATTAGAACACTAATGAATCAGAAAGTTTAAAGAGCTTATCAAAATTGTTTGTTCTCATCAAAACATGTCTTAGGGATTTTGCCTCAACAACTACTCGTTCCTGTTGCAACTCAAGGTGCGGTTGGTAGTTCAAATTATGGGGTAGTTTTGGCTAGCTACCTCAAAAATACTATGGCATCGAAGATTTGGCCACCTCAACTCGAAAGACTTAAAGTTGTTATATCAAAAGAATATGGTAAGAGATTTACCAAGCCTAAAAGAAGATAGTAGAGCATGTGAAGGATGTCTTCTTGGAAAACAACACAAACTACCATTTTCAACGAGCAATGCATGGAGAGCTAAAGATGTGCTAGAACTCATCCACACTGACGTTTGTGGACCGATGAGGACACCATCACTCACCAACAACAGGTATTTCATCCTCTTCATCAATGACTTTTCTAGAATGACTTGGGTCTATTTCATCAAGGAAAAATCAGAAGTCTTTGGAATATTCAAGAAGTTCAAGGCCCTTGTAGAAAAGCAAAGTGGCAAACACATTAAGAGGCTTAGGAGTGATCGCGGCAAAGAGTACAACTCCCATGAGTTTGATAAATTCTGTGAGGATGAAGGCATTGAAAAACAACTCACAGTCGCATATTCTCCTCAACAAAATGGAGTATCTGAAAGAAGAAACCGCACGGTCATGGAGATGGCTAGATCGATGCTAAAGGATAAAGGACTACCAAACACTTTTTGGGCTGAAGCGGTTTATACTGCAGTCTACATTATCAATAGATGTCCAACTCAAGCAGTCCAAGACAAGACTCCCGTTGAAGCTTGGAGTGGGCAAAAACCTTCTGCCAAACATTTAAGGGTCTTTGGATCAATCTGCTACATTCATGTCCCAGACCAAAAGAGGCATAAGTTAGAAGACAAAACGATTTGAGGCATCTTCTTGGGATACAGTACACAATCAAAAGGCTATCGAGTCTACAACTTACAAACAAAGAAGCTCATCATTAGTCGAGATGTCAAAGTTGATGAAACTGCTGCTTGGAATTGGGATAAAGAAAAAATTGAGAGAAGCAACATTTCCCTTCCAGTACAGCAACCTCAAGAAGAAGTTGAAGAAGTAACAGAAGATCCAGGTATGCCTTCTTCGTCTTCTCTTCAACAAGATTCCTCACCAGAATCTACTCCGAGGCGAGTAAGATCTCTGGCGGATATATATGAAACTTGCAATTTGGCCATACTTGAGCCTGAAAACTATGAAATAGCATCAAAGCAAGAAGTATGGGTCAAAGCAATGGAGGAGGAGATTAAATCAATTGAGAAAAACAAAACATGGGAGCTAGTAGACTATCCAAAAGATAAAGATATCATAGGAGTCAAATGGGTTTATAAGACAAAGCTTAACCCTGATGGCTCAATACAAAAACACAAGGCTAGGCTTGTAGCAAAGGGCTACTCTCAGCAACCTGGAGTTGACTACGATGAGACATTTGCTCCAGTTGCTCGTCTAGACGCTATAAGAGCTTTAATAGCTCTTGCAGCACAAAAAGAGTAGAGCATCTATCAACCAGATGTCAAGTCTGCATTTCTAAATGGAGTGCTAGAAGAAGAGATTTATATTGAGCAACCACAGGGCTTCGTCAGCAAAGGAAATGAAGATAAAGTACTGAGACAAAGAAAAGCTTTATATGGTCTCAAGCAAGCTCCTCGAGCAAGGTACAGCCGAATTGATCAATACTTCATCAATCAAGGATTCAGGAGGAGCAAGAGTGAGCCAACACTATATGTCAAGACCCAAGGTCAGCAGGATACTCTCATTGTCTCCTTGTATGTAGATGATCTAATCTACACAGGAAACAACACGAAGATGATCGCTCATTTCAAAGAAGACATGATGAAGACATTCGAGATGACAGATCTTGGCTTGATGCACTACTTCCTCGGCATAGAAGTAAAACAACAAAAAGAAGGAATATTCATCTGTCAAAAGAAATATACCGAAGCACTATTAAAGAAATTCAACATGAATGAATGCAAGCCAGTAGCTACTCCGCTCGTGACAAATGAGAAGTTACAAAAAGAAGACGGAGCACCAGAAGCTGATGCACCGCGCTATAGAAGTTTGATAGGGAGCTTACTATATCTCACTGCTACACGCCCATACATCATGTATGCCACAAGTCTTCTATCAAGATTCATGCAAAAGCCGAGCCAAATTCACTATGGAGCAGGAAAAAGAATTTTAAGATACCTTCAAGGAACAAAGGAGTTTGGTATATGGTACAGAACCACGACCAACTCAAGATTGCTTGGCTACACCGACAGTGATTGGGCAGGTTCTATTGATGACATGAAAAGTACATCATGCTATGCCTTCTCACTAGGATCAGGATTTTTCTCATGGGGATCTAAGAAGCAAGCAACAGTTGCGCAATCAACAGCAGATGTTGAGTACGTGGCAGCAGCTGAAGCAACAAGTCAAGCTATATGGCTTCGGAGAATACTTGAAGACATGGGTGAACAACAAGATCTCCCTACTACAATCTACTGCGACAACAAGTCATCTATAGCAATGGCAAAGAATCCGGTTCATCATCATCGAACAAAGCACATTTCTATAAAATATCACTTTATTAGAGAAGCAGAGACAACTAAGCAGATTCATCTCGAGTACTGCACAACAGAAGATCAAGTTGCAGATATATTTACGAAGGCATTACCAAGAGTCAAGTTTGAGGAACTAAGAACAAAGCTTGGAGTTTCCGAAGTTTGCATCAAGGAGGAGTGTTAAAGAAGTGATGCAAATTTCTAGATTTCTCTAATGAAGTCTAGATCAAAGATATTCTAGAAATTACCATTACATGTACTAAGTAAAAGAATCTAGAATATTCTATGTAAATATCAAAAGAGAAAACCTAGAAGCTACAAGTACAAGATAAATCTAAAATATATTAGAGATGCTAATCATGTAGAATTATCTAGAATCATCCTCAAGCACCTATAAATAGGCAAGCTTGGGAGCATTTGTAATCAAGTCATTTGTGACCAATTTGAGAGCAATACAACTATTCATTTGCTCCAAACATCACACTACTAATTAACTACTATCATCTTCCAACTATCAACTAAAGCCTTCTCTACTATCCAACTATTTACTAAACTAGCATTACTACCTCAAATATTAACATGTATTGTGTGTAATTACCTTAGCTTCATAGCTTGCGTCCAGAAGAATGTTTGCAGTTTTAACGTCCTAGTGTATAACATGTGGGACACCTAATATATATATATAAAAAAGAAAAGAAAAGAAAATATGTGAAACATAGTAAAATACTGGTTATTTATAACTTTTAAATTCTGCGCTTGTTTTCCTCCGCAAAATTTCCAGTTGCACTTTTCAATTCTGCGTATGTGAAAAGTGTAATGGTGCGTCCAATTGGTCGGCCACTATTTGCATTTCTACCTGAATCAGCAAATGGCAAATGAGGTTTAGACTTTACACCCACTTTTTTAATTTTTTAAACATGGGCAAATATTTGAACACCTCGCATGCATACATATAGAATATCGTGACGGTCACAGCATATTAGAAATATTTCAAAGTGAAAATCAGCTTGTTGCTATAACAACTAATAATTCATTTGATAATTAAAAAGGAGAAACTGTTTTCCACTTCGTGATTTTGAAGCAAAAGAATTTTAAGGAAGGAAGAAAAACAAACATATAAGACATCTGCAAATCAAAGGAACCATATTTGTAAAGATAATATATAAAACTAGCTCTAAATTTATATAGTCTTCACCTTCTGATTGAAGAGAATATTCCCTTCCAAAAGAGTAACTTTGGCGCCTTCCCTTTTTTTGGTACATATGTAAATAGAGAACAAAATTATCACTATTCCGATGCCAACCACAACTCCAATTACTGTCTTAGAGTACATATCAACGACACGTCCGATGAACTTGGTGTCGGTGGTGATGAAATTGGTCCATGAAGGATACCCGTGTGTTGGCCCTTTTTGTCTGTCATCACCACCGACACCACGTTCATCGGACGAGTCGTTGATGGACTCTAATGCAGCAATTGGAGTTGTGGTTGGTTTCCTACGGAGAACTTTTATAAACTTTTAGTCTCCTTCTCTGGTTGTGCACTTTTATAGCCAAAACTAACTACCTCACTTATGGAAAATTTCAATGTATGGAAAGATTCTCTTGGGAATCATGAATATCAATGGTTGTCCACGTTTTCAGCCGTAAATACCTCATGCAATTTGGTCAAGTCAACCCGATAGTTTCCTTAATTTTCTAGTGGCCTGGGTCGGATTGAAATTGCACTATGTTTTTTCATATTCACTTTATAAGTTCATTGAAATTGCACTATATATATTTTTTATCTTAACTTTAATAATTTATAAATTTTCTTTTACTTTATTTGCTCTAAGTTGCACTATTTTTTTTCGGAAACCCGATATCCAATACTATTGACAGTCGCTGAACTATCCTAGAAGCCGGTCTTGGTTGAGTATGCTAGGCCGAGATGGTGCCGAGGTGTGATGTTGCAAATGTTCCAAGTGGTGCTTTGGATGGTGCATGCTCCGTCACGTTGACCTGGCGAGCAAGACGGTACTTGCACACACTCTGATGCTTAAGTCAACTCAGAGAAAATGTGTCGCAGCAGTAATATATGTATACATGGTGCATTGATTAAAGTGCGTATTTATAGGGAATAGTTTCAATGACGTACCTTGGTCCCCTTTTAGGCACAAGGGCTGATCGCTTGTATTATAACCGTTCAATGACACGTCAATGGATCTCCATCGCTGTTCTAATTAAGGGAAAGGATAAATCCCTAAGAATTGCAAATGTGTGCCGCAGAGGCTGGTCCAATTGCGGATTGGGCCCAGTCCAGTCGAGAATAGTTTCCCCACAAATTGAGTTTATCTACGGCGGCATGGCCTTAGCTTGAGAGTTGATTGTTTTTCCTCGATTTGCGATGTCGACCTTTCCGACTCCCCCCCTCCATTCTTCATAGGGTCATTGATCATGGTCGTCAGACTGATTTAAGAGGTATCACGTCAACCGGACCTTCTCAGGCGTGTCAGGGTGGATTTATGAGGTCGGCCACGTGTTGTTCTTGGCCAATTAGGTCGAACTATAACATGTCGCTACTTTTTGACAATTGGTTATGATTTCTTTGTGGGGTACGATATATTTGATCTGCTTGGTCGGCTGAAAAGGCAAGACAGTTATGTAAATCTCCACGCAACCTCGTTACTTGTGGGAGCATCATTATAACACTTTAGGGTTGTGAAGGTTCGGTCTAACTTGTCGCGTTCTCTGGCTTGCTATTGATAAGAGATGTCACCTTCTTATTCATCCCTTCGCAAAATATGTACTTTGAGAATTCCTGTCTGCTGACTTCCACTTTTTTGGTGAGCACAAGTTTTCAGATGAATATTCAAGTGTTTTTCTAGAATCCAATCACTCCAACTTGCAAGGTATTTTCGACTTTTCTTTTTATTTTTCTCTTTTCTTTCCTACCACGAACCCAGAAACAGTCGCCTCAAAAATCTCTTCTGTTGAGACCGTCAGTCCCTCCATGACGAAGTCCAAAGCACTGTTGTCTGACAATTTCTTAGAAGAAGGGGGTTCGTCTGGTTTCAACCTTGGGTTGTTGCCCAATGGCCCCTAACTCAGCCAATCGCCTATTAGGCTAGCCATTGGGATGATTTTGTGAGGTTTGGAAAATATCTCCTAACGTGGAACAACCTTCATGTAGGTTTCAAATGGCTAGAACTAAGATGACTGCTCGAATACGTAGGGGTGTTCACGGGTATGGGTCAACCCGCGAACTTGCTTATCCAAACCAACCCAACCCGCATTTTAACTCATCCCAATCAAGCTCGGATTCAACCCGAACCAACCCATTCAAATCCAAAGGTGTTTGGATCGGGTAGCGGATTTGACATTTTAAACCTGCGAACCCATGAACCCAACCCGTTGACGTGGCATGTATATATTACTTATTTTTTTGAAAAAAAAATATACATAACAAAATTAATTCAATTTTTTTCACAATTATATTTTTTGTTATCGTAAAAACCAAAGCTAAATCTAATTTGAGAAATATTTTGAATGCAAATAGTGACTCATAATCCGTCCATTTTTTGTTTAAGCTGATATGTATTTGGTGATGGACTTTATTCAAATTATAGATGAATTTTTTAGCATGAATGATGTGTTTTGGAATATTTTTTTAAATACTCAAGTACCACAAATGTGTTGAATGAATTATTTTTTTAATTAGAATTTAAAACTTATTTTTTTACGTGACCCGCGAACCCAACCCAACCCATTGTTGATCGACTTGGTTCGGTTCGGTTTTAGTGTTAAATGTACGGGTTGGACATTTAACCCAACCCAAAGACAATTGATCGGGTCGGGTATCAGATTTGGTCAAATTCAACCGAACCCAACCCGCGAACACCCCTACGAATACGTCAGCGTTCTTCTTCCGTTGACGATTCTTCATAGTCAGGTCGAGGCGTGGAATCTTCTAGCGATAGTGGCTGCACCGAGCTCGTCATAACTCAGACGATCTTTATGTTGAAGCAAAATCCCTAAAATGAGTTTTCATGGAAACAAACATTTTTTATAAGTGTTTGAGTTTTCTAATTCATTATTGTTTTAATGAATTTTCTTGAGTGACCTAAGTACATGAACTACTGAATCATATCTCAAGAAGATATTGTGGTAAAAGCAAAGAATGAAGGCTTAGAGATCGTAAGAAGATAGAAAGATCAAGACAGCTATAGTGGCTTCTCAAGTTAAGAAGTCATTCTTCAAAGAGATCTCACAATATAAGAAGGCAATAGAAGGAGCTTCTCAAGATGAGAAGACACAAGCCATATAGCTTCTCAAGATGGGAAGGGCCAAGTCAAGTAGCTTCTTAGGATTAGAAGACACATACCATGACGGATCACAAAGAATAGAAGACATTACAAGAAGCTTATGTATCAATAAAATATTCAACATCCGAAGCTTCTGTGACATTAGAAGACTCTTCAGAAGAAGAAGACACATGCCATGATGTATCACAAGAATATAAGACAATGTAAGAAGCATCTCTAACAACAGAAAATTTAACATTAGAAACTTTTGTGACATCAAAAGGTTCATTATCATAAGCTTCTCCAAGATTAGAAGATACATCAGTAGCTTCTAAATTATTAGAAGATACATCAGTAGCTTCTTAATTATATGGCACAAATTGAAAGCAGCATTCAACGTGTTAAGATCAAGTTCAGAAGATACAATGAACAAAAGCTAGGTGCCTCTGCTGCAAGTACATAAATTCCGCAAAAGTGCAGAAAAGTACAACAGTTTTCTGCATAAAGCACCAATGGCTATATTGACTTATGAGGACATCTCCAACGAATCTATTGAGTTCCAAACTCTATAAATACCTCATAGAAGGCCTCACTTAATTTTTGTGAGAGTGCACTATAATTTTTCCTATCTTTTGAAGTATCTTCTCAAGTAGCTTCTGAAGTAGCTTCTCAAAAGATTCTTAAGATCCTACCTTTTCGCACTCATACTTAGTGCTTATCAAAGTTTTATTTTTGGGAACATATCTGAGTGTGATCATAGCTATTGTATTAGGTTCTATTAAAATTTCACTTTCTACACAAGCTATTGTATTCCTCACCAAAAGCCTAACCTTTAGCGAATCCTTGTACCTTCTTAACATGGCATAGGTTGGATTGATTGTTAGAGAAGATTCATAAGTAGTTTCCTAGGGTGTTTCAGTTGATAGATATATGGAAGTAACTTGGTGGGGCAATAGATAGAGTTGTGCAAGAAAACTATCAAGTATTTTAGCCTAGGTTGGCTTGTAAATCGTAAACTATTTGGAATAGTGAAAATACTCACTGGTGTTAGGAGTGGAGTAGCCCTTGTTGATTTAGGTAAACCACTATCTCTTTGCAAAAACACAGTGTTTTATATCTTCTCAATCGAGAATTTCTTTTACAAAACTTCATCACTTGTGTAAGAACCGAGAAACACAACTTATCAAAGTATCTCCTTACACATTCTAGCTTTTAAGAAGATACAGGAAGTCAGAAACTTCTCAAGTACATACCCCCTTAAGAACAACGACATATATATATATATATATATATATATATCTTCTTAAGTTATTTCGTTTGTCATAAATTGATTTTAAAAAGCGTCACAATTCTAACACCTCTTTATTGTGACTCCAATTAACTTCAAATGGTATCGGAGCATTATGTGTTGGGGTTGAACACACTTAATAGTGTGAAGAGATGGAGATTCTGGAAAAACTGATGACCAAACATGGTGATAAAGAACGTGTTTCAAAAAGCTGATTTTCAAATAAATATGTTATATGCCGAAAACAATGTTGATTAGGAAGAAGTTGAGAAGTTTGACGAGATAAGCCAAGAAGAGAAAATTGAAAGTAACTACATGAAGCATCAGGGAAGTCTTACAGCAAGAACCAAAAAACTCAATATTTTGGAGAGCGAGCACTTCAACTAGCTTGTCCCCTATAATGCTTGTCAAATCCTTGAATCAAAAATGTTGTGTTCCATGACAACATGGGAGTTAATGAGGTGACAACATGACATCTTTCATGAAAATCTTCCTTGAACTTTCTTTTAAACTTTTGGTATTATCCTTTGGCGGATCTGATCCCCTAGTGCAGACAAGACATTTAGCTTCAGTTATTTGCCGATGCTAAATATTGCGTTGCTAAAAGTGAGACATTTAGCATCGGGTGTTTAAATAGCCGATGCTAAGTGTCAATTTCATCACTATTTTATGTCCATTTGACACAACCGATGCTAAATGTCCTGGAAATGACTTTTAGCATCGGTTATTTGAAACAACTGATGCTAAATGTCTCTAAAAATGACATTTAGCATCGGTTGTTTAAACACCCGATGCTAAATGTCTTTTTTTTAAAGAAAAAATTCATTTGCACTATTAATAGATATCAATTAAACAATTTATAAAATCCTGAATTCCCGATATACAAAATTATTTTCAGAGAGAAATTCATAATAAATTAATAAAAATACTTCAAATTCTATTGAAATTTAATGTCATACAATACAAGTCATTAATCTTATAAGTTCTACAAATTTCTTACACAAAATTCTACAAAGGTTAATAAATGGATCTACCATCCATTAAAAAGGCTAACAATAATGAAGTAATTGTCAAAAAAAAAAACAATGAAGTAGCAAGAGTATTGAGTGCTTTAGATTGGATCATTTTCCCTCATCATTCTCTCAACTGCTATTAGAGTATTGAGTGCTTCAGATTGCATCAAAACCTTCTTTGATTCAGAAGAAACTGACTTTGATTTTGCTGGAAGTAAAACACCTAGTAAGCAATTTGCAACAGCCACCATTTGCTTGCATTTTCCATCAACTGAGAAATGGCCTTACAAGAATATTTAACTCCATCTTCAACACAAACCATTTTGTCTACACAAATTTTTGAAGCTAAAAGTAATTCCTGTATGCAGTCCAAGTTCTCTCTATTATTCAAAAAGTTCCTCAAAAGATCCAAAGCAACCATATGCTCACCTTCTCCACAGTAACAAAGAGCTAGAGTATAATATCTCTCTTTTCTCTCCATGGTTTCAGGAAGCAATTTCTCAACCTGTTGAGCAAGAGTCATGAATTCACCAGAGATACTTAGAGCAAAAGAAAGGTGATCAATTATTGAAGGGTCCCAAAACTCACATGCATCATGAATGAAAGAAGTAGAAAAGAAAGTTGGAATCTAATCATAAAATAGAAGCTTATATTTACCAAGTAAAGATCAAGGTAGTCAAGTTGTAGTTCTTGAAGGGTATTGTTGATTGCAGGTCTAACCCTTTCAAGAGTCAAGTCAGTGCACCTAGAAAGCCATAAAATTTCACAAAAAATATCATGAGAGTTTTACTCAAATATTGATGAATAAGAACAGAATTTAATTAATCTAATATTATGACTTAAAAGGTCAGCATTAGCATACGATATATCTATTATTAATTATTAAGTTAGATTACCATATTATTAAGTCCTTTCCACTACTGCTTGGATGGCAAATTGAAGTGCATGTCCAACCTTTAGGACAAGTAAGAAGGAGATTGAGCGAGAAGGTGGTTTGAATCAAGAAAAATACATATAGAAAACAAAGGTCATTCTTTAGATTCATTAACAGAACAGAAAGTATGTGTACTTCTTCTTGAACTCCATACTGAGGAGCAGTGTCAATGTGTCTGTAACCAGCTTGCAGCCAAATGTCATTCATTAGTTTCATTGTCTACAAGAAGCCAAGCTTCAGTAAAGTAACAGTGAAAATTTACCTTCATTAGTTTGCCACTTGCCACCATTTTCTTTAGTTTTGTTGACAGTAACTTTCCGAGGTTTGGTGGGGACTGGTATTGATCCTATTGGTGGCTTAACAAAATATATAACACATTGTGACTTGACAAATAAGAGTTATGTCAACTATACTCACCACCCATTGGTGGCTCTCAGCAATATAAGTCTCTCCACTATTTGGATATACAATCACTGCTTTACTTGTTACCTGTAGTAAAAGTCTTTCACAAGTTATTCAAAATAGGAAAGTTAAATAACTTAGTAGCAAAGTTAAGTAACCCAGGATAAGCTAATAGAAAAGTTAATTTTGATGATAACATAAAAGTAACAATGTTACAAAAATAAGACAAAAGATAAAAGAAGAAAATCAACCACTATTCTTTAGCTTAGTAGCATTATCAAAGCCTGAGTGATCTTTAACTTTCTTCTTCTTCTTCTTCTTCTTCTTCTTCTTCTTCTTCTTCTTCTTCTTCTTCTTCTTCTTCTTCTTCTTCTTCTTCTTCTTCTTCTTCTTCTTCTTCTTCTTCTTCTTCTTCTTCTTCTTCTTCTTCTTCTTCTTCTTCTTCTTCTTCTTCTTCTTCTTCTTCTTCTTCTTCTTCTTCTTCTTCTTCTTCTTCTTCTTCTTCTTCTTCTTCTTCTTCTTCTTCTTCTTCTTCTTCTTCTTCTTCTTCTTCTTCTTCTTCTTCTTCTTCTTCTTCTTCTTCTTCTTCTTCTTCTTCTTCTTCTTCTTATGATGTTGATGCTAAGAAGATTGTTGTTTGCTATATTTCTGATCTTTTGGGTTTGTTTTCCTCTTCTTATGAGGCCGAGAAGATTGTGGTGCAGATTTTGGTCTTTTAGTAGGCAAAGATGGAGGATCATCAAGAAATTTAACAAAACAATCACTCTCCTCAACCTTATCTTCTTCTTCAGCTGCAGTAGTAGTATTAGTGTCTCTAGTTTCTTTATACGTGATTTCTAAGCTATTTTTAGCCATTACAATGACATTGAAGCAAGAGTTTCCTTCATATTGAAATACCACAAACTGCAACTTACTCAAACACATGTATTCTGCAAATTCTTTCCAACCAACATTGCAAAGCCAAATATCACCATCGTCTTTCTTCCATTCAAATTTCCAATCAGTTTTGTTTGGTAGCCTTAGAGTAACTGGATTTGACATTCCCTCCCAATACCTCTTCATAAAACTTGATGGCACTTTCTGTCACACAAACACATACATTATTGACTTGAAATAATATCATCAATAAATATAAAAAGAAAACTGTATGCATTCAATGAATTAATAGAGAGAAAATCGTTACCAGCTCTCCATCACGAAGGGTTATTTCAAGAATAATCTTGAAGAAGTGGACCCTGTAACTCTGACTCTTCATTCAGAATGCAAATAATAAAAAAAAAAAACAAAATCGTAAATGTAAATAGCGAGCGAGAGATATTTAGAATGCAAATAGACGAGAATGACGATGTCGTCTTTGAAGCTTACCGTGTCCTCTAACAGCGAGCAGCGGCAACGACGAGCAAATAACGGTGACGACGATTTGATTTGTGAGGCTAGGGTTTCTCTTCAGGGTTCTTTGCGTTTTTTATTTGTGAGGCTAGGGTTTCGTATTTGGGAGTGCGAGAGGAAGAGGGTTTCGTAACATTGTGGGAAGAGTTGAGAGTTAAACAAACGACGATGGAGAGATTTGAGAAAGAGATCTGAGAATGAGAGTTGAGATCTGAGAACGAGAGTTGAGAGTTAAACCAACGACGATGGAGAGAGTTGACAAAGATATCTGATGTGAGATCTGAGATCTGAGAACGATGGAGAGAGTTCAGAGACGAGAGCGAGAGACGAGAGCTGAGAGTTGAGAGTTGAGAGTGAGAGAGTAGCCAGGTACAGAGACGAGAGCGGGAGACGGGAGTGAGAACGTGAGCGAGAGAACGATGGAAAAAGTTGGAAAAAAGTAAAATTGTACATTTAGCATCGGGTGTTTTAATACCCGATGCAATATGTGTTTACATTGAGACATATAACATCGGTTACTAAGATAACCGATGTTAAATGACCAAGGCAAACACTTTTAACATCGGTTGTTAAAACAACGGATGCTAAATGTCCAACAGAAAACTTAAGTTGTTGGTTTAATTGCAAAATTGCCACCGGTTCAACATTTAACATCGGCTGTTCAAACAACCGATGTTATTAAACCATAACAGGTCCTTTGTGAAGTCTGAACCCAACATATTAATATCACGCCACCAGAGAGAAGATTTCCTGAGACTCTAGTGAGGGATCTCTCTATCACGCCAATTACATGTTTAATGTGGTTGATCACTAGTTGGAAAAGGCTAACAACATTTTTATTGAAGTTAAAATCGTGCTCCTAATTGTCTGATAATAAATACCATCCTTCTTTTTAATTATGGCAATAAATGCTCCTAAGAGAATGGTTTTCTTATGGACTTTTGTTGGTTTTGTTATTATTTAATTGGATATAATGTAATAAATACCATCCTTTCACATATATGTTGAAGTGTTTCACTATTGATAATTACTTCATAATCACAAGCCTATCTGCATTAGGTAAGTATTAATAAATAAAAAGAAAACTAAGTCGGAATTGTTATTGTTACTCGAGAACTAAGAGAAAATGATAATAAATAAATATATTATACAATTTGACTACCAGAACCTTGATGCTTAAATATAACTTCAATTATATATGTCTAATATACCATGTTAGTTATGGTTACTTTATGTGGGTTCCAAATATTGAAAAAAAAAATATTGAAATGTCAATTCTATTTCACATGATTAAACCAGATTTGTGTCAATTCTATTCTCGGTGATTGTCCAAATTCGAGCCAGGCTTTACTTACCTCCTAGCCGAACTCCGGATTATTCAATGTCCCTTTCTCCTGGACCAGAGCGGGTCAAAAACCAATAGACCAAAAACATGCATTAGTTTAAATCCCATTAGCCTATAATCATCACAAAAAAATATCGTTATTTTTGTTAACTTTGTGATTTTGGTCGACCTTCTAGTTTACTTTTCATAAATTTGGTCCCCGTTTTTCTTAGTTTTACAATTTTTACCCTCAAAATCATGGATTATTTGTACTTTTGGTTCTCACAAATCTTGAATTTTGAAAAAATGGGGGATTAAAATTGCACAATCTATGATTTTTAGCGACTAAAAGTGTAATGAAAAACTCACAAGGACCAAAATTATCAAATATGAAGAAAAAATAAGTTTAATCGGTATACATCATCGCTGTAAAAACTTTCAAATTAGGGTAAATAAAGTCAAACCTTTTTTAGGACGTGTTAGTTTGTGATTGAGTTGCATTGTAAAGAAAATTCTACATCGATGATGTATATAAATTAAATCTCACACACATACACAAATATATATATATATATATATATATATATAAATTTAATTTTTTTTATTAAATTAAATTGTTTGACCACCCTAGATCAGGATTGTAACACCCCGGTATTTCTAAAACAAGAAAAAACTGAAACATACAATTTGGTTTACTCAGAGTATAAAAATCCCTGCTTAAGTATACATCGTTTCAAGAAAACAGCGTAAACTAAAACATAACATAGCTCAAATTCGAGTCATGATATCAAATACAGAGACAGCGACAGAAAAACATAAACAGTTAGGAGTGAGTCAATCTTCTATCTTCTCCTCGAGCGTGACAACTGACCATCCCGTTTGCTTCCCCGTTTCCTGTTCTCTGTAAAAACAACAACAATGATAGGGTGAGACAACTTGTCTTAGTGAGTTCTACCGTCCAGAGGTATTCATTTTAGATCTGCATTTGCGGGAATAGAAAAGCAATGAACAAGCAAAAATAGAGATACAAAATGAAGACGCAAAAGGCTATTTTTATTCATTTGAGAATTCAAAACTACATTTTGTCGATAGATGATATCTAAAAGAAAACATGCATGCCCCTATGAAACTGTCCTAAGGCCTTGGGCATAGCCAAAGGATTTGCATTACAAAGATCATTACTTTGAAATGAAAACAACAGGGAAATCGACGATCTTCCAGTTGCCAATTTCCTCTCCTGCAACATTGCGACGAACCAGGCCCCGACCCTCGCCTTCTTCAACTAACTCTTCCTCGATGACAGCTATCTGATTAGGGATCAGCATGCCAGCACTCCTGAAATTCCGCTTGAGGTCATCTATGGGGACCATCATCATACCTCTGGAGATTCCCGCAACTTTTCGTGGTCTTTATTTGGCTATACCCACGGAAAAATGGCGTTGCTATAGCCTATAGTGACAGTTTTTTTCACCGTTGGACAAAACCCGCAAATGAATACCTCTGGAGATTCCCGCAACTTTTCGTGACAGTTCATTGCTTTTCTATTCCCGCAAATGAATACCTCTGGAGATTCCCGCAACTTTTCGTGGTCTTTATTTGGCTATACCCACGGAAAAATGGCGTTGCTATAGCCTATAGTGACAGTTTTTTTCACCGTTGGACAAAATCCTAGAGCTATACCCACGGTTACTTTTCCGTTGGTATAGGTTTTAACAACTCTCTTAATTTTGCTATACCCACGGCTGAATCTCCATCGGTATAGGTTTTATTGACACCTCCTAATTTGCTATATCCACTGGTTCATTTCGTTGGTAAATTTAGAACTTATTAACAGCATTTGTAGGTTTTAGTGACACCTCTTGTCATTAAACCAGTTAAAAGCTAAATATAATATATATATATATATATATATATATATATATATATATATTTATATGAAACAATAAAATAAAATAAAACTCTAATCATATTAAAAATTTATCTCAAGTCTTACAAGCATGCCAATATATTATAAATTAACATCAAGTCTTACGATAATCTCAAAATTTACAAAAAAAAAAAATCAAATACATTTTTGTGTTATCTAATCTTCATTGGCGCCATTATCTTCATTAGTTTCTTGAGAAGGAGAAAAGAAACAACTAAACATTGTGGACGAATGTAGACTCATCTCTGCCATGATTAATCCTCTACCAAGATTGATCCTCTTTCTCAAACACCATAAGAGTTTCCTTGCATCACAAAACCTCTCATCTGCAACATATGACGATCTATAATCAACAAACCATACAATAAAGTGATAAAACCTCTCATCACAAAACCTCTCATCTGAATATTTAGAAAAATAAAGTGATAAAACAAGACTACAAAATCCATTCCTGCTAGAAAAATAAAATTTAGAAAAATAAAATTTAAGGAGTGGACAAAAGAATCATAAAGTAATGCAAAAAACGTTAGTGAGTAAAGACATTCAGCAGTAGTCCAAATCTAACCTAAGAGCCTGAATATTAAATCTTATGAAGAATTATCTACAGGCAGAAAGTGTAAGACATACCATTGACAGTATATCAAAACGGGCACTTTCAGAACCCCGCTCTCTCATAGCCATTGAAGATGATACAACCATGACAACATCACTAATGAACTTGCTGAAAAAGAAATAGAGGAAATTTTAAAGAAGTTATATATTCTGAAAACAGATAAAGATTGGACAACTATAACTAATTTTTGCAAACAATATCTGTCACTGCCTGAAAAAAAGTAATAATAAAGGCCACAAGCATTCTTATAAGGAACTTTTAAAACAAGTAAACAAACTCTTAGAATGGACAAGCTTTAAACTCAAGCATAACATCTAACTAGGGGATTTGCAAAGACCACAAACTGGCTACAAAAAGCCCATCAAAGTACTATCATTTCCATCTAAGTCTTAACACTAGAATTCACACTATGTTTGTGTCTAACTCATTATGTAGTATACTGAGCAGAAAACAAAATAACACATGGTCCCAGAATACTGATCTTGATACTTTCTTGTGATCCAACCTGGTCATATGATAGTTTGCATAGAGAAAATAACAGATGAATTGAAATCACATATGCGTAAAAATGTTCACCTTTCATGCCAAGCAAAACTAAATTATTGTTTATGATAGGAAGATGGTAGATGTACCAAGACATCAAGAAATAACCACAGGACAAAACAGAAAGAACAAATATTTAGAAACCTTGTCAGCGTGTCAGGGTCCACATCCCGCCATTCCACATCTTCCATAATTTCCGTAATATGCTTTATCCTCTTCTTAAGCTCTATTGATTCAAGAAGATGCAGATCAGCACTCAAAAATGTGCTTTCAACAATAGGATAAGTTACCTATAAAACATAAATGCAAAGGTTAACCTAGGAAGTCTAACAAAGAGATTCTATAACTAATCAGATTTGAATACACACACAAACAGAGATTGAGTATATCCTGAAATAACCCAAGGTATTAAGACGGTTTTACCCTTCCATTAGTGAAGACAGCATTAGCACTAGATTCAGACCCTAGTACTGAATTCAAAAACTTCTCCACCTGATAACAAGAAGCCTCATTAATACAAAATTTCACGTAACTGAACAAAAAAAATGTCACTGAAAGGCTGAGATTGAGCTTAGATTTGTGAAAACCTCCACTAAATTAATAAATGAAGGGGACTGAGAGAGGGTAGATCGATTAATCAAACAAATAAATTCAATATAGAACGATGATAATCCGGAACATATTAGAAAAGGGTAGATCGATGATCTTGAGTCAGACACTCATAACCGAATTGCAAAAAAGTAACATGAAAAAGAGATAAATTTAACAACAAAGCTGATACATTCTAGGGGAGAAATTAGGGGAAACTGGAAATAGAGAAGAGAATGTCACTAACCAGCGGGTAGTAGAGGCACGGTGGTCGTAGGGAGAGAGAAGTACGACGGCGAAGAACGGCGCAGCAGCGCAGGACGGCGGCGACAGCAAACTCAGGACGACAATGACAACGAAAGAGAAGGAAATAAACTTCCAGATATAGTGTTCCTGCAATAAACTTCCAGAAGCATAATCCAAAGTGTTCCTTCAATAAACTTTCCGAATACATAATCAAAATGCAAAATTCTAGAATGCATAATCAGAATGTAAAATTTCAGAATAGCGCAATCTCAAATATAGTTCTTTTAATGGTGTTCAATAACTTACATAAAATTGAAACAAAGGCATGAGAAGTAAATAGTAATGGAAGAAAGAAAATCTTACAATCAATCCCGCAGCTTTTTCATTGACAACTGCTAGCTGCATGCAAGAATTAGGGACCCCTTTTTCATAGGTACTTGTAAACATCATTGTCTAACTACATGTACATGAGAAACCAAAAACAGTTCTTTGCCTAAATCAATTACCTCAGATGGGTCTTCCAAAACAAAGGTTTGTTAAGAGGAAAGTTGCTAGCTCAAACAAGCTTCCTGTAGATTCAAAGATGAAATTTGTCACAACTATGACAAAATCTGTGACAATTGTCAGAATCTTGAATTTTACATATGCTGATGTATTGAATTACAATGCTAACACAAGAAGAATGATATGAAAGAAGAATGCACTCAGCATTTTCACAAACTTCTCCTCTACTTTCTCTGAATATCATTACCTTTAACTTTGTTCAACGGAATTCATTCATTTAATTGAAATCCCTGAGCTCTGTTAAGGATCTTTTCGGTACCTCCGAGAAGTAATACTAGAAGCAAAGAGTGAATCATTTGAATGCAACTTCATACCCCATGACCCATTGCATCACACTCTGATAGGAATTTGTATCACCTATCAATCCCAATATTAGTTAGATGCCCATCATAGCTGCATATCGCATTAGGAAAAAACACAAAATGAAACTGAATTATCAAGTAAACTGGATATCCTTCGTTTCATTAGAAATAAAATGCAAGAAGCATTAGTCAGCTAAGTTTCATTTCATGATCTTAAAGTAAATGTGGTTGTTAATTCAACTTACTTCTTGAGAGAATGAAGCCACCCAATGGAAGAAGTGTGAGAACTGCAAATAACCCAAACGTGTTGGCCACAATCATGTTTTTCTACCCAACGCAGCAATAGCTCGAAACAATCCAGAAGCCATCTGACTAATGAAAAACAGTATAAGGAACTGCTTGAAAAACCTGCACAAAGTTCAAATGCAAACTAGTTAGTAGAAGTAGAATTCACAATCACATGCTGCAAACAGATAACAACAGATTCTTTTACCTCACAACACTTGGATCAAATCCAATAACGTAGTAGGTAAGAAATACCCAAATAGAAACTTCGGCTATTGTAACAGGAATCTTGAGAATCCATGAAGGAATAGCATATGCCCATGAGGGATAAAAGAGAAGGTCCCGTTGCTTGTAGAAAACGGGAAGCTTAGCAATCATCATAGAAATTTCAGACATTCCATTGAACATAACTGTCGCTAATGTGAAGAACAAAGCACCGGCATAAACACCCGCATCATCCTGATTATTGTGATGCATCTTAGTCCGAAAAAATAGTGTCATTGCCACTAATGCCATGACAAAAAGCTGAAAACCAAAATATCTAATATTACAAAAAACACAATCAGATACAGGACAACATGAAACTAAACCTTATTTTGGGATACAAGACAAGACAATGAAATTTATTTTAGTATTACCTTCAGTACATAATCTGTTGATATGCTTGACTCTTGGCCCTCAGTTGCAATTTCCTATTATATAAAAACACAATCAGATACAAAGATTTTTTAACATAATTAGATACAAAGATAGTATAGTATATTTAACTACTATCTAAAGATTGATAATAGCGCTTTTCTATACCTTCATGTAGACATCAACATCCGAACGCGAGAGAAAGGGTTTCTCCAGATGAAAGGGTTTCGCCAGATGGAGGGAGCAACAACGAACACTGTCACCGTTTGGAGCGAGTGAAAGGGTTTCGTGAGAAAGGGTTTCAGAGCATATTAGGGATTCAATGTGTGAAGAAAACTGCAAAAAATCTCAAAATCACAATCAAACAACTTAAATATCAAAATCACACACAAAATCAAAACTGCAAAAAATCTTAAAGTTTGAGAACCTTACCTCAAAATGGCTTCAAATGCAGAGACGCGAAAAGCAAAGAGAAATCGCAGGAGAAGACCAGAACCCTTTCCTTCCTCCTTCCAGAGTAACGAACGCGGCTGAGGGAGAATAACAAAGCTAGGTCACGAGATGGAGGGAGCAACACCGAACGCGAGAGAAAGGGTTTCGCCAGATGAAAGGGTTTCGCGAGATGGAGGGAGCAACACCGAACACTGTCACCGTTTGAGAGAGGGGAAGGGGAAAGGATTTTGCGAGAAATTGAAGCCAGAGAGGCGAAGTGAGGAGATGGAGACGTGAGGAGAGAGGCGAAGCGAGGAGATGGAGACTGGGTTTTGCGAAATCAGTGTTGCGAAATGGGTTTGCAAAATGGGTTTGCGAAATGAATATTTGTTTCGTTCGTGAAATCACTGAAGAGGGAAACGTGAAAGTGAGAAGAGGGAAACGTGAAAGTGAAAACTGATATTGTAATGTTAAAAAACAATTAGAATAAGCCTATACCCACGAAAACTAGTCCATCGCTGATACCTATACCCACGACGTTTGATACTCATAGGTACAGGAATCCTATACCCACCCCTGGTTTGTTTGCCAACTATGATGCAAACCTATACCCACGGTTTGTTGAAACGACTGTAGGTATATGATAGATATACCTACAATTTTATTTACCGTCACTATAGGTGTTTGTTGGTATATGTCAAATTTGTTGTAGTGATACTAATTGCGGCAATATATACTTAGCCCAATACCGACTGTGAAAACAACCACAATCTCGGCATCTAATATGCTTTTCATATCTTTTGCAAACAACCACAATCCCCACTACAAGAAAATCGACGATTTTCGACCACAAAATCCGTCGGAAACGCACTGGTTTTTGTCGCAAATTAACGTTTACGACGGACTTTCTGACGGACAAATTTTGGTCGCAAAATCGCTCGTCGCAAATCGTTTCCGACGGCTTTTGTCGTCGCAAATGTCTCCGTCGCAAAGTCGTCGGAAATCCGTCGCAAATATCTGTGGCAAAGTCGTCGCAAACTCTAACACATTTTCGTCGGAAATCCGTCTGAAATTTTTAAAAAAAAATAAAAAAAAAATTAAATTATACGTTTTATGCAGCTTAATTGTAAGGGAATGTTTTTTCCATAATAAAATCATTCTAGTACATTACAGAGCTCAAGCACCAAACAAATTTAATCAATTGGAAATGTAAGATTACCATAGATGTAAATCAACATGAGAATTCTGGAAATTCTGGAAATTCATAAGACTATATTCAACTCAATTATTCCGGAAATTCACAAGACTATATTCTGGAAATTCTAGAAATTATGTAAATCACATGAGAATTTATTTCTAATTTCTCATACAAACATACAAAAGACGATATTCAACTCAATTAAAATGTGGGTAATGAATTCAGATATGACAAGGTTCCAAGCAAATATATAACATGATACACATATCCATCCAAATGCATCATCAAATGAATTACATTCTAAACAATGTCCCCAACTCTTCCTTGATAACAAATTTGTCAAAAGAATGCAAAAGATTACAACTATAGGTAATAAGTAATAGATAGATAAGATTGCGTGCACTCTGGTAACAGTAAACCTGTATGCCAAGTAAGCTAGATGATGACATTTATTAATCCTAAGGTTTCTCCTCGTCTGATTGAGAGCACGGCGGATCGGAATTAACAAAGAAGTCATCCACTGAAATCAATAACAAAAGGTAGGTATGTTTGTTATGTCAAATTTGAACAATAAACAGAATTCCCACATAGATTCTACAAAAAATTGCTAACTTAAGGAAATAAATCTTCATAAATGGAAAAGTAAGTCTTGTTGGTCCACCATTATTCATCAATATTATTAAAAGGAAAGAAATATAATATATTTATATATATATGCAATTATAACTACCTATATCCTGTTGATCTAGAGATTCAAGCAACATGTCTGAATCAGATGGCAAAAATGGTGAACCGGGATAGTTTCCCAGAGCTCCTAGATCTGAAAAGAATTGAAGATAATTTCATTAAAAAGCATGAAATGCCAACTTAAGAAGCACTAATACAACAAGTTACCAATACACCACTATACATATAGTGAAAACTTCAAATTTTAAAAGTTACAGGACACAATTCTGTTGAACAACCACTAGTGAAAAAACAGGAAAAGAATGGGTATTTTCAAGTCGGATGCCAAAATATCCGACTTAAAATACGGACGCGGTGGCAATTTTGTAATAAACTTGAAAAAAATTGAGGGCGCTTATCTTCGAAGTCGGATGACAAATTACATCCGACTTTAAATGGGTAATTTTTTTTGATTAAAAAAAATACTGAACAGCTTACCAAAATCTCTGCGTTTCACACTCTCCCCCTTTCACTTCGCCTCTCGTTTCACACTCTCTCGTCCCTAAATCTCTCTGCGCGCGTTTCCATCTCTCTCGTCTCAATCTCTCTTCTCCTTGCTCTCGCGACCAAGATTCCATCTTCCTCCGCCGTTCTCTCCTCTCTGCCGTCGTCGTTTCCATCTTCCTCCGCCGTTCTCTTTCTTTTGGTTCTTCTGAATGGTAAACCACTCATCTTTCTCTTTGTTGTTGCGATAAAAATGACTCCCTCTCTCTAATTTGAGGTTTTGTTGTTCTATTGTAGTTGACATAGATCAACATGATAGGTGGGTGAGAGGGAAAAGTGGTCGTTGCCCTAGAGGAAGAAGGGGAAAGGTCGAAACATATCTTTTTCAGGTATTCTAATTTCTCTTCCTTTCTTCTAACTTCTCTAAAGTGCTGTTTTTGTCTTTTTTGAGGTTTTTAGTTTGGATTCATTGATGGTTTCTGGTTGATATCACTTTCAATATTGGATTCTTTATTCTGGTTGTTCTATTATTCTTTTTTCTGAGGAAATCAATTTGATATGTTGCAGATAATGTTTTCAAGGCATATAATTATTTATCCTGCAGATAATGTTTTTAAAGCCTTAAACTCATTATATAGTTATATTCGACTGACATTTTAAATAGAGGAGTGTATTTCATTGCAATTTTAAAAGATTGTTTTATTTTAGTATAAAGAAACATTGTAGATTTAATGATTTGTAAGATGTAATAAGAATTTTGTAATTTGGATGTTAATGGATTTATGTTACAAGGTGTATTTATGTTACAAGGTGTATTTTATCTTTTTCAGGTTTTCTAATTTCTGTTACTTTCTAATTTGAAGAAAGTTTAGCATTTGTGGCATTTGTAGTTGTTTTGTTGCATTTGATTGTAACCTTAAAGCATTGGTTCAACACTCGCTCACTGATTATCAATCCATCGTTTTTTCGTAGACTGACTCTCTCTCTGCAAAACCACTATCTTCTCTCTCAGGCAAGAACCTCTACCACACAACACGTAACAGAACCGAAGACCTGTTTCTGAGTCTCATAAAGAAAGGTATGTTCTGTTCCTCCACTTTTGTTTTCTCTAAGATTGTTGGTTTGATGGAATGGGTTTCTTTGTGTTGTTTGTGTTTACTACACCTGTAGTGAATTAACCCTTTATGCTGAACCTCAAATTAGATAATTGTGAAGGGTGTTATTTATTATACTGATACATTCTTTATTTTGAATACTATAGTGCAAATATTCATAAAGTATGCGCAAACAGAAACATAAATAGCCATGAAGGCAAAATCAATAAAACAGTAAACAAATGCTTGATCAATAAAACAGAAACATAGTGCTTGATCAATTTTAATAGCCCTCCACAAGCTGGACCATGATAAATATTGATCATGCCAAGCTTGGAAATAAAAGTAGAAAAGGATATAGGTGTAAGTGCTTTTGTAAAGAAATCAGCTAGTTGAGCTTTAGAGGAAACAGGAAGTAATTTCAATACTCCAGATTGTAGCTTTTCCCTCACAAAATGGCAGTCTATTTCTAAGTGCTTTGTTCTTTCATGGAACACCGGATTTGCTGCTACATGAATAGCACTTTGGTTGTCACAATACAGAACCGGCAGTCTTGCACTTTTGATCTTTAGTTCCTCAAGCAAAAATAGGAGCCATTGTAACTCACAAGTGGCAGTGGATAGTGCACGATACTCTGCCTCAGATGATGATCTTGATACGGTTTGCTGCTTCTTTGTTCTCCAAGATATAAGGGATGATCCTAGAAAGAAACAGTAGCCAGTAACAGACTTTCTGCTGTCAATGCAGTTGGCCCAGTCTGCATCAGAGTTTCTGCAAACAGTATTGAAGTGTGTCACTGTGGGTGTATTTACATGTTGACTGAGCTGCTGTACATCAAAGGTTATATCAGGTCTGGTGTTTGTCAAATACAACAGCTTTCCTATCAGTTTTCTGTAGAGATTGGTGTCTTTGAATGGTTCAGCAGGATCTTGATATATTTTAGCATTAGGATCCAGAGGAGTGGAGACAGGTTTTTTTGAGGCAAGATAACCTGTCTCATGCAATAAATCCAAGCAATACTTCCTTTGACAAATAGTAATTCCAGATTTGGATTGAGACACTTCCAATCCAAGAAAGTACTTAAGAGATCCTAAGTCTTTTATCTTGAATGCATCATTCAGAATAGCTTTAATTCTTCCAAATTCTTCTAAAGAACTTCCTGCTAATATTATATCATCCACATAGACAAGTAATGCAGTAAATTCACTATCTTTCTCATAAATGAATAAGGAATGATCTTAGTTAGATTGTTTATAACCCTGCATCAGCAACAAATTGGTTAGTTTCTCATACCATTTCCTACTGGCCTGTTTTCATAGCATCATTCCAACATGAATGCTTGCTGGCTTCCTCAAAGCTTTGTGGCTCAATAACAGAACTTAAACTCATAGAGAAGATCTGTTGTGAATTTGACAGACTAGAAAAGGAATGAAAATCAGAGATAGGATAGCCAATACCTGAAGATGATTGCTTGGTGTGAGTCTTTGAGACATTGCCACAGAGATACTCAGATAAATGTGCAGGTGGCTTTCTGGTTCTGGCTGATTTTCTGTTTTCAGATTCAGTGGCAGGTTCTGTGTGAATGGGAACAGCTTGTTCAGGCATCTGATTTTCTGTTTTCAGATTCAGATACACTAGAGCTAAACCTACTGTATGATAGAAAACTTAGAGGAAACATGCTAGATTTGCTTGATTACATATGTCATTTTAGAACATGCATAGAATGATAGAAAGCATGATTTTTTAATGTGATAGCTTTCTTGCCTCTGTGTCTTGGTGTTACGGATCAGGATCATTCATATGCATTATTAAAAATATACAAATTGATATTTTTGGTTAGTCGGCTTAAACGAAATTGTACAAATTGGTATGATGTGATAAGTATGATATGTATTCATTTTTTAAATTCTTAATTATACGAGTAAAAAACAAAGTATTCTTCACTGTTTTAAGGATGAAGTGAAGCAAAGGATTCACGGGAAATAAACCTAAATCATGTCATTTACTATGAAGCATTCTTCACTGTTTTAAGGATGAAGTTGAAGAATTATTGGATATCGTATGCCGGTGAACGTTGGACGCAATTTAAGGCAACACTTACTAGGGATTATGTTTTTGGCTCTGGAGACAAACAGGGTAACACAACTCCATGTCAGAAATACCCTTGCATATCAACAGAAATCTAGGAGTTGTTCGTAAAGAGTCGAATGGAAGAAAAGTTTCAGGTATGTTCGTAATAAAGGAAGAATTATTTTCTTCCTTTATTTTTAAAATAGTTCTTAGTAACTGTTTTGTAAAACAAAAATAGAATCAAATCAAACATCCCCTTAATATTTAATGCAGCTTTTTATTCTTTCTATTCCTCATGTCTTTGCTGAGAATAATACAGTATCTTCCTCCTTCTATTACTTCTTGTTTCTTGTTTCATATTAATATTCCTCTTTTAGTCTCCAACAATAGTAGCATGAAGAGATCATCAGATGCAGACAACCTATTTAATAGGAGTAGATGCATACAATATCTATCATCATTCATCACTTGTTATTAATTCAGCTGCATTTCACTACTCTACATACAACAACCAAGATATACATACATAAATCATCAATATATTTACAATTCAAAAAATAAACATGGAAAACACTAATAGATAATAAAAATCATTAAGTACTGACAAATGGACTGGTTTTTCCAACCAGGCTTGCTGCAACCTGACTGGTAGTGGTAATAGTACAGCTCATTTTTCATTGAGCCTGAAAACAGAACCCAACCCTGGCCTTTGCAGGCTGATGGGCAAGCCCACATGCCAGGCTATTATAAAGTACAATAAATACGCAGTTTATCTTAGTTTTCTTTATATTTTTATGGGCCAAACATTGTTACTTGAGTATTTTAAGATGTTTTTAATGGCAATTGATTTGTTATTTGTGACAGAGTAAAAGACAAAGGGCCAAAGAAGTTCAATCCCAAAATAACTTCTACCACACAACCTCTCGTGGTGGCTATCCTATGCTTAAGGACAACTGGAAGAAGAACTATGTGGAAGCAAGGCGTGAGGAGTCGGGTGATCTAGACTTAGTAATAGAGGCTCCATCTCCTCCACGTCATGAGTTATTTAAGTTGGCCCATCAGAGGAAAACAGGATCTTTTACAACAAATAAGTCTGCTTCTGTTGCTTCAAAAATTGTAAGTTAAAACTTCTATTCAAACACAAACAACTTACAAAATACATGCTTCATGCCACACAGTGAATATTGCCTAAAGTGCACATGGTTTTTTGTTATAGGATGAGCTACTTGATCATGCAACACAGGGAACTTTTGTTCCACAGGGACGTCGAGATATCTTGGCTGTAGCCATTGGAAAACCTGATCATTTTGGTCGTGTGCGAGCAGCTGGTAGAGGGGTGGGTTTATCAATATACTTTGGACATGCTTCACATACTAGCTCCTCCACCTCAAATAGCAAGAAATTTGAGACAATGAAGCAAGAGTTGAGGCAGGAGTTAAGGGAGGAGTTGAGGGGGGAGTTAAGGGAGGAGTTAAAGAAGTACAAAGATTTGAAGCAAGATTTGAGGGAGGAGTTTGGTGACCCTCTCAATGATCATATTTCTTTGAAGAATACAATTGGTTCCAAAGCTAGTTGTTCACCATCCCATGTGGAGGAGCCGCTCAAGAATGATTGGCTAAGAGAGTTGTATATTGCATCCTATGACATGACAGGACATATCAAGTTTGACTTGGACCATGAGCCCCAAGAACATTTCTACATTGGATCCGAGGAAATTGTAGATATGGTTAAAGGACATGATCTTGAGTTGAGCCATTTGGGTATATGGTGCACGTAAGTACATATTAGTTATTTGTAAAACTTATTCCTAAATATTTTCTAGTTATAGTTATTGAACATCTTGTTTTAATATTTTAGGTATTTGCATCGCGAATGTATAGCAAGGGAGATTAGTCATGTGTATGGATTTTTAGATCCATACCAAGTTTGTGGTAGCAACAAAGCAGCGACCATCCAATCATATATCCAGAAGAAGCTAATTGGCCAGAACAAAACATGCTTTCTAGCGCCATATTTGATTGGGTAAAGTATTAACTGTCTAAATGTAAAGTGTATCAATTCTTTGTCTGATTATGATTTAATTATTGTTGTCTAATTCTACAGCAAACATTGGCAATTGTTTGTCATTTGTGCTACTGCTAATACAGTTGTTTGGATGTGTTCGCTTCACAATCCTCCACCTAAGGAATTGGTTGTCTTGATTAACAAGTATGTTGTCTTCTATTAATGGTCATATGTGATTTAAAATGCTTTACACTTATAGCTGACTGTTTATAATATTACCACAGTGCTATGAATGTATACTACCGGACGAAAGGGCTTAGGACACCAAAGTCTCAATGGGTGACACCTAAAGTAAGTATTTGCTTTGACAATTCCTATTTGTTTTATTTATGCAATTAGACCAAGGAACAAAATTAGTTAGCAACATATTAAGCCTGAGTTAGTTTCAGTTACTTAGTATAATACGCAATTACGGTTAGTTTGATCTAACTTCCAGTTTGTTATGGTTAGTTACATAATCTATGGTGTTGGGAAATTGATTTTGTTGGTTTGTTATTTATAGGTTGCAAAACAAAATGATACCTATTCTTGTGGCTATTATGTGATGATAAATATGATGACTATTGTCTCTGCAACTATCACTAACAATTGGAAAAAGGTAATTGAATTTTTCAACTTTTAAGATTATTACTAGATAATTATTATTGAGTAGATATTAGATTAACTCATGCTTATTATTTATCATTTATTGTTTTAGGTATTCAATTCAACTGATCCATTCACATCTGAAGAATTGAAGGACATTAGGCAAGTTTGGGCTGAATTCTTTCTAAAGTTGTATGCGGAGGAGCGTAAGCCAGTTGGAAAGGAAGAAAGAAGAAATCAACTTTAGTGAAAGTGTAGTGCATTATCGTGTACTTGTTTTTTTTGAATTGATGGAAGTGTAATATTTACGTATATTTTTGTATGATATTTAAGAGTTTAACTCTATATATTTAAGTAAAGTAGTTTAATTACCTGTGTGGCCTAGCTGAAATTGTAGTACTTTAGTTGCCTTTAAAGAATGTGCAGGTGCAGGAAATCGTTATATGAAAGGTGAAGCAAAAAAATAATTAAATCTAAAAAAAAAAGTACTTTTAAGGTCGGATATTAGCAAACATCCGACTTAAAAACATGATTTAAAGTCGGATAAGGTTCTTAATCCGACTTTAAAGGGGTTCCAGAGAGGCATTAGCACATTATAACACATCTTTTAAAGTCGGATACAAGCAAATATCCGACTTAAAAACCTGCTTTTAAAGTCGGATTCCCATTCGACTTTAAAATTTCAGACTTTCAAAGTCGACTCGATCGAAGTCGGATTAGCATCCGACTTTAAAAGCCCCAAATATCCGACTTTAAAGCCCTTTTTTCCACTAGTGAACCAATATAAAATTAAGTCATTCTATTTATAAGCCAAAGTATGGAAGACAAAAAAAAGATGCAATACAGAGGGAGCTCAGCAAATATGCTGCTAGCATTGAGCCAAGGAGGTATGAAAAAACAATGCAACTCAACCTTACAGTAGTGGTGCTTCAAAGCCTACATTGAATCTCAATCAGAGAGTATAATCTGGAACTGATGTGTACATATGGGTGGGAAAAAATAACACACGACCAAATAACATATATTATATAGACCAGGGAAGTAGAAAACTACACAAAGTGCACACTGCCATAGAATCTTTTGAAATGATTCATGAAAAATTGCTCCAAGTGGGAAGGATGCACCCAGTTATCACCAAAAACATAAATACATCATCAAACAAGAAAATATTGCATACATTTTACTCTCTTTTAGTGTTAAATCAACTTTGACGGATAGGTCTATGGAATCTATACATGAGTTTACAAATATAGGGACGCTTATAACTCAATGTACTAGATTTCCTTTACTTGTATCTCATCAAAGCACAGGATGTTAGCTCCCTTTTCATCCCCTTCTCGATCCAGAAAAAATTTATTCGTGATAAGCCGCAAGTGCACGGTTCTATCGCGTAGTAAAAATATCGATCCACAGAGAGTTATATGTGATTACCAATCTAGTTTCTAGTGATGATTAGCTGAAACGGAATGATTTAGTAAAAATTGGTTTGATTTAAATTAGAATAAAAAGCGCCCCAGGATTATGGTTAAATCACAATGACGGAAAATAACCATTTAACTATCCCCTATCTTCTTATTAAGTTTGTTTTTAAGGACAAGGCATTCTTTTGGTGTAACTCAAGTTTCCTTTCGGAATACAAGAACGTGTCTCGAAACAATGATCAAGCCTATTCTCATGGTTGATCATTGCCGAAACCCATTAAGCATCGCCTTATTGTCCCAAGGTTATCACCGCTATTCTCATGCTTTGATTGACCTTGTCTAATTTCATTTGTTCCAATGTCAAGCTTCACCTTTCGGTCCTTCACTTGACATTTGAGTTATACAATTTGCATGATGAAATTAGATTAAAACCCAAACTCAAATAAAATAGGGTTTAGTCTTGGAGTTATTTAGGGACCCATCATTGGATTGTTTCCCATAATCCCAAGACTAAAGAAGTCTACTCACAATTGCTCATTGTAGACAAGGGAGTAGAAGAGAAGGACATAATGTAAATAGCGAGAAATAAAATAAAGCGTGTAAAAGACTGAATTGTAAAAAGGACAGAATAACAATAACCTTAATAGAAAACTTGCAAGAACTTTAACATAAACTTGGAGTGAAAATTACAAAGATCCAGGATGCCTGTGAAGCTACATTGGGGTCCTTTTTATAGGCCAAGATCAGAGACAAAGCACTAAACATCAATTACAATCCATAAAGATGAGAATGGGAAGAGTTTGTAACATCTTTTGAATTCATGGCTGATTTTTCCACTTTTATATTACTTGATTATTTTCCCTATCCTATTGTCTTTTGATCCTTGCTCTTTAAACATCAAATTTCCTCATTTGCTCCATAATTAACCCTGAGAATAAAAACTAACAATAGGTAGTAAAATAGTTCTAAAATAGAATCAAAACATCAAATAAATTACTTAAAATAAATACTAAAAACACACTAAAATATGACTTATCAATTCGCCACAGCTGGAAGAATGTTTTTCATCTGTACCTCTTGTTTGTATCTTTCTTCTTCAGCCAGCCACTCCTTAGCTTTGGTGTCAAAGGGGTGGAGGCTGGTGGAGGCGGAGGCGGAGAGTGTCCAATAGCTCACACCAGAGTCAATAAACAATCGATAAAAACTAACAAATAGCTATGCATAAATAGCAACAGCATAAATCTTACCTCCATTTAGAGTCAATAAATAAACAAATACTCTATATGTAAGAGTCATTTATGTTGGGAATTCCCATCAAGTATCAAATGTAGCCGATAGAAGTTGAGAATTTTAGTTAATAAAGGGATGAACAAATCTTTAATCAAATCTTCCAACAAAACAAAACCATTGCCAGTGAAAACTTATTCAACTTTAATCAAATCTTTATCAATCCTTCCCAATAACCCCCACCACTATGAAGGGATCAATTTCTAAGAGAAAGGGTTGTTAAGAAAAGTGATAAACACCTGAGTATGTAAATCCGAAGCCTTCAAATTGAAAGTCTTCACATAATTTCCCAATTCCGACTACCAAAATGAAAAATCACATTATGAAAGTCTTCACATTATTCAAACAAAATGAGAATAACTAATGACTTAACAAATAGCTTAACAAACCAAAAAGTTAGCAGAACATAATTGTCATTCTTAACATCAATTGAAAGACAAAGTTAACACCAAAAGCTAACATTTTAGCATTAACTCAACACTTTAACCATTTCCTTTTCTTTACTGAAGGCATGAGGAATTATTTTCCTTTTCATATTCCTTCAATTCCATTAAACAGATTTGAAATCAAGACTACATCATTATTTTCCCCAATCATTGATGTTCTAAAATCAAAAATAGCAAGAAAAACTTCAAACAAAATGAGAAAAACTAGTTAATGAGGAATAGAGGACTAAAAAGAGAAGAAAATGGAGAGTAACTTATACCAATATACTTTCGTGCTTCCGTTCTCAAATCTGGCCTCAGTATTGGGTTTCCAGATACAGCTTCTTTTTCCTTCATAACCTTTAACATATTCTCCTCAGCTAACTTATACCTTCAAATGTGCAAGGCAACAGAAAATAACAGAAAACTAAAATTAAATCATACAAAAACTAAACAGTATAAGGCAAGAAGGTTATTTATTAATGTACATAAGCATTTACCTATCAGCACACCATCTGTCAATTGTGATTTTTCGCTTGTTTTTGCTGGAAACCACAAGTTTAAGCTTCTTGGTGTCATTCATTACTTTCTTTGAGTTTTTAACACCACTGCTGCTACCCACATTTTGGGTTACTTATTTTACATTGACGAGTCATCCTTGTCACTGCACAAGATGCTACCTTAACAGGGTCATCCTTTTCTTCTACAAATTTCTTTCTTTTCTTCTCATTAATAGCTTCTTCTTCAAATCTGACCCCTTTTCCTTACCAAGTTCAGGTAAAGATTCAACCTTTTGATAGAATCATCATTGACAAAAAAAGAATTGGCATTAGTATTAAAAAAACCCATTAAAGAATTGGCATTAGTACATCTCTGACAAGAATAAAACCTCAAATCAGGCAGCAAAGAAAAAATTATGCTAAGGAAGAGAAGAGACGTCAACTACAAAGCTAGTATACCAGAATGAATATTCTCCATTGCTATTTGAAAACCATAGAATGCCCGAGCCTGTCAATAATTACAGTCAACTATTATAACACCTTAACACCCGAAATGGTTACACCCAAACTACTACGAAAATTCAAACTATCCTAGGAAAAATAACAAACACAAAGCTTAAAGTGTGCATCAGCAGATTTCACTGGTGATTCTTCAATGTAATAGCATCAAAACCAAGTAGAAAGAAGCGAAGCAGTCACAAGTATAAGAACTAATTGATAAGCTGAAGGCATAGTTAATGCAACAAAATACCTCAGGAACTTGAATATCATTCAGAAACCTTGAAACCAAATTCTCCAAGACAATCCCATCAGAAGCAGCAAAAAAAGCTAGGACATGTGTTATGAAGTGATTCTCAGAATCAAACAACGTTGCCCAGTGCTGTACATCACAGGAGAGATCAACCTCCTCAGCTGTCAACCAAATTCGGAGTCATTAAAATCAAGGGACCAAAAATAAAAAAAAAACAATGTGTTCAGTAACCTTTTCTGCATTTCCAGAAGCCTAATAACAAAATGAAAAAGAATTCAAAAATAAGACAAGACAATTTTCACAAATCTAGCAAAGCAATTGGACCCTTTTCTGCTTCATATGTTTTCTCCCACAAAACCTAAAATCTTCAGAACAAGAAAGATCATCATAAATCTAAATCAAACCTAAAATCTTCATATGTTTTCGTCACCAACAATTTTTCCAGCAGCATGATAACTAATTAGGGTTAACAAATTTCCCAAATCATTCTAAAAGGTCTGTTATCAACAAATTCAACATGTGTATTTGAATCCATTGACCCAGAAAACAACACCACACATTAAATACAAACAATGATTGAAGAAAGAAACCCTTGAGAAGCTACTAATGCACCAATAGAAGAATACCCTAAACACAGTTTCAGTGTTTCACTAAAGGAAAGAACCCTTGAGAAGAAAACAAAAACAATGCCCAATCACAGAAAGAAAACAACACGAAAAAACCCAAAAAGAAAGCAGAAGTAAGAGTGAAGAAACTTACCTGAATGTGTTTGAACTTCAAAGTAGATGCTCCACAGTTCTTCAGTTACAGTTCGCGGTGGCTCTTCAACAGTTCGAAGTAGATGCTCCATGATTCTTCAGTTACAGTTCGCGGTGGTTCTTTAGTTACAGTTCTCACGAAAAAACCCAAGTGATGTTCGATTCTGCCATTGCAATCTTCGATTAGGGTTCACGTTTGCAGAGGGAGAGATTTGAGGATAGGTTCGCGTTTGAAGAGGAAGGGATTAGGGATTAGGGATTAGGGCTCGCGATTTCAATGGGGATGAGAGAGGGCGACTGAGAGAGAGAGGGAGATGGGGCTGAGGGAGGGCGACTGAGAGAGGGGGAGACTGAGAGAGAAGTGAGGAGGGAGGTGGGGTTGAGGGAGGGAGACTGAGACAGAGAGATGGGGTGACTGAGAGAGGGCTCGTGGAATGCGTGAATTGAAATGAGAGGGTTCGTGGAAGAGCTTCCCTTTAATTTGGGATCTCTTACTTTGCGACGACATTTTAGCATTTTCCGACGAACATAGCCGTCGCAAATTTGCGACGAAACACCTTTTGGTCGGAAACGTAAGCGGGAAATTAAGCGCCTTTTTTTTCTGAACATTTGCGACGACTTTTTCGTCGAAAATCCGTCGGAAATTGCGACGAATAACAGTTCGTCGGAAAAAATGGCAGGAAAAAGCCCTTATTCTTGTAGTGCTCGATAACCTACGTTAGACCACGCCATAACGTTTCAGGGCCTAGGGTGAGGGCTCATGACCTTCCCTTCCTAGTATGTCATTTGTTGGGTCGTCACCCAACTTGATATAATCTATATATCACACCCGCAGTGGGCCGATTTCTATAATCGATATAGTCTATATATATATATATATATATATATACATATACCATTATTCTATAACCCGTTTTGATTAATACCGGTTAGACATCCGGTGTTATAATACGGTACTCAATTGGACTTACAATCTGGTTTGTTATTCAAAACGTAAACTCACACGCGGTCTACTTTTTGGTTTCTCAACAAGTATAACTTCCCAAAAACAGTGCATGATACAATTCAATTTATATATATAGTTAGGTCTTTTAATAAGCTTTCAAATGCACCTGAGAACACCTCAATCGGGTTCCCGTATCAAAAGTTATCGCGAAAACAAAATCAGGGTATTTTGCTGAAAAACTGCAAAGTGTCGCGACGCGAACTGGTTCCGTCGCGACGCGAAAAGTTACAGAATGTTTTCCGCTGCAAAAATAAGGGGAGGTCGCGACGCGACAGCCACGGGTCGCGACACAATGGGTGACAGAACTGTTTGAAAACAGCATTTCGAAAACCCGTTTTGTAACGTTTCGGTTTCTATTCGACCCGAGACATTTCCTGACCATCGAGACTTAAAAATAGACATTATAACCAGCAATTCAGTCCATATTCCAGCGAAAGCATTAAAATAAATAAATCCATAAAAACATATATATTTACAGAAAAACCGTAAAAACGTTATTTTCCCGAAAACGATTTTCGACTCGATAAAATGTCTCGAAATGAAATTAACCATAGAACCAAAATTTCCATTAGTTCAGAATCAATAATCAAAACACTAATCGTGAGTAGAACTCACCGGTCGTGATGAAAATCATGGAATTTTCCGAAACTTCGAAATGCTCCAACACGTAACCGCTCGAACAATCCCGGCTATGGTTCAAACCGCTTCAAACGAAGGCTCAACTCTGCCCGATTTGAATCAGCAACTCAAACACTTTTCTTGCTACTGAATTCCTGTTCGGTCTATGGAATTGATGTCTCTCGAAACCTTGACGACTCGAACCCAAATTCGACGAACCGACATTCCCAGCTTTACTCCCGTTTTACAGTATCAGGGTACAGTTTTGCAACGAGCATATCTAGGTCAATTCGTAACCAAACCACCTTAAATTAGTATCTATTGCGTAGAGAATTTTGTCTATTTTCTGATGGAGGAAGTTTCACACGCTTGCAACCAGTAGTCGGAGAGTTATCGTGAAAACAAGGAGGCTGGGTCAAAACTGTGTCTGATTTAGAAACGAAACTTGTGGACACAATATCTCCCTCCATTCCTAATGAAATCAGATGGTTCTTGTGTCCATCTTGAAGAATATCCTGTCTAGTTTCCAAAGAAACAACAATCACAATCAATAGGTGACTATGAAGGGAGTTAGGAAGGATTTACCATACGTGGTCAAAACTGTTTCTTGAGCAGAAATTGTTGTGTGTCTATATCCTCAACTCCAAAATGTACCCAACCACGAAATTAGCTCCAAGACCGAATCCAATCTACTCCAGCACCCCTCCTACCGTCCAACTCACGGAATTCAGAATGTAACTAGTGTAGGCACTCTAGTAGGGCTGTTGATCTTCAATAGTTGCTTATGGAGCTTCAATGCCAACATGCAAACTCCAAGGAAGCTTAGAACTCCATTGTTGGTCAGGTGGAGCCTCTAAGTTCAGAAATGGTAACATGAGAAAGAGAAGGATTCATAGATTGAATTTGATGTCATTGAAGAGAGCTCGAAAAACTAAAGAGGAAGGTCTAAGAAGCACTTACATGCAACCATGGATTCAAGCATTCCCTTCCATGCTTCCTCTTCTTCCACTCTCTCGCATATTCTCCTCTCTCTCTCTCTCTCTCTCTCTCTCTCTCTCTCTCTCTCTCTCTCTCTCTCTCTCTCTCTCTCTCTCTCTCTCTCTCTCTCTCTCTCTCTCTCTCTCTCTCTCTCTCTCTCTCTCTCTCTCCCTCACTTCTCTGATTTTGGCAAGTTGCTGAATGAGAGGGAAGAAAATGAGGTCAGTGGGTTTAATGAGTTGAGGGCTGTTTAAGTGGGAGTGAAATGACCAAAACGCCCCTTAGTTCTCTAATTCTCACATAATCCATTTTTAATCCATCAAGCACTCCTCAATTCATATGACTTAGGAATTTAATTATCATTCTCATGATCCTACCATGGCTAGGACCCAGTTTAATATTCATCAAATGACACATCATCAATAAGAGGCGAAATGACGATTTTACCCTTGGGCTCTAATTTCCACAACGATTCACACGATTCGAATAAATTGCGGGTATCTCGAATAATTGAGCGATTCCATATTGCTTTCGGGAGATTATCATATCCATGTTCCAATTTATCATTTACTTGAATAATAATTCGCCAGTTAATTTCGTAAACCGAAATTAACGAAACAGGGATGTTACAATGATCCTAGATACGCAAGTGCCTCTAGCAAGCTATCATACAGTCATACGCACTCTAACCGTTACTAATTCTGAAAAGGACTCAGATCTCAAGATGACGATAAATGGAAAGAAAATATATCACTGCTCGAAGGGTTTTTATGGCTAAGTGATCTCAAGATGTGAATCACAAATGCAACAAAAAGACAAAAAGGAATAAATCTATCACTGCTCGAAGGGTTTTTATGGCTAAGTGAACAAACCAATTATCTTTGAAGATATTAGTTTTCTTGTTTCACTTGAAATGTTAAAGAAGGCCTAGTGAGTACTAAATTACACGCCACATACCCATACCCACCAGCCGAAAAATAAAAGTCATACAGCTAGCCAAAGTTTTCGGAGCAGAGGACACCTCACCCTGCCCCAAACTTAAGTAGTCAAAAGCAAAGTAATCAATTAAAATACGGTAGAAAAAATTTATCAACTTTTTTTAACCAAAAAAAAATATCACATTTAACTATATATTAAAAGTTAGAGCTATATCTTGCTGTTTGAGGCTAGGAAACGTCACTTCAGAGCCATTACAACACCTCAATGGTAACATTGGAAAGAATTTACGAGTGATTTATTATTCAAATGAAAAATAAATCATGTCACTATAACGGGATAGTCGAGAAAGCAACGTTTAGTGGATAAACCATAGGATTAAAATGTAAGTTAGAGAGAACTTCAGCAAAAATAAGGATTTAGAATGAGTTAATGAGGTAAGGGTATTTTGGTCTTTTCCAACCATTTAAACCCTTAGCCCATTAAAACATTTTAACCCTCCTTCATTTTCACCATTCAGCTGGAGCCAAAAAGAAATAGAAAAGAATAGGAGGAGAGAAAGAGGAGAGTGGGGCGAAGGAGAAGAGGAGAGGAACTCCAACACCATCAAGCTCGTTGCATGTAAGTTCTTTCTTCCCCATCTCACTTCGTTTTTCCAGCTCTTTCCAATGAACCTAGTTTCAGCTTCTCATTCCCCTCCTACTACAATCTGCCATGGATGGAGCTTGAAGCTCAATGTTGACCCAATCTCATTTCTTTTCTTGCATGTTGTTGGTTGT
This sequence comes from Astragalus membranaceus, assembly GCA_039519185.1. Classification (NCBI taxonomy): domain Eukaryota; kingdom Viridiplantae; phylum Streptophyta; class Magnoliopsida; order Fabales; family Fabaceae; genus Astragalus; species Astragalus membranaceus. Next base: position 75,932,754 of record CM076849.1, on the reverse strand, counting down.
CATGGAGGAGTAGTTCTTGGCAAATTTCTGAACCTACATTCTTGAGTTAAGTCATTTAGGAGGAAGGACAGTAGGTTAAAGAGGAGGAGTTCGAATTTGGAGTGTGAGAAGTGCGATTTTGAAGTTTAGCGAGTTCGGTGAGAATTCATGGAATTTCGGCGTCGTCAAGCTTCAAGCATTTCGGTGATTCGTGATTTTCATCACGATAGGTGAGTTTTACTCACGTTTAGGATTTTATGTTTGATTGTTGAAATGTTGGTTGAAAATAAAATCGATATTTTGATTTCGAAAGATTATTGAGTCGAAACCGTTTTTCGGAAAATAATGTTTTACGGTTTTTATAAAAAATATATAGGTATTATGTGGATTTTGATTGTACTTGAATGTGCTTGTATTCTGGTTGTGTTGTTGGAATTTTGATTGGGTTACGGATTGGATACGATTGGAAAAGCGGAACAAAATAAATGAAGCGAATTGTGAATCTGCACAGGACGCACGGACCGTGCGCCCCTGGGCACGGGTCGTGCACCCTCTTCGGTGATGCCTCCAAAAATTAAGCAGCGCACATGGACCGTGCGCTCCTGGGCACGGGTCGTGCGCATGCTTCTGTTACCGGATGCCAAAACATCGTTTCGCCGCTCCTTTCGATTCCAAACCTCTTCTAATCTTCTTTCCAACCATTTGTGATGATTCTTAACTCATAAAACATTGTTTTTGACATGTTCAAGATGGTTTGGGGAAATCGTCTTCAAACCTATAAATATTTTGAAAAACCGAATTAGGACTTAAGTGTGCAAATAAAGGTTTTCTAAAAGAAATGATCCAAACGGTTTTCGTTGTCGAATCATAACTGATGTGGGATGTTTGTAATCTCATCGAGACCGGTTATGGTACCACCTCTGAAGCCCCGATACTCCAAAATAGCCTAAGTATCGGTGTCGGACACGTATCGGACACCGATACGGCTCCGATACGTCTGGATACGTCTGGATACGTACCCATAAAGTATCAGTGAATTAATATTTATTTTTTAAACAAAAAAATTCCGGATACGTTTCGGATACGTTCCGGATACGTTTCGGATACGTTCCGGATACGTTCCGGATACGTTCCGGATACGTCTTCGATACTTCAATATAAAAAAATATATTTAATAATAAATATTATTAAAATATTACATTGTGTGAGCATAATAGCTGGTCTCTCTTTTCACGCTTGTAATAAAATATTATTAAATATTATTATGTAATAAAATATTATTAAAATATTATTAAATATTATTAAAATATTACATTATGTAATAAAATATTACATATTGTTTAGTAGTGACTTATAATGTTTTTTTTTTGTTATACTCTAACTTGGGCACTAAATTGTATATTTTTTGTGACATGATCTTTGGAGAAAGAATATATTTTGAATAGGTGGGGGAAAAATGTAACTATGCGCACACTAATTTTGATCACAAATATCTTTTTTGTAAGAGTGATCATATCTATTGAATATTTTGAGAAATTGTCGGTTAGTAAAGTGACTATCTTTAGTTATGTTTTATTATTTTTAATTTTAATTTAATTTTTATTTGAAGTATCCCAGCCGTATCGTATCTTGATTTTCAAATTTTTCCCGTATCCACGTATCCGTATCGTGTCGTATCCCGTATCGTATCTCGTATCGGGGCTTCAGAGGGTACCACGATATATAGATTATATCGAAAATAGGACACGGCCCAATGCGGGTATGATATATAAATTATATCTATGTCGGGTGACGATCCGACGAATAGCATACTAGGTGGGGAAGGTCATGAGCCCCTACCCTAGGCCCTGGACACGTTAGGTAAGTACTAGCGAGGGTTTATCGGGAGTGTGGCTGTTGCACGGTCGATGTTATGCTACGTTAGGTACACGATTCACCGAGATTGTGGTTATTTGCATGGTCGGTGTTTCGATTGGTAATCTTGTAATTATAAATTAACTTATGAGGCTTAGAAATAATTGAATAGCACATTATATGCCGAGATTGTGGTTGGTTGCACGGTCGGTGATGGGCTATGGCTATATGAGCAAGTGGTTTATAAATTAAACTATGTTGCAACGGTTTTATAATTGAACCGAGTGATTGTGAGGGGTCACGGTAGAACTCACTGAGATATGTTATCTCACCCTATCATTATTGTGGTTTTTACAGAGAAACAGGGTAAGAGGAAAACAAGGCGGCACGATTAGGTGACGTGCTTATGGAGATGCCGAAGACTTGTAGTCTTGAGTTTCCGATTATGTTTCTCTTGTTATTTTCTGTTATGGTTATGTAACTTGTATTTGATATGAGTTGTATAAACCTATTCCGCTTCTCTGGTTATGATATTGAACAATAGACTTTGTATCCCTTTTAAGTTGAGAACCAAGTTAAATTTTATGGACTTGAAGACAGGTTGATCCGAGACATTATGTTTTATTATCGGAAAAATTTAGTGTGTTTAATATCTAAACAGGGATTGTGTCCTCTGACTGTTGATAAAGAGATGCGCCTCAGTGTATCATCAACCAGCAGGTAGTAGCTGATGAACAATTACCGTACGTGGACGGCCCTGTATAAAGGGAGTCGATCTCTTAATACATCCGCAACAAATACCAAGAAGGACCTGATGAGACACTGAGAGAAAACCTAGCAAGAAGTCGATAATATTAGAAGAAAAGCATGTGAAAGAAATAAATATTGCTTTTCCAACAAAATGTAAAACTAAAAAAATAAGTCAAAAATAAAAGTTACAGTTTTTTTAACAGCAAAACTATAAATTATATATATGGTGTGTTTTTAAGGAACACGAAAACCTATGTACATATCAACATCAAACTAAAGAGGCCACAACTCAGATGCCATAAAGCAGCACAAAACCCCGACCAAGCTGATTAACCGGCACACTCCAAAACAAGGTTAATACAAACTACAGAAAAATACATTAATACAAACGCATTCCAACGAAGCCACACGCCACTCATAGAGGAGGCAATGGCTTTACATTGTCTTACCCAAAAACCACTTTCCATGAATACATTTTAGCCAAAAATAAAGTGAATACCACGATTATTCCTTTAATACTAACCCAATACCATAAAGCTTCTGGGGTGGAATAAATTGTAAACACAGATCGCCTCCCAATTATCAAATCTAAGAATACAATGCTGAAAGCGAAAACATCAGACTTCTCTGTTAGTCGTTGTAGTCTATGATAGTCTGGATCCACAAACCTGTGTCAACATAAGATTTCAAGCTTAAAAAAACATTGGGCGTATGATTGCAGAAGTATTATGTTTTGCAGTTTTAAAAACCAAAACACTACAAGAAATATGTTTGTTATCGGCGAAAAATTTCTGGTGGCCAAATGTTTATTGCAAGGGAATTAATGCACCCATCAAATATTTGAAAGTTGACACCCACCCAGTCAAATTATACCTTCACATGCATTTTTTTTACAAAGACAAACCTTTATTATTAGCAAAGCAAAACTTTAATTGGTAGAGGCACTCAAAAAACCTTTACAATTATAAGCTAATAAAAAACTAAAGTAGTAAAACACACTAATATGCGACTAGATGTGTATACACATAAATCTAAAACCTTCACAGGCATGTATACCCATCATATTTGGTGTAAAACATAAGGATGCAGTTACAGATGTGGAAAAACTGTTACTATATATATTGAGTATCTAATAATATTTAGATTTGGAAAAACTATTATTAAATATTTATATATGACATACAAAACAGATCAGAGTTGGTGAAGTCTTACCCGGAATTTCCACTACACGGGTAGAGATATGGGTGTTGAACTCTTGAAAGAGCTTTCCTAATCCGAGATCGGAAACCTAGTTAATAAAAATTAAAATCACTTTAGTAATTAAGCATTGGGAGCGCTTTTTTTAGTAAATCCAGCAAGAAAGATAATGCAAAAGATATGTATTGTGTGTAATTACCTTAGCTTCATAGTTTGCATCCAGAAGAATGTATGCAGTTTTAAAGTCCCAGCGTATAACATGTGGGACACCTAATATATATATATATATATATATATATATATATATATATATATATATATATATATATATATATATAAGAAAAGAAAAGATGAGAAAGATAGCAAAAAAAAATGGTTATTTATAACTTTTAAAATAAATTTGAATAGTTATTAATGAACTTAATTAAATAATTTATTTATAATTATCAGTAAATTTAAAGGATTTTTTATTAAGAAAATAGGTATGCTTTTTTCAATATAGCTGCCGAAAAGTGTTTCTGACAAGTCAATATTTGAGGGACTTGACCCTGTGTAGGCCGCTGGTCATGCATGATTTCAACAGTTTTTTGGCATTTAAGTAAGCTTTTAGTCTTGGAATTTCCGGTTTTTTGGAATGGAGTTACACTTCAAATTCTAACATTTTTCCCTCCCCTAATTTACTAACTAACATTTACTTATAAAAGCGAATGGATTTAAACTTACAGTCATCATGAAAGTAGGCCAACAGTTTTGTACATCCAAGAGCGACTTTCACTCGAGTATCCCAGTCTAGAATGAGCACACCCTCACCTGTGATAAAATACGCACAATCTTTCACTATTACTATCAAAGTCAAAATCAACCACATATATATATATATATATATATATATATATATATATATATATATATATATATATATATATATATATATATATATACATAATTGAAATTGTACCTACCATGGAGGTGGTGGTCCAAGGTGTTATTGGAAACAAAATCGTACAAGATAGCGATGGTGAATGCTGCTAAGAATGTTTATCTCCGTATTAAACTCTCGTTCTCCTTGCCTGCTACCTGGTCTAAGAGCTTTAATGGCTACTTCCTCCGCTCTTAGTATGCCTTTATAAAAATCGTCGAACCCTCCCTCTCTGAGCTTGTTTTCCCCCGCAAAATCTCCAGTTGCAGTTTTCAATTCCGCATAAGGGAAATGTGTAATGGTGCGTCCAATTGGGGGACTAGGAAGGGGAAGAAGCTGATGCGATCGAAGAATGTTTGCAGTTTTAACGTCCTTGTGTATAACATGTGGAACACCTAATATATATATATATATATATATATATATATATATATATATATATACATATATACATATATATATATATATAAGAAAAGAAAATATGAGAAAGATAGTAAAATACTCGTTATTTATAACTTTTAAAACAAATTTGAATAATTATTAATAAACTTAATTAAATAATTTATTTATAATTATCAGTAAATTTAGAGGATTTTTTATTATGAAAATAGGTCTGCTTTTTTCAATATAGTTGCAAAAAAGTGTTTCTGACAAGTCAATATTTGAGGGACTTGACCCTGTGTAGGCCGCTGGCCGGTCATGCATGATTTCAACTGTTTTTTTGGCATATAAGTAAGCTTTTATAAGTAAGCTTTTAGTCTTGGAATTGCCTGGTTTTGGGAATGGACTTACACTTCAAATTCTAACATTTTGCCTCCCCTTTTTATTAACTAACATTTACTTATAAAAGGGAATGAAATTAAACTTACGGTCATCATGAAAGTAGGCCAACAGTTTTGTACATCCAAGAGCGACTTTTACTCGAGTATCCCAGTCAAGAATGAGCACATCCTCACCTGTGATCAAATATGCACAATCTTTCACTATTATTATAAATGTCAAAGTCAACTGTAGATATATATATAAATATATATATATATATATATATATATATATATATATATATATATATATATATAAATATGTATGTATACACACATATATAACAGAAATTGTACCTACCATGTAGGTGGTGGTCCAAGGTGTTATTGGAAACAAAATTGTACACCAATACCCTTTGATCTTCAGAAAAACAATAACCACTAAGACGGACAAGATAGCGATGGTGAAGGTTGCTAAGAATATTTATCTCCGTATTAAACTCGCGTTCTCCTTGTTTGCTACCTGGTCTAAGAGCTTTAATGGCCCCTTCCTCCCATCTTAGTATGCCTTTATAAACATCGCTGAACCCTCCCTCTCTGAGCTTGTTTTCCTCCGCAAAATCTCCAGTTGCACTTTTCAATTCTGCATATGTGAAAAGTGTAATGGTGCGACGTCCAATTGGGGGACTAGGAGGGGGAAGAAGCTGATGCGATCGAACAGCAGTAATGTCCATCAATGGATCTTGGTCGGCCACTATTTGCATTTCTACCTGAATCAGCAAATGGCAAATGGCAAATGCATATTTCAAAGTGAAAGTCAGCTTGTTGTTATAACAACTAATAATTCATTTGATAATTAAAAAGAATTTTATAAAGATAATATATAAAGCTAGCTCTAAATTTATAAACTCTTCACCTTCTGATTGAAGAGAAGATTCCCTTCCAAAAGAGTAACTCTGGCGCCTTCCCATTTCTTTGGTACATATGTAAATAGAGAAGAAAACTATCACGATTCCAATGCCAACCGCAACTCAATTTACTGTATTAGAGTCCATCAACGACTCGTCCGATGAACGTGGTGTCGGTGGTGATGCAATTGGTCCATGATGGATACTTGAGAGATGATGTCCTTCCTAGATGGTATGGTTGCTTTCCTACAAAGAACTTTTATAAATTTTTAGTCTCCTTCTCAGGTGGTGCAGGTTTATAGCCAAAAATAACTACCTCACGCATGGAAAAATTCAATGTATGGAAAGATTCTCTTGGGAACCATGAATATCAATGGTTGTCCACGTTTTTAGCCCCAAATACCTCATGCAATTTGGTCAACTCAACCCGATAGTTTCCTTAATTTTCTAGTGGCCTGAGTCGGATTGAAATTGCACTAGATTGAAATTGCACTATGTTTTTTCATATTCACTTTTATTGTTCTTTGAAATTGCACTATATATATTTTTTATCTTAACTTTCATAATTTATAAATTTTCTTTTACTTTATTTGCTCTAAGTTGCACTATTTTTTTCGGATTCCCGATATCCAGTACTATTGACAGTCGGTGAACAATCCTGGAAGCCGATTTTGGTTGAGAATGCTAGGCCGAGATGGTGCCGAGGTGTGATGTTGGAATTGCTCCAAGTGGTGCTTTGGATGGTGCTCCGTCACGTTGACCTGACGAGGAAGATGGTACCTGCACACACTCCGACGCTCAAGTCAGCTCAGAGAAAAGGTGTCGCGGTAGTAATAAATGTGTACTTGGTGCATTGATTAAAGTGTGTATTTATAGGGAATAATTCCAATAACGTACCTTGATCTCCTTTTAGGCGCAAGGGCCGAGCTTGGATTATAACCGTTCAAAGAGACCTCAATGGATCTCCATCGTAGTTCTAATTAAGGGAAAGGATGAATCCCTAGAAGATGCAAATGTGTGCCGCAGAGGCTGGTCCAATAGCGGATTGGGCCCAGTCCAATCGAGAATAGTTCGCCACAAGTTGAGGTTATCTGCGGCGGAGTGACCTTAGCTTGAGAGTTGATTGTTTTTCCTCGATTTGCGAAGTCGACCTTTCCGACTTCCCCCCCCCCCCAGTCTTGCTAGGGTCGTTGATCATGGTTGTCAGACTGATGCATTCATTTCAATAGCCCGAGGTATCACGTCAACCGGATCTTCTCAGGCATGTTAGGGCGGATTCTGAGGTCGGCCACGTGTTGCTCTTGGCCAATTAGGTCGAACCATAACATGTCGCTACTTTTTGATAATTGGTTATGATTTCTTGGTGGAGTACGATATCTTTGACTTGCTTGGTCTGCTGAAAAGGCAAGATGGTTATGGAAATGTCCACACAACTTCGTTACTTGTGGGAGCATCATTATAAAACTTTAGGGATGTGACGTTTTGGTCTAACTTGTCACGTTCTCTGGCTTGCTATTGATAAGAGAGGCCACCTTCTTATTCATCCCTTCGCAAAATATGTACTTTGAGCATTTATGTTTGCTGACTTCTACTTTTTTCGATGAGCACAAGTTTTCAGGTGAATATTCAAGTGCTTTTCTAGAATCCAATCACTCCAACTTGCAAGATATTTTCGACTTTTTTTTTATTTTGCTCTTTTTTTTCGTACCACGGACCCCGAAACAATCACCTCAAAAATCTCTTATGTTGAGACCTCAGCCCGTCCTTCTATGACAAAATCCTAAGCACTGTTGTGCGACAACTTCTTAGAAGGAGGGGGTTCGTCAGGTTTCAACATTGGGTTTCTCTTAATGTCCCCTATCTCATCCAATCACTTATTAGACTAGCCATTGGGATTATTTTGTGAGGTTTGGAAAATTTCTCCTAACGTGGAACTCCCACCATGTAGGTTTCAGATGGCTAGAAATAAGAGGACAGCTCGAATACATCAGCGTCCTTCTTCCGTTGACAATTCTTCATAATCAGGTCAAAGGGTGGAATCTTCTGTCGATAGTGGCTGCGCCGAGCTTGTCCATAACTCAGACGATCTTTATGTTGAAGCAAAATCCCTAAAATGAGTTTTCATGGAAACAAACATTTTTTTATAAGTGTTTGAGTTTTCTAATTCATTACTGTTTTAATGAATATTTTTGAGTGACCTAAGTACATGAACTACTCGATCATATCTCAAGAAGATAGTGTGGTAAAAGCAAAGAATGAAGGCCTAGGGATCGTAAGAAGATAGAAAGATCAAGACAGCTATAGTGGCTTCTCAAGTTAAGAAGTCATTCTTCAAAGAAGCCTCACAATATAAGAAGGCAATAGCAAGGAGCTTCTCAAGACGAGAAGACACAAGTCATATAGCTTCTCAAGATGGGAAGGGCCAAGTCCACTAGCTTCTTAGGATTAGAAGACACATACCATGATGGATCACAAAGAATAGAAGACATTACAAGAAGCTTATGTATCAATAAAAGAATCAACATTAGAAGCTTCTGTCACATTTGAAGATTCATCATCAGAAGAAGATACATGCCATAATGTATCACAAGAATATAAGACATTGAAAGAAGCTTCTCTAACAATAGAAAATTCATCATTAGAAACTTCTATGAAATCAGAAGATTCATTATCATAAGCTTCTCAAAGATTAGAAGATACATCAGTAGCTTCTAAATTATCAGAAGACACAAGGTCTTATCTTCTCAAGTGTTAAAAATTAATTATGAAGATAAATTAATGACTAAGAATATCTGGGACAAGTTGAAAGAAGCATTCAATGTGTTAATATCAAGTTCAGAAGATACAATCAATAGAAGCTAGGTGCCTCTAATGCAAGTACATAAATTCTACAAAAGTGCAGAAAAGTACAACAATTTTCTGCATAAAGCACCAATGGCTATATTGACTTCTGAGGATATCTCCAACGAATATATTGAGTTCTAAACTCTACAAATACCTCATGGAAGGCCTCACTTAAGTTTTGTGAGAGTGCACTATAATTTTTCCTATCTTTTTCTGAAATATCTTCTCAAGTAGCTTCTCAAAAGATTCTTAATTAAGATCCTACCTTTTCACACTCACTCAGTGTTTATCAAAGTGTTATTTTTATGAACATATCGGATCAGTGTGATCATAACTATTGTATTAGGTTCTATTAGGTTGGCTTGTAAACCGTAAACTATTTGGAAAATAGTGGAAATACTCACAAGTGTTAGGAGTGGAGTAGCCCTTGTTGATTTAGGTGAACCACTATACTTCCTATGTATTATTTACTATTTTTCTCATAGTTTCTTTTAAATAGCAGTCTGTTTTAAAAAAAATCTGGACAATTGGGAGAAGACTGCTATAAGAAGCTTCCTTCAATTTTCAAGTTGAATATTCTTTCACTATCTCTTTACCAAAACACGGTGTTTTTTATTTTCTCAATCGAGAATTTCTTTTACAAAACAACATCACTTGTGTAAGAAGCAAGAAACACAACTTACAAATCATTTATCAAAGTATCTCCTTACACAGTCTAGCTTTTAAGAAGATACAGGAAGTCAGAAGCTTCTCAAGTGCATACCTCCTTAATAACAATGATATATATGTGTGTGTGTATATATATATATATATATATATATATATATATATATATATATATATATATATATATATATATATATCTTCTTAAGTTATTTAGTTTGTCATAAATTGATTTTAAAAAGCGCCACAATTCAAACCCCTCTTTATTGTGACTCCATTTGACTTCAAATGGTATCAGAGCATAGGGTGTTGGGGTTGAACAAATTGAAGTACATTTGTCCTTTCTTTTTCTACTTCAAAGGCTAAGCATAAATGAATATTGTAGATGAATGTTATTAAGGATGGTACATTGAATTATACAATGCATGAAGTTGACATTAGTTGATGATAAATAGAGGAGAAATCCTATTCGGCCCAAATTGTGGACTAAATTGTGGACCAATATACGGTTATTATATACGGTAGTATGTATAACTATTAAATTGGTTATTATATATTAATATTAATAAAAATTAGTTTTATATTAAAATAATAAAAAACAATACAACAAAACCCTCGGCTCAGCTTATTTGGTCAAACCAAAAAACCCTAAGCTTCTTCTTCTCGATAAACCCTCAGCGTCTTCTTCTCTCTCAGCGTCTTCTCTCTCAACCCGTCGTCCATGAGCTCCGGTTAAAGCTCTCTTTGCGAAACCCTGAGCTCCGGTTACATCCAGCATTTCTGTTTCTGTGTCAGCGATAAACCCTCAGGTCAGCTTCTTCTATGTCAACGCGATTTCCGTCAGAGGTCATCTTCTTCCTCTCTGCGAAACTGTCAGCTTCTTCCTCACCAACACTGTCATCAACAGCCACCGCGCTCCGTCCTCTTGACTCTCTCAGCTCATTCCTCTGTTCCCACTGAACCGTGAGATAGTTGTTCTGTTTTTGTCACTAATTGCACGAATCGTACAGCCACGATGCCGTCCCATTCGCACGAATCGTACAGCCACCACAAATCAATGTTCGTTTCTTCCTTCCTTGTATCTCTGTCATTTAGTAAATATTTTCAATTTTTTTGTGTATTACGGTTTATTTTCCATTTTATTCCCCCTTTTGCATATGAAATTTGGTGTTGGGAGTTGAAGTTTTTGGTGTGTGTGTGTGTTGATTGTGGCTATACAGATTTTTTGTTTTTACAATTAACAACTTAACTAGTGTTCATATTTGAATTTTGAATTTACGGATTGATTTTGAATTTAGTGATTGATTCGAAATGGGCACAATTAATGCAATGTTTGTTGATTCAGTTAAGGCACAGTTTAGTGTAAGGAACACTGTTTTTATATGAAGTACATTAATGGAAGTATATTTTTTTTCACAGTAAACGTATAGTAACGTTCCATTATTGGAAGGACAAAAGAAACCGAGGTAAGTTTATTTTCACATAGTTTCAAAGTTTTTAGAATTGTCCATAAATTAGTCATGTATCATAATTCGTCCTATAATTGAGTATAACTCCGTGTTCTTCTTGTTGTGTCTTAATTGATGTATTTTTCAGATCCGAGTGAGACACAGTAAAAACTCAGGCACTAGTGGAGATTAATAGAAAGTTGAGTCCACTACAAAAGAAACGTCTTCTAGTAGGTAGACTTAAACCGTACTGCGCCCCTCTTGGGGTGGTAAGGTTTATAACAAGTTAGTAGGTAGCTTAAACCGTACTGCGCCCCTCTTGAATGAACGCAAGAACATTGAATCAGTGAGTATTGCCGGGTATGCAGCTCTACTTCAGGTAGAATTGAGTTATCCTTTTTAGAGTTGTTATTAAATTAAATAAATATAAATTTGATTGTTTAATCTGTTTTGTGATGTAGATTTGGACCGTTGAACACTTATTGTTGCGGCCTACTCCACAAAATACACGTTTTCCACGGTTTTTAGCTTGGTTTGACGTGCCGCCGGGAAAGTGTATAGTTGCTAGAATATTTGAAAGCAAAAAGGTTAGCTGCAATGCGTTTAGTTTGATTCATTTACTGTTTACTTACTTTCCTAAATTATTGGAATGCATTAATGTGTAGGTTGAATACAAATGAACATGATTTATGAATGCTTATTTTTTTATTTGTGAATTGATATTATATTTTTGTTATTAGTTTGTTGAGGTTGTGCCGTTAAGCGAAGGAGACCAATCAAATGAAGTCCTCAATGAAGCTATTGAGGAGATTCAAAGGGGATATTGTGAAGGGACATTTACCAAAGAAAAGGAGATTAACATTAGGCTTTCGACCGTTGAGGATAAAATCAAAGTCTTTAAAACAAAAGATTATAGGCCAAGAATCGATTTCCTTATCCTATGTTTGAAGTATGTAATCGATTTCTACATTTACTCAAGCCAAAGGTAAGAATCGATTTCCTTCTATTTCAAAAGACTATGAAATCGATTTTCAAGCAATCCTATATGCTATGAATTGATTCCTCCTCATTTTAAACAAAGTCAAAATCGATTCCTACCCTATTCAGGATGTCCTGAAAATCGATTCCTACCTATTTCCAAAGAAACAAACAATCGATTCCTATGTTCTCCATATGTAAAGAATCGATTCCTCTCTTTTTTAACTAGCCATATAATCGATTCTTATGTCTTCTAAAATGATAAGAATCGATTCATCAACATTTTAACTTCATCAAACAATCGATTCATCATTTCTTTAAATGTTTTTTTTTCTTCAAAATCTTACGTTTTCCTAAGCCTATAATTAGGCAGATTCAAGTCTCATTTTAAAACACCACAAATCACAACAATTCTCTCTTCTTCTCTCATTCGAATTTCTAGATCTGAGAAAGAGAAAAATACAGCTATCACTTTCATATCATTTTCTATAGATCTAGTCACTTATCTCTCTCAGTTACTATATTGTCATACTATCTGAAGTGATTGGATCATAGGTTCTCACTTGTAATTTTCTATTTTGAGGTTATTGCGAAATCCTGGGAAGTATTCTTGGGTCGTTCAATCAGGAGATTGAAGCGGTTTTTGAAATCCTGGGAAGTGTTCTTGGTTCGTTCATTCAGGAGATTGAAGCGGTTTCTGAAATCCTGAGAAGTGTTCTTGGGTCTCTCAATCGGGGAGATTGAGTTGGTTTGAAATCCTGGGAGGTGCTCTTGGGTCGTTCAATCAGGAGATTGAAGTGGTTGTGAAATCCTTAGTTGTGTGCTCGGGTTCTCAGTTAGGATTAATTTAGATTAGCTATAGGGAAGTTGCTTGCTTGTAAACATTGAAGAGGTTCTTCTCATATAGTGGTTGTTATCAAGTCCAAAGGTTGCAAAGCCGGAGGCCGATGACGTAGGGCTTTTATCCCGAACCTTGTAAAATTCCTGGTGTATCTCTATCCCACTCTCTTTACTTTATTTACTGTTTATAATTATACTCAATATCACTGCGCCGATCTGTTTATTGCTATCATTACGCTGCTTATAATATCCGTTTATCTTGAACTATGACAATAGCGTAATATTGCACTGTACCTGATCTTCCTGTTTAAGTTATAAATGTCTGGTTATAGTAAATATTGAAAATAGTAACATTAGAGTAATACCTCACTGTGCCTAATCTGCCTGCTTACATACATCATATAAGTTTAAATCTCAGATTCCGCATTTGATTTAAACTAGCATTGTCTTAAAATTAAAAAGAACTCAAGTTTTGCATATGACCTTATTCACCCCCCTCTAAGGTTATCCTATAGTCCAACAAGTGGCATCAAGAGCTAGAAATTGCATTTAGAGCTTTACATCTCACAATTTAAATTTTATTTATCTATCTGTGATCATGGGTTATTTTATGAAAGAGGGGATGTCCTTCAATAGGTCTCCCCTGTTTGATGGGACTAACTATGACTACTGGAGTAGTCGAATGAAGTGTCATGTGCAGACTATAGACTTCACTCTCTGGAGGATCATAGTTTATGGACCGCTGATTCCGATGAAGATCAAAATTACAAAACCTGGCGGTGCTGTTGAACCCACTGGCAAAGCAGAGGAATTTCGTTTGAAGATATCTACACCATTGACCTGAGTGAGCTGAGAAAGTCCGAGCTAGAAAAAATCTCTCAGAACGCGAAAGCTATGAACATTCTTCACCTATCTCTATGTGAAGAAGAATATGGAAGGGTAAAAGGGTGTCAAACAGCAAAAGAAATCTGGGATTGTCTGGAAGCTACACATGTCGGTACAAGCCAAGTGAAGGATACAAAAATCAGAATTGTCACTTCTAAGTATGAAGCCTTCAAAATGAAGGAAGGTGAATCTGTTGCAGCTATGCACCAGAGACTTAATTTGATAGTGAACAACTTGAGGGCGCTGGGGAAGAAGTATTTTACAAAGGATATAAATGGGAAGATTCTTGCATCCCTGACCAATGAGTTCTTTCCAAAAACTTGTGCAATCACTGAAGCCAAAGATATTGGCACTCTGCCCCAAGAAGACTTGATCGGGTCACTTCTTGCATTTGAGGTGGTATTGGCCGCGAAGAAAGTTCAAGAAAAAGAAGTTGTAAAAGAAATAAAGTCTCTTGCTCTTGCTGCTAAAACTCCTAAGATAGCAAGGAAAGAGGTTGAGTCTGATGAAGAAACCGATGATGAAGACATGGCTAAAATGTTTGAAGAACTCATGAGATTCAACAAGCTTGGAAAGGGTGACTACTCAAAGAAATCCAAGTACCAACAGAAGAAAGCTGCATGGGTAAATTCTGATAGTAAAACTGATGAAGAAGAGGAGGTTGCAAATGTTACCTGTTTTATGGCAAATGACACATCTGAGGTAATTTTTGATAACCATAATCTTACTGATTCAATTATGATTGATGATATGTATAGCAGTCAAGATTTGAGTGACGCTTTTGAAGCTCTCTATTTTGAACATGAAGCTCTCTTGTTAAAATCTAAGAAATTGACAAAGAGAAACAAAATCATGCTCACTCAAATTGAGACTCTAGAAAATGAGGTAGCTAAGTTGAAGAATGAGCTACTGTTAAGACTTTGGCAAGTGTACCAAATGTCGTTGCAAGTAATAAAATATCGGTAAGAACCGGTCGATTCCACAGGGATTGCGCGTTGACAACAATAGCAAAATTGTAAATTCGTAGATTGTAGAGATTTGGTAATTTGAGTAATTGGTAACAGTACACAAACGTGAATTAATAATGCGAGAAAAACGACTAGGGATCGAATCCTCTCACCTCGCCTATCACATGAACCTTAGCCAATTCAAGTTAATTATTCAATTCCTAGATTCAATTGACTAATTCAGGTCAAGGGAAATTCCTTGTCTCAAGACCCCTATTACCCTTAGAGTTACCCTAATTCCTTAGGTGAGTCATGCCAGAGGGTAACGCGTTAAGATTAAGAATTTTAATGAATTCACATAAGCTACCACATATTCCTATGATGATTACTAGCATGTGACCTAATTACCCAATTTCCAGCTACTAATTCATATCCCTATGCAATCACTAGCCTGGATCATCGCAATTATCATATGTAATTGAAAAGCATTAAGAACATAGGTAATTAGACTAAGTAAATCGAATAACAACTGAATTGACTATAACAAGGGTTCACATGATAGGGTTGGGAGATTCATCTCTCCCTAATCTAAGTAATTTAGTTACACATCATCCTAAGAGTGGAAACCAATATAAAGTAGAAAACAAACATAAAGGAAGACATTAGAACCTTCAATCCCTTGTTCCCAAGTGGTGAGAAGGCCCCAAAATCGCACCCTCCAGCTGCTCCAAAGTGTGGCTCCAAATCCCAAAACGAAGTCCCTTGTAAAATTGCTGAAACTGCTTTAAAAACCCTAATTTTGACGCACCATCGCGACGCGGCCCGTGCCCATCGCGTCGCGACAAATGACAGAAACTTCAGGCCTCGCAAAACAGCTCCAGGTCGCGTCGCGAACCCTCCTGGTTGCGACGCGAAAAATAACAGAAAGTTCTGGCCTGTAGAATTCCTCCAGATCGCGTCGCGAACCCTCCTGGTCGCGACGCGAAAATCAACAGAAAGTTCTGACTTGCAAAATTCCTCCAGATTGCTGCATTTCCGAGCAAGTGTCTGGTTCGCCGAAAGATGCCACAACCAATTAAGAGGTCTTCAAGTCCCATTTAGCTCCAAAAGTGAAGGAATAACTTACAATTGAACTTCCTACTACAATTATCTAAAACTGAACTAAATCCCAGATAATGACTGTTATACAATAAAAACCCTGCACAATTGGTCCTAAAAATGCCTAACTTACATCATATGATTGAGAGTCAACAGCTACATGAAATAAAACCTTTCAACCTTGAGTTTCTTGAGCTTAAACAAAATTTTGAAAAAGCCAAGGTCGAAAATGAAATTTTGAAAGAAACTTTAAAAAGGTTTGAGGTTGGTGAAAATACCTTAACCAAGATACTGCACTTCGAACATGAATATGTTGATAGGAGAGGTCTTGGGTATGAAGGTAATTCCACCTCCCCTATTTTGAAAAAGAAAATGACTTTTGTAGCTGCTACTTCAAGTTATACACCTACTGTTTTCTCTTGCACTTACTGTCAAAAAGGGAACCACAGCTCTCATAGATGCCCTATTCATAAATTATGTGAGCTTGGTACCCTTATACCTGCTTGTGAGAAACCAAGGTGGATTGGGAAAACAAACCCCTTGATGACTAACCCCAAAGGACCCAAAGAGAATTGGGTACCAAAATTTTCTACTTGATCTTAGTGCAGGTGTGCTACAAGGTATGGGGGTCAGATCGATACCTTGATAGCAGAGACTCGAAGTTCATGACTGGAGACGCTAAAAGGTTCTTAATACTCAAACAATAGTCATGTGACTTGTGATAACAACAATACAGGAAGAATCATCGGTGAAGGTTAGATTGGTAAAGTTTTTATTCACCTCTATTGAAAATGTGTTATATAGAAGTACTTAAGATTTTTATCAAGTATTAGACACATATGTGAGATAAAAAAAAAATTGTATGTGTGCACCAAAGTTTTTTTTAAGTGCTATTGTGCTGGATCATTGATGCAACCTATTTTTGAAGATTAAATATGGTACCTATATTGTTGAACCAAGTATGACATATCTCATGGGTATCCTATTTTCTATAAGATCTTTTTTAAACTGTGATGGTCCACCTCTTTTGGCTAATATTTTTTGCACTCTACAATTAATCAGAGGATCGTCAAATTAGGGGGAGCATAGCACTAAACTGTTTTTGCAAGTTTATAGTATGATTATGTATCTATGTGTTCACCGCCCCCCCTCCTTTTTGATGAAAACAAATGGGGAGAGAATATGCATGTTATTATGTGGGGGAGAAAAATATCTGCTGCTGTGCTGTTTATTTTGATATGCTTATGCTTAGGGGGAGCTTCTGCCATTGTTTCTTTATTATGGCCTCCCTATGCATAATGTAATTTGTTATCATCAAAAAGGGGGAGTTTGTTGAACCAAGGACAAACACTCGTTGTTTTGTTTGATAACAAATTACATCTTGTCTACTAATGGTTCAAGTTGAATGAAGTACAGGACGGAAATCAAAAAGCAGGAAATATAAAAGTGGAGCAGCTTGGAGAAGAAGCCACCTTTGAAGATGAAGACCTAATTGTTTATCCGCTTTCTTTAAGACACAGTGTAAGGTCCTATCACTTAAGGTCTATGACATTTTAGTAGCTGAGAGATGACTTTTGAAAACATGCATGATGCATCAAAATTAGGGTTTGAAAAAATATTTTTGCATGCATGCATAAGGTGGCACCTAAACCTAAAAACGATTTTGTGGAAAGAAAAAAACAATTTCTATTTTGTTCCAATGGCCAAGAATCGATTTATACTAATTTATAAAGGCTATGAAATCAATTTTAGGCTCACCTATAGGCCAAGAATCGATTTCCTTATCCTATGTTTGTAGTATGTAATCGATTTCTACATATACTCAAGCCAAAGGTAAGAATCGATTTCCTTCTATTTCAAAAGACTATGAAATCTATTTTCAAGCAATCCAATAAGCTATGAATCGATTCGTCCTCACTTTAAACAAAGTCAAAATCGATTCCTACCCTATTCAGGATGTCCTGAAAATCGATTCCTACCTATTTCCAAAGAAACAAACAATCGATTCCTATGTTCTCCATATGTAAAGAATCGATTCCTCTCTTTTTTAACTAGCCATATAATCGATTCTTATGTCTTCTAAAATGATAAGAATCGATTCATCAACATATTAACTTCATCAAACAATCGATTCATCATTTCTTTAAATGTTTTTTTTTTTCAAAATCTTACGTTTTCCTAAGCCTATAAATAGGCAGATTTCAAGTCTCATTTTAAAACACCACAAATCACAACAATTCTCTCTTCTTCTCTCATTCGAATTTCTAGATCTGAGAAAGAGAAAAATAGAGCTATCACTTTCATATCATTTTCTATAGATCTAGTCACTCATCTCTCTCAGTTACTATATTGTCATACTATCTGAAGTGATGGGATCATAGGTTCTCACTTGTAATTTTCTATTTTGAGGTTATTGCGAAATCCTGGGAAGTCTTCTTGGGTCGTTCAATCAGGAGATTGAAGCGGTTTTTGAAATCCTGGGAAGTATTCTTTGGTCGTTCATTCAGGAGATTGAAGCGGTTTCTGAAATCCTGGGAAGTGTTCTTGGGTCTCTCAATCGGGGAGATTGAGTTGGTTTGAAATCCTGGGAGGTGCTCTTGGGTCGTTCAATCAGGAGATTGAAGTGGTTGTGAAATCCTTAGCTGTGTGCTCTGGTTCTCAATTAGGATTAATTGAGATTAGCTATAGGGAAGTTGCTTGCTTGTAAACATTGAAGAGGTTCTTATCATATAGTGGTTGTTATCATGTCCAAAGGTTGCAAAGCCGGAGGCCGAGGACGTAGGGATTTTATCCCGAACCTCGTTAAATTCCTGGTGTATCTCTATCCCTCTCTCTTTACTTTATTTACTGTTTATATCTGTTTATAATTATACTCAATATCACTGCACCGATCTGTTTATTGCTATCATTACAACACCTCAACTGTAACATCCCTAATTTCGTTAAATTCAATTTATGGAATTTACGAGTGATTTATTATTCAAATGAAAAATAAATCATGTCACTATAATGGGATATTCGAGAAAGCAACGTTTAGTGGATAAACCATAGGATTAAAATGTAAGTTAGAGAGAACTTGACCAAAAATAAAGATTTAGAATGAGTTAATGAGGTAAGGGTATTTTGGTCTTTTCCAACCATTTAAACCCTTAGCCCATTAAAACATTTTAACCCTCCTTCATTTTCACCATTCAGCTGGAGCCAAAAAGAAATAGAAAAGAATAGGAGGAGAGAAAGAGGAGAGTGGGGCGAAGGAGAAGAGGAGAAGAACTCCAACACCATCAAGCTCGTTGCGTGTAAGTTCTTTCTTCCCCATCTCACTTCGTTTTTCCAGCTCTTTCCAATGAACCTAGTTTCAGCTTCTCATTCCCCTCCTACTACAATCTTCCATGGATGATGCTTGAAGCTCAATGTTGACCCAATCTCATTTCTTTTCTTGCATGTTGTTGGTTGTCATGGAGGAGTAGTTCTTGGAAAATTTATGAACCTACATTCTTGAGTTAAGTCAATTAGGAGGAAGGACAGTAGCTTAAAGAGGGGGAGTTCGAATTTGGAGTGTGAGAAGTGCGATTTTGAAGTTTAGCGAGTTTGGTGAGAGTTCATGGAATTTCGGCGTCGTCAAGCTTCAAGCATTTCGGAGATTCGTGATTTTCATCACGATAGGTGAGTTTTACTCACGTTTAGGGTTTTATGTTTGATTGTTGAAATGTTGGTTGAAATCGATATTTTGATTTCGAAAGATTATTGAGTCGAAACCGTTTTTCGGAAAATAATGTTTTACGGTTTTTATAAAAAATATATAGGTATTATGTGGATTTTGATTGTACTTGAATGTGCTTGTATTCTGGTTGTGTTGTTGGAATTTTGATTGGGTTACGGATTGGATACGATCGGAAAAGCGGAACGAAATAAATGAAGCGAATTGTGAATCTGCACAGGACGCACGGACCGTGCGCCCCTGGGCACGAGTCGTGCACCCTCTTCGGTGATGCCTGAAAAAATTAAGCAGCGCACATGGACCGTGCGCTCCTGGGCACGGGTCGTGCGCATGCTTCTGTTACCGGATGCCAAAACATCGTTTCGCCGCTCCTTTCGATTCCAAACCTCTTCTAATCTTCTTTCCAACCATTTGTGATGATTCTTAATTCATAAAACATTGTTTTTGACATGTTCAAGATGGTTTGGGGAAATTGTCTTCAAACCTATAAATATTTTGAAAAACTGAATTAGGACTTAAGTGTGCAAATAAAGGTTTTCTAAAAGAAACGATCCAAATGGTTTTCGTTGTCGAATCTTAACTGATGTGGGATGTTTGTAATCTCATCGAGACCGGTTATGGTACCACGATATATAGATTATATCGAAAATAGGAGACGCCCCAATGCGGGTATGATATATAAATTATATCTATGTCGGGTGACGATCCGACGAATAGCATACTAGGCGAGGAAGGTCATGAGCCCCTACCCTAGGCCCTGGACACGTTAGGTAAAGTACTAGCGAGGGTTTATCGGGATTGTGGCTGTTGCACAGTCGATGTTATGCTACGTTAGGTACACGATTCACCGAGATTGTGGTTATTTGCACGGTCGGTGTTTCGATTGGTAATCTTGTAATTATAAATTAACTTACGAGGCTTAGAAATAATTGAATAGCACATTATATGCCGAGATTGTGGTTGGTTCACTACAACAGATTTAAGCATTGGGAGCACTTTTTTTAGGCCATAGGGAGCGCTTTCGGGCGCTCCTAAAGCTAGCGCTCCTGTTGCAAATCACCCAAAGGTAGCGCTCGAAAAGCGCTCCCAAAAAACAGGCAAGAGGAGCGCTTTTAATTACAAGCGCTCCTTATTCCTAGGCGCGCTAAGACAATAAGGAGCGCTTACCGTAAAAAGCGCTGCTCATGGTCTTAAGAAAAGGGAGCGCTTTTTATTACAAGCGCTCCTTATTCCTAGGGGCGCTAAGACAATAAGGAGCGCTTACCGTAAAAAGCGCTCCTCATGGTCTTAAGAAAAGGGAGCGTTTTTTATTATAAGCGCTCCTTATTCCTAGGCGCGCTAAGACCATAGGTAGCGCTTTTTACAGAAAGCGCTACCAATGCCTAATTTTTTTTTAAGAAAGTTTTGCCTGTTTCTTCTATATTACCAATTCTCAGCTCCCTGCAATCAGAAACCAACAACAACCAGCAACAAAGTTGCAAATAAAATTCCAAATCAATAATCAATTTCAAATCAATTTCCAACTAATTTATAAATCCAACATACATCCTCATGTACCAATCAACATATGTGCCAACAAAAATGTGCCAACATATAAATCTTCATGTACCAAAAGATCAACAAAAATTACATTAATCCTCATGTACCAAAAGATCAACAAAAATAACAACATATCCAATATGAGGTACTACAAAAATAGGATATCTAAAAAAAATTTCATGAAGTTCGATTTGCATTAATCAAACCGGCAACATGACGACACCACTCTCCTTTCAGCTGAGTAAGTTCCTCATCAGAAAATTGAGCTCCACACACATATTCAGGAAAATACTGAAAAAATAAAATAAAATGAACTTAGAATTAATTACATATGACTCAGATATTTGGAAGCTATGAATCAGATACTAAGTCAGGTAGACTATAGTTTTCATCAGCCAATATGAATCAGATACTATGAATCAAATACTGGATTATTAGTACCATTATACAATTAAAATTAGCTAATGATCCAAAAGGGTTCTTTAAATTTTAAATAGTACATACAGCAAGTCCAAAAGGATGTCTCCGCAAGAATGTGGTGCTTCTAATAAATCTTGCAATTGAACAGCTAAGTTAATACACAACCATTCTTCAAAAATAACAAAAACAATAATGACATTTGTAAAGTTATGTTCATGGGTTGATCATAGAAAACTGCAGAACATCTAATAATAGAGACATGATAAGATCAAGGACTTGATGTTAGTTTGTTATTACTAAATTATAAGTTATAGGTTCTATAAATATTCTGAGAAGAAAAGAACAACCTCAACACAGTTACTCACCCCTCCATCACCTTCACACAACGTCACCACTCCAATAAAAAAGAAAAGAGCTATCAAAACAAAAGCATATTCTTCTGGTGCATTAAGTATGTGATAATATCAATTCAATGGGGGGTAAAGTATCAAAACAAAAACATATCTTTATAAGAAAGACCAACACAAAACATGTTCCTCTAAAAAGGCAAATTAAGAAAGAACAATAATACAAATACAATTCAGGTTTTGTTACAGAATAAGATTAAGTATACAATTTGTAGGTTTCCCACCTTCATCAACTACACTAACAAAATGAAAGAGACTAAAAACACTCATGAAAGAGACTATCAAACTCCATTTTCGGTTATAAGGCATTAAAATTTACAAAGAAAGACAATACACTAATGAATATACCTACATAACAGAACAAATTAGTGGTTTGGTTGAAGACCAACATGGTAAATCGTGTATATATATATATATATATATATATATATATATATATATATATATGTATATATATATATGTATATATATATATGTATATATATATATATATATGCCAATGTTAATAGTGTAGTGGTTTTCCATCTGATTAAAAAAACTATGAACCTACAATAGCTACAACTGATTCAAAACCAAAATACTATATATGAACAGCAGACTTAAACCAAAACCAAACCTAAAACTAAGAAGAGAAAGAAGTTGTGTTTTAGAAATTAGTACCTCGACCGGTCCCAAACTCTGCTCCACCTCTCTGATGTTCTATCCCACCTGTCATTGCCATGGCCGGGTGGATCAACTGGTAGTACCCGATTGGAATCAAATGACAAATTATATTTATCAGTATTCAATTTAAGAAGCAAGCGTATTTTTTTAAGAGTGAGTTGAAAAAACTCAAAGAAATTATGATACACTACAAAAAAACTGGTCATTAGCGAGGGAAATTTCCCTCGCAAAATGACCTAAATCCGTTGCTAATGATCATTTGCGAGGGAATTAGCGACGGAATGGTTCCCTCGCTAATTCCCTCCTCGCTACTGGGATTAGCGAGGGAATTTTAATCCCTCGCTAATTAGCGAGGGAATTTTCCCTCGCTAATTCCCTCGCTAAGTCTGACTGTTTCTGTTTTTTTTTAAATCTGCTTTTTTTCTTATATTTATTATTATATTATTTTAATTATTATTATTACTATTATTATTATTACTATTATTATTATTATTATTATTATTATTATTTCCAGAGAGAGAGAGAGGAGTGAGAGTGGTGGTGGCGTGGTGGTGGCGTGGTGGTGGTGGTGGGGAAGGTGGCGTGGTGGTGATGTGTGGATGGTAGAGAGAGAAGGAGAAGATTAAGGGAGAAAGAGAGAGAGGAGTGAGAGTGGTGGTGGCGTGGTGGTGGTGGTGATGGTGGTGAAGGTGGCGTGGTGGTGACGTGGTGGTGGTGGTGGTGGTGAAGGTGGCGTGGTGGTGATGTGTGGTGTGAGTGAGAAGAAGAGGAGAGAAGGTGGTGTGAAGGTGGGGTGGTGGTGGTGGTGGTGGTGGTGAAGGTGGTGTGAGTGAGAAGAAGAGGAGAGAAAAAGAGTGAGGGAAGAGGAAGGATGGCGTGGTGGTGGTGTGGTGGTGGTGTGAGTGAGAAGAAAAGTAAGGGAAGAGGAAGGGTGAAGAGGAGAGAAGAAGAGTGAGGGTGTTGTGAGTGAGAAAGAAGAGTGAGGGTGTAAACGAATTTAAGGGAAAAAAGTAAAAAAATTTGCGAGGGAATTAGCGACGGAACTGTCCGTCGCTAATTGCTGCACATTTACCAACCCCTGCACTGAGTCTCATCATCTGAAAACTGTCAAAAATTAGCGAGGGAATTAGCGAGGGACTGAAATTCCGTCGCTAAATACCTACACTGAGTCCCATCATCTGAAAACTGTCAAAAATTAGCGAGGGAATTAGCGAGGGACTTAAATTCCGTCGCTAATTTTCAAAATTTCTGTAACATCCCCTATTTTCCTATTTAGTTATATTAGCGTAATATTAATTATTAGTGATTATTCCATTGATTGAAATTATTTAAATTGAAAATGACTTGTTTGATTAGTTAAGTATGGAATTGTATGTAATTGAGTATTTAATTAAGTTAAGTTAGGATGATTAGGAGTGAAAGGAGTCATATGGAATAGAGTTAGTAAGTGAGGGGCATTTTCGTCTTTGTACCTTACCCTATATAAGTTCTCCTTCCAGCTGAACCAAAGGAGAGGACATTGTTCAAATTGTGAAAGAAAATTCAGAAGAAAGGAGAGGGAAGAGAAGAGAGAGTTCACGAGAGAGGGAGGGAGAGCTTGGAGAGATGAGAGCACCATTTCTTCAAAGCTCCATGCATGTTAGAAGTCTCACCACCATTCTTTCACATTTTCTCTCCTCTTTCCACTGATGCCTATTTCACACACTGGCTCAGCCCTGATCATCTCACTTCATACAGCTATGCAATTTCGAGTTTGAGGGAGAAGAAGAGTGCAACAGAAAATTCTGGGTAAAACCCGTTTTACCTACCTTCAGTGTTTCGTTCGTATCTCCCGGTACTGACCTCCGATTCAGTTAATTTTTATTTATCTGGAAACTAGACACAAAGGTATTCATTTTGGGAACAAGAACCGCATGATTTCATTGAGAAATGAGAGAGATATCATGCTCACAAATTTCGGATTAAGCATCAGCCACTGTTCCGAAGCAGTCTTCTTGTTTTGTTGATATCTCCTAATATACTGGTTGCATGCAAGTGAATCTTTCTCCATCAGAGAGTAGACAAAATTCCCTTCACCGTAGACCCTCGTTTTGCTAAGTTTGGTTGAGATTTGAGTGAGTTATACTCGTTGCAAATTGGTGTTTGGTTGCTGGAAACAGCAGGAGCAGATTCCGGAAGATTCGTGTGATTGCCGTTCGTTCGAGTCTGCGAAGTTTCGGCGTTAGGTGCGATCTTCATCGCCAAAAGGTGAGTTCTATACTCACTAGGATGTTATGGTCATGTGTGTCAAGTTCTGATATTGAACCTCGCGTTTTATGAAAAACCGGTGTCGAAACCGTTTTGTGAAAATGTCGTTTGAATGATTGTAATGCATGATTGGTTGATTGAGACTTTGATGGTTGTTGTGATTGAGTGATTGATATGTGAATTGTTTGGCTGGATGATACTCTGTTCTTAAAGGTTGATAAGTTAGGTATCGATCGGGAAACGAATTGGACACGAAACGGAGTCAAAAATAGCATGAAATGGCCATTTTACAGGACTGTGCATCAGGCACGGATCGTGTGCCTTAGCACACGGATCGTGCGGATCCTTCTGGTGCTTCCTGGAAAATTTCCGTTTCGCGCACGGATCGTGCGCCATTAAGCACGGGTCGTGCGTATCTGTCTGACCCAGATTTTTTAAAGGTGTCCAAACGCTTCCCAATTGATTCCAAACCTATCCTAATCCCTTCCCAATGTTATGAAATGATAAAATAACCGTAATTCGTTGGAATTGCTTAAGTTTAATGATAACAACCTCATGTCACGATTGAATGATTATTGACGGCCCAATGCGGGTAGACGGAACGTGTTATGGATTTGATTGTCATGCTGTGATTGTGATTGATATATTATGCGACTGATTATGACTAAGTTAAATTATCATAATGTTGAGTATGGGCGATACATTATGATGTGGACTAGGTAATGGATAGTTATAATTAAGTTAACAACGTTAGTAATTCCGTGTGAGATCACCTAATGACAAGATTATGCTAAGAATAAGATTAGGTTAAGATTAAGATCATGTTAAGTATATGCTCACTGTTATGTTCACAGATCATTGTTCATTGCTCATTGTTCAAGGTATATTAAAATATATACATTAGGTTAGGGTGACGACCCTATTTCATTTTAGTGTGCTAGGGGAGGGGAAGTCATGAGCCCTATGAACCTAGGCCCCTCGAGGTTTGCCCACTAGCGATTAGTGGATTGGGTTCACCGGGAGCTTATTTTGCCAAGTGACCGGTGACACGCTAAGAATCATTGTTAGGCTCAGTGATTGAGCATAGTTCATTGTTAGGCTCAGTGATTGAGACTAGTTTAGCCACATAGTCAACTTTGAGGACTATGAGTTTTGAGTTTTGCATAATGAATCAAGCATAATTGAACCGAGAGAATTAGTAAGGGGTCTCGATAGAACTCACTGAGACAAGTTGTCTCACCCAATCAATGTTGTTGTTTTTCAGAATTGCAGGCTAAGTTGAAGATGATGAGGCATGGTCATGGAGATGCTTGAGGAGCAGCCGCTATCTTTATTTCTTTATGTTTTGTATTTCAGTTTCCTTTGTACCTTGTATTCAGATCCTTAGTAGGTACGATTGTACGACTTATGTTATAAAGTTGTAAATCGCTTCCGCGCACTTTCTATTTTGGTACTGAACACTAGTTGAGTGGTGTAAGAACGCTTTATGTATTTTCATGTTAAGTTATGTAACGCTCTTGATGGTTTTAGCATCGAGTATTAGTACGTGTTCAGTATTTAAAACAGGAGGTACTCTGATGTATGCCAGTAGTGCATTTCGATAATTTCTACAAGTTAGAAATTAACGGGGTGTTACAATTTCCGTCGCTAATTTTCAAAATTCCGTCGCTAATTCTCAAAAAATACGACAGCCCCAATTCCCTCGCAAATTCCGTCGCTAATTCCAGTTTTTGCGAGGGAACATTAGTCCCTCGCTAATTTCCGTCGCTAATGGACAATTTTTTTGTAGTGATACCTCTGGAGGTTCTATTTGATCACGATCCTTTGAATCAATTGTGGATCCTCCCAGCATTTACTAACAGAGGACTGTTTGTGGATTGACCTCAACCCTAAAGGTTAAAGTCCTTTCCAGCATTCTATCAATGGCTTCTGGATAAGCCTTAGGGTCATCTTCTCCTTCCTGATAAGGTTTAAAACTAAGAAGTACAATATTCTAAACACCAAAAGTCTGTTGTATGAAGGACCTGATAGAGAGTACCTGAACTATGTTTAAAAGCAAAGTACCTGTTTACTGATGCAACCTTGTCCCCTGCTGGTATTTGTGTCATGTAGCAAATCTAGTGTTAAATGTCACTGTTTATAAACAAATTGTAGTGCCGAAAGCCACACTATTTGTAAGCAAACTTTAGTGTCATTGTAAAAAATTTGTTGCAGCTACATTGTTTGTAACCAAACTTTTAGTGTCAAAACAAAGCTATAGCTAGTCAGTTTGATAAGAATGTTGTAGCTAAGCAGTTTGTCAAACTTTTGATAAGAAAACTTGTCAAAAGAAAGCTTCAGTTATTATCATTCAAAAAGAACTTAAATCACTTCCATAGTTCCATCTCACAGACGAAAATACACCTTAAAAAGAAAATAGCATACATTATATAGTATATACTTAAACTTACAGTCTCAAACTAGAAAGAGGAATTGGCATCAATATTTGGGACACTACAAAATATGTCCAGCATTGCATTAACAAAGCTAAAGTCTGTGTTTTCAAATAGAGATAAATCAATCCCACAAATTTAATAGCAAAAGAAAGAACTCAAAGAATAAATATTTACCAAATGTTTGTGCTCTAAATTGGAAGGAAGCATAGAGGTCTAAGCTGGAAGGAAGCATCAACAGAGAAAGATGACATGTACATTTTTTTGCAACAATATAACATGGTTGAGAGAAATCATGAGCATATTATACTTTAGCCTAGACAATGCATCTATTTAAAGTAGAAACTAAATGAATCTAGCAGTATAAAAATTCTTTCAGTATAACCAAAGTGAACACTCTCCTTGTGCTTGGTATACATGTTATCTGCACATCAAAAGGTCAAAAATCCTGATGTAGAAATAAAAAAGAAAATAGCATTTCATAAGATAAAAATTGTGAGAAATCAGATATGAATACAAAAAATGGAAGGACAGAATGGAGGATGAAAAAATAACAGAACAAATGATGCCTAACAAATTATATTAACTTTAAATAAACATGAACCTACAAACTTCATCTCATTCAAACAACTATGAACCTACAATAGCAACATAACTGTGAAGAGAAAAAAAAACACTAACATAAGAGACAAAAAAATTATGAACCGAAAAATTAATGGAAACAGAAATACAAATTTGAATGAAAAAAAATTCTGATCCACTAAAAAACATTCTGATCCAAAAAAATACGTAGAAGATAAAGGGATCCAAATGCTTTGAATCAACAGAACCAAGGTGAAAGTGAGAGAGAAATGCGGAGAGAGGAAGCGATCCAAATGCTTTGAATCAACAGAACCAAGAACTAACCTTCCTCAGTGGCGGACCCAGGACCCCGGGGTCAGGGGTGTCAAATTTTTTAAGGCCGGTGTCAAATGGGTGCAAAACTCGGTCTACTAGTACAATTTCAAATTTTCAGGGGTGTCAAAATTAAAATTTCAGGAGATTTAGGCTATTTATATAGGGTGTTTTGTGCAAAAAAAAATTCCAGGGGGTTCAACTGAACCCCCTGGTTACATGCTAGGTCCGCCACTGACCTTCCTTGTGTCGCGTGAGTTGAGAGAGTGAGGACGGCGTGGCAAACGATGGTGGAGAGGACGGCGTGGCAAACGATGGTGGAGAAGACGGCGTGGAATCGCAGAAAACGACGGTGGAGAGGACGGTGTGGAGTCGCAGCAAACAGTGGTGGAGAGGACGGCGAGTGTGGAGAGATTTTGGAACGATTTGGGGGCGCGGCGGCGCAGGGAGGAGGGGGATTTCAGAGATTTTGGAACGTTGAGGGGGGAGGAGGGGAGGCGTACTGTTTGTGCGTGAAGGGTTTTTGGGAACGGGAAGGAAATAGGGTTTTTAGAAAATTGAGAATAGGTAGCGCTTTCTTTGAAAAAGCGCTCCTGATGGGGTATGCGAGATTTGCAATAGGGAGCGCTTTTTAAAAAGCGCTCCTCATTGCAAATCTCGCATACCCCCATCAGGAGCGCTTATTTGGAAAGCGCTACTCATGTTTGAAATAGGGAGCGCTTCTTGCAAAAGCGCTACTGATTCTGCCGTTCTTTATTTGAGCTTTTGGCGTAGTGGTTGCACGGTCGGTGATGGGCTATGGTTATATGAGCAAGTGGTTTATAAATTAAACTATGTTGCAACAGTTTTATAATTGAACCGAGTGATTGTGAGGGGTCACGGTAGAACTCACTGAGATATGTTATCTCACCCTATCATTATTGTGGTTTTTACAGAGAAACAGGGTAAGAGGAAGACAAGGCGGCACGATTAGGTGACGTGCTTATGGAGATGCCGAAGACTTGTAGTCTTGAGTTTCCGATTATGTTTCTCTTGTTATTTTCTGTTATGGTTATGTAACTTGTATTTGATATGAGTTGTATAAACCTATTCCGCTTCTCTGGTTATGATATTGAACAATCGACTTTGTATCCCTTTTAAGTTGAGAACCAAGTTAAATTTTATGGACTTGAAGACAGGTTGATCCGAGACATTATGTTTTATTATCGGAAAAATTTAGTGTGTTCAATATCTAAACAGGGATTGTGTCCTCTGATTGTTGATAAAGAGGTGCGTCCCAGTGTATCATCAACCAGCAGGTAGTAGCTGATGAACAATTACCGTACGTGGACGGCCCTGTATAAAGGGAGTCGATCTCTTAATACATCCGCAACAAATACTAAGAGGGACCTGATGAGACACTGAGAGAAAATCTAGCAAGAAGTCGATAATATTAGAAGAAAAGCATGCGAAAGAAATAAATATTGCTTTTCCAAAAAAATGTAAAACTAAAAAAATAAGTCAAAAATAAAAGTTACAGTTTTTTTAACAGCAAAAATATAAATTATATATATGGTGTGTTTTTAAGGAACACAAAAACCTATGTACATATCAACATCAAACTAAAGAGGCCACAACTCAGACGCCATAAAGCAGCACAAAACCCCGACCAAGCTGATTAATCGGCACACTCCAAAACAAAGTTAATACAAACTACAGAAAAATACATTAATACAAACACATTCCAACGAAGCCACACACCACTCATAGAGGAGGCAATGGCTTTACATTGTCTTACCCAAAAACCACTTTCCATGAATACATTTTAGCCAAAAATAAAGTGAATACCACGATTATTCCTTTAATACTAACCCAATACCATAAAGCTTCTGGGGTGGAATAAATTGTAAACACAGATCGCCTCCCAATTATCAAATCTAAGAATACAATGCTGAAAGCGAAAACATCAGACTTCTCTGTTAGTCGTTGTAGTCTATGATAGTCTGGATCCACAAACCTGTGTCAACATAAGATTTCAAGCTTAAAAAAACATTGGGCGTATGATTGCAGAAGTATTATGTTTTGCAGTTTTAAAAACCAAAACACTACAAGAAATATGTTTGTTATCGGCGAAAAATTTCTGGTGGCCAAATGTTTATTGCAAGGGAATTAATGCACCCATCAAATATTTGAAAGTTGACACCCACCCAGTCAAATTATACTTTCACATGCATTTTTTTTACAAAGACAAACCTTTATTATTAGCAAAGCAAAACTTTAGTTGGTAGAGGCACTCAAAAAACCTTTACAATTATAAGCTAATAAAAAACTAAAGTAGTAAAACACACTAATATGCGACTAGATGTGTATACACATAAATCTAAAACCTTCACAGGCATGTATACCCATCATATTTGGTGTAAAACATAAGGATGCAGTTACAGATGTGGAAAAACTGTTACTATATATATTGAGTATCTAATAATATTTAGATTTGGAAAAACTATTATTAAATATTTATATATGACATACAAAACAGATCAGAGTTGGTGAAGTCTTACCCGGAATTTCCACTACACGGGTAGAGATATGGGTGTCGAACTCTTGAAAGAGCTTTCCTAATCCGAGATCGGAAACCTAGTTAATAAAAATTAAAAATCACTTTAGTAATTAAGCTCCAGCAAGAAAGATAATGCAAAAGATATGTATTGTGTGTAATTACCTTAGCTTCATAGTTTGCGTCCAGAAGAATGTATGCAGTTTTAAAGTCCCAGCGTATAACATGTGGGACACCTAATATATATATATATATATATATATATATATATATATATATATATATATATAAGAAAAGAAAAGATGAGAAAGATAGCAAAAAAAATGGTTATTTATAACTTTTAAAATAAATTTGAATAGTTATTAATGAACTTAATTAAATAATTTATTTATAATTATCAGTAAATTTAAAGGATTTTTTATTAAGAAAATAGGTCTGCTTTTTTCAATATAGCTGCCGAAAAGTGTTTCTGACAAGTCAATATTTGAGGGACTTGACCCTGTGTAGGCCGCTGGTCATGCATGATTTCAACAGTTTTTTGGCATTTAAGTAAGCTTTTAGTCTTGGAATTGCCTGTTTTTTGGAACGGAGTTACACTTCAAATTCTAACATTTTTCCCTCCCCTAATTTACTAACTAACATTTACTTATAAAAGCGAATGGATTTAAACTTACAGTCATCAAGAAAGTAGGCAAAC
Organism: Astragalus membranaceus; assembly: GCA_039519185.1. NCBI lineage: Eukaryota > Viridiplantae > Streptophyta > Magnoliopsida > Fabales > Fabaceae > Astragalus > Astragalus membranaceus. The sequence continues at coordinate 75,901,130 of CM076849.1, read as the reverse complement.
AGTTTTGTACATCCAAGAGCGACTTTCACTCGAGTATCCCAGTCTTGAATGAGCACACCCTCACCTGTGATAAAATACGCACAATCTTTCACTATTACTATCAAAGTCAAAATCAACCACATAAATATATATATATATATATATATATATATATATATATATATATATATAATTGAAATTGTACCTACCATGGAGGTGGGGGTCCAAGGTGTTTTTGGAAACAAAATTGTACACCAATACCCTTTGATCTTCAGAAAAACCAAAACCACTTTGACGGACAAGATATAGCGATGGTGAATGCTGCTAAGAATGTTTATCTCTGTATTAAACTCGCGTTCTCCTTGCCTGCTACCTGGTCTAAGAGCTTTAATGGCTACTTCCTCCGCTCTTAGTATGCCTTTATAAAAATCGTCGAACCCTCCCTCTCTGAGCTTGTTTTCCCCCGCAAAATCTCCAGTTGCAGTTTTCAATTCCGCATATGTGAAATGTGTAATGGTGCGTCCAATTGGGGGACTAGGAAGGGGAAGAAGCTGATGCGATCGAAGAATGTTTGCAGTTTTAACATATATATATATATATATATATATATAAGAAAAGGTGAGAAAGATAGTAAAATACTGGTTATTTATAACTTTTAAAACAAATTTGAATAATTATTAATGAACTTAATTAAATAATTTATTTATAATTATCAGTAAATTTAGAGGATTTTTTATTAAGAAAATAGGTCTGCTTTTTTCAATATATTTGCAAAAAAGTGTTTCTGACAAGTCAATATTTGGGGGACTTGACCCTGTGTAGGCCGCTGGCCGGTCATGCATGATTTCAACTGTTTTTTTTGGCATATAAGTAAGCTTTTAGTCTTGGAATTGCGTGTTTTTGGGAATGGACTTACACTTGAAATTCTAACATTTTGCCTCCCCTTTTTATTAACTAACATTTACTTATAAAAGGGAATCAAATTAAACTTACTGTCATCATGAAAGTAGGCAACCAGTTTTATACATCCAAGAGCGACTTTTACTCGAGTATCCCAGTCAAGAATGAGCACATCCTCACCTGTGATCAAATATGCACAATCTTTCACTATTATTATAAATGTCAAAGTCAACCGTTTATATATATATATATATATATATATATATATATATATATATATACATATATTACAGAAATTGTACCTACCATGGAGGTGGTGGTCCAAGGTGTTATTGGAAACAAAATTGTACACCAATACCCTTTGATCTTCAGAAAAACAATAACCACTTTGACGGACAAGATAGCGATGGTGAATGCTGCTAAGAATGTTTATCTCCGTATTAAACTCGCGTTCTCCTTGCCTGCTACCTGGTCTAAGAGCTTTAATGGCCCCTTCCTCCCATCTTAGTATGCCTTTATAAACATCGCTGAACCCTCCCTCTCTGAGCTTGTTTTCCTCCGCAAAATCTCCAGTTGCACTTTTCAATTCTGCATATGTGAAAAGTGTAATGGTGCGACGTCCAATTGGGGGACTAGGAGGGGGAAGAAGCTGATGCGATCGAACAGCAGTAATGTCCATCAATGGATCTTGGTCGGCCACTATTTGCATTTCTACCTGAATCAGCAAATGGCAAATGCGGTTTAGAATTTAGATCCACTTTTTAATACCTCGCATACGTATAGAATATCGTGACGGTCACAGCATATTAGAAATATTTCAAAGTTAAAGTCAGCTTGTTGCTATAACAACTAATAATTAATTTGATAATTAAAATGGATAAACCGTTTTCCACTTCGTGAGTTTGATGCAAAAGAATTTTAAGGAAGGAAGAAAAACAAACACTTAAGACATCTGCAAATGAAAGGAGCCATATTTGTAAAGGTAATATATAAAGCTAGCTCTAAATTTATAAACTCTTCACCTTCTGATTGAAGAGAAGATTCCCTTCCAAAAGAGTAACTCTGGCGCCTTCCCTTTTTTTTTGGTACATATGTAAATAGAGAAGAAAACTATCACGATTCCAATGCCAACCGCAACTCAATTTACTGTATTAGAGTCCATCAACGACTCGTCCGATGAACGTGGTGTCGGTGGTGATGCAATTGGTCCATGATGGATACTTGTGTGTCGACCCTTTTTGTCTGCAACACAACAATAATACAAGAAAATAACACAGGGATTTTTACGAAAAATCGGTCACTAAATAACGTTTTTTTTGTAGTGCAAGCTTGGATTATAACCGTTCAAAGAGACCTCAATGGATCTCCATCGTAGTTCTAATTAAGGGAAAGGACGAATCCCTAAGAGATGCAAATGTGTGCCGCAGAGGCTGGTCCAATAGCGGATTGGGCCCAGTCCAATCGAGAATAGTTCACCACAAGTTGAGGTTATCTGCGGCGGAGTGACCTTAGCTTGAGAGTTGATTGTTTTTCCTCGATTTGCGAAGTCGACCTTTCCGACTTTCCCCCCCAGTCTTGCCAGGGTCGTTGATCATGGTTGTCAGACTGATGCATTCATTTCATTAGCCCGAGGTATCACGTCAACCGGATCTTCTCAGGCATGTTAGGGCGGATTCTGAGGTCGGCCACGTGTTGCTCTTGGCCAATTAGGTCGAACCATAACATGTCGCTACTTTTTGATAATTGGTTATGATTTTATGGTGGAGTACGATATCTTTGACTTGCTTGGTCTGCTGAAAAGGCAAGACGGTTATGGAAATGTCCACACAACTTCGTTACTTGTGGGAGCATCATTATAAAACTTTAGGGTTGTGACGTTTTGGTCTAACTTGTCACGTTCTCTGGCTTGCTATTGATAAGAGAGGCCACCTTCTTATTCATCCCTTCGCAAAATATGTACTTTGAGCATTTCTGTTTGCTGACTTCTACTTTTTTCGGTGAGCACAAGTTTTCAGGTGAATATTCAAGTGCTTTTCTAGAATCCAATCACTCCAACTTGCAAGATATTTTCGACTTTTTTTTTTATTTTGCTCTTTTCTTTCGTACCACGGACCCCGAAACAATCACCTCAAAAATCTCTTATGTTGAGACCTTAGCCAGTCCTTCTATGACAAAATCCTAAGCACTGTTGTGCGACAACTTCTTAGAAGGAGGGGGTTCGTCAGGTTTCAACATTGGGTTTCTCTTAATGTCCCCTATCTCATCCAATCACTTATTAGACTAGCCATTGGGATTATTTTGCGAGGTTTGGAAAATTTCTCCTAACGTGGAACTCTCCCACCATGTAGGTTTCAGATGGCTAGAAATAAGAGGACAGCTCGAATACATCAGCGTCCTTCTTCTGTTGACAATTCTTCATAATCAGGTCAAAGGGTGGAATCTTCTGTCGATAGTGGCTGCGCCGAGCTTGTCCATAACTCAGACGATCTTTATGTTGAAGCAAAATCCCTAAAATTAGTTTTCATGGAAACAAACATTTTTTAATGAATATTTTTGAGTGACCTAAGTACATGAACTACTCGATCATATCTCAAGAAGATAGTGTGGTAAAAGCAAAGAATGAAGGCCTAGGGATCGTAAGAAGATAGAAAGATCAAGACAGCTATAGTGGCTTCTCAAGTTAAGAAGTCATTCTTCAAAGAAGCCTCACAATATAAGAAGGCAATAGCAAGGAGCTTCTCAAGACGAGAAGACACAAGCCATATAGCTTCTCAAGATGGGAAGGGCCAAGTCCACTAGCTTCTTAGGATTAGAAGACACATACCATGATGGATCACAAAGAATAGAAGACATTACAAGAAGCTTATGTATCAATAAAAGAATCAACATTAGAAGCTTCTGTCACATTTGAAGATTCATCATCAGAAGAAGATACATGCCTTAATGTATCACAAGAATATAAGACATTGAAAGAAGCTTCTCTAACAATAGAAAATTCAACATTAGAAACTTCTATGAAATCAGAAGATTCATTATCATAAGCTTCTCAAAGATTAGAAGATACATCAGTAGCTTATAAATTATCAGAAGACACAAGGTCTTATCTTCTCAAGTGTTAAAAATTAATTATGAAGATAAATTAATGACTAAGAATATATGGGACAAGTTGAAAGAAGCATTCAATGTGTTAATATCAAGTTCAGAAGATACAATCAATAGAAGCTAGGTGCCTCTAATGCAAGTACATAAATTCTACAAAAGTGCAGAAAAGTACAACAATTTTCTGCATAAAGCACCAATGGCTATATTGACTTCTGAGGATATCTCCAACGAATATATTGAGTTCTAAACTCTACAAATACCTCATGGAAGGCCTCACTTAAGTTTTGTGAGAGTGCACTATAATTTTTCCTATCTTTTTCTGAAATATCTTCTCAAGTAGCTTCTCAAAAGATTCTTAATTAAGATCCTACCTTTTCACACTCACTCAGTGTTTATCAAAGTGTTATTTTTATGAACATATCTGAGTGTGATCATAACTATTGTATTAGGTTCTATTAGGTTGGCTTGTAAACCGTAAACTATTTGGAAAATAGTGGAAATACTCACAAGTGTTAGGAGTGGAGTAGCCCTTGTTGATTTAGGTGAACCACTATACTTCCTATGTATTATTTACTATTTTTCTCATAGTTTCTTTTAAATAGCAGTCTGTTTTAAAAAAAATCTGGACAATTGGGAGAAGACTGCTTTAAGAAGCTTCCTTCAATTTCAAGTTGAATATTCTTTCACTATCTCTTTACAAAAACACGGTGTTTTTTATCTTCTCAATCGAGAATTTCTTTTACAAAACAACATCACTTGTGTAAGAAGCAAGAAACACAACTTACAAATCATTTATCAAAGTATATATCTCCTTACACAGTCTAGCTTTTAAGAAGATACAGGAAGTCAGAAGCTTCTCAAATGCATACCTCCTTAATAACAATGATATATATGTGTATATATATATATATATATATATATATATATATATATATATATATATATATATATATATATATATCTTCTTAAGTTATTTAGTTTGTCATAAATTGATTTTAAAAAGCGCCACAATTCAAACCCCTCTTTATTGTGACTCCATTTGACTTCAAATGGTATCAGAGCATAGGGTGTTGGGGTTGAACACACTTAATAATGTGAAGAGATGAAGATTCTGGAAGAAGTGATGACCAAACATGGTGATAAAGAACATGTTTCAAAAAGCTGATTTTCAAAGAAATATGTGATATGTAGAAAACAATGTTGATAAGGAAGAAGTTGAGAAGCTTGACGAGATAAGCCAACAAGAGAAAATTGAAAGGAACTACATGAACCATCAGGGAAGTGTTACAGCAAGAACCAATAAACGCAATATCTTGGAGAGCTCGCACTTCACGTAGCTTGTCCCCTATAATGCTTGTCAAATCTCAGAATCAAAAATGTTGTGTGTTCCATGACAACATGGGAGTTAGTGAGGAAACAACATGACATCTTACATGAAAATCTTCCTTGAACTTTCTTTTAAACTTTTGGTATTATCCTCTGGTGGAACTGGTCCTTAAGTTTATGATATTTTGGTGATTCCTTTGTGCAGAACGATTGGTCTTTTAGACCTTTCGTGAGTCCTTTATGTAAAATGATTTGGTTCCGTTGAACATTCTGTGATTCCTCCTTTTTTTTTATGGGATCATTGAAGTACATTTGTCCTTTCTTTTTCTACTTCAAAGGCTAAGCATAAATGAATCCTTTCTTTTTCTACTTCAAAGGCTAAGCATAAATGAATATTGTAGATGAATGTTATTAAGGATGGTACATTGAATTATACAATGCATGAAGTTGACATTAGTTGATGATAAATAGAGGAGAAATCCTATTCGGCCCAAATTGTGGACTAAATTGTGGACCAATATACGGTTATTATATACGGTAGTATGTATAACTATTAAATTGGTTATTATATATTAATATTAATAAAAATTAGTTTTATATTAAAATAATAAAAAACAATACAACAAAACCCTCGGCTCAGCTTATTTGGTCAAACCAAAAAACCCTCAGCTTATTCTTCTCGATAAACCCTCAGCGTCTTCTTCTCTCTCAGCGTCTTCTTCTCTCTCAGCGTGTTCTCTCTCAACCCGTCGTCCATGAGCTCCGGTTAAAGCTCTCTTTGCGAAACCCTGAGCTCCGGTTACATCCAGCATTTATGTTTCTGTGTCAGCGATAAACCCTCAGGTCAGCTTCTTCTATGTCAACGCGATTTCCGTCAGACGTCATCTTCTTCCTCTCTGCGAAACTGTCAGCTTCTTCCTCACCAACACTGTCATCAACAGCCACCGCGCTCCGTCCTCTCGACTCTCTCAGCTCATTCCTCTGTTCCCACTGAACCGTGAGATAGTTGTTCTGTTTTTGTCACTAATTGCACGAATCGTACAGCCACGATGCCGTCCCATTCGCACGAATCGTACAGCCACCACAAATCAATGTTCGTTTCTTCCTTCCTTGTATCTCTGTCATTTAGTAAATATTTTCAATTTTTTTGTGTATTACGGTTTATTTTCCATTTTATTCCCCCTTTTGCATATGAAATTTGGTGTTGGGAGTTGAGGTTTTTGGTGTGTGTGTGTGTGTATATTGTGGCTATACAGATTTTTTGTTTTTACAATTAACAACTTAACTAGTGTTCATATTTGAATTTTGAATTTACTGATTGATTTTGAATTTAGTGATTGATTCGAAATGGGCACAATTAATGCAATGTTTGTTGATTCAGTTAAGGCACAGTTTAGTGTAAGGAACACTGTTTTTGTATGAGTACATTAATGGAAGTATATTTTTTTTCACAGTAAACGTATAGTAACGTTCCATTATTGGAAGGACAAAAGAAACCGAGGTAAGTTTATTTTCACATAGTTTCAAAGTTTTTAGAATTGTCCATAAGTTAGTCATGTATCATAATTCGTTCTATAATTGAGTATAACTCCATGTTCTTCTTGTTGTGTCTTAATTGATGTATTTTTCAGATCCGAGTGAGACAAAGTAAAAACTCAGGCACTAGTGGAGATTAATAGAAAGTTGAGTCCACTACAAAAGAAACGTCTTCTAACAACTCCCTTCCATTCGTTGATTGATCTTGTTGAAGAAATCAACATTAATGGTGTTTTACTTAGGGAAGTTTTGAGAAGGTGGGATACACATAGTGTAGGTATTTGAGTTGTGAATATGCTAATTTCATTTTCAAAGTTAGATGTTTGTTTTGGGTTAAGGCTTCGCATAGTTGGAGACCCCGTTTTTTATGATGATAGGGTTGACTCTAGAGTCAAACAGTTGTTTGATGGGGAAGTCATAAATGTGTCGTGTATTGTTCAAAAAATGGGAGACCTAACAACAGATGAATGTGTAGAGGACTTTTGTAGGCTTTACCTTCTCCTTGCTTTTGCCACTTTTTACTTTCCCCAAACTACCCCCACGATCAATACCCTACCCTTTAGCGTATTGGATGATTTAGATAGCCTTCATAGGTATGATTGGGGTGGTAAGGTTTATAACAAGTTAGTAGGTAGCTTAAAGCGTACTGCTCCCCTCTTGAATGAACGCAAGAACATTGAATCAGTGAGTATTGCCGGGTATGCAGCTCTACTTCAGGTAGAAGTGAGTTATCCTTTTTAGAGTTGTTATTAAATTAAATAAATATAAATTTGATTGTTTAATCTGTTTTGTGATGTAGATTTGGACCGTTGAACACTTATTGTTGCGGCCTACTCCACAAAATACACGTTTTCCACGGTTTTTAGCTTGGTTTGACGTGCCGCCGGGAAAGTGTATAGTTGCTAGAATATTTGAAAGCAAAAAGGTTAGCTGCAATGCGTTTAGTTTGATTCATTTACTGTTTACTTACTTTCCTAAATTATTGGAATGCAATAATGTGTAGGTTGAATACAAATGAACATGATTTATGAATGCTTATTTTTTTATTTGTGAATTGATATTATATTTTTGTTATTAGTTTGTTGAGGTTGTGCCGTTAAGCGAAGGAGACCAATCAAATGAAGTCCTCAATGAAGCTATTGAGGAGATTCAAAGGGGATATTGTGAAGGGACATTTACCAAAGAAAAGGAGATTAACATTAGGCTTTCGACCGTTGAGGATAAAATCAAAGTCTTTAAAACAAAAGATTATAGGCCAAGAATCGATTTCCTTATCCTATGTTTGAAGTATGTAATCGATTTCTACATATACTCAAGCCAAAGGTAAGAATCGATTTCCTTCTATTTCAAAAGACTATGAAATCGATTTTCAAGCAATCCTATAGGCTATGAATCGATTCCTCCTCATTTTAAACAAAGTCAAAATCGATTCCTACCCTATTCAAGATGTCCTGAAAATCGATTCCTACCTATTTCCAAAGAAACAAACAATCGATTCCTATGTTCTCCATATGTAAAGAATCGATTCCTCTCTTTTTTAACTAGCCATATAATCGATTCTTATGTCTTCTAAAATGATAAGAATCGATTCATCAACATTTTAACTTCATCAAACAATCGATTCATCATTTCTTTAAATGTTTTTTTTTTCAAAATCTTACGTTTTCCTAAGCCTATAAATAGGCAGATTCAAGTCTCATTTTAAAACACCACAAATCACAACAATTCTCTCTTCTTCTCTCATTCGAATTTCTAGATCTGAGAAAGAGAAAAATAGAGCTATCACTTTCATATCATTTTCTATAGATCTAGTCACTTATCTCTCTCAGTTACTATATTGTCATACAATCTGAAGTGATTGGATCATAGGTTCTCACTTGTAATTTTCTATTTTGAGGTTATTGCGAAATCCTGGGAAGTATTCTTGGGTCGTTCAATCAGGAGATTGAAGCGGTTTTTGAAATCCTGGGAAGTGTTCTTGGGTCGTTCATTCAGGAGATTGAAGCGGTTTCTGAAATCCTGAGAAGTGTTCTTGGGTCTCTCAATCGGGGAGACTGAGTTGGTTTGAAATCCTGGGAGGTGCTCTTGGGTCGTTCAATCAGGAGATTGAAGTGGTTGTGAAATCCTTAGTTGTGTGCTCGGGTTCTCAATTAGAATTAATTGAGATTAGCTATAGGGAAGTTGCTTGCTTGTAAACATTGAAGAGGTTCTTCTCATATAGTGGTTGTTATCAAGTCCAAAGGTTGCAAAGCCGGAGGCCGAGGACGTAGGGCTTTTATCCCGAACCTTGTAAAATTCCTGGTGTATCTCTATCCCACTCTCTTTACTTTATTTACTGTTTATAATTATACTCAATATCACTGCGCCGATCTGTTTATTGCTATCATTACGCTGCTTATAATATCCGTCTATCCTGAACTATGACAATAGCGTAATATTGCACTGTACCTGATCTGCCTGTTTAAGTTATAAATGTCTGGTTATAGTGAATATTGAAAATAGTAACATTAGAGTAATACCTCACTGTGCCTAATCTGCCTGCTTACATACATCATATAAGTTTAAATCTCAGATTCCGCATTTGATTTAAACTAGCATTGTCTTAAAATTAAAAAGAACTCAAGTTTTGCATATAACCTTATTCACCCCCCCCTCTAAGGTTATCCTATAGTCCAACAAGTGGCATCAAGAGCTAGAAATTGCATTTAGAGCTTTACATCTCGCAATTTAAATTTTATTTATCTATCTGTGATCATGGGTTATTTTATGAAAGAGGGGATGTCCTTCAATAGGTCACCCCTGTTTGATGGGACTAACTATGACTACTGGAGTAGTCGAATGAAGTGTCATGTGCAGGCTATAGACTTCACTCTCTGGAGGATCATAGTTTATGGACCGCTGATTCCGATGAAGATCAAAATTACAAAACCTGGCGGTGCTGTTGAACCCACTGGCAAAGCAGAGGAATTTCGTTTGAAGATATCTACACCATTGACCTGAGTGAGCTGAGAAAGTCCGAGCTAGAAAAAATCTCTCAGAACGCCAAAGCTATGAACATTCTTCACCTATCTCTATGTGAAGAAGAATATGGAAGGGTAAAAGGGTGTCAAACAGCAAAAGAAATCTGGGATTGTCTGGAAGCTACACATGTCGGTACAAGCCAAGTGAAGGATACAAAAATCAGAATTCTCACTTCTAAGTATGAAGCCTTCAAAATGAAGGAAGGTGAATCTGTTGCAGCTATGCACCAGAGACTTAATTTGATAGTGAACAACTTGAGGGCACTGGGGAAGAAGTATTTTACAAAGGATATAAATGGGAAGATTCTTGCATCCCTGACCAGTGAGTTCTTTCCAAAAACTTGTGCAATCACTGAAGCCAAAGATATTGGCACTCTGCCCCAAGAAGACTTGATCGGGTCACTTCTTGCATTTGAGGTGGTATTGTCCGCGAAGAAAGTTCAAGAAAAAGAAGTCTCTTGCTCTTGCTGCTAAAACTCCTAAGATAGCAAGGAAAGAGGTTGAGTCTGATGAAGAAACCGATGATGAAGACATGGCTAAAATGTTTGAAGAATTCATGAGATTCAACAAGCTTGGAAAGGGTGACTACTCAAAGAAATCCAAGTACCAACAGGAGAAAGCTGCATGGGTAAATTCTGATAGTGAAACTGATGAAGAAGAGGAGGTTGCAAATGTTACCTGTTTTATGGCAAATGACACATCTGAGGTAATTTTTGATAACCATAATCTTACTGATTTAATTATGCTTGATGATATGTATAGCAGTCAAGATTTGAGTGAGGCTTTTGAAGCTCTCTATTTTGAACATGAAGCTCTCTTGTTAAAATCTAAGAAATTGACAAAGAGAAACAAAATCATGCTCACTCAAATTGAGACTCTAGAAAATGAGGTAGCTAAGTTGAAGAATGAGCTACATGAAATAAAACCTTTCAACCTTGAGTTTCTTGAGCTTAAACAAAATTTTGAAAAAGCCAAGGTTGAAAATGAAATTTTGAAAGAAACTTTAAAAAGGTTTGAGGTTGGTGAAAATACCTTAACCAAGATACTGCACTTCGAACATGAATATGTTGATAGGAGAGGTCTTGGGTATGAAGGTAATTCCACCTCCCCTATTTTGAAAAAGAAAATGACTTTTGTAGCTACTACTTCAAGTTATACACCTACTGTTTTCTCTTGCACTTACTGTCAAAAAGGGAACCACAGCTCTCATAGATGCCCTATTCGTAAATTATGTGAGCTTGGTACCCTTATACCTGCTTGTGAGAAACCAAGGTGGATTGTGAAAACAAACCCCTTGATGACTAACCCCAAAGGACCCAAAGAGAATTGGGTACCAAAATTTTCTACTTGATCTTAGTGCAGGTGTGCTACAAGGTATGGGGGTCAGATCGATACCTTGATAGCAGAGACTCGAAGTTCATGACTGGAGACGCTAAAAGGTTCTTAATACTCAAACAATAGTCATGTGACTTGTGATAACAACAATAGAGGAAGAATCATCGGTGAAGGTTAGATTGGTAAAGTTTTTATTCACCTCTATTGAAAATGTGTTATATAGAAGTACTTAAGATTTTTATCAAGTATTAGACACATATGTGAGATAAAAAAAATTTGTATGTGTGCACCAAAATTTTTTTTAAGTGCTATTGTGCTGGATCATTGATGCAACCTATTTTTGAAGATTAAATATGGTACCTATATTGTTGAACCAAGTATGACATATCTCATGGGTATCCTATTTTCTATAAGATCTTTTTTAAACTGTGATGGTCCACCTCTTTTGGCTAATATTTTTTGCACTCTACAATTAATCAGAGGATCATCAAATTAGGGGGAGCATAGCACTAAACTGTTTTTGCAAGTTTATAGTATGATTATGTATCTATGTGTTCACCCCCCCCCCCTCCTTTTTGATGAAAACAAAGGGGGAGAGAATATGCATGTTATTATGTGGGCGAGAAAAATATCTGCTGCTGTGCTGTTTATTTTGATATGCTTATGCTTAGGGGGAGCTTCTGCCATTGTTTCTTTATTATGGCCTCCCTATGCATAATGTAATTTGTTATCATCAAAAAGGGGGAGTTTGTTGAACCAAGGACAAACACTCGTTGTTTTGTTTGATAACAAATTACATATTGTCTACTAATGGTTCAAGTTGAATGAAGTACAGGACGGAAATCAAAAAGCAGGAAATATAAAAGTGGAGCAGCTTGGAGAAGAAGCCACCTTTGAAGATGAAGACCTAATTGTTTATCCGCTTTCTTTAAGACACAGTGTAAGGTCCTATCACTTAAGGTCTATGACATTTTAGTAGCTGAGAGATGACTTTTGAAAACATGCATGATGCATCAAAATTAGGGTTTGAAAAAATATTTTTGCATGCATGCATAAGGTGGCACCTAAACCTAAAAACGATTTTGTGGAAAGCAAAAAACAATTTCTATTTTGTTCCAATGGCCAAGAATCGATTTATACTAATTTATAAAGGCTCTGAAATCAATTTTAGGCTCACCTATAGGCCAAGAATCGATTTCCTTATCCTATGTTTGAAGTATGTAATCGATTTCTACATATACTCAAGCCAAAGGTAAGAATCGATTTCCTTCTACTTCAAAAGACTATGAAATCGATTTTCAAGCAATCCAATAAGCTATGAATCGATTCCTCCTCACTTTAAACAAAGTCAAAATCGATTCCTACCCTATTACGGATGTCTTGAAAATCGATTCCTACCTATTTCCAAAGAAACAAACAATCGATTCCTATGTTCTCCATATGTAAAGAATCGATTCCTCTCTTTTTTAACTAGCCATATAATCGATTCTTATGTCTTCTAAAATGATAAGAATCGATTCATCAACATTTTAACTTCATCAAACAATCGATTCATCATTTCTTTAAATGTTTTTTTTTCAAAATCTTACGTTTTCCTAAGCCTATAAATAGGCAGATTCAAGTCTCATTTTAAAACACCACAAATCACAACAATTCTCTCTTCTTCTCTCATTCGAATTTCTAGATCTGAGAAAGAGAAAAATAGAGCTATCACTTTCATATCATTTTCTATAGATCTAGTCACTCATCTCTCTCGGTTACTATATCGTCATACTATCTGAAGTAATGGGATCATAGGTTCTCACTTGTAATTTTCTATTTTGAGGTTATTGCGAAATCCTGGGAAGTATTCTTTCAATCAGGAGATTGAAGCGGTTTTTGAAATCCTGGGAAGTATTCTTGGGTCGTTCATTCAGGAGATTGAAGCGGTTTCTGAAATACTGGGAAGTGTTCTTGGGTCTCTCAATCGGGGAGATTGAGTTGGTTTGAAATCCTGGGAGCCGCTCTTGGGTCGTTCAATCAGGAGATTGAAGTGGTTGTGAAATCCTTAGCTGTGTGCTCGGGTTCTCAATTAGGATTAATTGAGATTAGCTATAGGGAAGTTGCTTGCTTGTAAACATTGAAGAGGTTCTTCTCATATAGTGGTTGTTATCATGTCCAAAGGTTGCAAAGCCGGAGGCCGAGGACGTAGGGCTTTTATCCCGAACCTCGTTAAATTCCTGGTGTATCTCTATCCCTCTCTCTTTACTTTATTTACTGTTTATATCTGTTTATAATTATACTCAATATCACTGCACCGATCTGTTTATTGCTATCATTACAACACCTCAACTGTAACATCCCTAATTTCGTTAAATTCAATTTATGGAATTTACGAGTGATTTATTATTCAAATGAAAAATAAATCATGTCACTATAATTGGATATTCGAGAAAGCAACGTTTAGTGGATAAACCATAGGATTAAAATGTAAGTTAGAGAGAACTTGAGCAAAAATAAGGATTTAGAATGAGTTAATGAGGTAAGGGTATTTTGGTCTTTTCCAACCATTTAAACCCTTAGCCCATTAAAACATTTTAACCCTCCTTCATTTTCACCATTCAGCTGGAGCCAAAAAGAAATAGAAAAGAATAGGAGGAGAGAAAGAGGAGAGTGGGGCGAAGGAGAAGAGGAGAGGAACTCCAACACCATCAAGCTCGTTGCGTGTAAGTTCTTTCTTCCCCATCTCACTTCGTTTTTCCAGCTCTTTCCAATGAACCTAGTTTCAGCTTCTCATTCCCCTCCTACTACAATCTTCCATGGATGGAGCTTGAAGCTCAATGTTGACCCAATCTCATTTCTTTTCTTGCATGTTGTTGGTTGTCATGGAGGAGTAGTTCTTGGCAAATTTCTGAACCTACATTCTTGAGTTATGTCAATTAGGAGGAAGGACAGTAGCTTAAAGAGGAGGAGTTCGAATTTGGAGTGTGAGAAGTGCAATTTTGAAGTTTAGCGAGTTCGGTGAGAATTCATGGAATTTCGGCGTCGTCAAGCTTCAAGCATTTCGGTGATTCGTGATTTTCATCATGATAGGTGAGTTTTACTCACGTTTAGGGTTTTATGTTTGATTGTTGAAATGTTGGTTGAAATCGATATTTTGATTTCGAAAGATTATTGAGTCGAAACCGTTTTTCGGAAAATAATGTTTTACGGTTTTTATAAAAAATATATAGGTATTATGTGGATTTTGATTGTACTTGAATGTGCTTGTATTCTGGTTGTGTTGTTGGAATTTTGATTGGGTTACGGATTGGATACGATCGGAAAAGCGGAACGAAATAAATGAAGCGAATTGTGAATCTGCACAGGACGCACGGACCGTGCGCCCCTGGGCACGGGTCGTGCACCCTCTTCGGTGATGCCTGCAAAAATTAAGCAGCGCACATGGACCGTGCGCTCCTGGGCACGGGTCGTGCGCATACTTCTGTTACCGGATGCCAAAACATCGTTTCGCCGCTCCTTTTGATTCCAAACCTCTTCTAATCTTCTTTCCAACCATTTGTGATGATTCTTAACTCATAAAACATTGTTTTTGACATGTTCAAGATGGTTTGGGGAAATTGTCTTCAAACCTATAAATATTTTGAAAACCGAATTAGGACTTAAGTGTGCAAATAAAGGTTTTCTAAAAGAAACGATCCAAACGGTTTTCGTTGTCGAATCATAACTGATGTGGGATGTTTGTAATCTCATCGAGACCGGTTATGGTACCACGATATATAGATTATATCGAAAATAGGAGACAGCCCAATGCGGGTATGATATATAAATTATATCTATGTCGGGTGACGATCCGACGAATAGCATACTAGGCGGGGAAGGTCATGAGCCCCTACCCTAGGACCTGGACACGTTAGGTAAAGTACTAGCAAGGGTTTATCGGGATTGTGGTTGTTGCACAGTCGATGTTATGCTACGTTAGGTACACGATTCGCCGAGATTGTGGTTATTTGCACGGTCGGCGTTTCGATTGGTAATCTTGTAATTATAAATTAACTTACGAGGCTTAGAAATAATTGAATAGCACATTATATGCCGAGATTGTGGTTGGTTGCACGGTCGGTGATGGGCTATGGTTATATGAGCAAGTGGTTTATAAATTAAACTATGTTGCAACGGTTTTATAATTGAACCGAGTGATTGTGAGGGGTCACGGTAGAACTCACTGAGATATGTTATCTCACCCTATCATTATTGTGGTTTTTACAGAGAAACAGGGTAAGAGGAAGACAAGGCGGCACGATTAGGTGACGTGCTTATGGAGATGCCGAAGACTTGTAGTCTTGAGTTTCCGATTATGTTTCTCTTGTTATTTTCTGTTATGGTTATGTAACTTGTATTTGATATGAGTTGTATAAACCTATTCCGCTTCTCTGGTTATGATATTGAACAATAGACTTTGTATCCCTTTTAAGTTGAGAGCCAAGTTAAATTTTATGGACATGAAGACAGGTTGATCCAAGACATTATGTTTTATTATCGAAAAAATTTAGTGTGTTCAATATCTAAACATGGATTGTGTCCTCTGATTGTTGTTAAAGAGGTGCGTCTCAGTGTATCATCAACCAGCAGGTAGTAGCTGATGAACAATTACCGTACGTGGACGGCCCTGTATAAAGGGAGTCGATCTCTTAATACATCCGCAACAAATACTAAGAGGGACCTGATGAGACACTGAGAGAAAACCTAGCAAGAAGTCGATAATATTAGAAGAAAAGCATGTGAAAGAAATAAATATTGCTTTTCCAAAAAAATGTAAAACTAAAAAAATAAGTCAAAAATAAAAGTTACAGTTTTTTTAACAGCAAAAATATAAATTATATATATGGTGCGTTTTTAAGGAACACAAAAACCTATGTACATATCAACATCAAACTAAAGAGGCCACAACTCAGACGCCATAAAGCAGCACAAAACCCCGACCAAGCTGATTAACCGGCACACTCCAAAACAAGGTTAATACAAACTACAGAAAAATACATTAATACAAACACATTCCAACGAAGCCACACACCACTCATAGAGGAGGCAATGGCTTTACATTGTCTTACCCAAAAACCACTTTCCATGAATACATTTTAGCCAAAAATAAAGTGAATACCACAATTATTTATTTATTTATTTATTTTATGTAGGTGCCGATATGAATTTTTATATATTTTTTACCATGACTAATGTAGATACTCAGATTATTTGAAGCAGACATGAGTGATTCAAATGATCTGTGTATCTACATTAGTCATTGTAATAAATATATTCATAGCGGCACCTACAAAAAATTAATAAGTAAATAAATAATTGTGGTATTACTAGAGCGGTTATGTATAGTACCATACTCATGTGAGCTGATTTTCTAAATATTTTACAGTGCAGTATGCAACACAATTTGCCATTTTTTGGAATTCTTCAGGATTGTAGAATCCTTTAATACTAACCCAATACCATAAAGCTTCTGGGGTGGAATAAATTGTAAACACAGATCGCCTCCCAATTATCAAATCTAAGAATACAATGCTGAAAGCGAAAACATCAGACTTCTCTGTTAGTCGTTGTAGTCTATGATAGTCTGGATCCACAAACCTGTGTCAACATAAGATTTCAAGCTTAAAAAAACATTGGGCGTATGATTGCAGAAGTATTATGTTTTGCAGTTTTAAAAACCAAAACACTACAAGAAATATGTTTGTTATCGGCGAAAAATTTCTGGTGGCCAAATGTTTATTGCAAGGGAATTAATGCACCCATCAAATATTTGAAAGTTGACACCCACCCAGTCAAATTATACTTTCACATGCATTTTTTTTACAAAGAGAAACCTTTATTATTAGCAAAGCAAAACTTTAATTGGTAGAGGCACTCAAAAAACCTTTACAATTATAAGCTAATAAGAAACTAAAGTAGTAAAACACACTAATATGCGACAAGATGTGTATACACATAAATCTAAAACCTTCACAGGCATGTATACCCATCATATTTGGTGTAAAACATAAGGATGCAGTTACAGATGTGGAAAAACTGTTACTATATATATTGAGTATCTAATAATATTTAGATTTGGAAAAACTATTATTAAATATTTATATATGACATACAAAACAGATCAGAGTTGGTGAAGTCTTACCCGGAATTTCCACTACACGGGTAGAGATATGGGTGTCGAACTCTTGAAAGAGCTTTCCTAATCCGAGATCGGAAACCTAGTTAATAAAAATTAAAATCACTTTAGTAATTAAGCTCCAGCAAGAAAGATAATGCAAAAGATATGTATTGTGTGTAATTACCTTAGCTTCATAGTTTGCGTCCAGAAGAATGTATGCAGTTTTAAAGTCCCAGCGTATAACATGTGGGACACCTAATATATATATATATATATATATATATATATATATATATATATATATATATAAGAAAAGAAAAGATGAGAAAGATAGCAAAAAAAATGGTTATTTATAACTTTTAAAATAAATTTGAATAGTTATTAATGAACTTAATTAAATAATTTATTTATAATTATCAGTAAATTTAAAGGATTTTTTATTAAGAAAATAGGTCTGCTTTTTTCAATATAGCTGCCGAAAAGTGTTTCTGACAAGTCAATATTTGAGGGACTTGACCCTGTGTAGGCCGCTGGTCATGCATGATTTCAACAGTTTTTTGGCATTTAAGTAAGCTTTTAGTCTTGGAATTGCCTATTTTTTGGAATGGAGTTACACTTCAAATTCTAACATTTTTCCCTCCCCTAATTTACTAACTAACATTTACTTATAAAAGCGAATGGATTTAAACTTACAGTCATCATGAAAGCAGGCCAACAGTTTTGTACATCCAAGAGCGACTTTCACTCGAGTATCCCAGTCTAGAATGAGCACACCCTCACCTGTGATAAAATACGCACAATCTTTCACTATTACTATCAAAGTCAAAATCAACCACATATATACATAATTGAAATTGTACCTACCATGGAGGTGGTGGTCCAAAGTGTTATTGGAAACAAAATCGTACACCAATACCCTTTGATCTTCTGAAAAACAATAAGCACTTTGACGGACAAGATAGCGATGGTGAATGCTGCAAAGAATGTTTATCTCCGTATTAAACTCGCGTTCTCCTTGCCTGCTACCTGGTCTAAGAGCTTTAATGGCTACTTCCTCCGCTCTTAGTATGCCTTTATAAAAATCGTCGAACCCTCCCTCTTTGAGCTTGTTTTCCCCCGCAAAATCTCCAGTTGCAGTTTTCAGTTCCGCATATGGGAAATGTGTAATGGTGCGTCCAATTGGGGGACTAGGAAGGGGAAGAAGCTGATGCGATCGAAGAATGTTTGCAGATTTAACGTCCTAGTGTATAACATGTGGAACACCTAATATATATATATATATATATATATATATATATATATATATATATATATATATATATATATAAGAAAAGAAAAGATGAGAAAGATAGTAAAATACTGGTTATTTATAACTTTTAAAACAAATTTGAATAATTATTAATAAACTTAATTAAATAATTTATTTATAATTATCAGTAAATTTAGAGGATTTTTTATTAAGAAAATAGGTCTGCTTTTTTCAATATAGTTGCAAAAAAGTGTTTCTGACAAGTCAATATTTGAGGGACTTGACCCTGTGTAGGCCGCTGGCCGGTCATGCATGATTTCAACTGTTTTTTTGGCATATAAGTAAGCTTTTAGTCTTGGAATTGCCTGTTTTTGGGAATGGACTTACACTTCAAATTCTAACATTTTGCCTCCCCTTTTTATTAACTAACATTTACTTATAAAGGGGAATCAAATTAAACTTACGGTCATCATGAAAGTAGGCCAACAGTTTTGTACATCCAAGAGCGACTTTTACTCGAGTATCCCAGTCAAGAATGACACATCCTCACCTGTGATCAAATATGCACAATCTTTCACTATTACTATAAATGTCAAAATCAACAGTATATATATATAACAGAAATTGTACCTACCATGGAGGTGGTGGTCCAAGGTGTTATTGGAAACAAAATTGTACACCAATACCCTTTGATCTTCAAAAAAACAATAACCACTTTGACGGACAAGATAGCGATGGTGAATGCTGCTAAGAATGTTTATCTCCGTATTAAACTCGCGTTCTCCTTGCCTGCTACCTGGTCTAAGAGCTTTAATGGCTACTTCCTCCGCTCTTAGTATGCCTTTATAAAAATCGTCGAACCCTCCCTCTCGGAACTTGTCTTCCCCCGCAAAATCTCCAGTTGCAGTTTTTAATTCCGCATATGTGAAATGTGTAATGGTGCGTCCAATTGGGGGACTAGGAAGGGGAAGAAGCTGATGCGATCGAAGAATGTTTGCAGTTTTAACGTCCCAGTGTATAACATGTGGAACACCTAATATATATATTTATATATATATATATATATATATATATATATATATATATATATATATACAAGAAAAGAAAAGATGAGAAAGATTGAAAAATACTGGTTATTTATAACTTTTAAAACAAATTTGAATAATTATTAATGAAGTTAATTAAATAATTTATTTATAATTATCAGTAAATTTAGAGGATTTTTTATTAAGAAAATAGGCTGCTTTTTTCAATATAGTTGCAAAAAAGTGTTTCTGACAAGTCAATATTTGAGGGACTTCACCCTGTGTAGGCCGCTGGCCGGTCATGCATGATTTCAACTGTTTTTTTGGCATATAAGTAAGCTTTTTGTCTTGGAATTGCCTGTTTTTGGGAATGGACTTACACTTCAAATTCTAACATTTTGCCTCCCCTTTTTATTAACTAACATTTACTTATAAAAGGGAATCAAATTAAACTTACGGTCATCATGAAAATAGACCAACAGTTTTGTACATCTAAGAGCGACTTTTACTCGAGTATCCCAGTCAAGAATGAGCACACCCTCACCTGTGATCAAATATGCACAATCTTTCACTATTACTATAAATGTCAAAATCAACAGTATATATATATATATATATATATATATATATATATATATATATATATATATATATATATATATATATATATATATATATATAACAGAAATTGTACCTACCATGGAGGTGGTGGTCCAAGGTGTTATTGGAAATAAAATTGTACACCAATACCCTTTGATCTTCAGAAAAACAATAACCACTTTGACGGACAAGATAGCGATGGTGAATGCTGCTAAGAATGTTTATCTCCGTATTAAACTCGCGTTCTCCTTGCCTACTACCTGGTCTAAGAGCTTTAATGGCTACTTCCTCCGCTCTTAGTATGCCTTTATAAAAATCGTCGAACCCTCCCTCTCTGAGCTTGTCTTCCCCCGCAAAATCTCCAGTTGCAGTTTTCAATTCCGCATATGTGAAATGTGTAATGGTGCGTCCAATTGGGGGACTAGGAAGGGGAAGAAGCTGATGCGATCGAAGAATGTTTGCAGTTTTAACGTCCCAGTGTATAACATGTGGAACACCTAATATATATATTTATATATATATATATATAAGAAAAGAAAAGATGAGAAAGATTGAAAAATACTGGTTATTTATAACTTTTAAAACAAATTTGAATAATTATTAATGAAGTTAATTAAATAATTTATTTATAATTATCAGTAAATTTAGAGGATTTTTTATTAAGAAAATAGGTCTGCTTTTTTCAATATAGTTGCAAAAAAGTGTTTCTGACAAGTCAATATTTGAGGGACTTGACCCTGTGTAGGCCGCTGGCCGGTCATGCATGATTTCAACGGTTTTTTTGGCATATAAGTAAGCTTTTTGTCTTGGAATTGCCTATTTTTGGGAATGGACTTACACTTCAAATTCTAACATTTTGCCTCCCCTTTTTATTAACTAACATTTACTTATAAAAGGGAATCAAATTAATCTTACTGTCATCATGAAAGTAGGCAACCAGTTTTGTACATCCAAGAGCGACTTTTACTCGAGTATCCCAGTCAAGAATGAGCACATCCTCACCTGTGATCAAATATGCACAATCTTTCACTATTATTATAAATCTCATAGTCAACTGTAGATATATATATATATATATATATATATATATATATATATATATATATATAAATATGTATGTATACACACATATATGACAGAAATTGTACCTACCTTGGAGGTGGTGGTCCAAGGTGTTATTGGAAACAAAATTGTACACCAATACCCTTTGATCTTCAGAAAAACAATAACCCCTAAGACGGACAAGATAGCGATGGTGAAGGTTGCTAAGAATGTTTATCTCCGTATTAAACTTGCGTTCTCCTTGTTTGCTACCTGGTCTAAGAGCTTTAATGGCCCCTTCCTCCCATCTTAGTTTGCCTTTATAAACATCGCTGAACCCTCCCTCTCTGAGCTTGTTTTCCTCCGCAAAATCTCCAGTTGCACTTTTCAATTCTGCATATGTGAAAAGTGTATTGGTGCGACGTCCAATTGGGGGACTAGGAGGGGGAAGAAGCTGATGCGATCGAACAGCAGTAATGTCCATCAATGGATCTTGGTCGGCCACTATTTGCATTTCTACCTGAATCAGCAATTGGCAAATGCGGTTTAGATTTTAGATCCACTTTTTTTATTTTTTAAACAAGAGTAAATATTTTAACACCTCGCATACGTATAGAATATCGTGACGGTCACAGCATATTAGAAATATTTCAAAGTGAAAATCAGCTTGTTGCTATAACAACTAATAATTCATTTGATAATTAAAATGGATAAACCGTTTTCCA
This sequence comes from Astragalus membranaceus, assembly GCA_039519185.1. NCBI lineage: Eukaryota > Viridiplantae > Streptophyta > Magnoliopsida > Fabales > Fabaceae > Astragalus > Astragalus membranaceus. Next base: position 75,879,153 of record CM076849.1, on the reverse strand, counting down.
CTTCGTGAGTTTGATGCAAAAGAATTTTAAGGAAGGAAGAAAAACAAACACTTAAGATATCTGCAAATGAAAGGAACCATATTTGTAAAGATAATATATAAAGCTAGCTCTAAATTTATAAACTCTTCACCTTCTGATTGAAGAGAAGATTCCCTTCCAAAAGAGTAACTCTGGCGCCTTCCCTTTTCTTTGGTACATATGTAAATAGAGAAGAAAACTATCACGATTCCAATGCCAACCGCAACAAAATTTACTGTATTAGAGCCCATCAACGACTCGTCCGATGAACGTGGTGGCGGTGGTGATGCAATTGGTCCATGATGGATACTTGTGTGTCGACCCTTTTTGTCTGCAACACAACAATAATACAAGAAAATAACACAGGGAGATGATGTCCTTCCTCGATGGTATGGTTGCTTTCCTACAAAGAACTTTTATAAATTTTTAGTCTCCTTCTCAGGTGGTGCAGGTTTATAGCCAAAAATAACTACCTCACGCATGGAAAAATTCAATGTATGAAAAGATTCTCTTGGGAACCATGAATACCAATGGTTGTCCACGTTTTTAGCCCCAAATACCTCATGCAATTTGGTCAACTCAACCCGATAGTTTCCTTAATTTTCTAGTGGCCTGAGTCGGATTGAAATTGCACTAGATTGAAATTGCACTATGTTTTTTCATATTCACTTTTATTGTTCTTTGAAATTGCACTATATATATTTTTTATCTTAACTTTAATAATTTATAAATTTTCTTTTACTTTATTTGCTCTAAGTTGCACTATTTTTTTCGGATTCCCGATATCCAGTACTATTGACAGTCGGTGAACAATCCTGGAAGCCGATTTTGGTTGAGAATGCTAGGCCGAGATGGTGTCGAGGTGTGATGTTGGAATTGCTCCAAGTGGTGCTTTGGATGGTGCTCCATCACGTTGACCTGACGAGGAAGATGGTACCTGCACACACTCCGACGCTCAAGTCAGCTCAGAGAAAAGGTGTCGCGGCAGTAATAAATGTGTACTTGGTATATTGATTAAAGTGTGTATTTATAGGGAATAGTTCCAATAACGTACCTTGATCCCCTTTTAGGCGCAAGGGCCAAAGCTTGGATTATAACCGTTCAAAGAGACCTCAATGGATCTCCATCGTAGTTCTAATTAAGGGAAAGGATGAATCCCTAAGAATTGCAAATGTGTGCCGCAGAGGCTGGTCCAATAGCGGATTGGGCCCAGTCCAGTCGAGAATAGTTCACCACAAGTTGAGGTTATCTGCGGCGGAGTGACCTTAGCTTGAGAGTTGATCGTTTTTCCTCGATTTGCGAAGTCGACCTTTCCGACTTTCCCCCCCAGTCTTGCCAGGGTCGTTGATCTTGGTTGTCAGACTGATGCATTCATTTCATTAGCCCGAGGTATCACGTCAACCGGATCTTCTCAAGCATGTTAGGGCAGAATCTGAGGTCGGCCACGTGTTGCTCTTGGCCAATTAGGTCGAACCATAACATGTCGCTACTTTTTGATAATTGGTTATGATTTCTTGGTGGAGTACGATATCTTTGACTTGCTTGGTCTGCTGAAAAGGCAAGACGGTTATGGAAATGTCCACACAACCTCGTTACTTGTGGGAGCATCATTATAAAACTTTAGGGTTGTGACGTTTTGGTCTAACTTGTCACGTTCTCTGTCTTGCTATTGATAAGAGAGGCCACCTTCTTATTCATCCCTTCGCAAAATATGTACTTTGAGCATTCCTGTTTGCTGACTTCTACTTTTTTCGGTGAGCACAAGTTTTCAGGTGAATATTCAAGTGCTTTTCTAGAATCCAATCACTCCAACTTGCAAGATACTTTCGACTTTTTTTTTATTTTGCTCTTTTCTTTCGTACCACGGACCCCGAAACAATCACCTCAAAAATCTCTTATGTTGAGACCTCAGCCAGTCCTTCTATGCCAAAATCCTAAGCACTGTTGTGCGACAATTTCTTAGAAGGAGGGGGTTTGTCAGGTTTCAACATTGGGTTTCTCTTAATGTCCCCTATCTCATCCAATCACTTATTAGACTAGCCATTGGGATTATTTTGTGAGGTTTGCAAAATTTCTCCTAACGTGGAACTCCCACCATGTAGGTTTCAGATGGCTAGAAATAAGAGGACAGCTCGAATACATCAGCGTCCTTCTTCCGTTGACAATTCTTCATAATCAGGTCAAAGGGTGGAATCTTCTGTCGATAGTGGCTGCGCCGGCTTGTCCATAACTCAGACGATCTTTATGTTGAAGCAAAATCCCTAAAATGAGTTTTCATGGAAACAAACATTTTTTATAAGTGTTTGAGTTTTCTAGTTCATTACTGTTTTAATGAATAATTTTGAGTGACCTAAGTACATGAACTACTCAATCATATCTCAAGAAGATAGTGTGGTAAAAGCAAAGAATGAAGGCCTAGGGATCGTAAGAAGATAGAAAGATCAAGACAGCTATAGTGGCTTCTCAAGTTAAGAAGTCATTCTTCAAAGAAGCCTCACAATATAAGAAGGCAATAGCAAGGAGCTTCTCAAGATGATAAGACACAAGCCATATAGCTTCTCAAGATGGGAAGGGCCAAGTCCACTAGCTTCTTAGGATTAGAAGAAACATACCATGATGGATCACAAAAAATACAAGACATTACAAGAAGCTTATGTATCAATAAAAGAATCAACATTAGAAGCTTCTGTCACATTTGAAGATTCATCATCAGAAGAAGATACATGCCATAATGTATCACAAGAATATAAGACATTGAAAGAAGCTTATCTAACAATAGAAAATTCAACATTAGAAACTTCTATGAAATCAGAAGATTCATTATCATATGCTTCTCAAAGATTAGAAGATACATCAGTAGCTTTTAAATTATCAGAAGACACAAGGTCTTATCTTCTCAAGTGTTAAAAATTAATTATGAAGATAAATTAATGACTAAGAATATATGGGACAAGTTGAAAGAAGCATTCAATGTGTTAAGATCAAGTTCAGAAGATACAATCAATAGAAGCTAGGTGCCTCTACTGCAAGTACATAAATTCTACAAAAGTGCAGAAAAGTACAACAATTTTCTGCATAAAGCACCAATGGCTATATTGACTTATGAGGATATCTCCAACAAATATATTGAGTTCTAAACTCTACAAATACCTCATGGAAGGCCTCACTTAAGTTTTGTGAGAGTGCACTATAATTTTTCCTATCTTTTTCTGAAGTATCTTCTCAAGTAGCTTCTGAAGTAGCTTCTCAAAAGATTCTTAAGATCCTACCTTTTCACACTCACTCAGTGTTTTATCAAAGTGTTATTTTTATGAACATATCTGAGTGTGATCATAGCTATTGTATTAGGTTCTATTAGGTTGGCTTGTAAATCGTAAACTATTTGGAAAATAGTGGAAATACTCACAAGTGTTAGGAGTGGAGTAGCCCTTGTTGATTTAGGTGAACCACTATACTTCCTATGTATTATTTACTATTTTTCTCATAGTTTCTTTTAAATAGCAGTCTGTTTTAAAAAAAAAAATCCGGACAATTGGGAGAAGACTGCTTTAAGAAGCTTCCTTCAATTTCAAGTTGAATATTTTTCCACTAGCTCTTTACAAAAACACGGTGTTTTTTATCTTCTCAATCGAGAATTTCTTTTACAAAACATCACCACTTGTGTAAGAAGCAACAAACACAACTTACAAATCATTTATCAATGTATCTCCTTACACAGTCTAGCTTTTAAGAAGATACAGGAAGTCAGAAGCTTCTCAAGTGCATACCTCCTTAATAACAATGATATATATATATATATATATATATATATATATATATATATATATATATATATATCTTCTTAAGTTATTTAGTTTGTCATAAATTGATTTTAAAAAGCGCCACAATTCAAACCCCTCTTTATTGTGACTCCATTTGACTTCAAATGGTATCAGAGCATACGGTGTTGGGGTTGAACACACTTAATAATGTGAAGAGATGAAGATTCTGGAAGAAGTGATGACCAAACATGGTGATAAAGAACATGTTTCAAAAAGCTGATTTTCAAAGAAATATGTGATATGTAGAAAACAATGTTGATAAGGAAGAAGTTGAGAAGCTTGACGAGATAAGCCAACAAGAGATTAGGGATGGTACATTGAATTATACAATGCATGAAGTTGACATTAGTTGATGATAAATAGAGGAGAAATCCTATTCGGCCCAAATTGTGGACTAAATTGTGGACCAATATACGGTTATTATATACGGTAGTATGTATAACTATTAAATTGGTTATTATATATTTATATATAATTAATAAAAATTAGTTTTATATTAAAATAATTAAAAACAATAAAACAAAACCCTCAGCTCAGCTTATTTGGTCAAACCAAAAAGCCCTCAGCTTCTTCTTCTCGATAAACCCTCGGCGTCTTCTTCTCTCTCAACGTCTTCTTCTCTCTCAGCGTGTTCTCTCTCAACCCGTTGTCCATGAGCTCCGGTTAAAGCTCTCTTTGCGAAACCCTCAGCTCCAGTTACATCCAGCATTTCTGTTTCTGTGTCAGCGATAAACCCTCAGGTCAGCTTTTTCTATGTCAACGCGATTTCCGTCAGAGGTCATCTTCTTCATCTCTGCGAAACTGACAGCTTATTCGTCACCAACACTGTCATCAACAGCCACCGCGCTCCGTCCTCTCGACTCTCTCAGCTCATTCCTCTGTTCCCACTGAACCGTGAGATACTTGTTCTGTTTTTGTCACTAATTGCACGAATCGTACAGCCACGACGCCGTCCCATTCGCACGAATCGTACAGCCACCACGAATCAATGTTCGTTTCTTCCTTCTTTGTATCTCTGTCATTTAGTAAATATTTTCAATTTTTTTGTGTATTACGGTTTATTTTCCATTTTATTCCCCCTTTTGCATATTTTTTTTCACTGTAATCGTATAGTAACGTTCCATTATTGGAAGGACAAAAGAAACCGAGGTAAGTTTATTTTCACATTGTTTCAAAGTTTTTAGAATTGTCCATAAGTTAGTCATGTATCATAATTCGTTCTATAATTGAGTATAACTCCGTGTTCTTCTTGTTGTGTCTTAATTGATGTATTTTTCAGATCTGAGTGAGACACAGTAAAAACTCAGGCACTAGTGGAGATTAATAGAAAGTTGAGTCCACTACAAAAGAAACGTCTTCTAACAACTCCCTTCCATTCGTTGATTGATCTTGTTGAAGAAATCAACATTAGTGGTGTTTTACTTAGGGAAGTTTTGAGAAGGTGGGATACACAGAGTGAAGGTATTTGAGTTGTGAATAGGCTAATTTCATTTTCAAAGTTAGATGTTTGTTTTGGGTTAAGGCTTTGCATAGTTGGAGACCCCGTTTTTTATGATGATAGGGTTGACTCTAGAGTCAAACAGTTGTTTGATGGGGAAGTCATAAATGTGTCGTGTATTGTTCAAAAAATGGGAGACCTAACATCAGATGAATGTGTAGAGGACTTTTGTAGGCTTTACCTTCTCCTTGCTTTTGCCACTTTTTACTTTCCCCAAACTACCCCCACGATCAATACCCTACCTTTAGCGTATTGGAAGATTTAGATAGCCTTCATAGGTATGATTGGGGTGGTAAGGTTTATAACAATTTAGTAGGTAGCTTAAACCGTACTGCTCCCCTCTTGAATGAACGCAAGAACATTGAATCAGTGAGTATTGCCGGGTGTGCAGCTCTACTTCAGGTAGAATTGAGTTATCCTTTTTAGAGTTGTTATTAAATTAAACAAATATAAATTTGATTGTTTAATCTGTTTTGTGATGTAGATTTGGACCGTTGAACACTTATTGTTGCGGCCTACTCCACAAAATACACGTTTTCCACAGTTTTTAGCTTGGTTTGACGTGCCGTCGGGAAAGTGTATAGTTGCTAGAATATTTGAAAGCAAAAAGGTTAGCTGCAACGCGTTTAGTTTGATTCATTTACTGTTTACTTACTTTCCTAAATTATTGGAATTCGTTAATGTGTAGGTTGAATACAAATGAACATGATTTATGAATGCTTATTTTTTTATTTGTGAATTGATATTATATTTTTGTTATTAGTTTGTTGAGGTTGTGCCGTTAAGCGAAGGAGACCAATCAAATGAAGTCCTCAATGAAGCTATTGAGGAGATTCAAAGGGGATATTGTGAAGAGACATTTACCAAAGAAAAGGAGATTAACATTAGGCTTTTGACCGTTGAGGATAAAATCAAAGTCTTTAAAACAAAAGATTATAGAAGGGCTTCACCAAGCAATGAAATTGGTGTAAGTGGTAATGTCACAGAAGCGTCCTATGCACCTACGTTTGCAAATGCCTCAACGGCGACAAGAGATCCGAAGAAATTCAATAAATTCCTATATTCTTTGTACAAATTTGGCACCCGCCCAAGCACAATGACAATGGCGAGCGAGTACGTGTTAATTCTGTTTAGAATTTATAACTGGAAGCTACTTGAAAGCATTAGATGCAAATGAGTACAATTTTTGACAATGTGCTTGTTCTATGGCGATGCAGAACATTGGCTAGGTTGGATAACCACATTCTTACAAGAATGTCTCTGGAAAACCTTGCACCAAGGAAATGGGTGGACAACTTGGTACTCAAATGCACCCATTATTGAATTAGATTTGTGAATTTCATTTGTTTTTCCAATTTTGGTTATGAAGTTTAATTTTAGGGTCAAATTTTGTTTTCATCTATTCTGTTTTGTTTCGCCGATGTTGATCAAAGAAGAATTGGAAAGAACCGGTTTTCTGACCCGTTTCCTATTTAATTCATTCTATGCTGTGAGGAAATCTTAAACTCATTGTTTTGCAGGGATTTGAGTTTAAAAATTATTTGGTTAATATAGTTATCATGACGATATTGATTTTATAATGTAGGCGGAAGTGATCAAAGAATTACAATCGTTGCAAGCGGGCATCCAAAAAAGATGGACTTTACGACAACATTTCAAACATGTTTCATTGAAAGAATTGAAGTCAACCCCGATGGATGTGTTAAGGTCTTCCAATATGGTAAGTGTGTAGTTGGAGTTTACAAATTTTTGTTGTACATATTTTTATTTTGAATATTACCTAATAATTTATTTATAAATGTGTTAGATTCTTGCACCAGCCTGTTACAATGAACACTGGGTGTGCTACGTGGTAGTTCAACACGAAAGGAAGATGTACGTGTTGGACTCCTTGGCACATGAACGAAACGAGTCTTGGTTGTTGCTTGATTATGCAATGGTAGTGTTTTATTCTAACACTTTATTATATTTATCTTTATTTTTATTTTTCCCATTTTTTGCTGTTTAATTTTTCTAGTCTAGTTTGACCACCTCATTTTTGGTCTCTTTGATTTGAAGGCCTTCTACTTAATTTTGACAACCTTGCTAATTGTGATTTTTTAGCGCATTCGTTTTGAAGAGATGTTGAATAACGTTGTTGGACGGGAATACATTAATATTTCTCTGGAGACCGTTTATGAAAACTTGCCCAAACAATAGAATAGGTAAGTTATTTTACATGCGTTGTTGGGAAAGTTGTTATGTTCATAATAGATTTTCATTGTCTTTATGTTCATGTCTTGAAATCCATATTCCCTTCCAATACAGTAATGTAACACCCCTTTTCTACCCGGAAATTTTTTGACAAAAATCGGATTTTCAAAAACATTTTTCACTACACCCACAAGGGATGCCACATTTACACCATTAAAACATCACACGCCAATAATAAAATTCACCATTAAAAGTAGTACGATACATAGCACGTCATAAATGGGACGAATCCCCCAAAACACCTGTTCAGTCTACACGACAGTAACTCTATCACCACGCAGCGGAATCAGATAAAGGTTCAAATGAATAATTATAACATCACCATAAAACTTCAGCAACCAAATAATAGGGACAACTAATAAAGACTAGCGTTCATCCCCCCGAGTGCTACGTATCAGAGCGACGACACCGACTCGACTAGCGAAGGTAGACATGCCTTCACTCGCAATCACCTGCACGTTACCAGCATAGGGGTAACATTCAAACAGAAGGGGTGAGATATCTAACAATATAATAATGTATATGATAGGCAATATGCTAGAGTTACGACAACTATATCTACTGCTTCACAACAACATCAAATTGCAATCACCAAGAATCATCACCAATGTCATGAGTAAGTGAATGAGATGCAACCCACACCAACGGGTATATGCATGTGGTACCAATCATCACCAATAAAATAGCCAATAAGGGCATCATCACCTATATCATCACCAAGTTTTTGAGCATCATCATCATCACCCATAGCTCCAAGGCCGAAGCCTTCATCACCAAAATAATGCATATGAAATGTATGCGACACCATGAACAATGCACCAGAGACAATCAACAACAATAGTCATCTAAGTGACACAACAACACCAATATCAACAAATGGTCATAGACCCATCACCTATCACCTTAGCCAATAAAATAGGCACATCACCTGTTATATCATCACCAATAACGCCAACACCTATAGGACAGTCTAACAACTTGACCGTAACATCAACAACCACCGACACCAAAGACACCAATAGATTTACAACGTCAATGGCAACAACAATTTTACAACACCGAGAACAACGACAATTTACAACACCAATGACGACACAGTTTACAACACCAATGACGACACAATTTACAACACCTGGAACAACAACAATTTTACAACGCCAATGCCAACAACAATTATACGACACCAATGACAACCCCAATTTACAACACCAATGACAACGACCACCGGGACAGCCACCCAGGCGCCCAGTCACCAACAACCACAGACAGGCAGCCAATCATGGCGCCTATGGCGCCCACTGCGCCAAACACCACGGGACAACAGCAACCGGGCAGCCAAATCTTGGCGCCCTTGGCGCCCATGCGCCAGGAGACACAGCAACATCACAATCGGGTGGCCAATACTTGGCGCCCTTGCACCAGGAAAACGCAACAACCTCAAAATCGGGCAGCCAAGACTTGGCGCCCTTGGCGCCCTTGCGCTAGGAAATCATCAACCGGCGCCCATGGCACCCAGGAACAGCAACAACGGACAGCTAGGATTAGGCGCCCTTGGCGCCCTATGCGCCAGGTACCTGCAAGACCGCAACACAACACAACAGGGTGGCGCCCTTGGCGCCCAGCAACATTTTCAGGAACGGCGCCCATGGCGCCCAGCGACATAGACAGGGACGGCGCCCATGGCCCCGAGACAGCAACATCAAAAACGGCGCCCATGGCGCCCATGACCAGAATTTCGATTCCAAAACATCATCAAGCACATTCAATCATCATCAATCGTGTTCAATCATCATCAGTCATGTTCAATCATCATCAATCATGTTCAATCATCCTCAATCATGTTCAACCATCATATAAAAATTCAATACCTACAACTAGGGTCTTCTAACTTAATCACACCTAGGGTTCCATCAACCTTTCTACATAGAGCCCTTCATACACCCAATTATAGAGATAGAACCCCACCCTTACCTTGGATTGAAGGTTGCGCAAGCTTCCTTGGTTTTGCCTCTTGATTCTCCCGCAAACGTAACCGCTATGCTACGTGATCCCCCGTACCTTTGCCTAGCTTGAAATCAATGAACGCGATTCCTTGTTTCGAACATCCCACGAACAGCACAACAACCACTCATAGTGTCAATACTCAAAATTTAGCTCTTGCTCCCAATCAAAAGTCACGGATGAAGACACCCCACTGTCATACCCCAATTTTGTCCGGCTTAGGTCCAAACCCTAACTTTCAACACAAAAATTACATAGTAGATTTAATTTATTTTTCTTGTTACAATATCTTTAATTAAAAAAACGAAAATAGAAAATAAAATAGATAAGAAATAATACAAATTACAAAAGAAAATAAAAAAGGGGAGGTGCAATAAAAGATTATTATTACAAAAAAAAAGGAGAATGTCCATGTACATGACTTGGCCCAAGAATGTCAAAGTTACAAAAATACAAAAATAAACCAAGTACCCAAAACTGCAGCTACTTTGCAAAGGTGATTTCTCTCTCTTCGGACATCATTTCGATGATCCGACCGGTGAAAGTGAAGATGGATGTCTCATGAACTTGGTGTCAAAAAACAACGATGATCCAACGGTTAACGAATCCAGAATCGCACTTGTACGGTGGCTGGTTTGAGAAAAACGGGAGTTGTTTTTTCTACTTTTGCGAAGGCAATTTCCCTCTCCTCAGACCTCGTTTCGACGATCCGAACGGTAGAAGTGAAGATGGATGTCTCATGAACCTGGTGTCAAAAAAACAACGATGATCCAACGGTTAACGAATCCGAAATCGCATTGTCAATATAGCTGGTTTGAGAAAAACGAAAATTGCTTTTCTATGTTGTTTTAGTCTCACATTGCTTGGGAGAAACAAGAACTACCTAGCCTTTGGCTATAAAAGAGATGGAGATGCAAAGGTTATGGACATGGGTGGTTGATGGGGTAAGTGATCTTTTGGGCTAGCATTTGCAGTCCATTAGATTAAAAGCCTGTCTTTAATTCTTTTGGACTAGCTTTTGCAGTCCGTTAGATTAAAAGCCCGTCTTTAGTTATTTTTGGGATGGCCGTTGAGGTCCTTTACTTGGTGGTTTTCGGGTGAAAACGGACCAGATAGGAGTCCGGTTCGCGGTTGATATGGTCAGATTGCTCGGTCCGTTTCGGCGTTGATCGCATTGATCAGCTGGAGGTTAGTTTTGCATTTATTTATTTAATTAATTTAATTATTTTTGTATATATTTATTTATTATGTATACTGTTTATTTATGTACATACTTATTTATTATTTATATTGTTTATTTATCTATGTAAATAATTATTTATTATTTATTCATTTATTTATTTATATGTATAGTTATTTATTTATTAACTTTACACTTTATTAATTGTTAGTGTCGCCATTAATTTTTTTTTAAATACACAAATTATTTTATAAAAATTTCAAAAATATAAATAGGGGATTAAGTCGACTGTACAGTCGGATTAGTCAGCTTTTTAGGACTACAAATGAACCGTTACGGATCATGTCCTAAAATCCCTATTTAAAACAAACAATTTCTAAATTAAAATAAATACAAACATACTTCTTTCCCCTAAGTAAACCTTTTTCTCACCAACCTTTTTTTTCAAAATAACAGATTTTCTTTTCCCTAAACGAGAATCAATCCAATTGCGAAAACTCTTCAAAATCAAACTTTGTTAAGTAGTCTTGCGAAGCCTTTGCTTGCATGATTATTAACAATGAGGTACCAGTGGCGATCACTTGGAGCCTTTGCTCAATTGATCATCATGAACGCCTAATTTTCCTAAAGATTTTCACTAAATCAAAAAACTTTGTTAGTAGTCTTGCGAAGCCTTTGCTTGCATGATTATTAACAATGGAGTGCTAATGGTGGTCACTTGGAGCCTTTGCTCAATTGATCATCATGAAAGCTCAATTCTCACAATTAAACAAGATAAAAAACAAAAACCGTTTTCCAAACACAGAAGAACTACGTAGCTTTGAGTTCTCCATCGCACCGGGAGATACGTAGGAGCGGGCCATGTCCCGTCAAGCGTTTTTTTCTAAAAAAACCATTTTTCCCCTTTTTCATAATAAATAAAGATTTTCATAAAGAGTTTTTCAATAAGAAGTAGAGAGGCAAAATTAAGTATTTTCAAGTCAACACACTAAAACCACACATTTAATTAAAGGTTCCCTCTCAGCAGAGAGGACGTGTGGGGTGCTAACACCTTCCCTGCGCGTAACCGACCCCCGAACCCTATTCTCTAGTTTCGCAAGACCAATCGCTTTCCAAAAAAGGTTTTCCTAATATTTTCCTTAATAAATATTGGTGGCGGCTTCATTGTCTTAAGAAAAGTTGTGAACGAGGAAGGTTCTCCCTCGGGGACTTTTTCGGGCGCAACAGCTGGCGACTTCACTGGGGACACTAAAAAACATTTTTTCAAAGTGGGTCAAGCCTAATTAATTAAATGTGTGGTTTATATGATTGATTTGAATATCTTGCTTTGCCTCTCTTCTTCTTCCTTTTTCATAAGCATGTTACATCCATGTGCATTCTTCTTCTATGTTTGTTTTTGCAATAGATAGTTACTTCTTTGCTTAGTTCCCTCATTCATTTCTTCCCCTTTCTTATCATGTCCCCTTCTTCTCTGCTCCCTTTCCTATGGTAAGCACATGCATACTTCCCCTTTCTTATCATGTCCCCCTCTTCTTTGCTCCCTTTCTTAAGGTAAGTAGTGCATTGTTATTGGCACCCTTGATTAGTTTATATTGGATCGATATTGAACCCTAGGATAAACAACATGCTATTTGTCTGGACTGCTCTGGATTTTCATTTGCAGGTGGGGAAGGGTAGTTACTCCTAGGTGTTGTGCCCTCGACACACACTTCACATCCTATACTTGTGAGCATTGAGTGGGGCCTAAAACCCAAGGTCTGAACAAAAACCTAGGAGAGTGGGAACGATTAGTGACTGCCATTCGTAGACCTTTGTCTGTATGGCTCTCATGAAAGTTCCGCCCAAGAGTGCACTTTGCCATGATGCCTCACACTCGGTAGCTTTCTACGATTGTGGGTGCCATCATGAGAGAGACTTTAGCTCTTGGTTGCCATTGTAAGGAAGTGATTAGAACCTACATGGGAGGATTACCCCTTTCGTCGACTTTAGACCCTAGGATTCCCACCCTTTGTAGGACACGGGGGCACGCCTTTGTTTGTTGCATTAATTTAGGCATTCCTTTTTCTTAAACTCTATTTCAAAAATCGTAGAAAATAATATCCTTATTTTCTTACCCTCTTTTTATGTAAATGACACATCATTTCGCATCCACATCATTTCGCATTCACATTGTTTCGCACCATTGCATTTGCATCTAACAAAAGTTTGACAAAAAAAAAGGGAAAAAAAACCATTCATCTTGCATTCCCTTTCATTACATAAAGATAAAACAAAAACAATTATCATCTGCATAGCATAAGCATTTCATTTATAATCATGCAAAAAAAATCCTCGTCAAGTTCATCCAAGATGAGACATTCATGCATAAGCATTATTTCAAAAAAGACACAGCAGAACTACGTAAGCTTTGATTCCTCATTACAATGGGGATACGTAGGAGCGGGTCATACCCAGTCAAGCACATTTTTCTAAAACCTTTTTTTCAATAAATCATTTGCATCTCCAAATAGTTTTCAAAATCATGTTCCAAAACTAAAGAACAAAAGAAAATCATTGTGAGTATCATGCATTTCATTGCACAAAAAAAAATGAAAACAAGAAAGCATCTCATTCATAATCATGAATAAAAATCATCATCAAATGTAGCATTCATGCATCATTTCATTAACCTCATCACTCTAGTTCAAATACATCATTCCTCCATACATGCATCTTTCAAAAAAGGAAGGGGCGTTGGCATTTCATACTTCGCCTTGCCTCTAAAAATAAAAAATAAAAAATCATCATTTAGAAAAAATCATCATTCCTGCATCTTTCATCATTCAAGAGAAAAAGGGGGCATTGGTATTTCGTACCTTGTCTCGCCTCTAAAAATAAAAAAAATCAAAATCAAAAATCATTTTGAAAAAAAAGGGGCATCGTTCTTGCATCATTCGCATTGGCATTCCATATTTTGTCTTGCATTAAAAATAACAAAATTATTTAGAATAAGCCACACTCTTCAAGTGGTCATTCTCCACGCATTTGCATCATACTTGCATATCATAATTTGTTCATTCATTCATTGCATAAAATAAGAGTTGTGATGAGAAGCGAGACGTTCTTGCGAAACAATCATCCTTTTTGAAAAAGTTTATCCTTACTCGGTTGCAAGCTCAAGGTGTTCCAAGGCACTCAGTTTTTCAAATCAATAGCTCATTTGCATTTCTTTCAAAAGCACTGCATCTCAACCATTCTATGACAAAAGACTGAAATAGTGTGTCCAAGAACAAACAAATTTTTAACTGATGTTAACTCTCTGTGAAGCATTCTTCTAATGAGCGTGCATGCTATGAGTACCTTCTCTTGTTTGAGTCCATTGGTTTTCCTCCCTTACCACAGTTTCCCGTCCAAGTCTAGTCCCGCCCCGTCCACCCATAAAGTGCATATTCTCCCCATCAGTGCGTATTTGACTTTTTGGTTCAAGTCCTCCATGCTGGGGCAAGTCTGTGATCATTAATTCCCCTTGATTAATATCATTTTCCTTCAGTGCAAGTCTCTCAAAAAAATATAATAATAATATAATAAACAAGAAAACAAGCTCGCTAGGTTGAGAACCCGCAAAGGGCGGCCTAGGCAAAAGGGAGCGCCCGGTGGACTGAAAACTCGCCAAGAGCGGTCCAGGCAAAAAATTAGGGCACAAAAAGGGAAAAAAGAGCAAACACATGAAGATAGATAAATTATTGTTCTAAAGTTAAGTCTTATAGAAATAAGCAATCAGGATTTGAAATGAAGTTTGGCCATCTCCTCAAAAACCCCAGAAAGTCCCTTTCCTACCCACCTTGAGCCAAGAAAAACCAAAATCCATAAATCACCCTAGACAAGGATCACCCCAAATAAAAAAAACAGTGCATCACTTTTTATCAGCTCACCCGAGTCAAAAAAAAAAGAAAGGAAAAGAGAAAATCAAAAAAAGGGGATTCAAAAATGAAAATCCCGAAACAAAAGAAAATACAAAAGAAATGTAAGTGGTGAGCTGGTACATGTTACCACAAAATACAAGAGATCCTTGTCTTAAATAAACCTTCAAACACTTCATCATCCCAACACCTGATTCAATAAACCTTCAAACACTTCCTTTGGCCTCAACATCAAACCCCTTAGTCATTCTACCATGAGACACGAATTTGCTTTAACAGAGCCCAAACAAGCCCAAATAACCATCTTCCTCATAGACCATTAACCGTCAATCAACGCCGAACAAAACTCATCCTCCCATTAGCCTCAAACACTTCACCAAGCCTAACCCTCCTTCCTCCACAAAACACCACAATCCCGAAAAGTCCATTCCGATCAATGACCGGTTGCTTTTGTTCACTCAAATTCTAATCTTAGGACGAACAAGTTTATCTATGTACAATATGTTTGCTCAAAAGAAAAACAAACGATCAGAAAAAAGAAAGCTGATCAAGAAAGAATAAACCCTCAGAAAAAAGAGAACTGAGGAAACAAAAACGAACAGTCAGAAAAAAGAAAGCTGACAAAATAAAAAAGAGGGACTTGCACTCCAAAACACATTCAAGATGCATTAAAACAAGGTTTAGTGATCACCAGGTAAAGATTCTTTCGCACCAAAAGTCAAGACATCAGTAGAGAACCAAAGCTTTGCACTGAGAATACCACTCAGACCCAAAAGTTGGGGCATTCTCTTCACCACCCACACACCCTAGTCTTGGGAAAGTCTGTTCAATGCCCATCCCATGTCATTCCAGTTGTCAATGTCATTCCAAAGTGGGGCAAGTGCATTCCCATTCCTTCACCTCATTCATTCCCATAAAAACCTCACCGGGGCAATCTCTCAACTCACTATCCTAAACAAGGCCTTGTCATTCTAATTGGGGCAGATTTGTCCCTGTTATGACTGGGGCAACATCAAACTTTATGGGTTGAGACAAAATCTCTTTTGATCCACCTTCCCTTTCAAAAGCCGAAGCGTTCCCAATTCATCATCTTCTACACCCCTAGTTGTTGTCACCACCTGACAGGGGCAAACCACTCACTCATCAAAGACCTGAATTGGGGCAATCTTGTATCTCTTGATCCCTCACAAGCTTCGGCAATAGCCATGTCGGTCATTCCTTCACTTGCCATAAAAGTCCATGCCCTAAACCAATTCCAAGTTAACTGACTCATTCATTCACATTTGCATTCTTATGCATGCTTACTAGATAATGCTTCAAAGGAGAGAACACAAGTTGTTTACGTGATATCTAAAATTCAGTCATCAGGGAAAGAATGAGAAAACAAGTGAGGTTGTTTGTAAATAAAAACCTTGAGAACACCAGAGTTTGAATCAAATTCAATTTTTCAACAGAATGGTCAATAATCATCTCAAGTCCTTGCATTCAAAGTCTCGCATCTCATCATCACAAAAATGTTTACCTCATGCATATAGGCATTATAGCATATGCATCAAAGCATTACATTTGCATCTTCACATTTTGTGCATTTATCACATAGCAAAAAGAAAAAAAAATTCCACGTCAGTTGCACAGAAAAAGCAGAAATCTTTTCATTGCATTGGCATCATGTTAATGTTCGCACTTCATAAAAAGAAAAGAACAAAATCATTGCATGTCATTCATCACTAGAGCATTACATTTTGCATCAGATATTTCACAGAAAAAACAAAGAAAGCAAAAAGAAAACAAAGAAAAGACAAAAGCATTCCATGTCATTCATCATTTCACAAAGCATTTCTTTGTCGTTCAATCATCAAACATTAAAGCAGTGCATATGCATCATATTAACGTTAGCATTTCCATAAAAAAAAAAGAACAAGAATCATTGCATCAAACATCAGAGCATTGCATCATATTAATGTCTGCATTTCATAGAAGAAGCAAAAAGAAATAAACAGAAGTTAGAACAGGAGCATTTCATTCATCAAAGCATCAATCACCGCATACATTTGCATCAAACATCAAAGCAATACAGTTGCATCACATTAATACTTGCATCTCATAGAAGAAAAGAAAGCTAGAACATCCCATGTCATTCATCATTTCATGTTATTCATCATTTTTCCCAAAAAAAAAAAGGGGGGGAAGAGAAAGTTTCCTTTACATGAGCTTTGCATTCGCATTCTTAAGAGAGCAAAAAGAGAAGCCAAAAGAGAGAAAAGAAAAGAGCCAAGAGAGCAACAAAAAGAAAAGAAAAGAAAGAAAAAGAAAGAAGAGAAGCTAGAGAATAAAAGGTAGAAAATCATGCATTCATAAGCGAAAGAAAAAGAAAAATCATGCATTGCGTACAGACAAGAGAAGAAAAGGAAAATCATTGCATCCATCAAGGATATAGGAACAGTAGAAGATCATGCATTCATCCGACATAGACAAAGGAAATAAGAAACTCATCATTCATCATAAGAAAAAAGAAAACAGCAATCATGGCATTTGCATTGCATGCATTTGTTCATTTTCAGCTACAGGTACAAAGAGAGGGTGAGCACTTCGGTGTTAGCCCTCGCCCCCAGATTCCAGAAAATGTTCCCCCAAGTTGGGAGTTCAGAAAGAAAAAAGAGAGAGAAATAGAAAAGAAAGAGAGAAAAGAAAAGAGAGCGCTCAAGTGCGCATTGCGGATCGGAGCACAGAGATCATCGCTCCCTTCTGTCCAGGTCTCACGTCGCGTACGAGCAACGCGATGGACCGCAGCCCCATGTGAGGTTCAACGGAATAGTTGTATCAGCCTAAGATACAGTGGACGCCGTGCATTGATCAGTATATCAGTTCCGGAGCTGATAACGGTCCCCCCTGTCGCTCGAAAAGGCCAACAGGAAAAGCGTGCTCCTCAAAGCCACGCACAAACTCGGATTCGTCAAGAGTCCGTTTAAGGATTACAGGTTTTAGGCAGCCTGGGCAATTTACCGCTTTCTGCACGTCAAGTGCCCATTTACCGCTTTCTGTTTGCACGCCAAGTGCCCGTTTTACTTTTCTGTCTGCACGCCAAGTGCCCGTTTTACTTTTCTGTCTGCACGCCAAGTGCCCATTTTACTGTCTGCACGCCAAGTGCCCATTTTACCTTTCAGTCCGCACGTTAGTGTTCATTTACTTTTTTCGCACCAACACGAAAGTGTCTATCTCTCCAAAAAAAAAAAAAAGAAAGAAAATTCGGATTTCTCCAAATGGACAAAATTGGTATAATTTCTGAATTCTTTATTTCTATTTTACCTTCGAAATATGTCTCGCGCAATTCATATTTCTTGGTAAAATCCAAATAAAGAGGGGCAGCTGTCATACCCCAATTTTGTCCGGCTTAGGTCCAAACCCTAACTTTCAACACAAAAATTACATAGTAGATTTAATTTATTTTTCTTGTTACAATATCTTTAATTAAAAAAACGAAAATAAAAAATAAAATAGATAAGAAATAATACAAATTACAAAAGAAAATAAAAAAGGGGAGGTGCAATAAAAGATTATTATTACAAAAAAAAAAGGAGAATGTCCATGTACATGACTTGGCCCAAGAATGTCAAAGTTACAAAAATACAAAAATAAACCAAGTACCCAAAACTGCAGCTACATTGCAAAGGTGATTTCTCTCTCTTCGGACATCATTTCGACGATCCGACCGGTGAAAGTGAAGATGGATGTCTCATGAACTTGGTGTCAAAAAACAACGATGATCCAACGGTTAACGAATCCAAAATCGCACTTGTACGGTGGCTGGTTTGAGAAAAACGGGAGTTGTTTTTTCTACTTTTGCGAAGGCAATTTCCCTCTCCTCAGACCTCGTTTCGACGATCCGAACGGTAGAAGTGAAGATGGATGTCTCATGAACCTGGTGTCAAAAAAACAACGATGATCCAACGGTTAACGAATCCGAAATCGCATTGTCAATATGGCTGGTTTGAGAAAAACGAAAATTGCTTTTCTATGTTGTTTTAGTCTCACATTGCTTGGGAGAAACAAGAACTACCTAGCCTTTGGCTATAAAAGAGATGGAGATGCAAAGGTTATGGACATGGGTGGTTGATGGGGTAAGTGATCTTTTGGGCTAGCATTTGCAGTCCATTAGATTAAAAGCCTGTCTTTAATTCTTTTGGACTAGCTTTTGCAGTCCGT
This sequence comes from Astragalus membranaceus, assembly GCA_039519185.1. NCBI lineage: Eukaryota > Viridiplantae > Streptophyta > Magnoliopsida > Fabales > Fabaceae > Astragalus > Astragalus membranaceus. The sequence continues at coordinate 75,860,280 of CM076849.1, read as the reverse complement.
TAGATTAAAAGCCCGTCTTTAGTTATTTTTGGGATGGCCGTTGAGGTCCTTTACTTGGTGGTTTTCGGGTGAAAACGGACCAGATAGGAGTCCGGTTCGCGGTTGATATGGTCAGATTGCTCGGTCCGTTTCGGCGTTGATCGCATTGATCAGCTGGAGGTTAGTTTTGCATTTATTTATTTAATTAATTTATTTATTTTTGTATATATTTATTTATTATGTATACTGTTTATTTATGTACATACTTATTTATTATTTATATTGTTTATTTATCTATGTAAATAATTATTTATTATTTATTCATTTATTTATTTATATGTATAGTTATTTATTTATTAACTTTACGCTTTATTAATTGTTAGTGTCGCCATTAATTTTTTTTTTAAATACACAAATTATTTTATAAAAATTTCAAAAATATAAATAGGGGATTAAGTCGACTGTACAGTCGGATTAGTCAGCTTTTTAGGACTACAAATGAACCGTTACGGATCATGTCCTAAAATCCCTATTTAAAACAAACAATTTCTAAATTAAAATAAATACAAACATACTTCTTTCCCCTAAGTAAACCTTTTTCTCACCAACCTTTTTTTTCAAAATAACAGATTTTCTTTTCCCTAAACGAGAATCAATCCAATTGCGAAAACTCTTCAAAATCAAACTTTGTTAAGTAGTCTTGCGAAGCCTTTGCTTGCATGATTATTAACAATGAGGTACCAGTGGCGATCACTTGGAGCCTTTGCTCAATTGATCATCATGAACGCCTAATTTTCCTAAAGATTTTCACTAAATCAAAAAACTTTGTTAGTAGTCTTGCGAAGCCTTTGCTTGCATGATTATTAACAATGGAGTGCTAATGGTGGTCACTTGGAGCCTTTGCTCAATTGATCATCATGAAAGCTCAATTCTCACAATTAAACAAGATAAAAAACAAAAACCGTTTTCCAAACACAGAAGAACTACGTAGCTTTGAGTTCTCCATCGCACCGGGAGATACGTAGGAGCGGGCCATGTCCCGTCAAGCGTTTTTTTCTAAAAAAACCATTTTTCCCCTTTTTCATAATAAATAAAGATTTTCATTAAGAGTTTTTCAATAAGAAGTAGAGAGGCAAAATTAAGTATTTTCAAGTCAACACACTAAAACCACACATTTAATTAAAGGTTCCCTCTCAGCAGAGAGGACGTGTGGGGTGCTAACACCTTCCCTGCGCGTAACCGACCCCCGAACCCTATTCTCTAGTTTCGCAAGACCAACCGCTTTCCAAAAAAGGTTTTCCTAATATTTTCCTTAATAAATATTGGTGGCGGCTTCATTGTCTTAAGAAAAGTTGTGAACGAGGAAGGTTCTCCCTCGGAGACTTTTTCGGGCGCAACACCCACCATCCGATCATTAGAGACCACAAAGATCGCACATAAAAAAATCATATATTAATCATAAAACAACTTAAAACCAATTAAATAATTATGTAGCTAGATGACAAAATTAACCAATTCTTGAGAAAAGTACTAACCCAAAAACATAAGCCAATACATGACAGCTTGTATTGAATTATTTCTTGATGGCTCAAAGTCTTAAAAAGAAACTCAACCAATAAAAAACCAGCCTAAGAATTCAACAAATACACATGTGGCAATTGCTTCAACTATCCACAGAATTTTGCATTGAACTCCACGATTCTAGGCCCATGATTGAATTAAGCTTCCAACGAAATAATGAGGTGTTGGTTCCAATATGGATAAGTCGTTGTTGTTGGTCAACTTAGGAGCACCTAATATTTAAGCTTGGGTGATCGTAGTTGATGTAAACGGCACTATAATGCAACAGGGAATGGAAGGCAAGCGTAATGTCAAAGCTGAGAGAGGTAACGTTAATCAAGGAATGAGAGGTTCTAGTAATAGAGGTTCATGGAGAAGACTCAAAGATATGGCTGACATTCGACCAAGGCAGCGTAATACCATTGCAGAGGCGACCGAGAGGGATTTCGCGAATAGAGAGCTCTGATTAGAGGTTCCTCGCGTAGCTTTCCCTCCTGCGGTGGTGGACATCCATGGCGGTTATGGTGTTTCACAGAAATAGGGCAAAGAATAGAACAAAAGATAGGGGCTCCAAACGGTTGAATCGATGCTAGAATCGAGTTCAAAGGACAATTTGGAGTAGGACTATGTAGTTTGGCGCTTGGCTTCGGCTTGGAGATGGAGAACGAAATGGAAGAAGAGAGCCATAAGGGTTTTTGTTGTTTCTGCGTGTAAAACAGCGCTTCTTTGCTGAGGGAGAAGATGATAGGAGCGGGTCGGGTCACGGTCCATGGATTTCGCGTTTGGGCTCTGTTGTTCGCATGGGCTGGAGTTGTTCACTTAGTGTAAGGGTGCGTTTAGCAGACAGGAGGGAGGTGTATGCGAGTAGTAAAGTCCAAAATCACTTTCAAATCGTTTTTAAAGCCTAACTTCTCTATACCTATTATTTTAACACCTCAATAGGCCAAAATAATTTCTATAAATAAATAATATCTCGAATACAATTATTTTATAAAATAAAATAATCTACTAAAACAATCATATTTCAAATATAAATATTCTATAAACAACATAAATAAATACTAACAATAATATAGTACCAACATAGTATAAAAATACGGTTTAATATCATTTAGACATATTTGATAACTCCAACACACGCGAATATATAAAATCGATAAAATCACTAAATATTACTAAAATACGTAATTACTACGACGCACAATATATCACTAGAATCACTATTATATTCGCGCATAAAGCTAAAACGTACTAATATGAAAATCGGGGTGTTACAACTCAACCCCCCCTAAAAAAAATTTCGTCCTCGAAATTTCCGTCAAAATCAATGAGATCGAAATTAAATCCAGTTCTTATACCTAATTGCCAGTAAGGTCCTTTTGTATACCGAACAACAAACGACACACACACCTCTACCCTTTTTTTTTTACTCCTAAATCAATATTCTACTCTCAAGGTCCCTAAAGTTTTACTCGACTACCAAAACACGACAATCCACTATTAGGATACTATACTCTTAGTGACAGTTGTTATGGGTCAACTCCACTAATTAATTCCCATATCTTAAAGGTTACTTTATCTCTCATACAAAAAAATTGATCTACTTCTCACAATAATAAATTATCCATATGAAACTTAATAAAAGCCGCATTTCTTGAATCTTTCCAACAAAGGCGTGATTTTGTTACTCTTGTGAGTCTCAACTTAAGGTTCGAATTCTCACCTCTTACGTCCCTCAACTATTTACTTCAAATCTAAGCACAAACACTACTAGTGGTTCTACAAGTACATGAGCACTAAATCTACAATTAAGATAAATTCCTATCTTAAAAAGCTACACATAGAATCACACATAAGCATTCATAAAACACATGATTATCTATAACTTAAGAGTCAACAAAAATGTAGTTATAGTGAAACTCGCAAATGACTCTTAGACAGCATATCATAATTAAATTCTCAGTTAATGCAAATTTAAACATTGTTCTAGAACCTAATGACCTAACCATGCTAACTGAGGCAACTCGGTAAAACAAACACGAAAGCAAAGAATTAAACAGGTAGGTATCGTTTTCAATCTTTCTATCCAAACGATTTATCTAACATGTGGTTTTACTATTTTTCGTGGAAAATAAAATGGAACATGTAATTCTACGAAGACAATTATTTGTATAATATAGAGTATCAACAGAATACAAGTACAAAGTACAAGGTTTAATTTACTCTAGCTGTTCTATATCTCTTTTTTTTAAGTGGATGAGAATCATATATCATGGTTGTGTATTGGATGAGAGAAGAATAGAGAAATTCATATTCCAAACAAACAAAGAAAACAGTTACTGCAAGTACATTTCATTATAATAGAAAGAACAACCAGTAAATCATAGTTTTGTAAAACAAATTAGAGAACACAAGAAAACAACTCAATCTTAATAAGGTTGATACTACTACATTGGAAGTTGCAAATTCAGCATTAAAATTCTAATTGAAGGAGCCAAGTGGTCTACAACGGTCCTAGTTTCCCATTAGAATGAAATAAGAATCATGCATAGACAATTTACTTATACAATGCACATATTTAATCTTATTAACTCACTTAGAACACCTCACACATTTAATTAAACTATTTCTTTAATTTACGAGCACTTACAATAATCTGTTATAAAGAAATGAATTTCCAATTATTTACTCGTGTAGTAAACGCTATTTCATAACCAGGCATGTTCACAACATTGTATATTAGGAACACTTATATATAAGAAATTCGTAAAAATAAAATCAATGATGAACACGTTTCTTAGCTAATCAAAATATAATTATTTTTCCTTTTTTTTTTTGACAAAATTAGTTCACATCCAAAATAGTGATAATAACAAAGGGTTATTGTCGCCTTTTTCATTGGGTTTGAGTGCTTGGTGTGATCAGTTCCTCCTACTCATATAACCAATTAATTAAGGTAACAGAACTACAATCTTTCAAATTTATAAGTAGCAAGAAATTCAAACATAACAATTCAATAAAGCACTTAGTCAGTCATGCACGAACTCAGAGCACACAACACCAATAATTTTATGACAACTACAATCTCAAATCCTAGAAGCTCGGACTAATGAAGTCAGAATTCAGAGAACAACAAATACAAAATAAAAGGAAAATCACAGAATTCACACAGAAAATAGATTAGACACATAACACACGGCCTGAGCCGTAGCCGCCAAAGCAGCAGCGATAGCAGCATCGTTCCTTCCAGCCATCTTAACTTATCACTACAACACAAACAATAGTTAGAACTAAATGACAATACTTGATCGTCAATGACACAATAACTTGACAACTTGGCCGGACAGACCGAAACTGCTCTGATACCACTAATGTAACACCCCTTTTCTACCCAGAAAATTTTTGTCAAAAATCGGAGTTTCAAAAACATTTTTCACTACACCCACAAGGGATGCCACATTTACACCATTAAAACATCACACGCCAATAATAAAATTCACCATTAAAAGTAGTATGATACATAGCACATCATAAATGGGACGAACCCCCAAAACACATGTTCAGTCTACACGACAGTAACTCTATCACCACGCAGCGGAATAAGGTAAAGGTTCAAATGAATAATTATAACATCACCATAAAACTTCAGCAATCAAATAATAGGGACAACTAATAAAGACTAGCGTTCATTCCCCTCGAGTGTTACGTATCAGAGCGACGACACCGACTCGACTAGCGAAGGTAGACATGCCTTCACTCGCAATCACCTGTACGTTACCAGCATAGGGGTAACATTCAAACAGAAGGGGTGAGATATCTAACAATATAATAGTGTATATGATAGGCAATATGCTAGAGTTACGACAACTATATCTACCGCTTCACAACAACATCAAATGCAATCACCGAGGTCAAGTCTGATGGATATTTTCTCTTTCCATGCTTGATAACTGACCTTTGTGTGAATGTTGGAGTGGAAATTGAAAGAAGTGAAGATATAGGATATCCAATGGCAGCATTCCCAGCAATCTTCACTTCAAAGAAGACAACTGCTGACGCATCAGGTGAAAGCATAGTGTTGCAGCAACTGTTCCTGCAACAGCGTGCTATGTGGCAATTTCAAAAGGCACAGCATGAATGGCAGAAGAAGTTGTTTGCTGAGAATTTTAAGAGCAAAGCATTGGAAGAACCACCTGTATTCCCTGACTGGATTTTGGAAGAGGAATTTGTAGAAAAGGAATTATCTGAGTTTGAAAGTGAAGACGAGCTAGTGGAGAAAGAAGAAGTTGTAGTTCCTGCTAAGTCAAAGAAGGCCGCTGCACTCAGCAAGAAAGGGAAGAAGAAAGAAAAAGTAATTGAGGAGGAGGATGCCCATTTAACAGAAGTCGGTGGCTCTTTGAGCACTGAAGAAAAAGAAGAAAACAGAAATGTAATGGCAGAGTTAGATGAAGAAGGTGAAGAGGACACAAACATCTGAAGAAAGTGAAAAAGCAGAACAAGAGTGGGATGATTAGACTGATATAGAGATGGAATCAAACCCAAACACTGAACCTGTAACCACACCATCCAAAACCACCACAGATGAGCCTAACCCTAACCAACCCTCTCTCCATACCCCACCTAAATCACCCACACCACCATCCCCCCTACCAAAATCACCAAAACACCAATTCCTCAACCTCAGCCACTAAACCAAAACACTGAAGAACCCCAAATTCAGCCAACTGAAGAACCTAACCCAGTGCCCACAATTCCCCAGCCAGATGCCCAAATGCAAAAAGACAGTGTTGCTACAAGTGATGCTGCAGCAACAGTAGTAGGGGAAAATGTGACTAATCCATCTCTAGTGGCAGAAAAGAGGCCCAAAACCAAGGTAATGGCAAGAAAGAGGAAGATTAAAAATGTCCAAGAAGCAGAGGCAGAGGGACTTGGGGTCAATGCTGAAGAAGAGGCAGAGATGGAGAGAGTTGTGGCTACAGCAAGTGCTGGCAAGGAAGATGATGCTGTGCGTGATGCTGCAGCAATAGCAGAAGCTGAGAAAGTTACAGCAGCTAAGGCTGCTCTGGAGCTTGTAGCCAAGACAGTGCTGACTTTGAAGGAACCATCTTCTGTTGCTGGTTCTGCTGTTGCAGATGCAGACCCAGTGCTGCAGCAATCTGATGCTGCAGCAACATCAGAAGATGGCAATGCTGGCAGAGAACCAATAGCCAAGAAGCCCAAAGTCTACATGCCTAGAGTCAAGCGTGGAGGCAAGACCAGAACCAGTCCTAGAGCACCATCAGGAAGGAAGGAAGTCATCAAGTGTAATGCTGCAGCAATTTTTGTTGTAGCAGCAAAGTTAAAGTGTGTAAATATATAGCACTGGTCCAGTATCTGACTTGTTTATCTAAGCCCTTTGTTGTGCTTTGAAGTCCCCCTTTCTTATGCTGAAGTTGTTAGACTACCCTATCTTTTGAAAATTCTTTGGTATGATCAAAAGAAAACCACTCTTGATTTAGCTAAGTGAACTTTGGAAGTTTGTTCTTTGATGAACTGACTTAGAGATCACACACACACTATGAACATGGTAACTAAGGAATCTTATTGGGTAGGCATATAACCATTGAGGATTCAGAAAGTTAAGCTCAAGATGGACCTATTATTCAAGAAGGTTATGAATTTGATGTGGCTGATCAGATCTTGTTGTGTCTTTGTCAAGTGTCATTGCTTGAGGACAAGCAATGGATTAAGTTTCGGGGTGTGATAACTCTTATTTATAAGAGTTATTTAGGCATTCGTAAGGTTAATTCATTGTTTATTCACATGTAATTAGTAAGTTAGCATATGTAAATATTATGTTTTAAGTTTAGAAGGTTGCATTCCTGAGTTCTTAATATTTGGCATTTAGGTGCCCAATTTGTGTGCTTTGATTGTGTGTTCAATTGCTGCAGCATCAGTTGCCACAGCAGTGCATTGATGCGAAAGATGAGAGAGAAGGATGGGACGCGCTAAAAGTAGTGAAGGACAGCTGTAATGGCTAGGACGAGCACGTCCAGCTAGTGCCAGCACCTGAGCAGGGAATATTCTACCTTTCTCTTGGGGACTTGTACTCTTAGGCACACAAAGGACAAAGGGCGCCTCAAATTTAGGGTTTCTTGGATCATGTACCCTAGAGCTATAAAAGGGAGCCTCCTTCTTCATTTATAGGGGGCGAGGTCTGAAAAGGAAAGTTTAGAAATAGCTTTCCACCATTTTTACCTACGCTACCTTCCATTAACAAACTTGCGAAGATCATTGCTGGAATCATTGTTGCAGCAACGACAGGAGCAACAATACTTGTTGATTGTGCTACGTGGGAGCTGAACCCTTTCCTTGAGACTCTCTTCTTGGAGTGTATCTTCGGATCTTCTCACTTATTATAATCTCTATCTTGTATTTATTGAATATGATTGTTACAATTATGTTTGAGTTGTGTTTCTTGTCTAGTTTTCTCATTATGAGCTAAATACTCATAGTTGGAATGTTGGGATCTATGTAATGAATTTTTAGTGCATTTGATGAAATGCGTTTGATGTTTTAGAAATTTATCTTTTTTGAGCCTAATATTTCCATCTTAAATTAGGAATGGCCATCTAACTTAAGTAAATTCGAAATTCAGAAATGGTTTATGAATAGATCTCAAAAGATAACATGGATAGTAAGTAGTAAAGGACACTTTAATGCTTCTTGCCTAAACCCTAGACATAGGAGGGCAAAATCCTTGAGATGAACACTGTGGGTGCGTGAGTAGCCTAGGGAGTACCTATTTAGGGTCTAGACATAGAATCATGTAGAGAAACCCTAGTGGAAGTGTTTGACAAAACAACAACTATTGCGACAGCATCTATTGCTGCAGCATTGGACGCAACACTACTGCACTAGAAAGGAGTTACTTAGTGAACACATTCCAACTCATTCTCAATCTGATTTTCACTCCCTTTTACTTAATTTGTTGTTTAAAATGGTTTCAAAAATTTGTGTCTATTGTTTTTACCTCACTAATTTGCTAGCCAACTTAAGCACATTCTAGACCTCAATCTTCGAAGTTTGAAAAAAAGAAGCCGCCACCATAGTTTAGTTTAAGGGCAAACATTGGAAAATCCCTATTGAGTGGATAAGGGGGTTTTGCGGACCAGGTTTAGGCTCGGGAGTCGTTTATGCGTAGGAAAGGTATTAGCACCCTACGACATCCTTCCTATGGAAGGTTACCTTTGAACTAAATGTGCAAACATTTATTAATTCAAAAATAATGATTTTACCCTTATAATAATAAAAAAGACTCGATAGACGGTTAGTTATTTTTGTTTGTTTTTTGAAAAAAAAATAAGAAATAAGAAATTTACAAAAGGACTAAAAAAAAGGTTTTTATAAATGCAATTGACAGAGGTCGGCCACCCTCTGCTCCTACGTATCTCCTGGTAGAGAATCAAATCACACGTAGTTCTTGGTAGAAAATATTTGTGTGTTGATGTTTTTTATTGTTAAGCATTTTGAAATTTGGATAGGTGTTTGTAATGACCAAACAAGTATGACTCAGAGTGGTCATCACTCATAGCCCGTTTGAAAATCAAAGTTGTTACTAACCATCAAACAAGTCGGACTCAGAGTGACCATTAGTAACAACCCTTTTTTGTAGGTTTAATTGTTCGAAAAATAATGGTTTGGAAGCATTATGGTGTAATAATGAAAAAACAAAATGAGTTGTAATAAAAAGAAATATAATTAACAGGGGTGTTGTATTATCAACAAGGGGGTGTGAGTAGCAACATATATTGTATTTTAAAAAAGGGGGTGCAGACAGTGAGCCTAGCTGGTTTTTTTGTAGACTGGGCTGTGTTTTTTTTTTAAAAAAGGGCGTGGGTCGCATGGGGATACGTACGTAATACCACAGGGGTGTGAAGATTAATTTGAGAAATGGAGGGAAGGGATGCACGACGTAAACCAGGGGGCGATTAGTAGAGCCTAGTTCGTTTTTCGCGAACGGGCCTGTGCTTGCAAAAAAAGGGCTTGTCTGGGGGTGTATAATGGAACTGGCTGGGTGCGAATAGTAATCTGATTAAAAATTAAAAATAAAAATAACAGAAGGTAAAACCTAGGCTATATGAAGGCAAAAGTGAAAAAAATGAAACCTTAATCTTCACCACTCTCTCTTCCAGCGCCGTTTCTTTCTTTTTTGGAAAGAGAGAAAGAGAAAACGAAATTTCAGGAGAGAGAAAGGGAGGGGGTTACGGTGGAGAGAGGAGTCTGACTTATGCTACTAAGCTAGTAGCTTAGTAATAGTTACTAAAGGGTTATAGTAGTAATTTACTATATTAAATAAATTAATAAATGTTCCTTTTTTTAGGGATTATTAAAACAAAAGCATTTATTTACTCCTTCATTTTCTCTTCCACTATCTTCTCTCTCACAATTCCACTATCTTCTCTCTCACAATTTTATCTGTCACGTTATTTTCATCTGTTATTTTTCTTCTTCTTTTTCTTTTTCTTCTTCTTATTCTTCTTATTCTTCTTCTTCTTCTTTTTCTTCATGTTACATATATCTTTCTTTATTTTTCACGCAAAAGAAGCCTAAAAAAGCACTCACGCCAAAAAATATGACGCCCACGGGTGTTTAAAAAACGGACTCCGTTGATCCACGCCATTGAAGCACGCCATTGATCATGTCTCGTTATGATGTTGATGAACATGGGACTAAAATCAGTTTTTCATCGTTACTTGCGCGTAAGTCCTTTCTTCTTCATACAATCTTGATATATTCTGTGGTTTCCACTAACCGAAGTCATATTTTTATTTGGTTAGATCGTACTAACCGAAGTTATCTTATTCCCTAGCTACAATAGGACTAACCGAAGTTATGTTTTTCCCTGGCTAGAACTATAGTAACCGAAGTTATGCTATTTCATGGCTAGAATTGGACTAACCGAAGTTATGTTATATCCTGGCTAGAAACCCACTAACCAAAGTTATGTTATTCCCTGGCTAGAATTGGACTAACCAAAGATATGTTATTCCCTGTCTAGAATTCCTCTAACCGAAGTTATGTTATCCTTTGGTTAGAATTGTACTAACCAAAGAATATAGCCACCTTACATATGAGTATCTCTCACAAAACCATGTACATCTCACAATGCAAATAAATTATTCAAATAAAATAAAAAGCAATCAATAATACTTTGTGCATCTAAGACAATCATGTCGGTTTGATTTTCATGCTGATGCTGACAACCCTGTACTGCAACAACAAAAACAAAAAAAGACCACATAAGTACGGAACATTTGTTAATAGACATTAACCAGTGAATAACATACTTCGGTTAGTGGAATTCTAGCCAGGAAATAACATAACTTCGGTTAGTACAATTCTAACCAAAAGATAACATAACTTCGGTTAGAGGAATTCTAGACAGGGAATAACATATCTTTGGTTAGTCCAATTCTAGCCAGGGAATAACATAACTTTGGTTAGTGGGTTTCTAGCCAGGATATAACATAACTTCGGTTAGTCCAATTCTAGCCATGAAATAGCATAACTTCAGTTACTATAGTTCTAGCCAGGGAAAAACATAACTTCGGTTAGTCCTATTGTAGCCAGGGAATAAGATAACTTCGGTTAGTACGATCTAACCAAATAAAAATATGACTTCGGTTAGTGGAAACCACAGAATATATCAAGATTGTATGAAGAAGAAAGGACTTACGCACAAGTAACGATGAAAAACTGATTTTAGTCCCATGTTCATCAACATCATAACGAGACATGATCAATGGCGTACTTCAATGGCGTGGATCAACGGAGTCCGTTTTTTAAACACCCGTGGGCGTCTTATTTTTTGGCGTGAGTGCGTTTTTTAGGCTTCTTTTGCGTGAAAAATAAAGAAAGATATATGTAACATGAAGAAAAAGAATAAGAAGAAGAAAAAGAAAAAGAAGAAGAAAAATAACAGATGAAAATAACGTGACAGATAAAATTGTGAGAGAGAAGATAGTGGAATTGTGAGAGAGAAGATAGTGGAAGAGAAAATCAAGGAGTAAATAAATGCTTTTGTTTTAATAATCCCTAAAAAAAAGGAACATTTATTAAATAATTTAATGAATTTCATTGAAATTAAAACCAAAAAAAATGGATGTGACACAAATACCCCTATTAAAAACTAGCCATTAGATTAAATTTCATTGAAATTTTGTCAATCCAATGGCTAGTAACGATTTAGTAACTATTACTAAGCAAATGGCTTAGTATCATAAGCCATAGCCGTGACAGTAGTGGTACACGGTGGTTCTCATGGTGGTGCGATAGCGGTTGAGTGGTGATGTGGTGTTGTTTGGTGGCGATGAGACGGTGGCTGTTTGGGTGAGGACGTGGTGACTCTGATGGTAGCTGTTGGTGGTGATGTGGTGGTTGTGAGGTGATGAGACGGTGGCTGTTTGGGTGCGGCCGTGGTGGCTGACAGTGGTGACCACCAAATGGTGGCCGGTTTTGCGAATGGAGAGAAAAGGGATGAGTGGTGGTGGCCGTTTGGGGTGGCTGTTGTAGGGGTGTTTGGTGGTGGTTCTGTGGAGAGGGAGGAACGAAACTGAAGGGGAGGGAGACGGCTTTGAGTGGCTGATGGTGGTGACCACCACATGGTGGCCGGAGCTTCAAGCTGCCTTTTTTTAGAATTTTCGTTTGCTGTTCTTTTGTATCTGTGTATATGCGTTTTTTTTCTCTTTTTTGTGACTGTGTGTGTTGGTGTTTTCAGTCACTCTCTGTGTATACTTGTCACTGTCCCCCCTTCACTGTTGTTGCTGAATTGTATTTATAGGCAGGTTTTGTGAGGAATCCAAGCACATCAATTAGAGAAAGGACCAAGGACAGCAGCTGGCTGGCCAAGGACAGTCGCTGGGTGCAGGAATCAAAAGGACAGTCAAAGGAAAGGACATCAGCTGGCAACGGGGGAAGGACAGCCTAAGGAAAGGACGAGGAAGGACAAAAGCAATATATGCAGCTGCTACTGCGCTCCATTTCCTCTCCTTCTTTGACTTTTATTTCAATTTTATGTACTATTTGCTTTTTTTTTGTCCTTGTCCATATGTGTAAAACTTGGTTATGTAATAGTAAAATAAACTTTGACTATTCACATTGATGTGTTTCAATTATGTTTTGTATTTTTTACATTTTACGATAATAAGCTAATCTAATAACAAACACTTTAATATCAACAAAAAAATGAGTATCGAAATAAACGTCACACGTTGAGTGTTAAAGACACCCGCACGATTAAAACGACGAGAATAAAAAAACTTTGGATTTTTCCAATTAGCCGGACAAAATTAGGGTATGACAGCTGCCCCTCTTTATTTATATTTTACTAGGAAATATGAAGGGTTTCCAAATTTCTCGAGTAGATAAAAAGACACTAATTTTGTCAAGATTATTTTTTGTTTTTGAGAAATTCACGAAAGACTGGGTTTACATAGAACAAAAGTAAATGAGGATCACTGGGGATCTGAAGGAGCACTAGGGCTCTGATGGTCTAATTCGCAGTCGATGCTTGGCGCATTGATTGGAGTTAAACTGAAGGATCGACGGGGTCTGAAGGGCATGCCTAAGCCTGATTGACCAATGGGTCTGATGGAGCGTAAACTAGCAACGGTACTAGTAAAACGGTCTGCTTGGGAGTGGCCTTTTTCGAGCAGCCATGGAGGCAAGGTCAGGTCGTTGACCTGATTTGCGCACCTCGAAGAACGTGCACTATGTTTTCTTTTAGTCGGGCACAGCTAGTATGAAGGACCTGGGGTCGGATGATCCGTCGGTTGCTCGATAACGCGACGTGCGATCTGGATTGAAGGACCATTGATGGTCTGAAGGAGCGCTTGGGCTCTGAAGGACCACTGGGGGTCTGCAAGAGTACTGGGACTCTGAGTTGTGATATGAGACCAACGCTTGGAGCACTGAAGTTGAGGGAACAAAATATTGGGATTGACCCATGGCGTACTTGCCTAGAACATACCTAACGAATGCATTTACCTAAGAAGGGAAAAGCTATCTATATTTGGCATGTCTAAAAATGCAATGAATGATGTATGCATGCAATATAGGTATGTGAAATGGTAAGTGTCCAATGGGGTGAATGAAATGTGGCAAATGATGTGAGTTGAAGTTGATGGAACATGGAGGTTGACAAACAACGTGTGTGAATGCAGATAAGATATGAATGTGACTGTGTTGATTAATTTTGGTGGAATGATGAATTTAATGGAATGAACGATTTTTCCTCTTTTTTGTTTTTTGCTTTTTTTCTTCTTAGTATATAATGAGTGTATGAAAAGCAAAGTGCGAATGTGATGCAAATGTAATGTTTTGATGCGAATGCCATGGTGAATAAAGGAAAACACGCGGATGCATGGTACAATGATATGATTAGTGATGTAAAAAAAACCTTCTTTCTTTGGGCAATGATGAGACCGGCACTTGGCACATCTATCGAAGCAAACAATGTCATGCATGTAATGTGATGAACGTGCAATGATTGGTATCTGGTGGGATGATGAATGAAATGGGTATACCATGGGTGTTGAACATGACGGAATGAGAAAGTCGACAAACGGTTGTATGTGGATGCAGATAAGATATGAATTGTATTGCTTAGATGCGAGTGCTGCGATGAAATGCATGGTTGCATGTGGAACGATTTATGCTATGATTGCTTTCTTTTTTTTTGCTCTTTTTTTTATTATATATGATGTGAGTATATGAACGGATGAATGTACGAATGTAATGCTTTAGATGCAAAAGTTGTGGTAGATGCATGGCTTGATGTTGGAATCAAATGTATGGTGCAGTGATTTATGATATGATTTATTGGTGATGCAGAAAGAATTTTTGCAATGATGAGAAATGAGACTTTTGAGGTGAAAATTCTGGAATCATCATTTATTGGAAAAATTGGATTTGATTTGAATTCAAACTTTGGTAATCTCAAGGTTGTTATTCCCGGACACTGATGTGCAAAAGTATCTGATTCCATTTGCAAGCTCCTTCACATTATTAACTTGTGTTTTCTCTCTCTGAAGCATTGTTTAGCAAATATGCATAGTTGTGTAAATATGAATGAATGAGTTAGTTGACTTTGTATGACAGATATGACACGTGAGGGGATGAATGGTAGGTTTTTGCCAACTCAAGAAATGTGGAACTGCCCTGATTTAGACTGCCGGTGACGGTGATCGAATAGTCTGCCCCTGTCTAGTGATGGCAACAGTAAGGGGTGTAGAGGAAATTATGAGTTGGGAACGCCATGACTTTGGAACGAAGGGTGGCAGGCGAACGATTTCGTCTCAAACCATAGTGTTTGGTGTTGCCCCAACTATGACGAGGACAAGGTTGCCCTGGCTAAGGTTTGTAAAAGGTTGTGTTTAGGATGGTGGGTTGAGAAATTGCCCCGGTATGGTCTTATGGATGTGAATATGACAAGGGGATGAGATGGGTGTAGGGCGAGTTTCCCCGATTTTAGATGGAGTGAATGGCGACGGGATTGCCCGGACTTTGGAATGGTATTTCAAATGGTGCTTTTAGTGGGGTTGTGAAAGGTGACTGAGTTAGGGTCATGGGTTTTTGGAATTGGTCATATGGCTATATGGATTGGGTGTGGTATATGAATGGGATGGACGCTGGAAAATTTCCCCAAGTTCGAGAAGCATGAAAGGTGAAGGGACTGCCCCAATTTGGGATCTAGGTGATGGTCCTAGTCTAAACTTTTGGTTCTTTTAAGGTGACTCCCACAGACAATGATAGTCCTGGGTTTTGATACGATGAAAATTTCAACTTGGTGATCACTAAATCTTGTCTTGATATCAGTGTAACTTGAATGAATTTGGGAGTGCAAGCCTTTTGAGTTTTTTTTTTGTTTTTTTAAGCAAATATATTGTAAATAAATAAACTTACTTGTCCTAAAATTAAAACTTGAGAAAACGAAAGCAATCAGCCATTGATCAGAATGGACTTTGTTTTGGTTGTAATGTGGCCAATGATTAGAGGTTTATGAAAGAAAGTGTTTGAGGGTTTATTGAGATAATGACCTTTTATGAAGGATATGATAAGTAGGCCCAAAGACGTGTTAGAGACCAATGGTTTGGGTTTTGTGAAAGAAATGATAATTTGGCCCAAGGAGGTGTTTGAGGGTTTATTGGGACAAGGATATCTTACGTGTTTCATGGTATGATGTATCAGCTCACAATTTCTACTGCTTTTTCTTTTTTCCTTTTCCAGGATATTTTCAATCCTCCTTTTTTGAATTTCACTTTCATTTTTTGTGATTTTCACTTTCTCTTTTTTTTTGAGCTGAGTGAGCTGATAAAAGTGATACACCATCTTTGATGTGAAATTAATCCTTGTCTGGGGTGACTAAGATTTTTTGATTTTTTTTTTAATTTTTCTGGCTCGAAGTGGGTAGCAAAGAGTATTTCTTTTTGGCTATTTTTTTGAGGATATAGAAGACTGGCCAAACATCATTTCAAATGATGATTGCTTGTTTTCTCAAAAATTAATTCTAAGATATTATATGCCTTAATTTTTACTCGGGCTGCTCTCGCGAGTTTTCAACCTAACGGGTCTTTTTTTGATTTTTTTTTTCTTTTTTTTTTGTAAAAGACTTGTACCAAGGGAATACAATGTTGACAAGATATCTAGTGAGCACAAATTTGCCCCAGCATGGGGGCCTAAAGTGTTAGTTTGTGAAATTTCGTCATTGGGAACCAACCAAGTAGTCGACTAGGTACTTGTGTGGAGAATATGCACCTTATGGGATGGTCGGCGTGGGATTGGACATGAACAAGGGATGATGATAGAAAAGATATGGACACTAACTGACTCAAACAAGAGTAAATGCACATTGCATACAAGTTCACTATACGAATGCTTCACAGAGAGTTAACATAGTTAGCGACATGATAGAAGAAATTCTTCATAACACATTAGTTAACAAAATGGACCATTTGGATAATTTATCATGGGACTGATGAGATGCATCATTTTGCTGAAGAAAATTGTGAACGAGCTGCAAATAGTGAATAACTTCTTTTTTGAAAACTGAGTGTCTGAAAACACCTTGAGTTTGTAGCTAAGCTAAACTTTTCCAAAGAAGAAATAATTAACTTCGCCTCATCTCTCATCAGTCTTTTGAAAAAAATGTGCTCATGTTTTTTTTTATGTATGGATGAACACATGATAATATATATACATGATGAAAATGCAAATGTGTAAAATGCATGAATGAATGATCACTTGGAGAGGTTAACTATCCAAAATGATTTTTTGGCGGCAATGCAACATACTATATATTTTGAATGATGGATGATGCAAGAAAGTGACACTATTTTTCTTTTATTTGTAAATAATGCGTGCTGGATGATAATGTGTTTGAGGTCGATAAGAATGAAAAACTTTTGTTTTGTTTTTTTTTTTATCATACATGAGGAGGAGCAATGAACGTAACTTTTTTTTATAATATCAAGGTGATATATATTTTTCTATATGGACATGCAAGATGATGCAATTTGGACAAATACAAAAATATTTTTGTTATTTTCTGGATGATGAGATGTATAGTAGTGCAATGATAATGGGCTGCATGTGAGAAGAATGGTCTTATTATGAATGTATGGTGATTATTTTTTAGCAACACATCATGCCCATGATGACGGATATGCAAATGCATGTATGGATGACGAAATGAATGTTTGATCCTAAATGCAATTATTTTCCTTTTTTAAGAGGTAGTGCGACATGTATGCAAACTCTCATTTTTTATTTATGGGATGATGAATGATACAATTATAATGAAATAATTTTTTTGTTTTATTTGGAAAATGATACTTGAATATGGAATTGATGCACTTAAATTAGGTTGGCAACATGAGGGAAATGATGTATGAATGTTATGTTTTTTTTCGAAATGTAATTCAAGACTTTACAAATGATGTGATACCTACATTGTGTGATCATGATTTTGAATGATTATGAATGAATGTCGGTGCATGTTAAATATGATGCTAATGTTTTTCTGATCAAATGATATGCTAATGTTATATGGGTAAGAATTGTTTTTCTTGGTGTGCGAGGAAACAAAAAGTATGACACTCGCAGTGATTTTTTTTTATGCGTGGAAAGGAGTAATGAACATGACTTTTTTATAATATGGGGGTAACGTTTTTTGGTGTATGGATATGCAAGATGAATGCAATTTTGAAAAAAAAATGATATCTTTGTTATTCTTTATATGACGCGATACGTGATGGTGCAATAACAATTAAATGCTTATGGAAGAATGATTTTAGTATGAATGCATGGTGATTTTTTTTATATGTTTTCTTTGAATAAAGTATAATGCATGAGCATATGGATGTTTGTTGTACATGAGCAACAATGGAGATGAATGAAATGCGTGATGATTTTTGAATGTGATAGAAGGATACCTTAAAAGGGTATGGTTTACCCCCTTTTTTTTATGCTTCAACTAGAATAAGAAGCTAACAAAAGGCTATTGGGTGATGAATGATGCAATAATAAAAGAAAATGAAGCAATTTCTGATTTTCATTTTGATGCATGTGGGAGGTATGTAGGAATATGAGATGCATGTAAGAGGAAAAACTTTTACTTTTATTTTTATGATGCATGGGAGTAATGCATTTGAAATGGATGACCCTTTTTTTATATAATGCATGAAGAGGGAATAATGAAATGATGAATGAATATATAATATCACGGTGATGTTTTTTTTAAGTATGGATATGCAAGATAATGTAATTTGAGTTTGAAAAAATATAAAATATGATATCTTTGTTATTTCCTACATGATGGTGTAATGATAATGAAATGCTTATGAAAAACTGAATGTAGTATGACTGCAAGGTGATTTTTCTTTTTTATTTAGAAATGATGCATGTACGGAGAAATTATGTATCTGAACTAGGATGACTGTAAGAGTGAAATGATATATGAACGTCTCATGCAATTCCTAATATTAATGTTGCAAATGATGAGAGGCATGGTAGCGCAATGATAATGGGATGCGTATGAAAAGAATGATCTTATTTTGTTAGGACTGCATGATGATTTTTGTTTTTTTTTTGTATGATGATGTTGCCTCATGTGCGTGTATATGAAAGAAAGAAGCATGGAAATGTTTTTTTGAGTGATTTTATTTTTTGGAGAAATGCTAACCAGATTAATAGAGAGTAAGTATAATACCCCTGTGTCCTAGGTGGGTCATGTCTAAATTGGGATTTTTAACATGGTCTAGGGTCACTTATGTGATCAATCTCTCAAGTGGCTCTATTCACTTCCTCACAAAGATCTCCAGAGCTAAAATCCCCTTCATGATACGATCCACAACAATAGCTAGCTACCAGGTGTGGGATACCATAAAAGAGCGTACTCTGGCTGAGACTTTCATGAGAGTCAGACAGATAAAACCCAGAATGACTGTCACTATTAATCTTCACTCGTCCTAGGTTATTTGCAGACCCGGGTATAGGGCCCCACTCAAAAGTGTGTGCAAAAGTGTAAGTGAGGTGTGTGATGAGGGCAAAATACCTAAACCAACCAAGCTGGACAAGATATACAACAATAATAACAAAAAAGTCGTCTACCCTAAGGTTCAATAATATAAAGAAATGCTAATAAATACATAAAATAAGCATAAGGGCAAAAACAAGATATAAAATTAACAAATACTTACACATTTAGTTAATTAGGCTTGACTCTCTTAATTAGTCCCCAGTGAAGTCGCCAGCTGTAGCGAGCGAAAAATCCAGAGGAGGGCTTCTTCGAAGTTTGAAAAAATGAAGCCGCCACCAAAGTTTAGTTTAAGGGCAAACATTGGAAAATCTCTATTGAGTGGATAAGGGGGTTTTGCGGACCAGGTTTAGGCTCGGGAGTAGTCTATGCGTATGGAAGGTATTAGCACCCTACGACATCCTTCCTATGGAAGGTTACCTTTTAACTAAATGTGCAAACATTTATTAATTCAAAAATAATGATTTTACCCTTATAATAATAAAAAAGACTCGATAGGCGGTTAGTTATTTTTGTTTGTTTTTTGAAAAAAAAAAAGAAATAAGAAAGTTACAAAAGGACTAAAAAAAGGTTTTTATTAATGCAACTGATAGAAGTCGGCCGCCCTCTGCTCCTACGTATCTCTTGGTAGAGAATCAAATCACACGTAGTTCTTGGTAGAAAATATTTGTGTGTTGATGTTTTTTATTGTTAAGCATTTTGAAATTTGGATAGGTTTTCGTAATGACCAAACAAGTATGACTCACAGTGGTCATCACTCATAGCCCGTTTGAAAATCAAAGTTGTTACTAATGATCAAACAAGTAGGACTCAGAGTGACCAATAGTAACAACCCTTTTTGTTGGTTTAATTGTTCG
Organism: Astragalus membranaceus; assembly: GCA_039519185.1. Classification (NCBI taxonomy): domain Eukaryota; kingdom Viridiplantae; phylum Streptophyta; class Magnoliopsida; order Fabales; family Fabaceae; genus Astragalus; species Astragalus membranaceus. Next base: position 75,840,309 of record CM076849.1, on the reverse strand, counting down.
AAAAATAATCGTTTGGAATCATTATGGTGTAATAATAAATAAAAAAATGAGTTGTAATAAAAAGAAATATAATTAACAGGGGTGTTGTATTATCAACAAGGAGGTGTAAGTAGCAACAGATGTTGTATTTTAAAAAAGGGGGTGTAGACAGTGAGCCCAGCTGGTTTTTTTGTAGACTGGGCTGCGTTTTCTTTTAAAAAAAGGGCATGGGTCGCATGGGGATACGTACGTAATAACACAGGGGGTGTGAAGATTAATTTGAGAAATGGAGGGAAGGGATGCACGACGTAAACCAGGGGGCGATTAGTAAAGCCCAGTTCATTTTTCGCGAACGGGCCTGTGCTTGCAAAAAAAGGGCTTGTCTGGGGGTGTATAATGGAACTGGCTGGGTGTGAATAGTAATCTGATTAAAAATTAAAAATAAAATTAAAAATAAAGGCGAAAGTGAAAAAAATGAAACCCTAATCTTCACCACTCTCTCTCTTCCAGCGCCGTTTCTTTCTTTTCTGGAAAGAGGGAGAGAAAATGAAATTTCATGAGGGGGTTACGGTGGAGAGAGGGAAACAGAAGGGGCATGCGACGGTGGGAGAGGAGAGGGTGACGGTGAGAATGATGGAGAGAGGGATGGTGACAGTGGTGGTACACGGTGGTTCTCATGGTGGTGCGATAGCGGTTGAGTGGTGATGTGGTGGTGTTTGGTGGCGATGAGACGGTGGCCGTTTGGGTGAGGCCCTGGTGACTCTGATGGTAGTTGTTGGTGGTGATGTGGTGGTTGTGAGGTGATGAGACGGTGGTTGTTTGGGTGAGGCCGTGGTGGCTGACGGTGGTGACCACCACATGGTGGCCGGTTTTGCGAATGGAGAGAAAAGGGGTGAGTGGTGGTGGCCGTTTGGGGTGGCTGTTGTAGGGGTGTTTGGTGGTGGTCCTGTGGAGAGGGAGGAACGAAACTGAAGGGGAGGGAGACGGCTTTGACTGGCTGACGGTGGTGGTGGCTGCGGTGGTGACCACCACATGGTGGCCGGAGCTTCAAGCTCCCTTTTTTTTGACTTAACGTTTGCTGTTCTTCTGTATCTGTGTATATGCGTCTTTTTTCTCTTTTCTGTGACTGTGTGTGTTGGTGTTTTCAGTCACTCTCTGTGTATACTTGTCACTGTCCCCCCTTCACTGTTGTTGCTGAATTGTATTTATAGGCAGGTTTTCTGAGGAATCCAGGGACAACAATTAGAGAAAGGACCAAGGACAGCAGCTGGCTGGCCAAGGAAAGTCGCTGGGTGCAGGAATCAAAAGGACAGCCAAAGGAAAGGAGAACAGCTCGCAACGGGGGAAGGACGGCCAAAGGAGAGATTCCAACTGATCCTGACGAAGTGGCCAGGCTCAGAGCTACACTTTTCGGGTTTCTAAATCTCCTGATGTTCCCTCCACCAAAAGGGACATCTTGGAAGAGGTGGCCCTTCAACTGGGGGATATCTCCAGCCAATATGAAGGAGCTAAAGCTACTCGGGACCAAGCTGAGATTACCCTCCAACAGTTGGACTCTGTAACACCCTTTTTGTACCCGGTAATTATTTAATAAAAATCAGAGTTCAAAAATTTATTCCATACTTCGAAAGGGATGTCACACAATCATCATTAAACAAAACGTCTCATACGACATAAATAACACCTGTCAAAATTACATCACCACGCAGCGGAATATAATATACGTTTTAAGACATGAAATAACAACGTCCTGAATGGACTCCAAATAATAAAATATAATAATCCAAAGTTTAGCGTTTATCCCCCCCCCCCCCCCCCGTTGAGTGTTACACATCAAAGCAAAGGACACCGACGACACCGACTCAAAATAGCGAAGGTACCTAAGCCTTCACTCGCAATCACCTGCACGTTACCGCATAGGGGTAACATTCAAACAGAAGGGGTGAGATATCTTCAATATAATAGCATAAAATGATAGGAAATATGCTAGAATATGATACTATATCTACCACTCCACTACACACATCAAATTAAAAACATACAACCAATTATAAGCATTACATCAAATTATAAACATTACAACCAGTCACCATATGTCATGACATTGCATGAATGCAACCCACACCAACGGGCATATGCATGTGGTACCAAAATCACCAAAAGTCTTGCCCGTAAATAGGGGCGTCACCAAAATTGAGAGCTTTCACACCAGGCTCACCAATTCACCAAAAATTGAGCTTTCACACCAGGCTCACTAGTTTTTATAAAAATGTGAGCTTTCACACCTAGCTCCAAGACCAAAGGTCTTCACCAAAATAATGCATATGCTGTATGCGACACCATGAATGCACACAGACAATCACCAATTTAATCACAATGTGACACACCAACAACAATCACCAAATACAACCAAAGTTGGGCTTTCACACCTAGCCACAACGACACCGAAAACACCAACCACCCGACACAATGGAACACCAAGACTTGGAACCTTCACACCTAGTTCCAACAGCACCAAGGTTTGAGCCTTCACACCTAGCATCAAACCGGACCAAGACACCTAGAGGACAACAATCTTCCCACACAACACCAAGACACCAAGAAGACAACAATTTTCCAGAACAGCACCAATACACCAAGATGACGACAATTTTCTAAAACATTTGAGACACGAGGGTTTTTCACAACACCGGAGACAAGCGACAATTTTCCAAAGTATTTAAGACACGACAACTTCCTTTTTAAAACATCACCATTTAACGACTACACCAACGGTAAACAACTTTTCCAGAAAAATGGGCCACTTTGCCTCAAACTAGAATATTCAGTTAGGCCTCTGAATAAGCTTTCCAAAACATTTTGAAACGTCTAAATCGGACTCCCGAGTCAAAAGATATGCCAAAAACAAAACCGGGGAAAAATTGAGCATCATCCTGAAAATGGCGCCCATGCACTGGGCGCCTAGCAGGGAACATGCTGGAAACTGGCCAGCAACAGAAACTGGCACCCTTGGTGCCCAGGCAACGCAAAAACGCAACCAGACACAGTATTTGGCGCCCATGGCGCCCACAGGCAACACAATGCAGAAACTGGCCCCCAGGGAGGCGCCCAGCAGACAACACAGCAGGATATGGCGCCCTTGGCGCCTAGACAACCCAGAACACGACAGAAACGCAACATGGCGCAGGAGGCACACCCAGACACGGCGCCCAGGCACTGGGCGCCTAAACAGCAACACACGCAGGGAACACAACACCAGCAACTCTGGCGCCCATGGCGCCCATGACTCAGAACACAGCAGCAACAACATCCTGGCACACACACACACCCACCAGACATGGCGCCCATGCACAGGGCGCCAAAAGCAGCAACATGACACCAAAACGCAGCATTAGCACACGGCGCCCAGCAGCAGGGCGCCAAAATCAGCAACAAGGACAATGGCGCCCATGGCGCCGTAGGGGTCTATAATTTCGTTAATTCACCAATTTACATCACCAATTGTTAATCACCAACACCAATCACCATAATTTGCGAATCACAACACCAAACAAACATTTTATCGAACACCTAACATACAATTAGGACTAACAACAATGAATCACCAATTTTAGGATCACAACAATCACCAACGAGCAAGTATTTTCAATCAACCTATATACAATTCGACTAACACCAAACTACACATCAAAATCAAACCCTAGGCATCATAGGATCTATCCCCACATAAACCCCATCATAAAACCCCATTATAAGGAAGAACCCCACCCTTACCTTATAGTAGGAGAGCACCAATTCTCTTGATCGAGTCACCAACAAAAACCTCAGCAACACAGCTCCTCTCTGCTCCCTTGAATTTGCGAAATTCTCCTCTTCCTCTTCTCCCTTGTAATTCGCGACGTACCCCTTTCTCTCTTCTCCTCTCTCTATTCGCAACTCTCCTTTCTTTCTTTCTCAACAATTCGCATATGACACCTAACCCTAGCCTAGGCGCTTCTCCTATGCGCCTAGCTAGTAGGCTTGGATCACGGGCTTCCTCCAGCTTAAGCCCGATCACTAACGCCATCACCTAAAACCCAATTACACACCTCTCAATCCAACGTTAATATAATTACACCAACTAAAACAAATAAAATAAATAATTGAATACCTAAATATTTAATTAAATAATTTAATTAAATATTTGGGCGTTACAACTCTCCCCCACTTAGAATGTTTTCGTCCTCGAAAACTCACCTGAATCAAACAGCTCTGGATAGGACTCCCGCATCTTACTCTCCAACTCCCAAGTCATGCTCTCACCGGCAGCTCCTAGCCAGACCACCTTCACCAATGCAATTTCCTTGCCTCTTAACACCTTCACCTCATGGTCTTCAATCCGCACAGGAATCATCTCCACCGTGAGATTATCCCGCACCTCCACATCATCCATGTGGATCACATGAGATGGATCCGAAACATACTTCCGAAGTTGCGACACGTGAAACACGTCGTGCAAATTCGAAAGATTTGGCGGTAAAGCCACTATATACGCCACATTCCCAACTCTTCCGAAAATCTGATAAGGACCAATGAATCTAGGAGTGAGCTTCTTCGACTTCAAAGCACGGCCTACACCGGTCACTGGAGTGACTCTCAAGAACACATGCTCACCCTCCTGGAACTCTAAATCTTTTCTCCTCTTGTCGTGATAACTCTTCTGACGACTCTGCGAAGCCTTCATCTTCTCACGGATCAACTTTATCTCCTCGGTTGTCTCTCGAACAATTTCTGGTCCAAGCACCACACTCTCTCCAGACTCATACCAACACAACGGGGTTCTACACTTCCGACCATATAATGCTTCAAAAGGTGTCATCCCGATACTAGAATGGTAACTATTGTTATACGTGAACTCAATCAACGAAAGGTAGGAATCCCACGAACCTCCTTGTTCCAAAACACAAGCCCTCAACAAATCTTCTAATGACTGAATTGTCCTCTTTGACTGACCATCTGTTTGAGGATGATATGCCGAACTCAACCTCAGCTTAGACCCCAACTTCTCTTGCAAACTCTTCCAGAAATCTGAAGTGAACCTCGGATCTCGATCCGAAACAATACTCTTAGGGACTCCATGAAGCTTCACAATCTCCCTGATATAAATCTCTGCCAACTTCGACACCGGATACGTGATGCTGATAGGAACAAAATGAGACGATTTCGTTAACCTGTCAACAATCACCCAAATTGCATCATACCCTTTCGCAGTATTGGGCAATCCCGTTACAAAATCCATCGAGATGCTATCCCATTTCCACTCCGGAATTTCTAACGGTTGCATCAGTCCAGCAGGCTTCTGATGCTCAACCTTCGACTTCTGGCAAGTCAAACAGGCATACACAAATTGCGCCACGTCTCGCTTCATACCAGGCCACCAAAACAACTTCTTAAGATCTTGATACATCTTTGTAGCTCCCGGATGAATACTTAACTTACTTCGATGACCCTCTTCTAAAATTGCTCTCTTCAGCTCTGCGCCTTCAGGAATACAAATCCTATCACGGAATCTCAAAACACCATGCGCATCCAACTTAAAGTCACTACCCTCAGGCTGATCATCCCCGACCATCAAATCCACCAACTTGATATCCAACTTCTGAGCTTCTCTGATACTGTCAAGGAACTCATTATTATTCTTCAACATACCCAACTTAACACTCTGAGATGTCACTTCACAAACCAAACTCAAATCCCTGAATTCCTCGATCAACTCTAACTCCTTAGCCATCATTGCCGACATATGCAAGGACTTTCGACTAAAAGCATCAGCCACGACATTAGCTTTTCCTGGATGATAGTTCAAACCAAAATCATAGTCTTTCAACAATTCTAACCACCTTCGCTGCCTCATATTCAGCTCCTTCTGGTCAAACAAATACTTCAAACTCTTATGATCACTGAACACCTCAAATCTGGAACCATACAAATAGTGCCTCCAAATCTTCAACACAAAGACCACTGCAGCCAACTCCAAATCATGCGTTGGATAATTCTTCTCATGAATCCTTAACTGCCTCGACGCATAAGCAATCACCTTCCCATTTTGCATAAGCACGCCACCTAGACCCATCTTCGAAGCATCACAATATACTACGAACGGCTCACCCGGATTTGGCAACGTCAAAACAGGAGACGTCGTCAATCTCTTTTTCAACTCAAGGAAACTTTCCTCACAACGAGCATCCCACACAAAAGCTTTACCCTTACAAGTCAACTGCGTCAACAGAAGGGCCAACTTAGAAAAACCTTCGATGAACCTTCTGTAGTAACCAGCCAACTCTAAGAAGCTTCTAATCTCCGTAGCCGACTTCGGACTCTCCCACTGCATCACGGCATCAACCTTAGACGGATCCACAGCAATACCACTACCAGAAATGATATGACCCAGAAAGCTTACTTCTGACAACCAGAATTCACACTTAGATAACTTTGCATACAGCCTCTTCTCTTTCAGGATCTCTAATACTAATCTCAAATGCTCCGCATGCTCTTCCTCTGATTTCGAATAAATCAGGATGTCGTCAATGAACACAACCACGAACCGATCCAAGTAAGTATGGAATATACGATTCATGTACTCCATAAATACACCCGGCGCGTTAGTGACACCGAACGGCATCACCGAATACTCATAATGCCCATACCGCGTCCTGGAAGCAGTCTTCTGAACATCTCCATCCTTCACCTTGATCTGATGATATCCTGATCTCAAATCAATTTTGCTGAACACTCGAGCACCCACTAACTAATCCATTAAATCGTCTATCCTCGGCAGTGGATACTTGTTCTTAATGGTCACCTTATTCAGCTGCCTATAATCAACACACAACCTCATGCTTCCATCCTTCTTCTTCAGCGGCAACACAGGAGCTCCCCACGACGATACACTCGACCTAATAAACTTCTTCTCAAGCAGATCTTCCAGTTGCTTGGGTACAATCCATCACTCGAAAAATCCTCTCCATTTCTTTCAACCAAGCTAAAGCACCATCGGGATCATACTTGCCCTTGAAGGTGGGCGGATTCTCTCTCTGAAATGTAGCCAAACTTCGAACTCCAGCATTCTCCCCAGCATTCTGTTGATTCTGCACAGCTTGTGCCATAGCAGCTAGAGCAGCAGCAATTGTAGTATCGTTCCTCCCAGCCATTTCAACTCACTTGCTGCAAAACAACCAACAGTTAGATATAATTGACAACACACCATTGTCAATTGACACTACGACTGGACAACTTGGCCGGACAGACCAAACTTTTGCTCTGATACCACTAATGTAACACCCCTTTTCTACCCGGTAATTATTTAATAAAAATCAGAGTTCAAAAATTTATTCCATACTTCGAAAGGGATGTCACACATTCATCATTAAACAAAACGTCTCATACGACATAAATAACACCTGTCAAAAATACATCACCACGCAGCGGAATATAATATACGTTTTAAGACATGAAATAACAACGTCCTGAATGGACTCCAAATAATAAAATATAATAATCCAAAGTTTAGCGTTTATCCCCCCCCCCCCCCTTGAGTGTTACACATCAAAGCAAAGGACACCGACGACACCGACTCAAAATAGCGAAGGTACCTAAGCCTTCACTCGCAATCACCTGCACGTTACCGCATAGGGGTAACATTCAAACAGAAGGGGTGAGATATCTTCAATATAATAGCATAAAATGATAGGAAATATGCTAGAATATGATACTATATCTACCACTCCACTACACACATCAAATTACAAACATACAACCAATTATAAGCATTACATCAAATTATAAACATTACAACCAGTCACCATATGTCATGACAGTGAATGAATGCAACCCACACCAACGACCATATGCATGTGGTACCAAAATCACCAAAAGTCTTGCCCGTAAATAGGGGCGTCACGAAAATTGAGAGCTTTCACACCAGGCTCACCAATTCACCAAAAATTGAGCTTTCACACCAGGCTCACTAGTTTTTATAAAAATTTGAGCTTTCACACCTAGCTCCAAGACCAAAGGTCTTCACCAAAATAATTCATATGCTATATGCGACACCATGAATGCACACAGACAATCACCAATTTAGTCACAATGTGACACACCAACAACAATCACCAAATACCACCAAAGTTGGGCTTTCACACCTAGCCACAACGACACCGAAAACACCAACCACCCGACACAACGGAACACCAAGACTTGGAACCTTCACACCTAGTTCCAACAACACCAAGGTTTGAGCCTTCACACCTAGCATCAAACCGGACCAAGACACCTAGAGGACAACAATCTTCCCACACAACACCAAGACACCAAGAAGACAACAATTTTCCAGAACAGCACCAATACACCAAGATGACGACAATTTTCTAAAACATTTGAGACCCGAGGGTTTTTCACAACACCGGAGACAAGCGACAATTTTCCAAAGTATTTGAGACACGACAACTTCCTTTTTAAAACTTCACCATTTAACGACTACACCAACGGTAAACAACTTTTCCAGAAAAATGGGCCACTTTGCCTCAAACTAGAATATTCAGTTAGGCCTCTGAATAAGCTTTCCAAAACATTTTGAAACGTCTAAATCGGACTCCCGAGTCAAAAGATATGCCAAAAACAAAACCGGGGAAAAATTGAGCAACATCCTGAAAATGGCGCCCATGCACTGGGCGCCTAGCAGGGAACATGCTGGAAACTGGCCAGCAACAGAAACTGGCGCCCTTGGTGCCCAGGCAACGCAAAAACGCAACCAGACACAGTATTTGGCGCCCATGGCGCCCACAGGCAACACAATGCAGAAACTGGCGCCCAGCAGACAACACAGCAGGATATGGCGCCCTTGGCGCCCAGACAACCCAGAACACGACAGAAACGCATCATGGCACAGGAGGCACACCCAGACATGGCGCCCATGCACTGGGCGCCTAAACAGCAACACACGCAGGGAACACAACACCAGCAACAATGGCGCCCATGGCGCCCATGACTCAGAACACAGCAGCAACAACATCCTGGCACACACACACACCCACCAGACACGGCGCCCATGCACAGGGCGCCAAAAGCAGCAACATGACACCAAAACGCAGCATTAGCACACGGTGCCCAGCAGCAGGGCGCCAAAATCAGCAACTAGGACAATGGCGCCCATGGCGCCCTAGGGGTCTATAATTTCGTTAATTCACCAATTTACATCACCAACTGTTAATCACCAACACCAATCACCATAATTTGCGAATCACAACACCAAACAAACATTTTATCGAACACCTAACATACAATTAGGACTAACAACAATGAATCACCAATTTTAGGATCACAACAATCACCAACGAGCAAGTATTTTCAATCAACCTATATACAATTCGACTAACACCAAACTACACATCAAAATCAAGTCCTAGGCATCATAGGATCTATCCCCACATAAACCCCATCATAAAACCCCATTATAAGGAAGAACCCCACCCTTACCTTATAGTAGGAGAGCACCAATTCTCTTGATCGAGTCACCAACAAAAACCTCAGCAACACAGCTCCTTTCTGCTCCCTTGAATTTGCGAAATTCTCCTCTTCCTCTTCTCCCTTGTAATTCGCGACGTACCCCTTTCTCTCTTCTCCTCTCTCTATTCGCAACTCTCCTTTCTTTCTTTCTCAAAAATTCGCATATGACACCTAACCCTAGCCTAGGCGCTTCTCCTATGCGCCTAGCTAGTGGGCTTGGATCACGGGCTTCCTCCAGCTTAAGCCCGATCACTAACGCCATCACCTAAAACCCAATTATACACCTCTCAATCCAACGTTAATATAATTACACCAACTAAAATAAATAAAATAAATAATTGAATACCTAAATATTTAATTAAATATTTGGGCGTTACAGACTCCCTTCGGGCTGAGAAGGAGGGCTATCGAGTGACATTCAATTCCCTCAGCCAGACAAAACAGGTAACCTTAGCTGAACAGAAGAGGATAGCTTGTCGTATCAAAGCTATAGAGGACCAAATTGCCTCACTTCGGGCTAAATTAGCCTCCCTCACCAATCAACATTCGGCGGCTGCAAACAGAGTCACTGCCATTTCCACTGCCATTGCCGAGCTCTTCCACCGCAGTTCTGCCTTGGATCCTCCTCTTGCACATCTCCTGCCTCTTCGACCTGGCTTGGAGGTGGACCTTGACACAAGCCGTGCTGCTCTAGTTCGAATCACCGAGGAATGAGGAGCCTTAAGGGCATCTTATGAGCAAGCCCTCGCCCAGGTAGTTCAAGAGGTTGCTGATGCTCCTGTCATCGTCGAGGCTGCAATAGGTGAACACCCTCTCTCTCCTACCCTTCCACCGCTTAATAACGTCCCTGCTGTCGAGGTAGCAACCCTCAGGGATGACGTTAGTGAAGAGATGGGGGCGCCAGTATCAGAAGCGTGCCCATTGTTGAGTCCCCCATCTGAAGGCTTGGAGATCTTCGGTGAGGTTGCCGTCGTTGAGACGGATGAAGCTATAGCGACAGAGATTGAAGCTGCGGTGATTGACATAGTGCAAGATGCTTCTGCAGCTTGCATCGTTGGCGATGAGGAGAGGGTCGACTAGGATTAGGACCCACCATTTGTACATTCGTAATTTTATCACTAGGCCGCCGGTGTGTGGCGAGCCGCCTTGACAGTGGTTGTTTTAATCACCAAACAGTGGTACACCCTTACTGAGGGAGTGTTGCTGAGCCACCCTTAACGATGCTACATTGATCTCCTGTGGTAGCACGACATCCTTCCCGTAGACCAAACGATAGGGAGTTGCCCCCGTGGCCGTGGACTTAGAATTTCTCACAGCCCAAAGAACCTCATTGAGGGTCTCATGCCACCATCGAGGCTTATCCTCTATGTTCTTCTTGATGAGCTCAATGGTGATTTTGTTGATAGCCTCTGCTTGTACATTAGCTTGGGCATAATAAGGAGACGAGTGTCTCATCTTGATGCCATACTCCTGAGCAATGGCCACCACCACTACAAGAAAATCGCAAATTACCGGCAGATTTTTTCCGTCGGCAAATTTCCGGTGGAAAAAGTGGTATTTCCGGCGGATTTTTTAAAAAAAAATCTAAAAATCCGCCGTAAATTCAAAAAAATCTGCCGGAAATTTACCGGCGGATTTTGTTTTAAAATAATAATAATAAATTTCAAAAAATCTGCCGGAAATGTTAAAAATCTGCGGGTAAGTCCGCCGGAATGTTTTGAAGTTCCTATAAATAAAACTTTCTCCTACACCCTTCTCATTCTCTCATTTCACTCTTTATTTCCTTCTCACTTTCTCTTACACTCTTCTACATTTCTTTTCTTCTTCATTCTCACTTATTCATTATTATTTCTTCTTTCTCATACTCTTCAAACTTAATTAAATTTCTCTACATATCTCTTTTCTATATTTCTCATTTCTTCTTCCTTCTCACTTCTTCTTATTTCTTCATTCACATACTCATTTATTCTCATTCCTTATCACTTATTCATTATTATTCTCTCCTATATTATTTTTCCATACTCTCTTTCATTCTTTTTTTTGACACAACTCCCTTTCATTCTTATTCATTCTAATTTCTCTATTACTTCTCATTCTATTTTATATAATTTTTTTCTCATATTCTACGTCATTTTTTATTACTTCTTATTTAATTAAAATATAAAATTTGAAAAAAAAAATTAATTTTTTTTTAAATATCCGCCGGTAAATTTCCGGCGGATTTTTTGATTTACCGGCGGATTTTTAAAAAAAAATATATTTTTAAATAATCCGCCGGAAACGCACATTTCCGGCGGATGCCGGCTGAAATTCCGCCGGAAACCGTTACTTGCTAACGAATTTCCAGCGGATTTTTTCCATCGATAGTCCGCGAATTTCCTATAGTGCACTTGTTCCCCGGTGAACATTGTGCCTTGATCGGATGTGATGGTTTCAGGGATACCAAATCTGTCTATGATCTGGTTCTCTATGAATCTGATCACCACGGCCTGATTGACACTTCCCAGAGGCATGACTTCCACCCATTTAGTGAAGTAATCGGTGGCGGCAATAATGAAATTATGGCCCTTTGAACTTGGAGGGTATATCTTGCCGATTAGATTCATGGCCCACCCTCTGAATGGTCAATGTTTGACAATGGGATGTAGCTCGTCTGCAGGCACTCTCTGGAGTGGCCCGTGCAGCTGGCAAGCCTCACATCCTTTGGCAAACTGAAACAATCGGCCGTGAACGTCGGCCAATAGTATCCATGTCTGTAGATAAGCCATTTCATGATGGGGCCAGACCTATGGGCACCACAAATTCCTGCATGGATTTGTGCCATCACCAAATAAGCATCATTCCTCTTAAGGCATCGTTACAACACCTCGTTGGCGCTTCTCTTATGAAGGTCGTCCCCTATCAAGATGTACTTCAGTGCCCTTTGTTTGACCTTGAAGTCAGTATCATTCGTTCGGTTACGGAGGTACCTCGTCAGTACTCCAATCTAAGCATTGGTAGGATCCTCCTCGGTGGGGGTCAAGGCATCTTGTTGCATTACCTCGACCACTAGCTCTTTGTACTCCCCAGTGATCTGCTTGATCACCAGCTGTGAGTCACCCTTTATTTTTCACGTATTGGGCCTTCATGGCGGCCAAGATATCGAGTCCCATGATCAAGGCCTCATATTCGACCTGATTATTGGAGGCTTGATCTCCCATCCTGCACATGAAACTCCATGTTTGACCAAAGGGGCTGGTGATGACCACACCATACCTGTCCTCCGTTTGGGTGCTTGAACCATCAAACATAAGGACCCAAGGATTCAGGCCCAAATAGTTGACAGACTCGGTTGGAGCATTGTGTATCTCTACACAAGGGTTCATTCCTCTTAGTGGCAAATGTGTTTAACTTAATGGCCCACTTAACAAATCTTCCCTGTAAGACCGACCGGTCTATTAAGAAGGTACCTGATAATATCTACTTTGCACACAACCAACACCTCTTTAGGTGAAAGATAATATTCAAGTTTGGTGCAAGCATTAAATAAAACAGACAAAGCTTCTCAATAGGAGAATATCTAGCGCGCTCAGCGCCACTATCATCATCTTGGGCTAACAAGCAGTCGATGACTTGGTCTTCGGCCGCAATATATAGCTTCAAAGGCTTTCCAGGCTGCGGAGGCACCAAGACCGGGGGATTAGTTAAGGCAGCCTTGATCTGATCAAAGGCTTCCTGTTGCTTGGCTCCCCATATCATCTCCTCAGTGTTCTTTATCTTCAGCAAGGATGAGAAAGCTTTCCTTTTCCCAGCCGAGTTGGCAATAAATCTCCTTAGTAAATTGATCTTGCCTAGCAAACTCTATAGCTCCTTCTTCATCCTGGGGCGTCTTGCCTCCAAGATAGCCCGAGCTTTATTTTTGTCCACCTCAATGCCCTGGTTGTGCACCAAGAAACCTAGAAAATTGCCTGCAGACTCGCCAAAAGCACATTTAGTAGGGTTCATCTTGAGATTGTGGAGTCTCATCCATTTCAGAGGTTGTTCAAGATCAACCAAGTGGGCCTCGAAGCTCTTGGACTTGACCACCACATCGTCAATGTACACTTTCATGTTTTTACCGATGAGGTCATGGAAAATGGCATTCATGACCCTTTGGTACGTGGCCCCGGCATTCTTGAGGCCAAAAGGCATCACCAACCACTCATAGATACCTAAGGCGCCAGGGCACCTAAAGACAGTCTTATGGGTGTCTGCCTCAGCCACATATATCTGGTTGTAACCAGAATAGCCGTCCATAAACGTCAGGATGGCACTGTTAGCCGCAGCATCGACAAGCATATCGGCCACATGCATGCCATACTCATCCTTTGGAGTGGCCAAGTTCAGATCTCTGTAGTCAATACAAACCTGATTTGGCCATTCTTTTTGATCACGGGGACTATATTGGACAACCATTCTACATACCTGGCAGTTCTGATGAACCCTGTCTTCAGCAGTCTTTCCACTTCAGCCTTGATCTATGGCATCAGCTGCGGGTTGAACCTCCTCGGTGGTTGCTTATGAGGCTTGCAACCTTCCTTGATGGGTAACCTATGCTCCACCAATGCTCTATCAAGGCCTGACATCTCATGTTAGTCTCATGCAAAGTAGTCGCGATAGTCTTTTATCAAAGCTACCACCTGATCTCTATGTTGAGGTTGAAGCTTGGCACTGACCTTGGTCATCCTCGGTTCACTTTAACTCCCTAGATTTACTTCCACCAGAGGATCTTGAGCCTCAAACGTAGGTGTCCTCCTCTGGATGGGTTCTATGTGGGGAGGTTCGGCCAACGTCCCGTCATCAGGGTCATCCGAAACCCCTTGGGAGGGGTACTCCGAGCATCCATCCTCTTCATACATGGCACCAAACATAACCTCTTCAATGCTGGATTCGATTTGGAATAAGTGCAGCCGATCCAGCAAGCTTTGTACTTCTGTTGGGAGATTAATCATTATTCATATTGTTAGGCCGTGGGTCGGCCAACATTTTGAATTCAAAACCCTCCTTAGTCCAATCACATGATTCTATGCCACCTTCTTCATAATTTCCAGGAATGGCAATAGGACGCAAGTGAGGGGAGTAGAACACAGCCTCAAACATCTTTACCTCGGCAGGGAATGGATTAGGGTCTGCCTCCACTATTTCCACCTTATCTCCTATCCATATCATTAGCTTTTGATGCAGGGTAGAAGGAACACACTCACTTGCATGGATCCAATCTCTCCCCAGGATTACAACATATGAAGGCTTCCCTTCTACGACGAAGAAGGCCGAACGAGTAACCTTAGACCCAACTGTTACATCGGCCACCAACACTCCCAATGCATGAGATGGGTGGCCCATGAAACTGGTCGTGGTCATGGTGGTTGGAATGAGATCCTCGGCATTCTTCCCTAGCTTCTTCATTGTGGCCAACGGTATGATGTTCAGCACAACACCACCGTCCACGAAGACATGATTAAACAACTTCTCATTCAGATGGGCTTTGATGTACAATGGCTTCAAGTGTCTAGTCATGCCGTTGGCTTTTCAAATAGCATACCCTTTGTGATTGGTTCCTCGGCTTCTGTCAAGGCAGCCCATTTGGCTTCCATGGCGAAGACATCTCCCTCGAGGGCTTTTGGTTGGTCCTTAGTTCCCCAGAACTCTGGTGGGGGAAGACCCACCATTTCTATATCTGTACAGAACTATGACAAACGAAGAGCTTGAAGGGATTCTCTTCTTCCTGCCCCAAGAGGTCATCTTCTTCAAGCTCTTCGTTTGTCATAGTTCCTTCGACCTGGAGTACATTGGCTGACTGGGGTTTCTTAGGACTGTGAGGTCCGTACAGGCATTCTATTACTGCTTCGGTGAGTGGGCTATGGGGAGTCTCCACCATCCCTATCATGTTGTTGGGCTCTTCCCCTTGTCAATGGGTGCATTAGGGACAGCTGACTCAAGGGCTTGCTGCTCTGGAGCTGTGTCCTCGGTCGGTTTGGGAAAAGCCTGTTCCAACACCGTAGCAACGGAGGTTGCAGGGATGGTTTGGGTATTCCCATCTCTGGCCGAGGTGAGGATCTGGAGTGTTTCCCTCATTCTATTGAAAGCTCTTGCCCTCTGCAGCCTCCTCTTCTGCGAGCGTGATTTGGAGGCCACTCCAGGTGCTGGCGCTTCTACTACTATCTGTGTCATCCATTGATCTTGTGGCACCTCCGAGGGTGGCCTCACAGTTCTAGTAGCCCTCAACTCGCAGTCATTCATAACAGTAATGTCCATTGAGGTTAAGTTTTGAGCCCTAGTGACCTGTGCTACCCTTCTTTCTTCTTTGGGGTGAGCATCTTCCCCTGAGGTTGGCATGGTGGCCTGTCCAATGGAATCATCGGCCGGCCTACCATACCCCCAAGTGGGACGTGTTGGAGTCTTTCCCTCAAGTCTCTAGGCCTAGGTGCGTGCCTCTCAGGGTTGAGTTTGGACAACTGTAACTCCCTGATGTCCTGGACAAGCCTTCCTGGCTTTGAAAGTTTTTTCTGGGGTCCTTGAGGCTGACTCGGTCCCCCTAGCTGCAATTTCTCCTGTAAGAGGGTCATACGTTCTGCCACTGTGGATTCCCAAGGGGGTGACCCCAATCGGTCAAACACAGATGTTTTCTTTTTCTTGGGAGACCTCTTGCTTGGGAACCCACGCGTACTTCTTCTTCCCTTTCCTTCGGTCACTCCCTGAGAAGGAGACCATGTTGATGTTCATGCTAGGAAAAGGGTCAGTGTCGACAATCATCTCTGATGCCCCCTTGTCGGCCATCTTGAACCTCCCCTTCCTAATGGCTTCTTGAATAGCTCGGCGGAAGATAATGCAGTTGGAAGTAGCATGATTGAAAGAATTATGCCACTTACAGTACTTCTTCCTTTTTATCTCTTCAGGAGGAGGTATCTTATGGCTGTCGAGGAGTTTGATCTGTTTGTTTTGAGGAGATAGTCAAAGATTTGGTCAGCCATAGAGATGTCAAAGGTATACTCAACCTTATCCTCGTCTTTCTCCTTCCCCTTGGCAAGTTTAAGAGCAGGACAGAGGTAGGCCTTACCCTTCACTATCTCGGCCACCAAGATGTCTGCCGTGTAATCGGCTGATTCATCATAATTTGAGTCCTCAGTTGCATCCACCACTGATACTAGTTGTGGTCCTCGACCCCTAGTAGCTCTCTTTCTTGTATGAATTGCTCAATCTGAACTGCCCTGGAAGCTAAGCCACTGAGGTCACTACAAGCTTGTCCAACAAGCTTCTCCTTCAATTGCGGGTGCATTCCAGAGATGGCCATGGAGGTAAGTTGAGATTCTAGGAAAGGTACTGAGCACTTTTCGGCCATCTTTCTGAATCTTTCAATGAAGTCTGTCACAGCCTCATCCACCTTCTGCCGCAAATTCATGAGATCGGTTGCGGTAACTTCAGGCTGTGGCCAATAAAATCTGTCATGGAAGCACCTTTCCATGTCTGCACAGGTCTGTATAGAATCAGGTGGGAGAGAGGAGTACCATGAGAAGGCAGTTCCTGTCAGGGACAAAGGGAACAACTGCAACTTGTGGTACTCATTCTGGTTTCCTTCCCCACATTGTGTCGTGAATCGGTCGATGTGCTCCATCGTGGACTTGCCATCATCCCCAGAAAATGTGGCAAAGTCGGGGGTTTTAAATCCTCTGGGCAGAGGCACCAATTTATCCACCCACTCGGGGTAAGGCTTCTTGTACACTGGCCGGTCGAGCGGTTTCAACTGAACACCAAAGAACTTCTTGATGGTGTCAGCTATCAGATTAGGGTCCAAGAGTTGGGGGCCCGATGATCTCTCAGATGGAGGCGTTGGTCGCCACGTTGTATCTGGGGACCCTGCGCCCCTGGCTGCGGTGGTACCTGAGCTGGAGCATCTGTCCATGGCTGCCCAGGTACTACTTGGGCCAGGTTAACAAGGACAGTTCCTGGTACAGATGTCTGCGTGCCTCAGTGAGGTGGAAGTTGATTTCATGGCTGCTCGACCGGGGCAACATTCATCTGTGTCTGTATATAGGAACCCGTCAGGTAGGTATTGAGTGCTCTGGGGTATGGCTAACTAGGAGGTAGGTTTGTCGAGGCAGGTGGGCTCTGGATCTGTGGCTGCTAACTCGGACAATACCCGTCTATCCTGCCATTCCCTGATTCTGGGGCGAAGGCTTGCCCCCCCTGCGTAAGCCGGGTAGTTAGCCGCGGTAGAGCATCCATAGGATAATCCTTGCGGCAGACCCACCAAGTGTGCTGCCTCGGGCGGCCTTCTGGCCAATTGCACCTGTCATTGCTGAAGAGAAACCGTATTAGTCATATTCGCCATAAACTGCCCACAGTGTTGGTAGTGGCAAAAGTACTAGGCTGAGGAATTACAGGAGTAGGATTTACCTGATGAAAGAACGTCTGGTGAGGCCCAGTCATACTCCCACTTGGTGCACACTGTTGCATGCCTCCCGTAGGATTGTAAGAGGATGCCTGCTGAGGTCCAACAGGGTTGGTGTATGGCAGAGTCTAATGCGTGCCTCCCATAGAAGAAGGTTGTGCTCCCTGTGATTGGCCGGGGAAACCATAATTCATCGTGCTACTGGCTTGCGTAGCACGTCTCTGCTCCACTTCTTTGGCTTGTTGCACTTCATTGTGCACCATAGGTTTCACTATGTCAGCCAATTGGTGGGACAGTTGGTACATGATATCGTGTATCCCCATGTCGATTTGCTGCAGGATAAACGACGTGGACATCACCACAGGTTCCTCATAGTCTTGAGGAGAACCGTCATTTGACTCAGCAATAACCGCGGGAGGAGTTGTCCCCGAAACACTTACTGGTTCAGTGTTTTTCGTTTTAGGAGCAGTTCCCTTTTTTGATGTCGATGGAGGCTCCATACTAATTAGGTTCCCGCTAGAGGTTTGGACAGTCTTTGATTCCTCTGTTCTTCAAGTAATTGCGTCGAGGAGGGAACTCTACTCCTCGATTGTGGGTATCCTGACTCATCTAGAAAGGGCCAGGTTAGGTGAAATGGACGCGAGGGTTGGATTATTCTACTGGCCTAATGCATAAAATAAAGATAAAGTGCAGTAAAAGAAGATAAATTGAAATAAAACGTAGAGTTTTGTTTGATGGATGTGTGTCTTTACATTTACTCTGTGCTATATATATACATAGGCCCACGTCGGCTACTATTCGAGCCAACACTTGCCTACCGTCGGATCAATCTAAGATCAACGCCTATCATTGCTCCTAAGCCATAAAGAGACGAAGCAACTACCCACGATCCCACTAGCACAATTAGTGGGGTGAATGCTCCTCGCTCCGTTTTTCACGGCCTCTCTCCTTCGCTTGATCTTCCACTGCTCCCACGTTTTATCTTCAAGTCTCCTCTATCTTGCCTTCCAAGCAAGCCTGCCTTACCTCGGCCACTTGGTCACTCGACTGGCCTTTGTCGAGAGGTTCCGGTATCATCATCTCGATTGTAATCCAGGTTTATTTTGTAAGAGACTTTCTGAACTTGATCTTAGTACACTGGTATGATGTTTTTTTTTTGCTTAGTTATTTTGTCCATTGTTTGTTTTGTTCATTATCCTAGATAAAGTTAGCCCAGGTCTTGGACCAGTCACTTTGGAAGAGTTACAGCTTGAAAAGGAAGATGTTGGACTTGCCCAACCTTTGATTTCAATAGACTACCCAAGCCCCTCAAAAGATAGCATCAAATATGGAGGTGCTACTATTTCTGCTCAAGAAGCCTCAAAAATCAAAGCAAAGCTCCAAACTACCAGTTGGTCAGGGAAAGACTCTGATGGAAGCAAAGCATGGCGTGACCCTCCAAGAAAATGCCCATCCCCACCTCCTCCATATTTGGTGGAATTCCCTCTTGATGAAGAAGAATCTGGAGATAGCTCAACAAACTTAAGGAGAGAAGAAGAGGATGCTTTGGCCTTAACTCTTGTGAATGACCTGGTCTTGAATAAGAGAAAAAAATACTGCAGTTAGTCAAGAGACAGAATCACAAAATGAAGATATTCAGAACTGCAAGAAAAAGAAGATGGAAGCTACAGTTTAGGAACTACCCTTTGAGGGTGAATTTGGTTCATTTGCTATTGGTCACAACATATCAAAGACTGGGGAGGCGGGCCACCCCGTGCCCCCACCCTCCAAATGACGTGCATAAGTTGGAATTGTCGTGGCTTGGCGGCGGCCACAACAAAGAGTTGAACGTGTTAGAAGACGACTACGGTACCAGCATTCTTACTGTGTTGAAGCAATAGGAATAACGGGAGGTTTGTGTCTATTTTGGAACGATTATTACGAATATAGATAATGGAGGCTTGCTCTAATTTCATTCATGTTGTTGCAAAAGAAAGAAGATCTGGTTTCTTGTTTAAGATCTCTTTTGTTTATGGAAATCCTATTTTCTCTTCTAGAAGATACCTATGGCCAAGACTGGCTGGGCTCAAACCTACAAATGGGGGTGCTTGGTGTTGTGTTGGTGATTTTAATGAAATGCTGTCTACTATGGACAAGGATGGTGTAAGAAATGTTGAGCCTATCAGGATGAACTATTCAGAGACTTCCCCAATAACTCTGGGTTAATGGATGTTAATTTACAAGGTTGTAGATACACATGGATTAGTAATCCAAAAGATGGTGTAGTTACAAGGCAAAAAATTGATAGAGTCCTTGCAAATTGGGCTTGGAGATCAAACTTCCCTCATGCCTTAGCCGCTGCCCTACCTATAATCAACTCTGACCACTCCCCTATCATCTTGAAACCTAAACCCCCATCACAAGTGGTAGATCTTTTAAATATGAATCATTTTGGGAAGAGCACAAAGACTGCAGGAATGTTGTTCAAATCAAAAAAATGTAAGAGCACCCTGAGATTCGTATGCTTAAACAAAAGCTGCAACAACTCCTCAACTTTCCTCCTAACCAGGTGGATTGGATAGAGGTTACTCAGACTAGAAGAAATATTGACAGGCTTTGGAAACATGAAGAACAATATTGGGGTCAGAGATCAAGAGTTAAGTGGCTTAACTTTGGTGATAAATTTTGTAGGTTTAGCTTTAGTTCTGACTTAGATGGTTGATCATAAAGAATTGAATATAATCAAAGGCTTGGATTTTTTGACAGTAGTGACAATAGGTTAAATTGACTTGAGAGAAACCGAATCTGAATTGGGAGGATTGTACAACAGAGATACTCATCACAAAGAAAGAAAAAAAAGTCTGCACACGGGTAAGGGAAAAAAATAGGAGTGGAGGATTGCTAGGATGGTATACCTTCAAGGAACTTTGAATATTGGTTACTTATATGTTTTAGCATGAGGTTTATATATGGTATGGGTTGAAAGCTTCAATGGGTTAAGGATGAAGTATCGTATGTGATATGGTATCATCAAAATCATGTGTGCTCAAGTTTCCTCTGTATCATATTAGAGCATCTCCAGCACTTGGAGAAATGACTAACTGGTACGGGGAGCATCTTCAGTTTCGAATTTATACAACACATAAAGGATGTTTGTTAATGATTTTGGAATGGGTTTTTGACACTTGTGTAATTGCTCTCTGTATATGGGTTGTATTTATAGCTGATACATGTGTGAGCTGTGTGCCCTTCCCTTATTAAAGGCAGTGTAAAGTTGGTTGAACATGAACTTCGGCAGCAAGAAGAGAAGTGGTTGATTGGCATCTTGTCAATACATGATGCTGCTTAAGTTGCGAGTTGGTCCAACTGTTTTTCAAGGTGATAAACTTATTGGTAGTTTGTTTTTGAAATGCAGAAATTACATTTTTCTTAATTTTCATTCTTAAATGCCTCCTACAAGGGAATCTCCAAGAGAGCAACAACAGGAGAAAACAGAGTTACTCAGCCAAAAGGAAAGGGAAGGAGACAAAGTGATATGGCGATGTCAACTTACTGTACATAACAGAGGTTCACCGTGACTGGCAACAAAAGTAGTGAAGTAGGAGAAGGATGTGAGTAATTGTGTAGCACGGAGATTAGCAACTAGAGAGATGCTGGAGAAAACCTGATTCCTCAATGAAATCTCCCACGATGGAAGAAAATTTAATCCTAATTCCATTTACAGAACAATTATTGCAGACAAAGTTATAGTACATACTATGTTTTGGATAGAATATTATACGTAGTTTTGAATTATTATATCTTCATGGTTGAGTTGTTTGTGCTAGTAGACCGGTTAAAAATCCAATTACCAAAGTTTCAAAGGGTTTTGGTCTCAAAACATTATACTCACAAGAAATATGAAGTTATCAAGCAACTAGGAAAGGCCATGGAAGTAACACTCATCCACAATGGCACTATTCAGGGTTTGAAAACACTCTCAATCACACACAACTCTCTTGCTGTGGTATTTGAACCATAAATGGCTCCCGAATCATTTACAACCATACCGAAACCAATATCTTCCGACCCGCAATTGACGGTCCCAGCAGCCAAAGGACGTTCAAAAAGCATAGAAAGTTCATCCATTTCTTCGTCGGAGGAAAGATGATGGACCTGCAACAAGTGTACGGGATCAAAAGAAAAAGTACTTCTATAGGAATTACAAATTGCAAGAAATCATCTCTCTTGTGTACTTACCATACCACCTAGGTTGTTGAAGATAGTGAAACTTCCAACAAGATTACTGCCAGCCACAGTGAGCTTTATAGTGTCTACACAAAGAACAGCTTCAATTATCTCCACAGTTTCCTGAAAAATTTCACAGTACATACAGGACCAAGCTAAAATCAATATCATTATTAGCCATTAGCCAGAAGATAAATGATATTTAAGATATGAGCTCAATTACATTCATCGTCATATCATGCAAGAGAGCATTTTAATTTTAATAGTGCACAAACAAGAGTGATGTTGCCCTTAACAAATCAGAATTATTGTAAATACCAATTTATTTAAGTTAAAAATAATATGATTTGTTTATTTCACAAACAAGCATTAGTTACCTAGCTACAAAACCTTCAAGTTTATCTCAATGAAAATATGTTTCTTCTTTTCAGGAAAAGATATTTACAGTTTAGAAGACTATGGTCAAAACTACAAATATTAAGGTTATTGGGTTCAGATCAGAGTCCATTTTTCTATCCGCAAGAAAATGAGTTTCTAACCCAGTTTGATTCAGTCTTAAACATGTATGAGGATAGCAAAGCAAAAAAAAACTATGGTGTAAAATTAAGACAATACCCTGCTGAGATCAGTGCTCACGAGGGCCAAAGAGTCATTACATGCTATAAACCTTCCGAGATCAAAAGGTCTTTCTCCTAACCGCTGAACCACAACTTCATCAGGCACACAGTTTCTTATATATCTAAGTTCTTTAGTAATACCAATGAAAAAAAACCAAGTATCACAAGTCGGTATAACACCACTAGAAAGATTAAACTATATATACATATACCATCTGACAACAACAACAACAATAAAAGTTTTTCCAATAAGTAGGGTCAACCATATGGATCAAACAAAATCATTGTGTTCAACCAAAATAAATGGCACAGAAGAGAAAAATAAGATTACGTAATAATTTAAAACAACCAGCACCTTAGAGTACTTTTGTACACTAATATAGACAAATAAGCTGGCAGAAAATGAAAAAAATGTTGAAACGTGTGTAGAGTACATTTTTCAATGTAAAAACTTTTTATTGCACTTGTTTTACTTTTATCAATGCAAGGGTAATTTAGGAACAATACTTCTTTTTCTAACTTTTCTTAAAATACGTGTCAATCCATTATTTGCTTATTAACGGAAACAGAGCCGCTATTTGCTTATAAACGAAAACAAAGCCATTATTTGCTTATAAACGAAAACAGATCCATCATTTGATTATAAACAAAAACAGAGGGTGTATGTGGTACATGGGGGTATGTGCCCCATTCTAATTGGGGCGTTTTCAATCTGTCACTCCCAATAAACCAAACATGAAATTTAATATTTTAATATATAATAATAGATGAAACATGGGGTTTTAATATTGACAATGACAGGGAAAAAAAAGGCAATGCTATCTAAAAGAAAAGTTGAAGTACTTCATGAGTAAAAGCAATGGAGGACTAAATATGTTTTGACAAAGACAATAATGAACAACATTGAGATAGCATTAGTAAGGATAAACTAAGTAACCTCGGTCTGTGGTGTTATAGGACAAGATAAGACCATTCCTGTTTCCTGCAAAACATGGTGAACTCATAAGGTACCATAAATGAAAATGATAATCAACAAAGAGGTGGTGTTATTGGTGTTAACATCTGTAATTGAACAAATAGGAAGAGTGAGGAGCCTTGATATAAATATAGTTCGAAGCAAGTAGTGATATTTTTTTTTTTGACAAGTAGTGATATTTTTAATATTTAAAAAAGAAGAAAGGAGAGAGAGAGAGAGAGAATAATTTTACCAACACAAAGAGGACCAGCAAAAGAACTGTTACAAAGGGTGGTTTTGAAAATTGGGCTACCATCTGGTAATTTAGACTCAATTTGCCTGAAACAAACAGCACCAAAATTGATAGATATAAAGAATTAGAATTAGAATGACAATTCCAAACCCAAGAATACATTAAGCTAATACACACAAAAAAAAGTAAAATAAAAAACCTGTAGTTGTTCCTGGTAAGTCCATCAGCAACCAAACAATAAGTATTGGTAAGTTTACAAAACAGCCCAGGTCCATGGGGAGGTGGAGGTGGTGGTGACATTGGTAAGTTTGCAAAACAATCCATGGTGATGCGATCCTGCAGTAAACACATAATAATTGATACATGATTGACTTCATTGTATTATTATTTAAGAGAAAACAAAATCGAAAAGTAACCTCGGAAAAATGATTGGCTCTTAGGGCTGGGTATTGGCATGGGCACGGGGGTACCATGTTTGAACCCGTTGGCTGTTGGAAGACTTCTTGAGCTGCTCCCAGGGCGAGAGCGGGTCGCCGCATGTTGGTTGGAGGACGGATACGAATTGGGAACAGGCCCTTCGGTGCCACTTCCTCGGCCATCGAATCGTCAACTCAGACTCAAAACTATACGGACAAGGGGAATCCGACTGTTTAATTAAAATAAAAATAAAGCAACAAAAAAGAGAGAGAAAACAAATCTTCTCCCAAAAATAAATACTACAAAGCAAAAATTATGTGTGTGAGCAGTGACGAAGATGTATATATTTGACTTACTATTAGTTGACATAACTGAGATTACAGTGACAGAGAAGAATGAGGGTGTATGTTATGTTACTAGGGATCAATATTTTGTTTAGGCCAGATAAAAACAAGATAAAAACAAGATAGAATCAAAGAAGCGAGAACATTCCGAAACAAGATTAAAACAAGATTAAAAGTAAAAAAGA
Source organism: Astragalus membranaceus (assembly GCA_039519185.1). Taxonomy (NCBI): domain Eukaryota; kingdom Viridiplantae; phylum Streptophyta; class Magnoliopsida; order Fabales; family Fabaceae; genus Astragalus; species Astragalus membranaceus. The sequence goes on along the minus strand of CM076849.1, from coordinate 75,815,403 downwards.
AAAAACGCTAAAATCAAAGAAGCGAGAACATTGCGAAAAACAACCTAAAAGCAGAGATCAGTATTTTTCATTCACCACAAAAGCGCTGAAACCTTTAAGACGTAAGTCAAATTCGCAGAAGAGAGATTGCGACGGAGGAGAACAGAGGCTGCGACGGAGGAGAGCAGGGCACTCTGTGTGAGGAAGACAATGAGTTCAGTTCTTTCTAGATAGGGGTGGGAATTAGCACAGTCAACGTCCGAGACTGAATGGGCCTGAAACTGAAAGAAATGGGCTAATATTAAAAAATAGGGTTTTTTGTACCCACAAAAAATTTTATTCCAAAAATACCCCCGATAAAAATAACCATAATGGATTTACATACGACACAGGTAAAACCGTTTTGAACAAAATTACAAAACGGATTTAATGAAACATATATAAATCCGTTGTTGATAAATTTTTGCCAAAATATTTTTTTGTAAAAAATTATAAACGGATTTATAAATCTGTTTTCGTAATTTTTTAAAAACGAAATTAAAATTTTAAACATAAATCTGTACGTGTTATTTATGGCTAACGGATTTACCTAAGCATAGGTTAAATCTGTTTTGTTAATTTAGAAAACGGATTTATCTAGGCATAGGATAAATCCGTTTTGTTAATGGCTAACGAATTTACCTATGTGTCGCGGTGATAAGTGTGGGTCAACGGATTTTTTTTAACGGTTAGATTACGCCGACCAAAATTTGTTAACGGTTTAGATTGCACCGAAAATAATAACGTGAAAATATATTTAAAAATAATACTAATAAGAAATAAATATGTCTAACGTAAAAATATTGTATAATACAACAACCATAAAAATTGTTCTAGACTGGACCAAAAGGTCCATTCAGCATATTAGACATGGATTGGCCCAATCACTTTGATCCATATCCACAATATACAAGCCCAATTATGACTCTCATACTTGGATGGCTCAGATCAATTTTATCAATCCGACGGTTCACAACGGCACGATTTCCTATAAATACTGGCTCACATTATCATAATAGGTACATTCTCATTCCTAGCTAAATCACTCATCTATTCTCAATACTGACTTGAGGGTCGGAGTGACTTCGCAGGTACCCCTCCCGGGCTCTCACTAACCTCCAGGAAGACAACATGTGAGCTACCAACTGCAGTCCACCCAACACTGCAAGGTACAGAACATTGGCGACCACTATGGGAGATATCTATCTTTCACGCCATCTCTACTTTTTGAACTCTCTCCTGCTTTCCCATTGCACCTAGAGGTAGACCCCAGTCCAAAGCATTGCCGCTCCGCAACCCCGGCCAGAGGGCACTCCCAAAGGCATTGCTGCTTCCATGCCGGACCAACACATTCAGGTCCCGGCACCCCAATCAGCCTCAATCCAGATCCCCGTCCAACCTGAGGATGCGGCGACCATCCGCCAGCTCCTGGACCTGCTGTGCAACAGCACCCAGACTATGCTGCCGCAAGAAGCGCGCCTCAGGCAGATAGAGAGAGGCGAATGGCAGCCATGCCTGAGCAACCTCATCCTTGCTGGAGCATTTCGCCCCCAAGGATGGTGAACTCCAGGCACCGCAGACCTCCACCCAGGTGTCATCGCAATCATCACTCTCCACCCAGACGGAAGCGAGCTCGCCACTCTCCTCCTCGACGCGGCAGGCACTAAGGATCAGGTTCACCTCCAAGAACCCATCCAACCTCGCCTGATGGTACATACTTGCCTGAGGAATCTCCCTCTAGAACCTCATTACTCGCAACCTCCAATTCTCGCGAGAGGTCGCGGAGTCGAGCCAAGATCCATAAGAGGCGTCGCCATAGATCTATCTTGAGGAGATCTCCAGCCCGACGTGACCGTCGAGACATAGATCTTGGGGACATGTCACCTCACAACTCACGATGGACCTCAAATGAAGGACCCTTCACTAGAAAGGTTGACGACTGCCCAATTCCGAAGGCCTTAGAAAAGCTGCCAGCCCTCAAAACGTATGACGGGACTAGGGACCCTGACAGGCATCTGGCCTACTTCTCGATCATGATGCGCTACCGGGGGCTAGGAAACCTGTCCACTGCAAGATCTTTCCCCTCAATCTCACGGATTCAGCACTAGCTTGGTTCCAAGAGTTGAAACCAAACTCGGTCTCATCCTGGGGATAACTAGCTACAATGTTCACAACCCGTTTTTCCGCTTCCCGCTTGAAGCCAAAATCTGAAGAGGTACTTAGGGTGATTAGGCAGGGAGAGAAAGAAACACTTAGAGAATATCTGGAAAGGTTCAACAAGGAGGTTGCGAATGTCGGCAACCTTGAAGACAAGAGGAGGTTCTTTTGGATAAAGGATGGCCTCAAGAAAGGAAGCCTATTTCAAATGAACGTGGGGATTAACAAACCCCGAAGCTTGGATGAGTTCCTTTAGAAGTCACAAAAGTACATGGACTATGAAGAAGACAACATGGCGTACCGAACCTAGAGCTAGGCCTAGTTAAGAATTTTGTTGCTTGGGCACAAATGCAAAATGTAAAAGCTCGATATGAATGATTAACAAAAGTTCATTTTGAAATTACAGTTTTTGCTCTAGCTCACTAGCCTTAACACTTGTTCCAAAGAAAATTCCTTAAGATTAAGAGAGAAAAAGGGTCCAACTCCATAGTTAGGGGCGGAACGAGACAAGTTTGAGACCCGACATACCCTGCAGGGAGGGACTGTCTGGCACGCAGTGGCAACCTCAACATTAGCTCTAAGCCAAGACCATCTTCCCAATGCGGTGTTTTTAAATACACCTCTTAGAATCCTAGTAAGGGAGTCGAGAGTGCCGTGGCACGCTGAAACAAATAAAGACTGTCGGTAAAAAGAGTGATTAAAGGAAGACACCATGATCATTTGCGTTTTTCCTATATACCTGAGGCAGGAATCTCATGATTCTCTCCACTAAGTGACATTGGTGGTCACAACCCCTTGGGCAAATTCTATTTGGGCCGAGTCCTGGTAAACTGTGCCAAGGATGTACTTCAAGCTGACCTTGGTGGTCACAATCCCTTGGGCGAGTTCTATCCGGGCCGAGTCCTGGTAAACTGTGCCAAGGGTATACTTCAAGCTGACCTCGGTGGTCACAACCCCTTGGGCAAGTTCTATCTGGGCCAAGTCCTGGTAATCTGTTCCAAGGGTATACTTCAAGTTGACATTGGTCGTCACAACCCTTTTGGACGAGTTCTATCCGGGCCGAATCTCGGTAAACTGTGCTAAGGGTATACTTCATTACAAAATGTCCCGGCGGGCGTCGGTGACTCAGCTGCCTAAAGCAAGCCAAACTTAGCGACTATCTACTTGAAAAAACCCTAAGTCCAACGAAAAGGCGCACACACCCAAAATCACCAGCAGAGCATGAGACCATGAGGTCTTGGGTATCAAGCGTCAAGAAAGGTGCGAAAATCAAGTAGGCGTGAGATCATGAGGTCACAGACACTAGAGATACCCACCTCCAAGGGTGTTGTCTAGTCTGCAGACCATAACTTCGTCCGTGTTTATTCGATTGCGGCGTGCGAGTATGTGTTGGAAAGCTAAGAAGCAGATCTACAATTCTTATTTTAAGCTCAAAACCCAATTCAGACGTCTCGAAGGTCAAAACTGAGAGATACATACCAGGACGAGATACCTACCTCTCCAAGGGGGTGGGTCACGACTTGTTCTCCCTCCAAGGGGGTGGGTCACGACTTGTACCCCTCCAATGGGGTGGGTCACGACTTGTTCTATCTCCCAAGGGGATGGGTCACGACTTGTAATCCCTCCAAGGGGGTGGGTCACGACTTGTACTCCCTCCAAGGGGGTGAGTCACGACTTGTTCTCTCTCCTAAGGGGGGACCACGACTTGTATTCACTCCAAGGGGTGAGTCACGACTTGTTCTCTCTCCAAGGGGGGGTCACAAGATGCTCTCTCCAAGCGGGGTCACGAAATGTTCTTTCTCCTAAGGGGGGACCACAACATGTTCTCTCTCCTAAGGGGGACCACGACTTGTACAAGACACACACCTCTCTTCTCCAAAAAAATTCAACACTCCTAAAAGGGAAGGGAGGTCACGACTTGCATAATACCCGAGAGAAGAGGAGAGAAATGCTTGCTCCAAGGGAAGGACAAAATGTGTGGCTCCAAGGGACCTTATCTCAACTCACTTCACTTCTCACGTCTCCCCTCTCCAAAATTTTCACTCCTCAAGTTATGACACAAGTAACTAAAGTAGTTGAAGACCCACTTAATTATAGTGGGTGAGATATTATTAAATTAATTTCTTTTACTTTCCAAGTTAGAAGGCAAAAGCGCAATTCACCGAGTGGTGAGAAGACTTGATACGACATACCAAGCCAGCAGGAAGCCAAAGCAAAGGAGGATCCATTCCAATTCAAAAAGATAAGGCCAAGGGAGCTTAATCGGTGAACAAGGATTGGGTTTTTGCATCTCATACTTAATCTTTGGTGCATTTCAATGATCAAAGCAAGACCAACGTGTCCACCTTAAACTCTCCACTCGATCTTAGGTCCAAGGAAGAGGCGCACAAGCGCAAAATCATCAGCAAAGCATAAGACCACGAGGTCTCAGGTAACAGGCATGATGTAACACCCCACTTTTTTCTAAATAGTTATTAGAATATTTTTAGAAAATTATTTTATTTTAACGGTGCTTTATGACTTAAAGAGAAATTTTAGTTATTATTATTATTATCATTATTTATTTATAAATGAGAATTTGTGTTACGTAATGTACAAAGATATGATTGAATATATGTATTAACATAAAATTATTATTATATATATTTGGTTGCTATCCATATCATGATATATATATATATATATATATATATATATATATATATATATATATATATATATATATATATATATATATATAAAAGTATATGTCTTGACATGGAAAAGGAAGAGAAAACAAAATTGTGCACCTCATGGTTACAAAGTGTATGTGATGGTTTAGGAAGATTTGGCCACATGAAAGGCTACTTAATGACTCACTATTAATACCTTAGATTCATGCCACCATGAAAGTAGAAAAAACACACCTCATGCTTCACCACGTTTGTGTTGGATTAATTGAATTAGGCCACCTAAGTGCTGCTTTAATGAGTCACTAAAAGCACTTCTAAAATCTTGACAACACAAAAGTAGAAAAAAATACACCTCATGCTTAGCATGATATAAGCAAGGTCCAAGGCTTTACTATAAATAGCAAGCCGAGTTCTTTGATTCATTAATCATTCCATAACCAAAACACTTCCTTCACATATTCCTTGAAACCTTCAACCACAAACAACCAACGTCTTGTGTTCGTAGTTTCATTGCTTTGTTCGAGTACGTGTCGGTGTTGTCGGAGCAAGTGTACGTTTGTGATATAATTTAGGTGGGGCAAGATACCGTATTCGTCTGGACGGTTAGCGTAAAGTTTTAATTTAAATATGTGTAGAGTGACCAACACTCTACTTGAGTTAAATAGTCAGCGATACCTAAAGATCAATTGACTACTCTTCGGAGTACGGTTAAATGAAGTTTAGGCCGTCGAGGACCGGTTAACATATAAGAAAGATTATTATTGTGATTTGATTTATTGTTTGATTAATATGTTGTGTTGCTTTTAGTTCGCTTTGATTATCTTAAATGTTATAAAATGCTTATGTACTAATTGTCGTTATTTGTTGAATTGCTGAATATCTTATTGATATAATTATGACTTTATTTCATAATAATAATGAAGATAAGATTTGCATAATTAACTTAGGTGTGGGAAATGAACTAAGAGGCATATAAAGTGGAATGAATATTTAACCAGTGCAAGAGATAGTACGAGGTACTGATCAACAAGATAAGTAAGGCATACGGGATAAGATTAAATAAAATCATATAGGCTGCATATGTGTTGTAAGTCCACAGCCGTGTGTATGGGCGCACAAGGTCAAGTAATGGACCAATTTGGTGGGGTAATATTAGGTTTAGATTACTATGGACACCAGTTTGGTGGGGAACGACTTATAACACTCGGACTCCATTGTGACAGTCAGGTGGGCGTCGCTGAAATATAGTAGGGGCGTTAGTGGCAACAGGATATGGCCAGAGTCAGCATATAGTATTGATACATAATTATAGATAAGGTCCGGAAAATAAGATATTAATAATGGATAGAAGATCAGAATTAAATTAATGTGTTTGTGACATGTTTAAATTGAGTTTTACCTTATCTTCCCATTTTTCAGACTTATACATGTATCTTAGCCCTGTGTATTTTCCTTTGTATATTTGTTTGTATTGCTTAGATACAGTCGTGGGGACACTTGCAATAGATGGAGATGGTGTTACTTCCACGGCAGGTGTTGGGGGCATCAAGGATACCGATACAATATTGTCGAATAGTCAAGTGTCTCATTGAGAGAACCTGTGTTTTGTTTAGCCAGTGTGTCAGTCAATCGAGTCTCGCTAGTTAGTTATTTGACTGACCTTACTTTATGTTTTATGTCCCGCTGTTTTGTATTACTCTGATATATTTGAGTGGCTTTAGTGTTGCCACATATTTTGTAAAACTCTTAACATTATGTTTTTATCTATGTGATGAATGTTCAGTTATATATGTTATAAGTTTTAAATTTATTCGTTTTGAGATTAAGAAATTAAATGTAAAGGGTTACTATGATGAGGACGAGGGTCGTCTCACATGAAACCATGAGGTCTCACGTATCAGGCAAGAGACCATGAGGTCTCGGGTATCAGGTTCCAAGGCAGGCGCGACAAGCAAGCAGCACGGCGAGACCCTATGGTCTCAGCCACCTGACACGGAGACAAGTGCAAGAAGGGGACCTTGGGGTCTTAGTCGTATTCTCTCTCTCTCTCTCTCTCACTCTTTGAGTCTCGCCTCTCCCTCTCTCGTGGAGTCAATTAGATTTTGCAAAGGGTAAGAGTTCACTTCCTTGTCCAAAGCCATGAACACAGTTACTAGACGGTAAGAAGACGCCTCATTACCACGAACTACCAGGTGCTCCCGGGGGCAATGACACTGTCGGCAGCAACAACCCAGCCCGCCGGGACGACCCAAGACAACCTGCAGTGGTGGATTACCCAGCGAGGGTAATATAAGCAAGGACTCTTCAAGCGAAGACCATCCTTCAGAATAATATCGTCTTGGGGGGAAATTGTTCTGGACTGGACCAAGAGGCCCATTCAGCAAATTGGACATGGATTGGCCCAATCACTTTGATCCATATCCACATTATACAAGCCCAATTATGACTCTCATACTTGGATGACTCAAATCAATTCTATCAATTCGACGGCTCAACGGGCACGATTTCCTATAAATACTGACTCACATTGCCATAATTAGGTACATTCTGATTCCTAGCTAAATCATTCATCTATTCTCAATACTGACTTGAGCGTCGGAGTGGCTTCGCAGGTACCCCTCCCGGGCTCGCACTAACCTCCAACCAGACAGCAGGTGACCTACCAACTGCAGTCCAGCCAGCACTGTAAGGTATAGAACAAAAATCAATCACGTCCCTCAACCAAATCAATCAACCTCATGAGTCGCCTGTACGTCTGAGAAGCAGGATGAATCTCTTCGGACGCAAGCGGCAACCGCAACTGCTCGCTCACAATCATCAGTCTCTCCTCAGGTCCCCTGACACCTGGTGCTCGTGCTGCTGCTGGTGCTGAAGGAAACGAAGAACTGATACCCTAATGCACCATGGCAAGTAGATGAACCTCACCCACCTCCCTGGCAGGAGCAGTAGTGCTCATAACCTCCCGAACACTGTCCATCCATCCGGTGATACGCATGATCTCACTATAGCCGGTGATTTTGTGATTTTGTGATGTTTGATTATTTGTTTGTATAAATATGCCTTGTTTCGTTGTCGTATGGCTTATTGTTGTTGCTGTTGCTCATTTTCGTCGCCGTCTCTTATTGTCGTTGTCGTCTCTAATTGTTGTTGCTGTCTCTTATTGTTGCCGTCTTTTAAAACCACCGTGATTATGAGATTTTAGTTATTATTTATGTTTTTTTGTTGGTTTAATTATTTGATTGTTGTTTAGGTATGCCTTAATTAGTTATTCCCACATTCTACCATATTTTGTGCAATTTCACGAGACACGTGTATTTGATTTAGCTACAAAATGTGGTGAGCATGAAATTGGCAGAATGTGGTGCATGTGGCAGAATGTGGCAATTTCATGTGCCATATTATTTTATTTAGTTATCACACATATGTCAAGCTTTTGGTGCATTTTACTTACTAAGGAGGAATATACCACTTCTGAATTTGTCTCTTTCATCTCCATGTGTGTGATATGTCGCTTAATTGGGTGTGTGTGTGTCAATTTTGCATCTCTGTCAGACTCTTTATCTCTCTCTGATTATAGACATTTACTTTGGTTTTTGATATTTGAAATGAGTCAATTTTTCTTTTGTTATTTCAGGCAAGTGATCATGCAAGTGAGCCTCATTATCCAATGGATGCAAGTGGATCATTCGGTGCTAGCAACATTTAATAGTTTTAGGATCCTTTAGTATAGGATTTCTTTGATGCTATCATCATTTTGAGCTGTCTGACAATAGATATTTGAGCTAGAATGTGTTTCTTTTTATTATGTTTTTGAGTTGGATGATACCAAATATTTTAGATATTTGACATTACATTTATGTTATCACAATTATATTTTTCATGAAATTTTCAGTTTTTTGATTAAGTTTAGGAAGTGTTATGTAAGATGTATGTATAGTTATTAGTGATAAAAATATGGTAATGAGATAAGGAAAAAAATTCTCAAATTGCAAAAGAAATATTGTCTCTAATATTATAGGAGGTTGTAACCCCCACAAAAAAGTCCTATAAACTATATGGCAATAAAAAATCTCCACAAAAATTAAACTCCTACAAATCACTCGGGTTAGGGAGGTTTATAACCCCCTCAAAAAAACCTCCACTAATTGTGGGGGTTAAAAACCCCCGCAGTAAAACCCCCGCTAAAAGGCACGATACCAGCGTTTCCTTAAAACCCCCGCAAACAGATTGCGGCACTTGATTCTCCGGCGTTTTTTAAAACTCCCGCAGAATACGTTGCGGGGGTTTAAAACCCCCGCTAAACGACTTAAAAACCCCCGCAATTTGTTCCATTTTTTGTAGTGCCTCCGGGGCCTTGAGACAGTTCATGACGCCGCCCCAAGTACATCATCCATTCATTAGTTCATTTAAAGTGTACTTATATACGTACTAATTAGTTTTCTCACTCGTTCGTTCGAAAGGAGTTTAATTCAACTCAAAAACCATTTATCCATCTCCTCCAAACTCAACACAATCACAAAATGGGTTCAAACAATAACATCTGTCATCATACGCATTTTCAAAAGAAACGACTTTGCAATCAATTTGGAAACGTTCACTTGTCACATTCGAGCAACATTCAATAGTAGACATTAAACCGCAACAATCACAAGCATGTTAGTTGTATCGCCCCAAATAATTAATTAATTATTTAATTGAATTGTTTAGGAAATTAAGTTGTAAGAAAATATTAGAGTAAAAATATATTTTCGTATGTGGGCCTAATTGTTGGTGTTAGGAGTAGTAAAAATAAGGGGGGTGTAAAGAAGGCCCATGAATCCAAATCGCATAAGTGAATGAGAAAGCCCATAAGACCAAATAAATTATAAATAGGTGTTATTTTTTGGGTTTGCTCACTTTAGAAGAAAAAAATAAGAATTGGGAGAGAAGAGCAAGGAAGGGGCGGCGACGAGAGCTAGGGCAAGGCCAAGGAGAGCTTTGAATTCTTCAATCCAAGGTAAGGGTGGGGTTCTAACTCTATAATCGGGTATATGAAGGACTTTATGTAGGAAGGTTAGGGAACCCTAGGTGTTGTTAATTCTTGAAAATCCTAGTTGTAGATATTGAACCCCAAATGTTGATGTTGAATCCTATTGATGATATTTGTTACCCATTGATGATGTATGAACATGTTTGCTGATGATTGGGAACCAAAAATCTGTCTTGGGCGCCCTCCTGGGCGCCATCTTGTTGTTCGCAGGATTGCTGGGCGCCATGGGCGCCGAATGTGTTGCTGTTGCTGTGTTGTTTCTGGCGCATGGGCGCCAAGGGAGCCAATGTCTGGCTGCCCTGTTGCTGTTGCTGTGTTGTTCTGGCGCATGGGCGCCAAGGGCGCTAATGTCTGGCTGCCCGTTGCTGTTTCTGGCGCATGGGCGCCATGGGCGCCAATGTTGTGGCTGCCCTATGGCCGTTGCTGTTTCTGGCACATGGGCGCCAAGGGCGCCAATGTCTGGCTGCCCGTTGCTGTTTCTGACGCATGGGCGCCAAGGGCGCCAAGTGTGGCTGCCCTGTGTTGCTGTTGGGCGCTGTGGGCGCCAAGGACGCCATGTGTGGCTGCCCTGTGTTGCTGTTGGGCGCTGTGGGTGCCAAGGGCGCCAAGTGTGGCTGCCCTGTGTTGCTGTTGGGCGCCAAGGGCGCCAAGTGTGGCTTCCCAAGGGTGAATCCTATAGTTGTTGCTTGAAACGAACTGTTGATGTTGAAAATATATTTAGGCCCACAGTTGCTAAATTGTTGATAGGTTGCTAGATTGTTGATAAGTGGCTAAATTGTTGATAAGTTGCTAAGTTGTTGAGTTGTTGTTGATGAGTTATTAACCGTTGGTTGAAGTGTTGAAAATGTTGCACCTAGTTGGATTTGCCTCTATTTATTGGCAGGTTTTATGTTGTAGGCCTATGGCCAACGTTGAGATCCCGTTGTTGTTGTGCTGTTACATAGCTATTGTTATTGACTGCCTGAGTATTCATCATCGCGTCGCATGCATGGCATTACACGTTGGCCTGGATTGGCAAATTACGTTGAAAGATTATGTTGTTGATGCCTCTATTTATTGGCAGATTTTTACGTTGGGAGTTCTGCTCCGATGGTACCACATGCATATGCATAATATCGAGTCGTATTCATGTTGCATCCTTAAATGATTATGTTGATGACTTGTGAATGATCAAAGTTTTTTGTTGGCTGTGAAGTGGTGAATTTAGATCTCCGATTCTAATATATTGTTTTTCGTGTGTCCTTTTATATGGTTGGATATCTCACCCCTTCTGTTTGAATGTTACCCTTGCGTTGGTAACGTGCAGGTAATCACGAATGAAGGCTGCTTACCTTCGTTCGATCGAGTCGGTGTCGTCGCTCTGATACGTAACACTCGGGGGGGGGGGGCTGAACACACGTTGTCATTATCGTTTGCTATGTTATTTTGTTGTTGGAACTTTAAGTTATTACTTGCCGTTTTTGAGCTGTCTTAAGTTGGTTAAAGACGCCACGTTTATTTGAATTGATTTTGTTGCGAATCCGCTGCGTAGTAATGAAGATGATTTATTTTTAAAAGTCTAAAAGGTTGTTTATCGGTTCATCCAAAAGTAAGTGTTATGTATCCATTTTCACAGGCGAATTAACCTGTTTGTTGTTTTTACGAAGTAAGTGTGGCACTCCATTGTATGTTGGAAATTTTTATAAACCCTGATTTTTGTATTATTTTACTGGGTAGAAATGGGGTGTTACATTAGTGGTATCAATGTTGTTTCGGTCTGTCCGGCCAAGTTGTCTAGTTATTGTGTCAATTGACGATCGAGTATTGTCATTTGGTTCTAACTATTGTTTATGTTGTAGTGATAAGCTAAGATGGCTGGAAGGAATGATGCTGCTATCGCGGCTGCTTTGGCGGCTATGGCTCAGGCTGTGGAGGGTCAGCAAAATGTTGGTGAAAATGCTGGGTCTCGTAGCTTGGCGACCATTCAAAGGGAGAATCCGCCTACTTTCAAAGGCAAGTATAATCCTGATGGAGCGTTGGCTTGGCTGAAGGAGATGGAGAGGATCTTCCGTGTGATGGACTGCACTCCAGCGCAGAAGGTTCGTTATGGTACTCATATGTTGGCAGAAGAGGCTGATGAGTGGTGGCTAGAGACTAGTCAGAGATTGGCAACTGCAGGTGAAGAGATCACTTGGGTTGTATTCCGTAGGAAATTTATGAGGAAGTATTACACTGAGGATGTCCGGGGCAAGAGGGAAATTGAATTCCTTGAGCTGAAGCAGGGAAACCTGTCAGTTACTGAGTATGCTGCTAAGTTTGTGGAGTTAGCCAAGTTTTACCCGCCCTATAGTGAAGCCACTGCTGAATTCTCGAAGTGCATCAAGTTTGAGAACGGGTTGCGACCGGAGATCAAGAAGGCAATTGGGTATCAGAAAATCTGTGTCTTCTCTGATCTGATTAATAGCTGCAGGATCTATGAAGAGGATAACAATGCGCATTTATAAGATTATTAATGAGAAGAGGAGCAAGCCTCAGAATCGTGGTAAGCCGTATGATTCTCCTGCTGGTAAAGGTAAACCGAAAGCCGCTGATGGTAAGAGAACTAGTGGGGGAGATGCTCCTGCTGGTATCGTGTGCTTCAAATGTGGCAAAGCTTGTCATAAGAGTAACGTGTGCAAGGCTGAGGCAAAGAGGAGTTTCCGTTGTGGTAAGACCGGGCATGAAATATCTGGGTGCGAGCATAAGGAGATGATTTGCTTCAACTGTGGCGAAGGAGGACACCTTAGTAATCAGTGTCAGAAACCGAAGAAAGAGCGAGCCAATGGAAAAGTGTTCGCTTTGGCAGGGATAGAGACTTCTGAAGAAGATGGACTTATTAGAGGTACATGCTTCATTAATAATATTCCTCTAACTTCTATTGTTGATACCGGTGCTACTCATTGCTTTATTGCTGCTGATTGTGTTAAAAGATTGGGTCTTGTGTTGTCTTCTATGAATGGAGAGATGGTTGTCGACACTCCGGCTAAGGGGTCAGTGACTACTTCTCTTGTGTGTTCTCAATGTCCTTTGTCGATTTTAGACAGAGACTTTGTTGTTGACTTGATTTGTTTGCCATTAAGTGGATTGGATGTGATCTTGGGTATGAACTGGTTAGAGTATAACCATGTGCATATTAACTGTCGTAGTAAGTCTGTGAGTTTTTCTACCCCCGAAGAGGAGGAAGCTGGTTTGTTGTCTGCTAAACAGTTGCGGAAGTTGATGCAGGAGGAAGTCCAGTTATTCTCACTGATGGCATCAATGTCTGTCGAGAACCGAGCCGTAATTGAGGAGTTACAGGTAGTGTGTGAATTTCCTGAAGTTTTCCCTGATGAGATTCCAGGTGTGCCGCCAGAGAGAGAAGTGGAATTCGCTATTGATCTTGTACCTGGTACTAAACCTGTTTCTATGGCACCGTACAGGATGTCTGCATCTGAATTGTCCGAATTGAAGAAGCAACTTGAGGATTTGCTCGAGAAGAAGTTTGTGAGACCAAGTGTGTCGCCGTGGGGAGCTCCTGTGTTACTAGTAATGAAGAAAGATGGAAGTATGAGGCTCTGTGTTGATTATAGACAGTTGAATAAGGTAACGGTTAAGAACAGGTATCCACTTCCAAGAATAGATGATTTGATGGATTAGCTGGTGGGTGCTCGAGTGTTTAGTAAGATTGATTTGCGATCGGGTTACCATCAGATTAAAGTGAAAGATGAGGATATTCAGAAGACGGCTTTTAAAACTCGTTACGGGCATTATGAATATTCGGTGATGCCTTTTGGTGTTACCAACGCGCCGGGAGTATTTATGGAATACATGAACCGTATCTTCCATACTTACTTGGATCAGTTTGTGGTGGTATTCATCGATGATATTCTGGTCTACTCTAAGTCAGAAGAAGAGCATGCAGAGCATTTGAGATTAGTGTTGGGGGTCCTGAAGGAGAAGAAGTTGTATGCAAAACTGTCTAAATGTGAATTCTGGTTGAAGGAAGTGAGTTTCCTTGGTCACGTCATTTCGGGTAGTGGCATCGCGGTGGATCCATCTAAAGTAGATGCTGTGTTGCAGTGGGAAGCCCCGAAGTCGGCTACCGAGATTAGAAGCTTTTTGGGGTTAGCTGGTTATTATAGAAGGTTCATCGAGGGTTTTTCTAAGTTAGCACTTCCGTTAACTCAGCTGACTTGCAAAGGTAAAGCCTTTATATGGGACACTCGTTGTGAAGAGAGTTTCGCCGAATTGAAGAAGAGATTGACGACGTCTCCTATTTTAACGTTGCCCAATCCAGGAGAGTCCTTTGTGGTGTATTGTGATGCTTCCAAGATGGGTTTAGGAGGTGTGCTTATGCAGAATGGAAAGGTAGTTGCTTATGCGTCGAGGCAGTTGAGGACTCATGAAAAGAATTATCCTACGCATGACTTAGAGCTTGCTGCGGTTGTTTTTGTGCTGAAAATTTGGAGGCATTATCTTTATGGTTCTAGATTTGAAGTATTTAGTGACCATAAGAGTTTGAAGTATTTATTTGATCACAAGGAACTGAATATGAGGCAACGACGGTGGTTGGAGTTATTAAAGGATTACGATTTCGGACTGAATTATCACCCAGGAAAAGCCAATGTCGTGGCTGATGCGTTAAGCCGAAAGACCTTACACATGTCGGCAATGATGGTTAAGGAGTTGGAATTAATTGAACAGTTCAGAGATATGAGTTTGGTCTGTGAAGTGACACCGCAGAGTGTCGGGTTGGGAATGCTAAAGATTAATAATGACTTTTTGGACAGTATCAGAGAAGCTCAGAAGTTGGATGTTAAACTGGTGGATTCGATGGTTGTAATCGATCAGTCTGAGAATAGCGATTTCAAGCTGGATGCGCAAGGTGTGTTGAGGGTCCGTAATAGAATTTGTATTCCTGATGACGTCGAGATGAAGAAAGCAATTCTTGAAGAGAGTCATAGGAGTAAGTTGAGTATTCATCCGGGAGCTACTAAGATGTATCAGGACTTGAAGAATTTGTTTTGGTGGCAAGGGATGAAGCGTGATGTAGCGCAGTTTGTGTATGCATGTTTAACTTGTCAGAAGTCGAAGGTTGAACATCAGAAGCCTGCAGGGTTGATGCAACCGTTAGAGGTTCCAGAATGGAAATGGGATAGTATTTCAATGGACTTTTTGACGGGATTGCCCAATACCGCAAGGGGTCATGATGCGATTTGGGTGTTTGTTGATAGGCTAACGAAGTCGGCTCATTTTATTCCTATTAACATCACTTATTCAGTACCGAAGTTGGCAGAGATTTATATCCGAGAGATTGTAAAGCTGCATGGTGTTCCTCTATATGTCGTTTCGGATAGGGATCCGAGGTTTACGTCTGATTTTTGGAAAAGTCTGCAGAAGGAGTTGGGTTCTAAGTTGAGATTGAGTTCGGCATATCACCCTCAGACGGATGGTCAGTCAGAGAGGACTATTTAGTCGTTGGAGGATTTGTTGAGAGCTTGTGTTCTGGAGCAAGGAGGTTCGTGGGATGCCTACCTTTCGTTGATAGAGTTCACTTATAATAACAGTTACCATTCTAGTATTGGGATGGCACCTTTTGAAGCGTTGTATGGTCGGAGATGTAGGACTCCTTTATAATGGTATGAATCTGGAGAAAGTGTAGTACTTGGACCTGAAATTGTTCGAGAGACTACTGAGAAGGTGAGGTTGATTCGGGAGAAGATGAAAGCTTCGCAAAGTAGACAGAAGAGTTATCATGATAAGCGAAGAAAGGATTTAGAATTTCAAGCAAGTGAGCATGTGTTTTTGAGAGTCACTCCGGTGACCGGTGTCGGATGCGCTTTGAAGTCTAAGAAGCTCACGCCTCGTTTTATCGGTCCATATCAGATTTCGGAAAGAGTTGGAAATGTTGCTTATAGGGTGGCCTTACCGCCTAATCTTTCGAATTTGCATGATGTGTTTCATGTGTCGCAACTTTGAAAGTATATTTCAGACCCATCTCATGTAATTCATATGGATGATGTGCAAGTACGGGAGAATCTCACTGTGGAGACGATGCCTGTACAAATCGAGGATCATGAGGTGAAGACTCTTAGAGGCAAGGAGATCGCTTTGGTGAAAGTAGTCTGGTTGGGAGCTGCCGGAGAAAGCATGACGTGGGAGCTGGAAAGCAAGATGCGGGAATCTTACCCCGAGTTGTTCGAGTCAGGTAAATTTTCAAGGACGAAAATATTCTAAGTGGCGGAGAGTTGTAACGCCCCGAATAATTAATTAATTATTTAATTGAATTGTTTAGGAAATTAAGTTGTAAGAAAATATTAGAGTAAAAATATATTTTCGTATGTGGGCCTAATTGTTGGTGTTAGGAGTAGTAAAAACAAGGGGGTGTAAAGAAGGCCCATGCAGCCAAATCGCATAAGTGAATGAGAAAGCCCATAAGACCAAATAAATTATAAATAGGTGTTATTTTAGGGTTTGCTCACTTTAGAAGAAAAAAAAATAAGAATTGGGAGAGAAGAGCAAGGAGGGGGCGGCGAAGAGAGCTAGGGCAAGGCCAATGAGAGCTTCGAATTCTTCAATCCAAGGTAAGGGTGGGGTTCTAACTCTATAATCGGGTATATGAATGACTTTATGTAGGAAGTTTAGGGAACCCTAGGTGTTGTTAATTCTTGAAAACCCTAGTTGTAGATATTGAACCCCAAATGTTGATGTTGAATCCTATTGATGATATTTGTTACCCATTGATGATGTATGAACATGTTTGTTGATGATTGGGAACCAAAAATCTGTCTTGGGCGCCCTCCTGGGCGCCATCTTGTTGTTCGCAGGATTGCGGGGCGCCATGGGCCCTGAATGTGTTGCTGTTGCTGTGTTGTTTATGGCGCATGGGCGCCAAGGCCGCCAATGTCTGGCTGCCCTAATGCTGTTGCTGTGTTGTTCCGGCGCATGGGCGCCAAGGGCGCCAATGTCTGGCTACCCGTTGCTGTTCCTGGCGCATGGGCGCCATGGGCGCCAATGTTGTGGCTGCCCTGTGCCCGTTGTTGTTTCTGGCGCATGGGTGCCATGGGCGCCAATGTTGTGGCTGCCCTGTGGCCGTTGCTGTTTCTGGCGCATGGGCGCCAAGGGCGCCAATGTCTGGCTGCCCGTTGCTGTTTCTGGCGCATGGGCGCCAAGGGCGCCAAGTGTGGCTGCCCTGTGTTGCTGTTGGGCGCTGTGGGCGCCAAGTGTGGCTGCCCTGTGTTACTGTTGGGCGCTGTGGGCGCCAAGGGCGCCAAGTGTGGCTGCCCTGTGTTGTTGTTGGGTGCTGTGGGCGCCAAGGGCGCCAAGTGTGGCTGCCCAAGGGTGAATCCTATAGTTGTTGCTTGAAACGAATTGTTGATGTTGAAAATATATTTAGGCCCACGGTTGCTAAATTGTTGATAGGTTGCAAGATTGTTGATAAGTGGCTAAATTGTTGATGAGTTGCTAAATTGTTGATAAGTTGCTAAGTTGTTGAGTTGTTGTTGATGAGTTATTAACCGTTGGTTGAACTGTTGAAAATGTTGCACCTATTTGGATTTGCCTCTATTTATTGGCAGGTGTTATGTTGTAGGCCTATGGCCAACGTTGAGATCCCGTTGTTGTTGTGCTGTTACGTAGCTATTGTTATTGACTGCCTGAGTATTCATCATCGCGTCGCATGCATGGCATTACACGTTGGGATGGATTGGCAAATTACGTTGAAAGATTATGTTGTTGATGCCTCTATTTACTGGCAGATTTTTACGTTGGGAGTTCTGCCCTGATGGTACCACATGCATATGCATAGTATCGAGTCGTATTCATGTTGCATCCTTAAATGATTATGTTGATGACTTGTGATTGATCAAAGTTGTTTGTTGGCTGTGAAGTGGTGAGTTTAGATCCCCGATTCTAATATATTGTTTTTCATGTGTCCTATTATATGGTTGGATATCTCACCCCTTCTGTTTGAATGTTACCCTTCCGTTGGTAACGTGCAGGTAATCACGAATGAAGGCTGGTTACCTTCGTTCGATCGAGTCGGTGTCGTTGCTCTGATACGTAACACTCGGGGGGGCTGAACACATGTTGTCATTATCGTTTGCTATGTTATTTTGTTATTGGAACTTTAAGTTATTACTTCCCGTTTTTGAGCTGTCTTAAGTTGGTTAAAGACGCCACGTTTATTTGAATTGATTTTGTTGCGAATCCGCTGCGTAGTAATGAAGATGATTTATTTTTAAAAGACTAAAAGGTTGTTTATCGGTTCATCCAAAAGTAAGTGTTATGTATCCGTCTTCACAGGCGAATTAACCTGTTTGTTGTTTTTACAAAGCAAGTGTGGCACTCCATTGTATGTTGGAAATTTTTATAAACCCTGATTTTCGTTTTATTTTACCGGGTAGAATTGGGGTGTTACATTAATCCTTTCAATGTTTAATTATAATTGTAGTTCTTCTCTGTAGCTTTCTAATGCATCCAAGAACACTCAAATCAGAGTTCTGGATCAAAAGTTACGAAGGAAACGGTCGGAAGGCTAATAGGAAGTACACCAGAAGCATTCATAATCGATTATGGTGGCTTAAAAATGAATATTTGAGGAATTCGTCACTGATAATCGATTATCACAGGTCAATAATCGATTATGACCCTGTTTTCTGCATAAACATCATTTGGAACAACATCCATTCACTCCAAACTCAATCCAATCAATTCCTAACTCAACAACACTAAGTCTCAGCATCACAATCAGTCCAATCAACAACACAAACAACATTTAACATAATAAAACCTAAACGGAGTAGAACTCACCTCTATTGATGAAAACAACATAATCGAACAAGAGATAGAAGTGTTAAACACCAACTAGCTTCCCAATCACTCCCAATAACAACCATAAGCACCAACAACAACTCCACTTTCAAGATCAAGCCCCAAACCTTCATCAATCTACACTGTGGGTGACCCTAAGTTGCTATGATCTTCCCAAACTAACTTGCAACTCAAAATGGTGATGAGAAGAGGAGATGATGAGGACAGTGGTTCTTGAGTGTTCCTTCTATGACTTGGATGAAGTGGAGAGAAAAGATGAGTGTTCAAGGGTGAGGTTTCTCGGTTGTGGGTTTGAATAAAGATGAGGGTTTGTGGAGATTTTCCTTGTTGCTCTCTTTTCCCTCTCTGTCTAGCTCCTTTCTCTCTTCTCTCGACACTCTCTCTTTCTTTTCTCTATTTCTTTCTTTTCTTTTCTTCGTTTCTCTCTTCTCTCTCAACACTTCTCACTCTTTTATTACTTCTAAAGTTGTGTGTTAGTGTGTGTGTGTGTGTGTGTGTGTGGCTTTAATGAGAGAAAGTGAAAAGTGTGAGTGGAGTGTTAATGAGCTGAGGGTATAAAGGAAAATTGGTGAAAATACTGCTTTACCCCTACACTCAATTCCTCACCTAAAACCCATTTTAACGAATAATCAATCAACAATGCATACAATTAGGTGACGAATTGTATTTTTAATTTTTAATTTTTTTTATTTTTATTTTTAAAAAAATCCGCCGGTAATGTACATTGCCGGCGGATTTTTCCACCGGAAATTTGCGACGGAAAAATTCGCCGGTAATGCACATTTCCGGCGGATTTTTCAATTTTTTATTTATTTATTTATTTTTAAAAAAATCCGCCTATAAGGGACATTTTCCGACGGAAAAAACCGCCGGTAAATCCGCTGGAACCGTTCGAAAATGCTTATAAGTAAAACTTTCTCCTACACTCTTCTCATTCTCTCATTTGACTCTTTATTTTCTTCTCATTCTTTTGTACACTTTCCCTATCTTATCTTTCTTCTTCATCCTCACACTCTCCGATCTCCATATATTTCTCTACATATCTCTCTTCTATATTTCCTCTTTCTTCTTCCTTCTCATTCATTGTCACTCCTTCTTCCTTCTTCATTCCTATTCTCTCCTATATTATTACTTCTCATACTCTCATTCATTCTTATTCCTTCTTACTTGTTCATTTTTATTCTCTCTAATATTATTTCTTCGGCTTAAAGGTCATTTTGGCCCCTGCAAAATACACATTAATCCATTTTGGCCCCTGCAAAATAAAAAACTTTAAATAAGCCCCTGCAAAATAGTTAGTTGTTCAGTTAAGCCCTCGCTGTTAGTGGTCCACTAGCGCTGTTATTTTTAACCCTCATTTTGGCCCCTGCAAAATACACATTAAAGGTCATTTTGGCCCCTGCAAAATACACATTAATCCATTTTGGTCACTGCAAAATACACATTAACCCATTTTGGCCCCTGCAAATTACTTTTAAAAATAACAGCGTTAGTGGACCACTAACAGCGAGGGCTTAACTGAACAACTAACTATTTTGCAGGGGCTTATTTAAAGTTTTTTATTTTGCAGGGGGCAAAATGGATTAATGTGTATTTTGCAGGGGCTAAAATGACCTTTAAGTCTATTTCTTCTCATTCTCTCTCTCTCCTTCTTATTCATTCCTACTTCTTCATTCTCATTTCTTTATTCCTTCTCATTCTGTTCTATATCATTTTTTATCATATTCTACTTTATTTCCATTTTTCTTAATTCTTATTAAATTTTAAAATTCAAAAAATTTTTAAAAAAAATTAAATTTTTTTTAAAAATAAAAATAAAAAATCCGCCGGTAATGTGCATTTCTGGCGGATTTTTCAAAAAAAATATTTTAATTCTTTTCAAAAATCCGGCGGAAATCGGCATTACCGGCGGAAAAAATCCGCCGGAAATTACTGGCGGAAAAATCCGCCGGCAGTGCAAGTTTCCGGAGGACTTTTCAAATTTTTTAATTTTAAAAAAATATCCGCTGGAAAAAATTACCTACGAGCGTTTTACCGACGGAAAAAATCCGCCGAAAACGTCACTTTTTCGGCGGATTTGTTGCATTTCCGGCGGATTTTTTCCGTCGGAAAATCGCGCTTTTCTTGTAGTGTGCAGAATCACGCCCAGAGAGTCGAGGCTACCAGAGCTCCTCTGAGGGCATTTCAGCCATTCACTGAAGCAATTGAAGCAGTAGCAATCCTCCACCGTTTCCGTGAACAATCCATCGGCACATATCACGGCACTGGAGATCCACAGAGCCATGTGGACGCGTTCCAGACTCAGATGATGATAAGTGGCAGCAACGGTGCCGTCAGCTGCAAGATGTTCACCGGTACTCTGATCGACGTGGCTTTAAAATGGTTTAAAGGTTTGACCTCGCGATTGATCACTAGCTTCGAGGAACCCGCCGGCCGCTTCGTACAACAATTTTCTGCCAACAAGAAGAAGCTGGTACACTCGGAGGACCTGTTCGACCTTCCGCAAGGAGCAGTCGAACCCCTCAAAAAGTACTTGGAGCGATTCAACAAAGTGACCGTGTTGGTGGAGGATCCCGATGAAAAATTCTTTGTCAAAGTGTTAATGAAGGGCCCGAGGAACGACACCTTCCTTCAGCGAGGCACTATCAATCTGTTGTCGTCAAACTCTTAGGTCCTGGTCGTGGGATTGACCAGAGGTTTGGACAGTCTTTGATTCCTCTGTTCTTCAAGCAATTGCGCCGAGGAGGGAACTCTGCTCCTCAACTGTGGGTATCCTGACTCCTCTAGAAAGGGTCAGGTTGAGTGAATGGGACTCGAGGGTTGGATTATTCTACTGGCCTAATGCATAAAGATAAAATAAAGGTAAAGTGCGGTAAAGGAAGATAAAATTGAAATAAAAGTAGAGTTGTTTGTATTGATGTGTGTGTTTGTACAATTATCTCTTCCTATTTATATACATAGGCCCTCGTCAGCCACTATTCGAGCCAACACTAGCCTTCCGCTGGATCAATCAAAGATCAACGCCTATCATTGTTCCTAAGCCCTAAAGAGGTAGAGTAACTACCCACGATCCAACTAGCACGGTTAGCGGGGTAAAACTCCCTCGCTCGCTTTTCACGGCCTCGCTCCTTCGCTTGATCTTCAACTACTCCCACGTTCTATCTTCGTGCTTCCTCTTCCTTGCCTTCCAAGCAAGCCTGCCTTACCTCCGGAATTTAGTTCCTCGGCTGACCTTTGTCCTCGGACAGCAACTTAGGCATCCGAGCCACCCTGGGTGTGGCACTCTATAGGCTGAGATTTTACTCTTCCTCGGCCTCTCTCATTATCCCTCGGGCTTACCCCTTCCTCAGGGAATTCAACTCCTGATCAGCCCCGAGGGCCTCTCTTGACTTCATTTCTTCAGCAATTATCACTTAGGACTTAGTCTAGTGGCCTGCCTCAACACTCCAGCCCTTTTCCTGTTTTACTCTCAACCCTCGGCCCACGACTTAATTATTTTTGGGTTTTAACAATTGCCCCCCTTTTATGTTTTTGTATTGCCGCGATGAAGTGACTGATGGTACAAAAAACCATTTGATAAGACCCGATGTGACCGTTTGAAGAGACTTAACTGCCATATGTGACATTTGGCGCTTCGCATTAACCAAAAAGACTGCGTGACGGTTCCCAAGGACACGCTGGTTGCGCTTTACGGCTATAAATAGCAATGATGCCTATTTTGCAAGGTTCCTCACATTTTCTTCTTCCTTACTTTCTAACCAGAACTCTTGCAATCCCCTCTCCGTCTTCCTTCGGTTCCCCATGGCCACCTCTAACCAAGCTTCCTCTTCATCCAAGAACACCGTTCCACCAATCTCCGCTTCCTATGGCTATATCTCTGTCTTACGTCCCACCGTCGTTAATGCCGACTTCGACTTTTACCTCTTTGAACGGAGATTCGACACTTGTGACCTTCTGCTCAAATCTTTCTGGTATAATGCCGAGGCCAAGTTCGCTGATCTCTGGGGGTGGCCGAAGAGCAACGCTGAGTACAACGCTTGGGTGAAGCTATTGGTTGCTCAAAAAGGTCATCTCTGGAAAGAGTAGGGCATCCATGATATGATAATGGTGTCGACCAAAGAAATTTCACACACTGCGGATCTTCTATTCTCTCTGATGTCTTTCTGGTCAGCAACCCTCAACGCCTTTGTCTTCCCTTGGGGAATTTTAACCACCACTCTGTTGGACGTGGTTGCCATCTTGGGGCTCCCAGTTGGTGGCCTCGAGGTCCATGCGAATCCTGACTTTGTGGGCGAGGACCCCCCTTTTACATTTGCTCAAGCCTTATCCAATCTTCTGTCCAGGAATGCCAAATCTACCAGGTTTGTCACATATGAAGAGCACCATGCATTCCTTGTGTATTTCTTTAACAAATTCTTCTTTAGCACCAAGTCTTTTGGCGTTGTCAAGGAACTTTGTGTTTGGCCAACTGCTGCAAACGGGCCAGAAGTATGCTTGGGGCCCTTTCTTCCTCGCTCTTCTTTACAAAAGCATGGAGAGCTTTGTGACGCAGATCAAGGACAAAGGCTCCTACCCCAAGGCCGAGGGCCCTATCTGGTTTCTTCAACTTTGGGCGCATCTTTACTTCCCAGACTTCGCCTCTGGCTTATCCACCGAGTCCACGGAGATCCTCGGATGTTGTCTCGCCGCTACCCCCACTCTGCAAGTGGATCGTGCAGAGGTGCTTCGGGTTCTGCTGGACCTTGATCCCTCAGAGCGCTTCTGTTGGTATCCAGTTTTGAAGCATGGCCTCGACCCTCGAAGGATCCTCACCCCTGATGACTTGGACCCCTCCTCTGGTGATAAGTATGACATGATCATCCACTAGAGCCGTGTCCTCGTTGCCTGTGATTTGGTTGCTGGGGCCAAACTCTCCTCTAGCACTATCCCACTCACCATTCAGCCTTACCATCCGAATTTCGTGGCTCGGTAGTTTGGTGTGGGTCAGCATGTGCCTGTTCCATACGAATCTTTGGCTGTGGAGCGTCGCCGACAAACGATTCTCCTTTTAGAGCTCACCATGCTCCTCGCAGGTCAAGCTGAGGCGTTTCTCTCTCTTGGGGCGTGCATCGCAGCCAAGCTGGTGAAACCGCCGGCCATGCCTCTTGGTGGTCGCGGGTTCGGGAGTACGTCTTTCCTCTCCCCACCACTGAGTATCTGCAACGCTATTTGGGTTCGACCGAGGGACTTCCCATCCAGCCCACATCAGTGGCCACTCGAGTGAGTCCACCACCTCACACGACTGCCTACTCGGTGGATAAGCCATTAGAGAAGAAGAAAAAGAAAAGGTAGCTGGTCTCTGATCCTCCTCCACGTTCTTCCCCTCGGATGAAATCCATCGGTCAACCATCTGCTACCAACAGTAAGTTCCTGACCTCTGCCTATTTGCTTACGTTGTCAACCTTTGCTTACTTACTGACTGGAATTTTTCTACAGCCCAACCTCCTGCTATGATAGTTCTGGACGATGACGATGATGATGATGATGATGATGATGATGATGATGATGATGATGAAGACGATAATGTTCCCTTCATTCACCAGAAAAGGACTCGGGGCTTGCTTATCCAGGATTCTCCTCCACCTACTACTCAAAACACTAAAGTGTCATCCCCTCCTTTCAAATGACTTCAGGTTAGTTCTTTTCCTTTTTACATCATCTCTTTGACTGTTCTCTCTCATCTAATTCTTGGGTCCCCTGCGTAGAGGCTTCGTACTCCTACTAGCTAGCCCCAGTCTCCTCAGGCCCAAGTTCATAGCAGTCCAACCCCAATTCCTGTAAGTTGTATCCTTTGGTCCGTTGTTTCTACCGCAAACGCTTCTCCTTCTCATCATTTTTTCTCTTTGCAGGAATCTTCCTGTGATACCGTGGTGGCTGACCTGCCCCACCTTGAGGGGGTCGATCCTTCTGTAGACCACCAGCCCGAGGGCCTTGCATCTCCAACAATCGATGATGAGGAGTTGCAGCAATACTTCTCGAGTCTTGAAGCTCCAGAGTTGGTCGTTTCCTCCACGGAGATTGATCTCGCCCAGGTGGAGGTAGCCCTGGCCAGAGAGATTCCAACTGATCCTGATGAAGTGGCCGCCCTCAAAGTTACACTATTCTGGGTCTCCAACTCTCTTGATGTTCCCTCCACCAAAAGGGATATTTTGAAAGAGATTGACCTACAACTCGGGGACATTTCCAGTTAGTATGGACGAGCCAAAGCTACTCAGGATCGGGCTCCAGCTACCCTTCATCAATTTGACTCCCTTCGTGCCGAAAAGGAGGGCTATTGGACCACTTTTGTCTCCATCAGCCAAACCAAGCAGGCAACCCAAGCTGAACAAAAGCAGATTGCCGCCAAATCAAGACCGTCGAGGGCCAAATAGCCTCCCTTCGGGCTGAGTTAGCACCTCTTACCCCTCAACACAATTATCATCAACAGGACTGATTGTATATTGGTCACTATATAACATCATGAAATACAAACATATTGTGGTCATAAACAAAATTAGGATAACACGCAACGAATCACAAAAAGCAGAATCGAAATACAGCAAGGGAACGATAAAAGAACCTTAGTACTAACATCTATTTTTATGATATACATAGAGAATTTATTGAACGCTGGAACGATAAAAGAACATTGGTATTAACATCTAGATAAGGGACATTGTTATCAATTTATTTTGTGGTATACATACAATAAACAATCACGACTTTTATGTGTACATTGGTTAACATTATAAACTACAGGTTTAGCCTACAATAAATATCTAAAGGAAGCTTTCTTTGAGCCTCTAGGATGTTTCACATCATTTTCCTTTATTTTTCAATTTGATTTTCAATTATATTAATATTTTTTATAATATTTTTTTTTTGGATTTTTTTAAGCAAAGACTAATATAAATTAAAAAGAAAAAAGGAGTACAGAAAATGACCGAGGGGGGACCAAACCAAAACCCAAGGCCAGGAAAAAACAAACAAAGCAGCAAAAAGAAAACTTGGGCAAGGCACCATAGACCAACTATCCAAAAGAAAACAGATCAACAAAACAGCCTAAAAACGGCTGGAAAAAAAAGTCAGAAAGTGACAGATATTTTTTATAATTTACACATAATAGGAGACATAAATTCATGATTACATATAAAGGCTAAATTATTAAGACACTCTGTATTCTTTCGGTTATTATATAATTAAAGACAATAAAGTGTATTGATAAGAGTTGAATAAAAATAAAAAAACGTGAAATTTGATGACTAGGAGACTTGAGCATTCTTTTATTTATAAAAATAAAAACCACATGAAAGATAAAAAAATCGTAGACTTGAGCTTCATATCTTTTTAAGAAAAATTGTGTTTACTTGGAATTGATCGCCATCTTACATTATTCATTCTCTCAAATATTTTTTCCATATTTATATCTAACTATAACTTACATAAAAATGAGACATTAATTTTATTTTGATGAAATCACATGATGGCCACTAACTTATTAAATGATGTTATTGGTGCAATATGATTCGACTATCTATATATCTATCTATAACTAACCAATAGATAGAATAAGATGACTTCAAATTCTATAAAATATTTCCCCTTCCAATCCTTACCGACCCTTCCATCATGGGGAGTGCGAAAAATGTCTCTTAACAAATTTTGTTCATGAAAATAAAATGGATTTCTTATCGCTAACTATGAATTGATAAATGTTGAAACATATTTGTATAACGTACATTGAATGCATAGAGAATGTATCGAAAAGATGGATCGTCCATCCTTGAGGAGAAATCTCCAAACAGTCTCCAAGCAGTTATTAAATAGTTCGCTAAATATTTCGTTGTCTTAAATATGTCATTGACTTTTTTTTGAGCTGTAGTAAGGATATAGGACAACATATATAGGCAGTTAATTTTTTTATCGTTCACTTTTACAGCCCGTGGTAACTTAGACAGTTCTCACGTGTAATCTCTAGCACGTGAGAGCTCTTGTAGCTTTTATTTTGTTACTCACTAGTATTTTACCGTGCATACGCACAGGTGATACTGTATGGTCGGTGTATTGTCATGAAGTCATAATAGTAATTTGGAAGATAATCATAAGTTGTGAACAATGTCCAAAATGTATTTTGTCATATAAGATACAAATGAAAATTATATTGAGTCGAAGAAATTAAAGGAGATTGACAATCAGAATTACATTGATCCATAATAATGTATTTAGACATTAGAGGTAAAATATGCATCCCTGTTGACACTCTCATTTGCATCCTCGTTGTCCCTCCCGTTGACGCTCTCGTAACCTCTCTGGTTGCCACTCCCGTTGCAGCTACCATTGCTAGTCCCTCGTTGTCACTCCCGTTGCCACATGTTAACTCATATTTTTTCTATATGATTTAATATTAATTAAATCATATTCGTTTAACTATAAGTAAGTTATTTTGTAAAATTTGGTAGTGGCTAAAGTTGTATTTATATAACAATTCTTAGTGGTTAAATTGATTGATTTGAATAGTTTTAATAGAGAGATTATAGTAAATAATAAATTTTAGATGGAGTAAAAATGAAGAAAAAAGAAAATAAGATTTTTTAAAATATGCACCCACGTTGGCGCTCTCCTTGTCTCTCTCGTTCCCACTCCTGTTCCCGTTGTCGCTCTCGTTGTTGATTCCATTGCCAGTCTCGCATTGCCGCTCTCGTTGTGTTGCAAGTTTTGTCTTTTAGCGGTGAATTTACTTAAATAGTTGTGTTGCAAAAAGTTAAAACAAAGTCGGTATTTTCTTATAATATTAATAATGGAGTAAAAGGTAAAATATGCAGCCCGTCGCTCTCGTTTTGTAACACCCTGATATTTTTATTTCTTTAAAAACACCCAAGTGCACATTATACATACATCAGAGACAATATTTCCTGCTCAGATACTGATTACCACTATAAAAATTTTTTTGCTGAAATATAACATAACTGTCTTATACACATTTAAGACCATACGGTTCTTAGACCGTAAACTGTCAGCAACTGTGGTAGTCAGAATCATACAAGAAAGCGGAATGAAAGACAATCATGACACTAATGTCATAGTGCTGTGATACAAGGACAACAGAAGGAAAATAAACAAAACATAAAGCTAAGTCATTATCCATTTCCCGGGGGCCACCTACTCGTGCCTCTGAGGTTTCTTCTGTCCCTGTTTATCTGTAAAACAACAACATTTAAACAGTGAGATACAATCTCAGTGAGTTCTACCGAGACCCCTACTAACTCTCTCGGTTCAATTAATAATCCTTTTTAAAATCAACACGACACCGACTGCAATAAAGTGCTAACCCCGGTGAACGTGAACAAACAAAGTGCGGCACCGACTGCAATAAAGTGCTAAACCCCGGTGTATCGCACAGTACGACACCGACTGCAATAAAGTGCTAAACCCCGGTGTACGTACAACAAACTCATGACATAACACCGACTGCAATCCCGTGCTATATACCCGGTGAACCCCCTTACCAATAGTACATTCTCCTATTGGCACGGAGCCTAGGTTGGGGGAGCATGACTGCCCCGCCTAGTATGTCAAAACATGGGTCGTCACCCAACTCGATATATATATATATACATATATATCTACAGTACTATGAACCCACGGTCCATCAAATCAGACAATCCATGAAACACTTTAATCCACGTTTTAAAAAAAAATCCAAGTTCACACTCGCACTCTAATTGACCACTTTTCGACACAATTTTCAATATCAAAAACAGTTCATTTTGCCTTAAAAATAGAATATTCAGTTAGGCCTCTGAATAAGCTTTCCAACGCATCTTAGAACACCTCAATCGGGTTCCCGGATCAAAAGATATCGCGAAACGAAAAACAGTGTTTGGTTGCTGAAATTCTGCCAAATGGCGCGCGAGTCGCGCGTGGCGCGCAAGTGGCGCGCGAAATGGCAGCAGGTTCTGCCAAATGGCGCGCGAGTCGCGCGTGGCGCGCAAGTGGCGCGCGAACTGGCAGCAGGGGGGTCTGTTAAGGGCAGATTTTGGCGGTTTCGCGCGAAAACCGCGATTCCGCTCAATTCCGATTTTAGTTCCGATCGAAAACAGATCAAACAAACAGAAAAACAGATTCAACCAATATCACACAATCATTCAAATCAATCAATGTCTCAATCAAAATGGTTTTTATCAAAAACGACATATTTTCCAAATAGCGGTTTTGACTCAAGATCTCTCGACATCAATTGACGTAAAAATACTCGAAACATAAAAACATCCTAAGCGTGAGTAAAACTCACCCTTGAAGCGAGAGCCGATATCGAACCGAATTTGCCGAGACTTGAAAAACTCTCGAACAGAACCCTATTTCACCAAATCGCTCCAGACTTCGATTCGAACTTCACAACGCGATCAATTCGGTCCTAGCTTCGATCCTAAACATAACCCAATCATCAACACAACCTATTAATCCATGATTTCAACAAATTTTCCCCCACAAACCCTCAATTTTCGAAATCAAAAGGAAGGGGGAAAAATGGAGGAAAACTCACCAAGTTATTGGGTTATGGTGATGGAGAGGAGATGATGAAGATGATGAATTTTTGGAGGATTGGGCCTCACTCCTCTTCTTCCTTTCTCTTCTTCTTTCCTCTTCTTCTTTCTCTTTTCTCTTCTTTTCTTTCTCTGTTTCTCTCCTCACTCTCGTGGACCCTTCTCTCTTTTATTCAACACACACTCACACACATATATTTAATTAATATATAAGTGGTAGCGTGGTCCAATTACCATATTGATCTTAATTCCTTATTTCGATTCCAAAACTTCCTTGATCCGTATTATTCGGTCAACGATCCTGTGACAGCCAATAATTAATTTTAGCACTCAATAATTTTACCAATTAAGCACCAAATTAATTCAATTGGGTTAACATCCAAATAATTCGATTAATTATTTTGAGGATGTTAGATTCTCCCCAACTTGAAAGAATTTTGTCCTCAAAATTAAACACAACATACCTCAAGAGAACAAATACGGATACCGAGTCCGCATATCGTCCTCCAACTCCCAAGTAGCTTCCTCGGCGGAAAAACCATCCCAAACTACCTTGACAATGGGAATTGACTTTGTCTGTAGCGTCCTCTCGCCACGTTCCATGATGTAATTCGGACTAGGTTGGAAGGACAAGTCCGGTCGAAGGTCAATTGTTTCAAAATCTAACGGTTGACTTGGATCGGAAATGTACTTCCGCAACTGAGACACATGGAATACATCATGCAGATTTGACAATGGTGGAGGCAAAGCAATACGGTATGCAAGAGGCCCTATTCGCTCGATAATCTGGAAAGGTCCAATATACCGAGGACTGAGTTTCTTCAACCGTAATGCCCTACCTGTGCCAATTGTTGGTGATAATCTCAAAAACACATGATCGCCCGACTCAAATTCCAACGGCCTTCTTCTTTTATCAGCATAGCTCTTCTGCCTACTCTGAGCAGCTTTCATTCTATCCCTGATCTGGCGGATCTTTTCAGTAGTGTCGTGAATCATTTCGGGCCCTAACAATCGGTTCTCACCTACTTCCCACCAACACAATGGAGTCCTGCATTTCCTACCATACAAGGCTTCAAAAGGTGCCATTCCGATACTGGAATGATAACTGTTGTTATATGAGAATTCCACCAATGGAAGATGATCCTCCCATTTCTTTCCGTTATCAAGTACCGAAGCCCTAAGCATATCCTCTAACGTCTGGATAGTTCACTCGGTTTGACCATCTGTCTGCGGGTGATAAGCGGTACTAAGAAGTACTTTAGTCCCCAATGCTTCATTCAGAGCTTTCCAAAATCGAGAAGTGAATTTCGGATCTCGATCCGACACTATACTGGTAGGAACCCCATGTAACCTTACTATGTTCTTTAAATACACCTCAGCTAACTTGGATACTTTACTGCTTGAACGAACTGGAATAAAATGAGCTGATTTAGTTAACCGATCCACAACTACCCATATGGAGTCGTTACCGGCTTGAGATCTTGGCAACGCCATTACAAAATCCATAGAAATGTCTTCCCACTTCCATACTGGCACGTCTAGTGGCCGTAACAGACCAGCAGGCTTCTGATGTTCTATCTTAACTTTTTGACAAGTTAAGCATTGTGATACGAATTCAGCAATTTCTAACTTCATTCCATGCCACCAATACATCTGCTTTAAGTCTCTATACATCTTGGTGGATCCAGGATGTACAGAAAATAAACTTCGGTGTGCTTCCTCTAGCACTTGCTTTTTAATATCTTCATTATCGGGCACACAGATCCTACCGTTGAAACAGATAACTCCATCACTATCTTCGGTAAAATCTGGCAACACTTTTTGTGATTGTAGCTTCACGTCAACTTCCTGTGCTACGCGAATCGACTCTCTTAAGGAACTAGAGATCCTCATATGGCTCAACACTAACCAGTTTTTTCTTGATTTTGCATTCAAGTTTAGGTCTCTATAGGACTCCAACAATCTCATTTCGTGCATCATAAACTCTGCTATGTGGATGGATTTCCTACTTAGTGCATCAGCTACAACATTAGCCTTTCCCGGATGATACTTCAATTCAAAGTCGTAATCTTTCAGAAACTCCACCCACCTTCTTTGCCTGTTATTCAGCTCCTTCTGATCAAACAAATATTTCAAACTTTTATGATCACTAAAGACTTCGAAACGAGACCCGTACAGGTAATGTCTCCAAATCTTCAGTGCATACACAATAGCTGCCAACTCCAAATCATGGGTTGGATAATTCTCTTCATGAGTCTTCAACTGTCTGGAGGCATAAGCTACAACTTGTTGGTTCTGCATGAGAACACATCCCAAACCCTTCCCAGAAGCATCGCTGTAAATTTGAAAATCCAAAGACGGATCTGGAAGAATTAGGATTGGAGCAGAAGTCAACCTAACCTTCAACTCTTGAAAACATTCCTCACAATCGGCATTCCATATAAACGGCTGGGCCTTACGAGTCAACCGAGTAAGTGGAAGAACCAATTGTGAAAAACCTTGAATAAACCTCCTGTAGTAACCAGCTAGACCCAAGAAACTTCTTATTTCGGTGACAGATGTTGGTCGTTCCCAGTTCAACACCGCTTCTACTTTACTGGGATCCACCGCAACCCCCGATTGGGAAATCACGTGTCCCAAAAACTTCACTTCTGGCATCCAGAAGTCACACTTCGACGGCTTGGCATACAATTTCTTTTCCCGGAGTACGTTTAGAACAATGCGGAGATGTTGCACATGGTCCTCAATGGTCTTAGAGTACACCAAGATATCATCAATGAAAACTACTACAAACAGATCAAGGTACACGTGAAACACTCGGTTCATGTAATCCATGAATACCGCTGGAGCATTAGTCAAACCGAAGGGCATCACTACAAACTCGTAATGTCCATACCGAGTACGGAAAGCTGTCTTCGGAATATCTAAGGTCCGTACCTTTATTTGGTGATAGCCTGACCTCAGATCAATTTTTGAAAATACCACGGCACCTCGAAGTTGGTCAAGCAAGTCGTCTATCCTTGGCAATGGATATTTATTCTTGATCGTCACTTTGTTGAGTTGTCGATAATCTATGCACAATCTCATGCTACCATCCTTCTTTTTGACTAGCAACACCGGAGCACCCCATGGAGAAGCACTCGGTCGGATAAACCTTTTCGATATTAATTCCTCAAGTTGAGACTTCAGTTCCTTCAACTCTAAAGGAGAC
Organism: Astragalus membranaceus; assembly: GCA_039519185.1. Classification (NCBI taxonomy): domain Eukaryota; kingdom Viridiplantae; phylum Streptophyta; class Magnoliopsida; order Fabales; family Fabaceae; genus Astragalus; species Astragalus membranaceus. The sequence goes on along the minus strand of CM076849.1, from coordinate 75,782,925 downwards.
ATTCTGTAAGGAGCAATAGATATTGATCCTGTACCAGGAGTCAATTCTATTGAGAATTCTACCTCTCGGTCAGGAGGTAAGGATGAAACTTCTTCTGGAAAAACATCTAGAAATTCATTCACCACTTGCACAGATGACAAATCTAAACCCGTTTCAGTAGATGCAGACAACATAATAAGAATAGCTTCCGCACCTTGGAATAATGACTGGCTTGCTTCGGTGTAAGAGATCGTCGCTTCAGAATCTGCCTGTGTCAATCCTACGGATTCGGAGGCGAAGCTAATAGTTCGATCGGCACAGTTGATTGTTACATGATTTTCAGCCATCCAATTCATACCCAGAACAATGTCCATGCTTCTCATAGGCAAGCAAATAAATTTCACAACAAACTGTCTGTCGCCTATGACAAGTAGGCAATTGTCACATAATGATTGGGTCTGGACACGACCCTTGGCAGCAGTTAAAATAGTTATCGGTTCGGACAGCTCAGACAATGCTAGTCCCAACCGATCCACACATGCTTGCGAGATAAAACAGTGAGTTGCACCAGAATCATATAAAATATTGACTGAATTATTAAAAAGAGATCCCGTACCCCTCAGAAGATTATCAGTAGGTGTGATGGTTCGAGCATCTAATGTGTTGATTCGCCCCTGACCAGGAGCATTTGGTGCTCTTTGCAGATTCTTCTTTGTTGGGCACTTATTTGCATAGTGTCCCTCTTCATTACAAACATAGCACCGATCTGGCCTTGGCGGACACTCGCCACGGTGATATCTTCCACAAAGTCTACAATTCCTGAACTGTGCAGAATCAGACGATTGCACCTGCTTCCCTTTGTAATTACCTCCTTTCCCTGAGTCGTGCCTGGGACCCATCTGAGAACTAGATGGTCCTGTGTTCCTCTTGCTCTGATGGAATGCCTTCCTGCTTGCATACAATCTTGTCAAATCACTTTCAGCAATATAAGCTTGTTGAACCATGGCTGCATAATTGGTCTTCGGAAAAGAACTTAGACTTTGAGCAATATCCTCTCTCAACCCATATTTATACCTGTCAGTTTTCCATCGGTCATTGGGGGCATATCCAGCTAAACCGAAGAATTGATACAACTCTTCAAATTTAGCCGTGTATTGGCCCACGGTCAAGCCTCCTTGTGTGAGAGCCAAAAACTCATTTTCCTTATCAAACCTCATAGCCGTGGGGAAGAATTATTCCAGAAATGATGTTCGGAAATTTTCCCAAGTCGGGGGAGTCCCCATTGTCTCCATCATGGCCCTAGCATTTGCCCACCAGTTATTGGCCTCTCCCTTCAACATATGGGATGCCAACCTCAACTTATCTTCATCGGTCACTTGCATTGTTACAAAGATCTTTTCAATGTCATCCAGCCAATGTTGTGCTCTCATGACATCCGGCCCACCTCTAAACTCGGAGGGTTTCATTTTTAGGAACTCTGTGAAAATTCTCCTTGGGTTCACTTGGGGCTCCTGAGCTTGATGCTGCTGAGCATTTTGCTGTTGGATCTGTTGCTGCTGATGCATAAGCATCATATCTTGCATCATCTTCTGTTGGTTCTCAATGACATTTTGCATCCACTCAAAATTCGGATCAACAGGAGGAGGAACGCCTCTACCTCTTCTGGCCATGATTCTGCGAAATATGCACAAAGTATTAAGTTGATCAAGCTCAATGTCTAATAGCATACTAAGAAAATCACGACTGGAGAAAGCAAAGACCCTATAAGCTAAGTCTGACTAGGTCGAACCGCTTTGATACCAACTGTAACACTCTGATATTTTTATTTCTTTAAAAACACCCAAGTGCACATTATACATACATCAGAGACAATATTTCCTGCTCAGATACTGATTAGCACTATAAAATTTTTTTTTTTGAAATATAACATAACTGTCTTATACACATTTAAGACCATACGGTTCTTAGACCGTAAACTGTCAGCAACTGTGGTAGTCAGAATCATACAAGAAAGCGGAATGAAAGACAATCATGACACTAATGTCATAGTGCTGTGATACAAGGACAACAGAAGGAAAATAAACAAAACATAAAGCTAAGTCATTATCCATTTCCCGGGGGCCACCTACTCGTGCCTCTGAGGTTTCTTCTGTCCCTGTTTATCTGTAAAACAACAACATTTAAACAGTGAGATACAATCTCAGTGAGTTCTACCGAGACCCCTACTAACTCTCTCGGTTCAAGTAATAATCCTTTTTAAAATCAACACGACACCGACTGCAATAAAGTGCTAACCCCGGTGAACGTGAACAAACAAAGTGCGGCACCGACTGCAATAAAGTGCTAAACCCCGGTGTATCGCGCAGTACGACACCGACTGCAATAAAGTGCTAAACCCCGGTGTACGTACAACAAACTCATGACATAACACCGACTGCAATCCAGTGCTATATACCCGGTGAACCCCCTTACCAATAGTACATTCTCCTATTGGCACGGAGCCTAGGTTGGGGGAGCATGACTGCCCCGCCTAGTATGTCAAAACATGGGTCGTCACCCAACTCGATATATATATATATATATATATATATATATATATATATATATATATATATATACATATATATCTACAGTACTATGAACCCACGGTCCATCAAATCAGACAATCCATGAAACACTTTAATCCACGTTTTAAAAAAAAATCCAAGTTCACACTCGCACTCTAATTGACCACTTTTCGACACAATTTTCAATATCAAAAACAGTTCATTTTGCCATAAAAATAAAATATTCAGTTAGGCCTCTGAATAAGCTTTCCAACGCATCTTAGAACACCTCAATCGGGTTCCCGGATCAAAAGATATCGCGAAACGAAAAACAGTGTTTGGTTGCTGAAATTCTGCCAAATGGCACGCGAGTCGCGCGTGGCGCGCAAGTGGCGCGCGAACTGGCAGCAGGTTCTGCCAAATGGCGCGCGAGTCACGCGTGGCGCGCAAGTGGCGCGCGAACTGGCAGCAGGGGGTCTGTTAAGGGCAGATTTTAGCGGTTTCGCGCGAAAACCGCGATTCCGCTCAATTCCGATTTTAGTTCCGATCGAAAACAGATCAAACAAACAGAAAAACAGATTCAACCAATATCACACAATCATTCAAATCAATCAATGTCTCAATCAAAACGGTTTTTATCAAAAACGACATATTTTCCAAATAGCGGTTTTGACTCAAGATCTCTCGACATCAATTGACGTAAAAATACTCGAAACATAAAAACATCCTAAGCGTGAGTAAAACTCACCCTTGAAGCGAGAGCCGATATCGAACCGAATTTGCCGAGACTTGAAAAACTCTCGAACGGAACCCTATTTCACCAAATCGCTCCAAACTTCGATTCGAACTTCACAACGCGATCAATTCGCTCCTAGCTTCGATCCTAAACATAACCCAATCATCAACACAACCTATTAATCCATGATTTCAACAAATTTTCCCCCACAAACCCTCATTTTTCGAAATCAAAAGGAAGGGGGAAAAATGGAGGAAAACTCACCAAGTTATTGGGTTATGGTGATGGAGAGGAGATGATGAAGATGATGAATTTTTGGAGGATTGGGCCTCACTCCTCTCCTTCCTTTCTCTTCTTCTTTCCTCTTCTTCTTTCTCTTTTCTCTTCTTTTCTTTCTCTGTTTCTCTCCTCACTCTCGTGGACCCTTCTCTCTTTTATTCAACACACACTCACACACATATATTTAATTAATATATAAATGGTAGCGTGGTCCAATTACCATATTGATCTTAATTCCTTATTTCGATTCCAAAACTTCCTTGATCCGTATTATTCGGTCAACGATCCTGTGACAGCCAATAATTAATTTTAGCACTCAATAATTTTACCAATTAAGCACCAAATTAATTCAATTGGGTTAACATCCAAATAATTCGATTAATTATTTTGAGGATGTTATACGTTTCCTCTCTTGTTGGCACTCTCATTGGCGCTCTCGTTCGCTCTCTTGTTGGCACTCCTGTTGCCACTCTCGTTGTCGATCTCGTTGACGATCTCGTTGTCGATCTCGTTGTCAGTCTCTCGTTGCCGATCTCGTTGTCGATCTCATGTTTCTCCTTTTCTTCTATATGATTTAATATTACAATTGTTAGTGGTTAAATTGATTTTATTTATTACATGAAAAATTTGATTGATTTTAGTACTTTTAATAGAGATTATAATAAATAGTAAATTTTAAATTATTTAATTACTGAGTGTAATATTAATTTAGTAATTTATTTTTTTGGAATAAATAATTTTGAAACTATTGTTAATGGTATTGTTTTTTTTTTTTACAATTGGTAGTAGTTAAATTGATTAATTTTAGTAGTTTGAGTAAATTATAAAAATAGTTAAAAAACATTATGTTTTTAGTAAAAAAAACTGACAAAAAAGTGATTATTTTATGGAAAGAAAATCTGGAAAAAAAAGTGTTTTTAAAAATCTGCTCTTTTTTGTCCTTTTGTTGCGTCTGTTGCAGCTTCTGATTGCAGTTTTCAGTCAGTTTTTTGTCCCTCACTTTGTTTTCCCTCTATCGTTGCCACTCCCGTTGCCTCTCCCGTTGGCGCTTTCTTTGCCGCTCCCATTGACGCTCCCGTTGGCACTCCCGTTGGCACTCCCGTTGGCATTTTACTACTTTTTAGTAATTATAAAATTGTTATTTGGTAATTTTTGGTAGTGGTTAAATTGATTGATTTTAACAAAATTAGTTAAATTGATTAGCTTTAGTAGTTATTTTGTAATTTTTGGTACGGGTTAAAATTTTTTACAATTCTTTTTTTGACAATGGATAGTGGCTAATTCTTTTTAAAAAAAATATTTTAAAACAAATCAGTTTTAAAAAAAAAAATAAAAAAACTCTATTGGTACTATAGCTTACCGTAGCGCGTCAGAATTGGTACTGTAGCGTACTGTAGCGCGTCAGAATGTGCACTGTAGTGTACTGTTGCGGAACTGTAGCGTTTGTCTTTATGTGGTGAATTGTCTATTTTGCCCCTAAATTGTGACAAATGTCAAAATTTGGTGATATCTAAAAATGTAAATGTGCTAGCATATATTTTTATTAGATTGAAAGTAGAAGTAGATGAGTAGTATACCTTTGTTAGATGACACAAGTTTTTGTTAGATGGCACGCTTACACTACAAATGCCTTTATGCATGTTCTTCTGATAATGTGCTGTCAATTAATTAATATGCCACCATTTGTTTTGCTGTAAGTTTCTTATCTTGCCACCTTATTGCCATGTGTTCTTTATTGATGACAACAAATCCTATTCTTGTCCACCAAGCTTCCATCGATTAAAACAAAAGATTTAGACAACACAATTGCTCAGCCCACTACTATATATAACTAGCTGAAACTGAACAATCTTTCTCATAGACCTTAGCTCTCTTCATTTCTCTCACTACGCCATAATCGTTAAAATTAGTCGAACACTTAAGCAGCGCTTTGGGGGGAGCGGTGCTCATTGATGTACGGGGTAGAGTGAAAAGCAGCGCTTTGGAGGGAAAGCGTTGCCCATTGATGAAAGGCGCTGAGTGATAAGCAGCGCTTTGGAGGGGGAGCGCTGCCCATTGATGAAAGGCGCTGAGTGATAAGCAGCGCTTTGGAGGGGGAACGCTGCCCATTGATGAAAGGCGCTGAGTGATAAGCAGCGCTTGGGGTGAGCGCTGTCCATTGGTGAAATTCGCTAGAAGAATAAACAACGCTTTAGGTGGGAGCGCTGCCCATTGCTATAAAGCGCATCCTAATGAGCAGCGCTTTTAGGGTAAAGCGCTGCCCATTCCTTTAATTTTATTTTTGGGTTGCGTCTTCCCTCTCACTCTCAGTACGACTCTCACTCTCACACTCACTCACTCTCACTGTCCAGCGCTATCCATCTCACACTCACACTCCATTTACATTTTTGTTCCCTCTCACTCTCACATTCCATTTACATTTGTGTTCCCTCTCACTCTCATTTTCGTTCCCTCACATTTTCTTCCCTCTCTCATTTCCGTTGCCCACTACCTCTCACTCTCACCATTTTTTTTGTTGGGTCCGTACGTACGTGGAGCTTTTCCATTTGAAGCTTGCATTTTCGTTCCACTTTCACCAAAGGTAATATATCATTGCATTTTGTTCTAGTTATTTTAATGGCATTGGAACCTTAGGTTAGATGATTCAATGTTGATGCATGCTTGTTGATTGCTTCTTTGAAAGTATGTGTAGGTGTAGTATTTGTTGAAATGTCCAAATGGAATGTAGGTGTAGTATTTGTTGAAATGTCCAAATGAAATGCTTGTTAATTTAATGTTGCTCTAGGTTAAGGGATTCTTGTGTTGTATTTATAAATTTGAAAATTTTAGGATTGATGTTGATGATTTGTTGTTTGATGCGAATTTAATGGCATTGCATTTTGTTCTAGTTATTTTAATGGCATTGGAACCTTAGTTTAGATGATTCAATGTTGATGCTTGTTGATTGGTTCTTTGAAAGTAGGTGTAGGTGCAGTGTTTCTAAACTTAAGGGGAAATGTCGGTGTAGTATTTGTTGAAATGTCCAAATAAATGCTTGTTAATTTAATGTTGCTCTAGGTTAATGGATTCTTGTGTTGTATTTATAAATTTGAAAAATTTAGGATTGATGTTGATGATTTGTTGTTTATACTAATGGAAAAAAGGCTTTTTATATCGGTTAAAATTGACATTTCATATCGGTTCCTGAACCGATGCCGAAAAAGGAGATATAAAAAATAGGGACATTTCATATCGGTTCCTGAACCGTTATGAAAAGTTGTTTTTATATCGGTTGTCCCTAGAACCGATATGAAAAGTCTCTTTTTTTAAAAAAAAGAGACTTTTCATATCGGTTCCTATAGAAAACCGATATGAAAAGTCTCTTTTTTAAAAAAAAATGAATTTTAACATCGGTTTTCTATGGGAACCGATATGAAAAGTCTTTTTTTAAAAAAAAAAATAAGTGAGGTTCAAGGACTTTAGATATTGAAGGAAAGAGAGAAATAAAGAGTGAAATACACAAATCTGGAGAAGAAAATATATTCAAAAAAATCTGTCAAACTTACCTAATCATGTGATTTTTAATATTCAATGGATGAATTGGGCTCTAAACAAATCAAAGCCTACAAATCTTATATACAAAAAAGTATTTTGACATCTTCCCAGGTCTAATAATACACAAAATTATTTCAGCAACTATTTGTATATACAAGTATTTTGACAGATTAAAAAAAATAGAAACAGAAAAGAAAAGAATAATGAAAATAGTTGATGAGTTCCATGAGAGGAAGATGATTTTGAGTGAGCATTTTGACTGGAATTTGAATTTATCCATTTAGTGAAGCCATCAACAAACTCATTCTCACTTATTTCACTGTCTCTGTTGACATCAAGATCTTGAAGGAGTTTTGATACTGCCCCTTCTGCATCTACGGCCTTACCAAACTGAATCTCCTTCACTACTTTTCCTAACTCGGCTTTAGAAACGTGGTTATCCCCGTTGCTATCAACTTCCTCAAACAATCTGTTGCATCACAATGGCCAATAGAACATGCGGAATTACTCAATAACATTTAGGATTTTGTTGTGTCATTAATTGGATTTCTTAATGACTTTTGATTTTTGGTATATGGTTGAGCTCAGTGAACATCTCATTAACTATGTTGTACTATTTACTAGTAGATATGACAAACAAGAACAATGTGCATACCTTCTTATAGCATCTTTATCAGGTGTTCCATCATCTTTGAGCAACCTACCAACCATATCACTCTGAGCATGGTTTTAGACTCCAGATATTAGATGTCCCTTCAATTCAAGTTCTTTTCTCACATGTTCAATCCATGGTTTGATAAAAGTCTGTTCATAATACAATAAGTATATGCTTAATTACCAAAGTGATAAAAGTCTGTCAAAAATGCTGCATTTTCTTACATAGCAATAGATTGTGCTAGGAAATGATAACTAATGTAATGTGTAGCAATCACGTGAATATGTGATACATGTCACATAGTGCATTACATACCTGATACATTTTGTTCATAGATTCTTTTGGAAGGTATTTTCTATCCAAAGCATGCTTTGTTTGGTTTATGTATTCTGTTAAGCCACCAACAAATTCCTCTTTGGTTATAATTTGGTCCCCATTTCTGACAAAATTTTTCAACATGTCTGTTATTTGTTCCTCTCTGATATTCACATCGGTTAATTTGTTCCCTAGCAGCAATTCCTTTATTTCAGAAGCTAACAAATGCTTTCCCCCATGTTGACTGAATTCATTGTATAGCCTGCATAATATAGTATATTATTATGGTTATGTATGTAGAAAATACCTATTTAGAAAACTAAGGGAAATGAAATGAACATTTAATCTATTGAGAAATGTTCCATATCAAATTTGACTCACCCACTTATAGCAGTTACATTGGGAGTCCCATCCTCTGTGAGGATCTTCAGCAGAGTTTGCTTTTCAACACGTTGGAAAATTCTTAATATTAAATCATCATGTTTTATGTATTCTAGTCTTGTTTTCTCTATCTGAGGTTTAAAAATCTGCACATTCATTGAAGAAACATAATAAGTCAATTTTGGCATTTAGCAATGTTATTTAACAAAAGTGATTTTTAAGGATCAACTTAAGTGCAAATAGGAAGTGGATAATAAACCTGGTATATGAAGAATGAGATTAGAAAAGATACAACAATGATAAGAGAAATAATCAACGTTGCATTGCGCGGTGTGGAAGAGAACTTGAAGAATGTAGGAATCTGCATTATGAGGAGTGGAATAACAGAGAAAACCATGATTCTTGCCATCTTTATAGTGTCCACATCCATAGTAATGCCATGACCTATATAGAAATTCAATAAAAAAGGCTACACATTAATTTTTCACATCAAACAACTATAAAGGAGTTAAGGTATGATTATGAATGCTAATTGAAGAACTTGAAACTCCAAAAAAGAACAAGATTAGTTTGTATTATGAACATGAACTTTTTAACTATTAAGAGATTCAAATATAGAGAAAGAATCAAAACAATGTACATAAAAGACTGCAAATATTGACATCAAAACCAGCACCAAAGATTTATACAACATATGACAGTAAGGAAAGATTCTGCCTTCTCTTTCAATCATTAAATTAAACGGTAGCAAATGTATTAAATACCCCCTACTCCTCATTATGTCAAGTAAAGATTCCGCCTTCTCTTTCAATCTGGAATGAACATATACATTCAAGAGGGCACCATGTGTCCTCTTGTCTTTCAAATCATTAGTCAGGTTCAGAAAATATCCTTCAGCAGTAGAAACTCCATGAACTTTTGCTATTAGATCTAACTGAATTGCAGCATCACTTGCTGACATTCTAAACCTCTCTGGCCTATTGTTCATCCAATCATATATCTGCAACATAACAGTTTCTCATTACTTTGATGAAATTTTTCATGCCTAATCTTTGGGGAAAATAAGTCCATTTAGGTTTTACTATAGTATCATCATCTATTGAAATTGATCATGCATAATTGCAATATGTTAACTGTTAGCAAATGTATCATTAACATTATTCACTTAATTTCAATTGCATCTCATTAGTCCTCACAAATTTCAATGGAGTGATGATCCTGATTAACCTATGATATCATTTTGTAATATCAATTTTTTACCTGGAGAGCTCTGTGATGTTTTCTGAACTTTCTCAATTCTTTGACGACTCTGCAAAGTTGCCATTTTGTGAAAGTTTTCCCTTCATTTTCCCACTGATTCAACACAGAAGCAGAACCTAGTTCAGGATCAGCCTGTCCAATATACAAACGAAAATTAATGTGTATATATTTCAGCATAAGAAAGCTGATATCATTATTATTATATCAAATTATTGAGAAATTTATTTTGTCTCTTAATGTTGTTTATCTTCACAGGTTTTCGTTATTGCATAACAGACGTGTCAAAAGTGGAAAGTGCACCTATATGGAGGGCAACATTGTGAAGCATGCAAATCAACTTGGATGGAAGGTTAGGGTAACTGGGAATGATGTCAGCCTCCTTTTGCATGGAAGCTGCAACCTGAAAGTTATGGTAGTCAAAGGAGACTTTCATCAGCAACACAAATACAGAAATAATAAGTCACGCTCATACAATCATGGTTTAAGAAACATACTTGCTCACTATGTCCTTGAGGGAAGTAAACCACAAGACTTCCAGCAAGAGGCAATGAAACCAAATGTCCAGCACAAGCATAATGTTACTCCTTTGAGCAGAAATACACAAGTATACTTTTTCTTTCTTGTACTTTGTGGAAACAAAGAAAAAGACTGAAATTACAAGCATAGAATTAGATGCTACTTTTTCTTCAACTCTTTCACACAACACGAAAATACTAACAAACATGCTTGCACAAATGCACCCCAATTATAAACAAGTAGTAGCATTAATCTAGCCTCCGTTACAAACAAACAGTAGGATTAATCTAGCCCCAACTTCATATTGTAAAATCAAAAGTGACTACCAAACTAATGCTTACAAGTTGCTGTCAAAGGGGGAAAATACCTAAATGACATACTCACCTCTCAGAACAAACAAGATAAGAGAAGATCCAAACGGCTTCAAAACCTCAATCGCACCTAAATTCCCTTCTGTAGCTGAAAAAAAATCAAACCAGGGGTATAAGGTAAAACCCTAAATTTCAAAATCAGTGGAAAAAGTGGAAAACCCTAAATCTGTGAAGAATGGGGGATTAGAGTAGACATAGATCATGTATTCAAAATATTCATGGAAGTCAAACTACTCATTGAAGTATCAAGAATAGTTACCAATTTTTTCGTATGAATAGTAGGATTAGAGTCTTCAATCTGTCATGGAAAAGGAAAGAATAGTTGTTGCGCCCAAAAAAGTCCCCGAGGGAGAACCTTCCTCGTTCACAACTTTTCTAAAGACAATGAAGTCGCCACCAATATTTATTAGGAAAATATTAGGAAAACCTTTTTGGAAAGCGATTGGTCTTGCGAAACTAGAGAATAGGGTTCTGGGGTCGGTTACGCGCAGGGAAGGTGTTAGCACCCCACACGTCCTCTCTACTGAGAGGGAACCTTTAATTAAATATGTGGTTTTTTTATGTTGACCTGAAAATATTCAACTTTGCCTCTGTACTTCTTATTGACAATGAATTAAAGAACTTAATAGATTTTTTATTTTTGGAGAGAAAGGGAAAAAAAGGGTTTTTAGAAAAAAGTGCTTGACGGGACGTGGCCCGCTCCTACGTATCTCCCGGTGCGATGGAGAATTCAAAGCTACGTAGTTCTTGTAGAAAATGTTCGTGTGTTTGGTGTTTTTTAATATAGGGGTTTTAGGATTGTGTGATCTGTGTTGAAGGACCACTGGGGGTCTGAAGGGCCGCTGGGGGCTGAAGGAGCGCTGGGGCTCTGAAGGACCACAGTTCACTTATCCTAAAACAATGATTAACCCGGCCGTACGACCGACTTAATCCCCTACTTTGAAAACAAGATTTTTGATTTTTGAAAGAGATGTGTTTGTATTTTTTATTTAGAAATTATTTGTTTTTGCGCTTGACAGGGGCGTGGCCCTGCTCCTACGTATCTCCGGGTGGAGAATCAAAGGCGACGTAGTTCTTGTTCTTTTGAAAATAATTGTTGAAAACTTATTGTGAAAATGATTTTTATTTGTTATGCTTGACGGGATGTGACCCGCTCCTACGTATCTCCTGGTGCAATGGAGAATTCAAAGCTACGTAGTTCTTCTTTGTTTGGAAAACGGTTTTTTGTTTTTGATCTTGTTTAATTTGTGAAAATTGAGCTTTCATGATGATCAATTGAGCAAAGGCTCCAAGTGACCACCGTTAGCACTCCATTGTTAATAATCATGCAAGCAAAGGCTTCGCAAGACTACTAACAAAGTTTTTGATTTAGTGAAAATCTTTATGAAAATTAAGCGTTCATGATGATCAATTGAGCAAAGGCTCCAAGTGATCACCACTAGTACCTCATTGTTAATAATCATGCAAGCAAAGGCTTCACAAGACTATTAACAAAGTTTTTGATTTATGGGAAACTATTTTGTCTTGGAGAGAAATTAAATTAAATTAAAAAAATGAGAAAGGGGGTGAACTGGTAAAATAGGGTGTTATTAGCGGCAAGGGGTTGTATGATTAATAGGTGGTGTAAAAGGGAAGCCCAGTTCGCATCTGAGGGCCCAGTATGCGAAACTGGGCTTAAGTGAGGGAGGGTGCGTGAATTAAAACAATAGGTGTGAATAGTAGAGGCTGGCTCATTTTTGGGCTGATAGGCGTTGTAAAAGCAAGGGCCTCAAAGGGGGCGTATAAGCACAATTCGTGGGGTGCGCCTAGTAATCAGAATTCTTTTTTTAAAAAAAGAAATTAAAACAAAAGGGAGGCCATATAAGAGGAAACTAAAAATTTGTTGAACCCTAATTCCCTTCCTTCTCCATCAGCGCCGCTACCCTGTTCCAAGAGAGAGAGAAGCCGAAAATTTCGTGATTGAGAGAGAGTGGAATTCGGAGAGAGAGCAGTTGCGAGTTTGAGAGAGAGAGAATGCGACGGTGGGAGAGGGGAGCTCTGTGGCGTTCGCCGGTCAGAGGGACGGGGCTTGGAGGTTTTACGGCGTTGGTGCGCCGGTCAGAAGGACGGTGCAGGCGACAGAGAACGTAGATGGAGGGGGCTGACGTGGTGGTGATTTCGGGCGGCTGCTGGTTTCGGTTTGGCTCCGTTGAGTTTGACGGCGAGGGGAGAGGGATTTCGAAATTAACGCAGGGAGAGAGCTGCGTGAGTCTCGCAAGGAGAGAGGAAGACAGGACGAGAGGTAGAAGGAAAGAGAAAGAGGGAGAGTGGAGGGAGAGTCCGACGGAGGCGGAAGAGGAGACGGCGGCGGACCGGTCGCTGCCAGAAACGCGCCGGTGACAGTGGCGGTGCGAGGCTACTGTGCTTACGGCAGGGAGACTGAACCGGGCTGGCTGCTCTTGTGCGATGGCAACGACGACATAGAGGGGCTTGCCGGCGGAGCTTGCGGTGGCGGCCACCGCTAACGGTGGTCGGAGTTTCAGGTTCGTTTTTCTTCCCTTTTTTTTTTTCATCTCTACTTTTCTTCTAATTTCTGCTAAATCTATTTCTGGTTCTCAAAACCTCTAAAGCCTAACCCTTTTCAACAACCGAGTCCCCCCTTTTCTTTTTAACTCCTAATTCTATTTACCATTAGTTTGTACTACTGACCAATTTCGAATCTCCTTTGACGACCCACTGCTATTTTAATAACAAGCTATGGACAGATTAAATATATAAACATAGATGCTATTGTTTCTAAAAATCTGATCAACGAATGCTTGGTAAAACTAATATAAGCTAACATTTTTGAACATTTCAGTGGTCCGAACAACAAAACATTCGCACACCCTAAACACTAAAAAAAATTAATAACCGAAACACCAACCTGGTTTTTAGATGAAAACTGACTTGTTATTATTTTTTCTCTGAATTGCTGTGTGCGAATTTTCTGAGAGTTGCTGTGGAATCCTCTTTTTGACTTTTGACTGCTACTGCTTCTTTGAAATTTTTAGAACTTCAAAGAAAGAAACCACTGTTTTGGGATTAGGGTTTCAGTGTAAAACCCTAATCGTTTCTTTTGTGCTGTTTTACCTCGAAAATCCTCCCTTGCTACTGCTGTTTGACTGCTAATTTATACTGCATTTTTAGGTTTGGGCATTGATTGTTTTTGACCGGGCTTTGAATTATTTTTCAGGTTTTGGAGCGGATCGACCTAGGCCCAGCAGCTTGGGGAGCAGCTGCTGGAAACCCTGAATCTGCTGCTGCTGCCTATTATTATTTGCATTTTCGGATTTGTATTTTTTTTGGTATTTTTAGTATTATCATTTTTTGTATTTTTGGACTTTTGGACGTCTTGGACACTATTAAATTGTAAATAAACAATAAATATAATTTTTTGAGATTTTTAGACTATATTTACTAATAATAAAAGAAATTGGGCCAAATACAAAAGTGATATCGGACCCAACTAGACAAGTGTGCTAGAACGAGGCTCAAATAGAACAAATAGGCCCGCTAACTGATAAACACTAAAAATTAACTAGGAACCACGTTCGTGGGCCCAACTCAAAATGATAAGCCCAATTTGTATATGTGTAGGCCCAATAACCCAACTGTTGGCCCAATTACACAAATGGCATCTTAACGACACTCGCATGACACCGACACGCGTTAACAGGACTCGAGACTTGCAAAAAAATGCGACCTAGTAAATTAAAACGCTATTAACAGGAGCTCGGACAAAATTGGGGTATAACAGCTGCCCCTCTTTATTTGGATTTTACCAAGAAATATGAATTGCGCGAGACATATTTCGAAGGTAAAATAGAAATAAAGAATTCAGAAATTATACCAATTTTGTCCATTTGGAGAAACCCGAATTTCCCCTTTTCTTTTTTTTTTGTCTTTCGAAAGATAGACACTTTCGTGTTGATGCGAAAACAGTAAATGAACACTGACGTGCAGATAGAAAAGGTAAAATGGGCACTTGCGTGCAGGCAGAAAAGTAAAATGGGCACTTGGCGTGCAGACAGAAAAGGTAAAATGGGCACTTGGCGTGCAGACAGAAAAGGTAAAATGGGCACTTGGCGTGCAGACAGAAAAGTAAAATGGGCACTTGGCGTGCAAAAAGCGGTAAATTGCCCAGGCTGCCTAAAACCTGTAATCCTTAAACGGACTCTTGGTGAATCCGAGTTTGCACGTGGCTTTGAGGAGCACGCTTCCTGTTGGCCTTTTCGAGCGACCGGGGGATCGTTATCAGCTCCGGAACTGATATACTGATCAATGCACGGCGTCCACTGTATCTTAGGCTGATACAACTATTCCGTTGAACCTCACATGGGGCTGCGGTCCATCGCGTTGCTCGTACGCGACGTGAGACCTGGGCAGAAGGGAGCGATGATCTCTGTGCTCCAATCCGCAATGCGCGCTTGAGCGCTCTCTTTTCTTTTCTCTCTTTTGGCTTCTCTTTTTGCTCTTTTAAGAATCATGGGTATGTGAATGCAAATTTTTGATGAATGCTCATGTATTTTAATGGAATGACAGATGACATGTAATGGAAAATTTTTCTTCTTTGCCTTTTTTCTATGAAGTGTGAATATTGCCGATGAATAACATGAAATGATGAATGACATGGGACGCTTTAGCTTTCTTTTCTTCTATGAGATGCAAGTATTGATGTAATGCAACTGTATTGCTTTGATGTTTGAATGCAAATGTATGCGGTGATTGATGTTTTGATGAATGAAATGCTCCTGTTCTAACTTCTGTTTGTTTCTTTTTGCTTCTTCTATGAAATGCAAACATTAATATGATGCAATGCTCTGATGTTTGATGCAATGATTCTTGTTCTTTTTTCTTTTATGGAAATGCTAACGTTAATATGATGCATATGCACTACTTTAATGTTTGATGATTGAATGACAAAGGAATGCTTGTGAAATGATGAATGATATGGAATGCTGGATGACAGGGAATGTTTTTGTGTTGCTTTTGTGGTTTCTTTTCTTTGTTTTCTTTTTACTTTCTTTGCTTTTTCTGTGAAATATCTGATGCAAAATGTAATGCTCTAATGATGAATGACATGCAATGATTTTGTTCTTTTCCCTTTTTTATGAAGTGCGAACATTAATATGATGCCAATGCAATGAAAAGATTTCTGTTTTTTCTTCTTTACTATTTTCTTCTATGAAATGCAAGTATTAATATGGTGCAACTGATGTGGAACGCTTTCTCCTTTTACTATGTGATGAATGCACAAAATGTGAAGATGCAAATGTAATGCTTTGATGCAAATGCTATAATGAATAGATTGAGATGCCTAGATGCGTGAGGTAGACATTTTTGTGATGATGAGATGCGAGACTTTGAATGCAAGGAATTGAGATGACTATTGCCCATTCTGTTGAAAAATTGAATTTGATTCAAACTCCGGTGTTCTCAAGGTTTTTATTTACAAACAACCTCATTTGTTTTCTCCTTCTTTCCATGATGACTGAATTTTAGATATCACGTAAACAACTGGTGTTCTCTCTTTTTGAAGCATTGTCTAGTAAGCATGCATAGGAGTGAAAATGTGAATGAATGAGTCAGTTAACTTGGAATTGGTTTAGGGCATGGACATTTATGGCAAGTGAAGGAATGACAGACAGGGTTATTGCCGAAGCTTATGAGGGACCAAGAGATACAAGATTGCCCCAATTCAGGTCTTTGACGAGTGAATAACTTGCCCCTGTCTAGTGGTGACAACAACCAGGGGTGTAGAAGATGATGAATTTGGAACGCTTCGGCTCTTGGGATGAAAGCTGGAATGAAAGGGGTTTTGCCTCAACCCACGGAATTTGATGTTGCCCCAGTCATAACGAGGACAAAGCTGCCCCAATCTGAATGACAAGGTCTTGTTTAGGATAGTGAGTTGAGAGATTGCCCCGGTGAGGTTTTTATGGAAACGAATGAGGTGAAGGAATGGGAATGCACTCGCCCCACTTTGGAATGACATTGACAACTAGAGTGACATGGGATGGGCATTGAACAGACTTTCCCAAGACTAGGGTGTGTGGGTGGTGAAGAGAATGCCCCAACTTTTGGGTCTGAGTGGTATTCTCAGTGCAAATCTTTGGTTCTCTATTGATGTCTTGACTTTTGGTGCAAAATAATCCTTACCTGGTGATCACTAAACCTTGTTTTAATGCATCTTGAATGTGTTTTGGAGTGCAAGTCCCTCTTTTTTATTTTGTCAGCTTTCTTTTTTCTGACTGTTCGTTTTTGTTTCCTCAGTTCTCTTTTTTTCTGAGGGTTTATTCTTTCTTGATCAGCTTTCTTTTTTCTGATCGTTTGTTTTTCTTTTGAGCAAACACATTGTACATAGATAAGCTTGTTCGTCCTAAGATTAGAATTCGAGTGAACAAAAGCAACCGGTCATTGATCGGAATGGACTTTTCGGGATTGTGGTGTTTTGTGGAGGAAAGAGGGTTAGGCTTAATGAAGTGTTTGAGGCTAAAGGGAGGATGAGTTTTGTTCGGCGTTGATTGACGGTTAATGGTCTATGAGGAAGATGGTTATTGGGCTTGTTTGGGCTCTGTTAAAGCAAATTCATGTCTCATGGTAGAATGACTAAGGGGTTTGATGTTGAGGCCAAAGGAAGTGTTTGAAGGTTTATGGAATCAGGTGTTGGAATGGTGGAGTGTTTGAAGGTTTATTTAGACAAGGATCTCTTGTATTTTGTGGTAACATGTACCAGCTCACCACTTTATTTTGTTTTGTTTTGGGATTTTCATTTTTGAATCCCCTTTTTTTCTCTTTTTCCCCTCTTTTTTTTTATGATTCTTTTCCTTCTTCGACTCGGGTGAGCTGATAAAAAGTGATGCACTGTTTTTTTTTATTTGGGGTGATCCTTGTCTAGGGTGATTTTTGGATTTTGGTTTTTCGTGGCTCAAGGTGGGTAGGAAAGGGACTTTCTGGGATTTTGGGGTTTTTGAGGAGATGGCCAAACTTCATTTCAAATCCCGATTGCTTATTTCTATAAGACTTAACTTTAGAACAATAATTTATCTATCTTCATGTGTTTGCTCTTTTTTCCTTTTTTGTGCCCTACTTTTTGCCTGGACCGCTCTTTGCGAGTTTTCAGTCTACCGGGCGCTCCTTTTTGCCTAGGCCGCCCTTTGCGGGTTTTCAACCTAGCGAGCTTGTTTTCTTGTTTATTATATTATTATTATTTTTTTTTTGAGAGACTTGCACTGAAGGAATATGATATTAATCAAGGGGAATTAATGATCACAGACTTGCCCCAGCATGGAGGACTTGAACCAAAAGTCAAATACGCACTGATGGGGAGAATATGCACTTTATGGGTGGATGGGGCAGGACTAGACTTGGACGGGAAACTGTGGTAAGGGAGGAAAACCAACGGACTCAAACAAGAGAATGTACTCATAGCATGCACGCTCATTAGAAGAATGCTTCACAGAGAGTTAACATCAGTTAAAAATTTGTTTTTTCTTTGATACACTATTTCAGTCTTTTGTCATGGAATGGATGGGATGCAGTGCTTTTGAAAAACTGAGTGCCTTGGGACACCTTGAGTTTGCAACCAAGTAAGGATAAACTTTTTCAAAAAGGATGATTGTTTCGCAAGAACGTCTCGCTTCTCATCACAACTCTTATTTTATGTAATGAATGAATGAACAAATTATGATATGCAAGTATGATGCAAATGCGTGGAGAATGACCACTCGAAGGGCGTGGCTTATTCTAAATAATTTTGTTATTTTTAATGCAAGACAAAACATGGAATGCCAATGCGAATGATGCAAGAATGATGCCCCTTTTTTTTCAAAATGATTTTAGATTTTGATTTTTTATTTTTTATTTTTTTTAGAGGCGAGACAAGGTACGAAATACCAATGCCCCCTTTTTCTTTTGAATGATGAAAGATGCAAGAATGATGTTTTTCTCTAAATGATGATGATTTTTTTTTTTTTAGAGGCAAGGCAAAGTATGAAATGCCAATGCCCATTCCTTTTTGAAAGATGCATGTATGGAGGAATGATGTATTTGAACCAAAGTGATGAGGTTAATGAAATGGTGCATGAATGCTACATTTTGAATAAATTTGATAATGATTTTTATTCATGATTATGAATGAAATGCTTTCTTGTCTTCATTTTTTTTTGTGCAATGAAATGCATGATACTCACAATGATTTTCTTTCTTTGTTTTTTAGTTTTGGAACATGATTTTGAAAATTATTTGGAGATGCAAATGATTTATTGAAAAAAGGTTTTAGAAAAATGTGCTTGACGGGGTATGACCCGCTCCTACGTATCCCCATTGTAATGAGGAATCAAAGCTTGCGTAGTTCTACTGTGTCTTTTTTGAAATAATGCTTATGCATGAATGTCTCATCTTGGATGAACTTGACGAGGATTTTTGCATGATTATAAATGAAATGCTTATGCTATGCAGATGACAATTATTTTTTGTTTTATCTTTATGTAATGAAAGGGAATGCAAGATGAATGTTTTTTTTTTTTTCAAACTTTTGTTAGATGCAAATGCAATGGTGCGAAACGATGTGAATGCGAAATGATATGGATGCGAAATGATGTGGATGCGAAATGATGTGTCATTTACATAAAAAGAGGGTAGGAAAATAAGGATATTATTTTCTACGATTTTGAAATAGAGTTTAAGAAAAAAGAATGCCTAAACTAATGCAACAAACAAAGGCGTGCCCCCGTGTCCTACAAAGGGTGGGAATCCTAGGGTCTAAAGTCGACGAAAGGGGTAATACTCCCATGTAGGTTCTAATCACTTCCTTACAATGGCAACCAAGAGCTAAAGTCTCTCTCATGATGGCACCCACAATCGTAGAAAGCTACCGAGTGTGAGGCATCATGACAAAGCGCACTCTTGGGCGGAACTTTCATGAGAGCCATACGGACAAAGGTCTACGAATGGCAGTCACTAATCGTTCCCACTCTCCTAGGTTTTTTGTTCAGACCTTGGGTTTTAGGCCCCACTCAATGCTCACAAGTATAGGATGTGAAGTGTGTGTCGAGGGCACAACACCTAGGAATAACTACCCTTCCCCACCTGCAAATGAAAATCCAGAGCAGTCCAGACAAATAGCATGTTGTTTATCCTAGGGTTCAATATCGATCCAATATAAACTAATCTAGGGTGCCAATAACAATGCACTACTTACCTCAAGAAAGGGAGCAAAGAAGAAGGGGACATGATAAGAAAGGGGAAGTATGCATGTGCTTACCACAGGAAAGGGAGCAGAGAAGAAGGGGACATGATAAGAAAGGGGAAGGAATGCATGAGAGAACTAAGCAAAAAAGTAATTATCTATTGCAAAAACAAACATAGAAGAAGAATGCACATGGACGTAACATGCTTATGAAAAAGGAAGAAGAAGAGAGGCAAAGCAAGATATTCAAATCAATCATATAAACCACACATTTTATTAATTAGGCTTGACCCACTTTGAAAAAATGTTTTTTAGTGTCCCCAGTGAAGTCGCCAGCTGTTGCGCCCGAAAAAGTCCCCGAGGGAGAACCTTCCTCGTTCACAACTTTTCTAAAAAACAATGAAGCCGCCACCAATATTTATTAAGGAAAATATTAGGAAAACCTTTTTGGAAAGCGATTGGCCTTTGAAAACTGAGAGTTTTGGGTTCGGGGGTCGGTTACGCGCGGGGAAGGTGTTAGCACCTCACACGTCCTCTCTACTGAGAGGGAACCTTTAATTAAATGTGTGGTTTTAAATGTTGATTTGAAAAATATCTAATTTGCCTCTTTATTTCTTATTGAAAATGAATTAAAGAACTTAATAAATTTTTTTATTTTTGTAGAGAAAGGAAAAAAAAAGGGTTTTTAGAAAAAAAGTGCTTGACGAGACATGGCCCGCTCCTACGTATCTCCCGGTGCGATGGAGAATTCAAAGCTACGTAGTTCTTGTAGAAAATGTTCGTGTGTTTGGTGTTTTTTAATATAGGGGTTTTAGGATTGTGTGATCTCTGTTGAAGGACCACTGGGGGTCTGAAGGGTCGCTGGGGGCTGAAGGAGCGCTGGGGCTCTGAAGGACCACAGTTCACTTATCCTAAAACAATGATTAACCCGGCCGTACGACCGACTTAATCCCCTACTTTGAAAACAAGATTTTTGATTTTTGAAAGAGATGTGTTTGTATTTTTTATTTAGAAATTATTTGTTTTTGCGCTTGACAGGGGCGTGGCCCTGCTCCTACGTATCTCCGGGTGGAGAATCAAAGGCGACGTAGTTCTTGTTCTTTTGAAAATAATTGTTGAAAACTTATTGTGAAAATGATTTTTATTTGTTATGCTTGACGGGATGTGACCCGCTCCTACGTATCTCCTGGTGCAATGGAGAATTCAAAGCTACGTAGTTCTTCATTGTCCTGAAAAAGGTTTTTGTTTTTTATCTTGTTTAATTTTGAAAATCAAGCTTTCATGATGATCAATTGAGCAAAGGCTGCAAGTGACCACCGTTAGCACTCCATTGTTAATAATCATGCAAGCAAAGGCTTCGCAAGACTACAAACAAAGTTTTTGATTTAGTGAAAATCTTTAGGAAAATTAGGCATTCATGATGATCAATTGAGCAAAAGCTCCAAGTGATCGCCACTAGTACCTCATTGTTAATAATCATGCAAGCAAAGGCTTCGCAAGACTATTGACAAAGTTTTTAATTTATGAGAAATTATTTTGTCTTGGGGAGAATTAAATTAAATTAAAAAAACGAGAAAGGGGGTGAAATGGTAAAATAAGGGTGTGAATAAAAGGGGAGATGTACTATTAAAATTGGGGTGTAAAAAGTAGCAGCCCATATTGTAGACTGTCCATGAATCCGTGGGCTTTCAATAGGGGGTGCGTACAGGAACTAGTGTGGTGCATGCAGTAATCTGAACCAAAAATTAAAACAGAAAAAAAAAACTGATGGATATAAGAGCCCGTTTCATTTCTTTTTGACCTAGACCTAATTTCTTTCCTTCATTCTCCAGCTGCGCCGTTTTCATCAAAGGAGAGAGAGAGAGAGCAGCACGAGAGATTTGCGGAGAGAGAGAAAGAGGGAAACAAAGAGGAAGAGGAAATGGAGGCGGTGCGAAGGTGGGAGAGAAAAGGGGAAGATGGAGTTAACGATGGTCACGCTGGAGGGATGGCTGTGGTGGCGGCGCTGGCGTTGACGACCGTGGGGCCGAGAGAGAGAGAGAGGGAGACAGAGCACCACGGTGGAGAGAGAAAGAAAGCTATGGTGGAGAGAGAGGAAGAACGAAACGAAGGTGACCGGAGAGGAGAGAGAGCCTCGCGGTGGTGACCGGAGGAAGTTCGCCGGAGAGCTGTGACGGTGGTGACTGACGGCGACACGGTTGATGACGACGTGGTTGGGGAGGACGGCAAAGGACTCACGGCGATGGCTTCAGTTGGGAGCATGACCACCGTACGGTGGTGCGAAGGCTAGCGGCGGTTTGAGGCAGAACGGCCACCGTCTATGGTGGCCGGAGCTGGTACGGCTCTAAGTCATTTTTTTGTCTATTTTTTATCTTCTATTTCTCTGCTTTGATTTCTTTCTTTACCTATTTTTCTGGTTTCTGATTCTTTTCCCTTTCTTTTTAAAAAAACAGAAATCTAACCTTAATTTTTAGTTAAATCTTTGCCTAATTTATTTTCCCTAAAACGAATTGACAAAACCCTAGTTTTTGGCTAACAACTAATTACTAACTTTTAAAAGGAACAGAATGCTAAACCCTAATATTTCTAATTTCGTTTTGTTTTTGTACACTGACTTTGAACCCTGTATTTTCACAACTGAACTTATTCTGATTTTTTTTTTTAAAAACCCCAATCTATACAAGATGCGTATATACATATATAGAGCTAAGAGGATACTAAGAAACAAACATGCTTGCAGTTACTATACCTATATATTATTTAACATATGAACATCCAAAAGCATTACGGATTACACCTACAACTACATGTTTTTGTATTTTTGGATAAAAACCAACCTGTATTCCAGCTTCTGATATTCTCCCTATTGCTGCTCTGCTGCTTTTGAAATCCTATTGTTGCTCCTCAAACCGCTGCTGCTCCTGTTTTTGAACTTTGTGATTAGGGTTCCAGTGTGGAACCCTAACTTTTTTGCTCTGATTTTCTCTGTATTTCCCTCTCTGATTTTATGTGTAATTTCTGTCTGTCTGTGTATCTCAGTGTCCGTTCCTTCCTGTGTGGCTGTTTGATTTATAGGTGCAAATTAGGTTTTTTTTTCCTAATTTTGTTTCCTATTTTGTAGATTATGGGCTTGGACTGGAGAAAGTGGGTGTTTGGTGAGCAAGAGAAACAGCCAGGGTTTGCTGCGCCCTCCTTTTGATTTTTACGTTTTTTTGTAATTTTTTGGATTATTATTGTACATATTTAGACATTTTGTAAACATTAATATTGTAATATATTTTTTTATTTTCTGATTTTATTCTGTTATTATTATTTTTGTCATATGGAAGAAAAAGGATTAAATTGGGCCAAGCCCAATCGAAAGACTAACATAGGCCCAATTAGACAAACGCTAAAATCAAACCCAATCGCAAACGCTAAAATCGGGCTCGAATTGAACGAATGCTAAAACAAAGCCCAAATTCAACAAACGCTAAAATAAGGCCCAAATTCACAAGCGTAGGACCAAATAAGAAGAGTAGGCCCCAAGTAAGCTCGAAACTAACTTAGTAAAAAAAAGAAGTAAAAAGAAGCGGACAAAATTGGGGTATGACAGTACCAAACACTTACCACGAGCTTATCCGCTAAACGCTACCCGCTAAACCCTAGCGATTTGGGCTTGCCAAATTTCCTGGCTCAATAAATTTTTTAAACAAATAACATAGACAACCAAATAAGAGACCAAAAATTAGAAGAGCACATGTGAGGTGTCAAATGGTTTCCCAATTAGAGGCTCATGTCCATGAAGAATAAATTTCTGTGAACAAGGCACTATCTCACAATCTCTCTAAATGTTTAGGGACTAGGAAAATGAACACTAAAGTTGTCACAAAATGCACAGTGCCATATGTTTGTAATTTGACCAAATCTCTACTAAATAATTCACATGCATGCAAAAGATGGGGTCTTATGGGTTGTAATGAGGCCATGGTAAATTCAAGCAAGGTAGGAAATAAGAAGGAATGGGTAATCAAATGGGTAAACACCGGAAACAAATAGTAACTTTTGAAACCAAAGGTCGAGGACTCAATCTATTTTTAAAAATTTTGCTCAGGCTCTGAAATAATTTCACTTCCATTTCTTTCTTTTTTAGTAGGCTCTTTTTTTTTAATTTGCTTTTCCCTCCCTTCCAATTTTAAAATCGAAATTTTTAGCCTGACTTGAAAAAGCTTAAGCTTGTGTAGGACTAGCTTGGCCAAACCTCGGGTAGGCCACAGGCTCACCAATTTTAAAACATAGGCTCACCAATTTCCCTATATGGGTGAGGGGTCTAAACATAGTAACCCCGTAACTATTGTCGCAACATATTGCTTCTCAATTATGAGTTCCCTAACTACTCCGATAAGTGTTAGGATTAGGCGTTAGATGGTTTGATTGTTTTTAAACAAAAGAAAGGGATATGGAACCTCAATAAAACCTTATGATGCAAAACATTCCTTAGGGAAAAACATGAAGAAGGAAAAAGAGTACTCCCCTAAATTTTACTGATAAAAAAGTAAAAAAGACAAAAAACATGAAGGGACTAGGCGAATACCCATGAACAACAAAAACAACATTAAAACCAAAAGGAAATGAAATCAATCCTATTAAAAGGAACCTATTTTGAAGAATACCTACAATGGCATGCAAAAGCATCACTATAATGATTTCTGTCCCAACCAATCAACAAAATATATTGCTAGGCAAACTTAACCTATTCCTAGAAAAATCCTCAACAATGAAATTAGGAATAGATCCCACCAAACAAGACCACTTATACTAGTTCCAGGACAAGCAAGCTTATCAGCGTAGACATTTCT
The DNA here is from genome assembly GCA_039519185.1 of Astragalus membranaceus. NCBI lineage: Eukaryota > Viridiplantae > Streptophyta > Magnoliopsida > Fabales > Fabaceae > Astragalus > Astragalus membranaceus. The sequence goes on along the minus strand of CM076849.1, from coordinate 75,758,304 downwards.
CTCTCTCTATAAATGTGAGTGCAAACAAAGTTCATCTACCTAGTCAAGTATAAACAATTATTCCATATATTTCTTAGCTTCGAAGAAACTACTTTGAAATTCTTGAAAGTCGAAACCACTAACTGAGAATCACACTCTATTCCCAAAGTTATGCCAGTTAACTATAGATTTCTCCTTCCAATAAGCTTCTTTGTAATTTAAGGCAATCTGCAAATTAGTTTGAGCCTTCTTCTCATGAAAAAATAAAGTATTAGGGCCTCCTAGATTATTAATTCGCTCCTGGATATTATCAAGCTTGGCTAAAGCTTCATTAACATTAGCGAAAATGTTACCAAAAATAGTAGTATTCCAGTCTTTAAACTTTGCCTTCACGTTTTTTAATTTCTAAGATAAGACATGCATGTGGCACCCCACTGAGAACTTTTCCAAGCTTCAGTGACAACCCTCTTACAATCAGGGTGTTGACCCCAAGTTTTCATAAATCTAATAAAAATGTTTCTGAAAAGTGTGTTTTTTCATAAGCAAAAGAAGAGGAAAATGATCTAACACACTTCTAGTAAGTGCTCAGCAATCAACACCGTCCTAAAAATTGAGTCAAGCCTAATTACAAATGAATCTATCTAGTCTCTTCTCTGAATAATTATTTCCATGTCTACCACTAGACCATGTGCATTGAGATCCCCTCATAGAAATATGGATCAAATGATTCAAGTCAGTCCAATACGAGAAGTCACCAAAGGAGATAGATGAAGGAAACCCCTTACCTCTATGCTTATGAGCACCCATAATTGTCATTATTAGTATCAACCTAATACTTAGATGACACCACCTGGGAATCCCCTTCTTCGGAAATTTGATCATCCTCAGAATCACTAACAGAATCACTCCAAGAACAACTAGCAATATGCATATCATTCCCTACCCTGGCATTAGAGCGAACAATGGGTGTTTCTATATTATGACCAGTATCAATATAAGACTAGAAATAATCTGAATAGAGTTGTCTAGAGCCGTCACCTGTGTGCTAGAGGTAGTCACATTAACTAAATTGTGAATTAAGTTTGGAGATGTCTCCTGAATCTACTTAACTGCATGCGATATCTACTTCTCCTCATCTGGAGCGAATGAGTCCTGAACAAAATGGGCTGAATTGTTGCACATTCATAGGTAACACTTGCTGGGCATTAGATGGCTTAGAACCCAATAAAGGATTTTGGATCCAAACCATCCAAAGGAACATTGTTGACACCTTTAAAAGCTTCCTTATTAACATTGGTTTGGACACTTATTACTGAAACTTTCTGCTTAGAATTCTCATTGTTAGTATCCTTCAACTTTGAAACATATTTCGAAACCAATTTTGGTTGAGAAACATATTCTTGGGCCTTTTGCTTCTTATAAGTTTCCGTATCAGAGTACATCCTTTTTGTTGAGGCAAAATCCCATGTGGTAGTTTTGAGGTAAAATCCCTTGTGGTAGTTTTGATGGAAACAAACCATTTTGATAAGTGTTTAAGTTATCTGATCCATTGTGGATCTAATGGTTTTCTTGAGTGATCTAGGTGCAGGAACAATTCATTCAAATCTCAAGAAGACAATGTGCTATGAAAGCACCACATGAGAAGGCAAAATTGATGCCTTAGAAGAAAAGTATAAAGGCTTTGAGGTCATAAGAATATAGAAGAATGAAGACAGCTATAATGGATTCTCAGATGTGAAGACAATCTTCAAAGAAGCCTCTCAAGAAAAGTTGGGTATAGCAAGATCCTTCCAAGATGAGAAGACATAAGATATAGTAGCTTCACAAGTTAAGAAGGCTCTCCTCAAGAAGCCTCATAAAGAAAGAAGGCTTAGCAAAGCCTTAGAAGAAAAGAATGATGGCCAAAGAGGTCGTAAGAAGATGGATGAAAGAAGATAGCTATAGTGGTTTCTTAATATGAGAAGTTGTTTCTTCATGAAGCCCAACAATGAGATGGAAAGAATAAGAAGTTTCTCAAGAAGAGAAGACTCAATCCATATAGCATCTCATGATTAGAAAAGCCAAGACAAGATGCTTCGACAACTTGACATAGACCACGATGTATTACATATTAGTGAAGTCATCAAAACAATCTTCGCAAGACGTTCAGAAGATTGCTTAGAAGACATGTTCAGAAGCTACTTCATTCAGAAGCTACTTCGTTCAGAAGATACATCCCTCAGAAGCTTCTCAAGCATAAAAAATAAGCCACAAATACACGGTTATATCGCGTAATAAAAGAGTTATCGATCTACAGGGACTTGCGTGATTACCAATATTATTTTCGGTGGTGATTAGCTAAAATGAATGATTTAGTAGAAGGAGTTGATTGTTTGTTTTTAAATTCAGAATAAAAGCGTCCTAGGATTGTGGTTTCATCACAATGATGTAACGAATTCACAATCCCGCATCCATTCTCTATTTTATGTAAGGTTCATATTTTAAGAAGAAGACATTCAATGGTAACTCAAGTTTCCTCTCGGAATTCAAGAGTGTGTCTTGAACCAATAATCAAACCTATTCTCATGGTTGATTATTGCCAAGACCCCTTAAGTACAAGCCTTTTTAGTCCCAAGAGTCCCAAAACTATTCTCATGTTTTGTTTCCCTTGTTTAATCCCATAGATCCAAAATCAAACTTCACCTCTCGGTTCTTCGTTTGATAATTGAAATAAAACTTTATGATTGATGGGATTAAATTAAAATATAAACTTTAACAAAATAGAGTTTAGACTTGGGATTGTTTAGGGGCTATCATTGGATTAGTCCCACAATCCCGAGACTAAAATGAGTCTACTCACTCATGATCATAGTAGACAAAAATTTAGAAGAAGAAGAAGAAGAAGATGAAGACATGAATTGTAAATGACGGAATTATAAATAACAGAATTGTAAATGACTGAATTGTAAATGACTTGAAATGTAAATGAAAGCGATAAAGTGCAGAAATTAAAAGTGCCGAAAAATAAGAACAAAATTGTAAAGTGCAAGAAGAATAAAAAGCGTAAAGTAAAAGCGTAAGAACTTAAGAGAAAAATATAACTTGCATAAAGAACTTAGAATTTTACTTTTAGAAGTGTTTGCAATAGTCTAAGATGCCTAGACACAAAAAATTCCGTGTCTTATATAAGCAAAGGATGGGAACAAATCAGTCAAGACAATTTACAAGCCATAAAGAGACAAATTGTAACGGTTTTGGAATCTGATGCAAACAGCACGGACCGTGCCAAAATTCAGCACGTAGCGTGCCAACTTTTTAGTAGCCGTTGACAGATCCTGCGCAGGTGGCAACGGAGGGGAGCACGGGCCGTGCCAGATTTCAGCACGGACCGTGCCACTTTCGGGTTGGCACTGCATCTATTGTTTTCCTTTGTATTTTCCAGCTCTTTGTTTCTCTTTTTGACTTGGGACTTTGTCTTTGATCTTTTTAAAGCTCAAATCCTTTGTTTTCCTCAAAGTTAGACCTGAAAGAAAATTCAAATACTTGTAGTAAAATAGCTCAATAATAGAACTAGTTGCTACACAAACTCAACGAAAATAAACACTAAAAAGACACTAAATTTGAGACTTATCAATCTCCCCCATACTTGAATCTTTGCTTGTCCTCGAGCAAAACCATAAGATCCACTAGGCCAATCTTGGAAATTCTTCAAATTCATACAAGGAAAATTTTAAGTAAACTGGTGGTTTTTCAACAACACATATTCATTGGGTTGAGGCTTTTTAATTGTGGTTTTTGTGAATTACAAAACAAGTTTGAGGTATCAGAACATCAAGTTAGAATTCAATGTCAGCATAGAAAACCAGTTCCCTAGCATTCTTAAGCTTGGAGCCTCCATTCACTAGACCGGGTCTCAAAGGAGGGTCTTTATACGCTGGGCATTCAAGAAATTTATTTCTTTGATTTCACTTAAAGTCCGACCACTTTTCCAAATTTCTGACTTTTCAAACTGAACTAAAGTGGTCAACCCTTTTTTGTTTGATTTACTAGTATATTTTTTTTCCTTTTTCTTGATACCCCAGCTCAGACATTTTTCTCTAGTAACCTCGCATATGGTAAATGTCACCAAGAGAACCAGATTACTAGTTTCTTTTCAATCTTTCTCAATAGTACTAACACCAAAAACCTGTCTCAAGAGTGTGTGTGTGTGTGTGTGTGAACCCAAGAAGTAACAAGAACCAACCATTTGTACCTTTATACCAACCAGTCTACTTATAAAAATGCTATGAAACTTGTTCTGTACCTAGCAGTAATTTGGTCGGCTGCTGTTGGTAGGTCTCTTGCTGCCCTGGCAGGAGGTCAGTGAGCCGGGGGGGGTACCTGCAAAGCCACTCCGACGCTCAAGTCAGTATGAGAATAAGCTAGTGAATTTGCAAGGGAATAGTGCGTACCGTATAAATGGCTATGCGAGGCGGTATTTATAGGAAATCGATGCTCGTTGTGGATCGTCGGATCAGTGGAGGCGATCTGAACCCTCCAAGCCTATTGGGCTTGTATGTTGTGGATATGGGCCGAATCGGTTGGGCTGATCCATATCCAATTGCTAAACGCACCCCCTGGTTTTGCTAATGGACCTCTTGGTCCAGTCCAGGACAGTTGTCCCCTAAGCCGAGATTATTCCGGAGGATGGTCTTGGCTTGAAGGAATTTCGCTGGTCTACCGGATGTGTGAAGTCGCGCGGGACACTGCCTTTGTCACGACCGTGTTTCATCATTCTCACTCTCTAGAGTAAAAAAGAGAAATTTTTTCTTTGCCGTAATGCGTTACTCTGTCTCTCTTGTCGGGTCGCACAAGATCACATCGTTGGGACCATGACTCAGGCCTCCTATGGGGTAATCCTTGTGCCAAGCGTCAAGCTAGGGTGCCGTATCCTGATGTTGGCGCCCTCCTGGGCGCCTTGTGCCAAGTGCTACGTTCAGCTGTTGGGGCCCTCCTGGGCGCCTTGCTGGACGCTTGTTTGTTCCCGAGAGTTGGCACCCTCTTGTGTGCCTTTGGTGTTGTTCCCTGCGTGCGTGTTGTGGATGGTTCCCTCGTGGGCGCCTTGTCATGTTGTCTTGACTGCCGCCTCTTGGAGCAGGATCTGGCGCCCTCATGGGCGCCATGGGGGCCTTGTCATGTTGTCTTGGCTATTGCCTCCTGGAGCAGGATCTGGTGCCCTCATGGGCGCCATGGGCGCCTTGTTGCGTTTGGAGCAGGATCTGGCGCCCTCATGGGCTCCATGGGAGCCTTGTCTCATTGATCTGGCTGCCGCCTCTTGGAGCAGGATCTGGCGCCCTCATGGGCGCCATTGGCGCCTTGTTGCGTTTGGAGCACGATCTGGCACCCTCATGCGTGCCGTGGGCGCCTTCTGCCAGGACTCCTGATGTTGCGCCCTCCTGCGAAACATGTTTTGGCGCCCCCTAGGGCGCCTTGGTGCCTTCCTGGATGTGCTTGGTGCCATCCTGAAGAAACATGTTTTGGGGCCATCTAGGGGGCCTTGGTGCCAGCCTGGATGTGCTTGGTGCCATCCTGCGAAACATGTTTTGGCGCCCTCTAGAGTGCCTTGGTGCCATCCTGGATGTGCTTGGTGCCATCCTGCGAAACATGTTTTGGCGCCCCCTAGGGCGCCTTGGTGCCTTCTTGGATGTGCTTGGTGCCATCCTGAAGAAACATGTTTTGGGGCCCTCTAGGGCGCCTTGGTGCCAACCTGAATGTGCTTGGTGCCATCCTGCGAAACATGTTTTGGCGCTCCCTAGGGCGCCTTGGTGCCTTCCTGGATGTGCTTGGTGCAATCCTGAAGAAACATGTTTTGGGGCGCTTTACGGCGCCTTGGTGCCAGCCTGGATGTGCTTGGTGCAATCCTGCGAAACATGTTTTGGTGCCCTCTAGGGCGCCTTGGTGCCAGCCTGGATGTGCTTGGTGCCATCCTGCGAAACAAGTTTTGGCGCCCTCTAGGGCGCCTTGGTGCTAGCCTGAATGTGCTTGGTGCCATCCTGCGAAACATGTTTTGGCGCCCTCTAGGGCGCCTCGGTGCCAGCCTGGATGTGCTCTGTGCCATCCTGCGAAACATGTTTTGGCGCCCTCTAGGGTGCCTTGGTGCCAGCTTGGATGTGCTTGGCACTCTGCTTTTTTGTTGACGTGCTCGTGCACTATTTTATTTTCTTATGTGCTCATGCACTCACATGCTCATGCATCCTTTACTTTTCTTACGTGCTCATGAGCGTCGGAGTGAGATCAGCTTGTGTTGGATAAGAATCGACTTCAGGTAGATCTTCGTGAAGCTTTGGAATCTGCTCGCCGAGCCAAAGAGGCTGCTCGTCACTATCAGAAAGACCGGGAGGAGGCCTATGCTGAGAGGGATGAGTGCAAGAAGAGGGTGGAGGAGCTCAAATCTGAACTGGATAGTATGAAGAAACTGAAGGATGAGGCCGAGACCAAGGTGCAGATGGTGGCCGGGAAGGCTGTAGACTTTTCTTATACCGCCTACGATAAGGCGATTAGCCATGTTCAGTGTTTGTATCCGCAAGCCATTCTAGAGTCGAGTGTCCTTCGATTTGTGTTGCGTCAAAGACACACTTAGAGCAAGTGTACTCTCTCGCAGAAGTAGTATAAAAGATATCGTCTCCACAGGGATTAATTAACAAGTACCAAACTACTTAAGATTAATTATTATTTAGACGAATGAATGTTTGGTTGTTATAGAAACTAAAATAAAAAGAAATAAATAGCAAGAATTAAAATGTGAAGTTTAACCAATGGAGAGAAGCCTAGGGTCATGGTTTCACTTGAGTTTTGATTCCTCTATGTCTAATTTTACCTGAATTCCCTTATTTTATTCAATTACCAATCCCTTTACTAAAGCTATTAACCCGTTTGGTCATTCCTGATTAATATTTTTTTTCCTAAATTAACCCTTGTTTGGTCATGCAAGAATTTAAATTTAAGAAAAGCATAGAGAACAAAAATGTTGAATGATTGGAAGACTAAATTAAAGTTTAGTCATGCATTAATTTTAGTCTCAATTATCCTATAGGTCCACCAACTAATTGCAGTACGGTCGCTGATCAACTAATTGATTATGGACATGCAAAGGGTTGTCAATCCTAATTAAATGCTAGCTCACGTGCCTTTTTATTTATTTCCCACACCTCCAATTATTGCTGCTTGCGGCACCTTTTTATTTGGCCTCCTTCCATCATTTGGGTTTTGCATCCAATTTGATATTGGTCACGCTTAACTCCTGGGCTAAGTCTTTAGTCCATCAGGCATTGACCATTTCCTTTATTCTCTTCAAACTGGCTTTAAAAATAGACTTTTCATTCTTTTTTATATTTTCTTTCTCTCTGCATAATAAAGAGCAAATTAAGTTAGTGATTTACATAATTAGTATATAATTGCTCTAAAAGTGACTCAAATATGTCCCTAAAATTACATTAAATTGGAGTTTATCAACTCCTTCACACTTAACTTTTGTTTGTCCTCAAGCAAATTTCCTGGCTCAATAAAATTTTCAAATAAGTAACAAAGACAGCCAAATAAGGAACCCAAAGTTAGAAGTATAATGACAGACAGTAGATAATATAGCACATATGAGGTGTCAAAAGGTTGCCCAATTAGAGGCTCATGTCCATGAAGAATACATTTCTGTGGACAAAGGCACTCACTCACAATCTCTCTAAGTGTTTAGGGACGAGGGAAATATACACTCAAGTTTCAACAAAATGCACATTACCATATGTTTGTAATTTGACCAAATCTCCACTAAATAGTTCACATGCATGCAAAAGATTGGGTGTTATGGGTTGTAATGGGGCCAGGGTGAATTCATGCAGGGTAGGATATAAGAAAAAAGGGATAATCAAAGGGCTAAAAACAAGAAACAAATAGTACCCTTTGAAACCCAATATGAAGCTCCTATTTATTTTACAAATTTTGTCCAAACTCCAAGTTAATATCACTTCCTTCTTCACCTTTTTCAGAGTCAGCTCTTTTTTTTTGGATTTGCCCTTTGGCTCTTTCATTCTTTTGTTACAGAAACAAAATAAAAATAACTAAATAACTAGAATTAAAATACTAGATTTAATCGATGGAGAGAGCTCTAGGGTCACGGTTTCACTTGCAAGCTTTGATTCCCCTATGTCTAATTCTACCCGAATTCCTTTATTTTATTTAATTACCAATCCCTTTACTAAAACTATTAATCCGTTTTTGGTCATTCGCGATTAATATTCTTTTCCCTAAACTAACCCTTGTTTGGTCATGCAAGAATTTAAATTTAAGAAAAGCATAAAGAGCAAAAATGTTGAATGATTGGAAGACTAAATTAAAGTTTGGTCATGCATTAATTATAGCCCCAATTGTCCTATAGGTCCACCAACTAATTGCAGTACGCTCGCTGATCAACTAATTGATTATGAACATGCAAATGGTGATCAATCCTAAGAACGTGATTAAATTACTAGGACAATATTAATTGAAATAAAAATAGGAATTCAGATTAAAAATTAGAACATAAAAAGGTCTCTAATCAAGCAAGATCCACCTAAGACCCTAGAAGAGGATTTAGCTATCCATAGTGTTCAAGAACAATAAAATAGAAATAAAGTTCATGAAATACAAAGATAAAGAATAACCCGTAAAATAGAGAAAGTCTTGATCTATGTCTTCAATCTCTTTTTTTCCGCTCCAAGGCTCTCTCACGGTGTCAAAAACGGTACCCAAAAACTCTTTTTCTCATCTCCTGTGCGTTGTCGTCACTACCGCTTTTCCTCCTCATTCACGTGTGCGGCTACCGGTTCTCTTTTTTTCTTCAACTTTTCATTTTTCTATATTTTTCTTAGGAGGAAAAGGTACTTGTAACCACATTAGCCACTCCCATTTTGTTTTTATGTCCCGATGAGATAGACAATTGAAATACAGGACAAAATTGTAACTTTCAATAGTTACTCCAAATTTAATTTCAAATGGTTACCACAAAAAAGCAAAAAAAAAAAGTATATCTAGGTACCAAAGAAATAATATAACAAATAGGCTCAAAGGGGGCAACTAATGGATAAATTCAACAAACAACTCTGAGGCCAGAAAAATACCTAAATCCCCAAATCTTTTTACATGATGCAAATCAATTTTCGCCTTGAAATGGTCAAAAGACAAATTCTAGAATGTAGCAAATTGGGAAACACACTCAGAAATGAAAGGGGTAAAAGTTCATGATTTAGTATCAATCCCCTTATGAAGGCTCAACTCTCACCTTTAGAAGCTAGTTCACAAAAAGTACTCAACAGGGACAAATGCTAATTATCAGCTTCCTAAGGAAAACCCCACAGTTACAATTAAGCATAAGTCTGTCAAGTAAATTAATTATGGGATCCCCTAAAGGCAAAATCTCTATTTTTTCAATTTTTATGTCCAAAACTAGCCAGAAAAAATGCTATCAACATATGTAGTGGGTATATGCATTAATAGAGATGAATTGACAAAGTTAAACTCTCCTCCCCTACACTAGCATAAAGCATGGTCCTCAATGCAAAATATCAAATTGGCACAAAAAATAAATAAATGAGAGAGTAAGAGTGACTTCCCTGAGAGAGCTTGTAGTTGGAGCTTATTCCTAAAAAAGAAAATAAACAAAAGAAAAATGAGAGAAAATAAAACACAGGTTGCCTCCCGCAAAGCGCTTGTTTAACGTCCCGAGCCTGACGATACTAGAGTCAATCCTTAAGGGCAGTGACATAGCTCACTCGGAGTAGCCCTTCCTCAAACTGCTTCACACGCTGACCATTGACTTTAAAAGTGGTACCATTATCATGAGATACCTCAAGCACTCCATAAGGAAAACCTTGAGTAATAGTGTAGGGGCCATACCACCTTGAGCGCAACTTTCCTGGAAAAAGACGCAAACGTGAGTTATAAATTAGAACTTTCTCACCTACATGGAATTCACGCTGCTGGATGCGCTTATGGAATGATCGTGAAGCTACCAGTCAAGCAAGGTGGAGACACTGTGGTGATCGTGGATCGATCTTGAATATCATGCCACTTTTTAGTTCGCTCCTTATAAAACTTGGCATTCTCGTAAGCTCCCAGACGGAGCTCATCCAATTCATCGAGCTGCAGCAACCTATTTTCACCTGTAAGCTGAGCATTAAAGTTTAGAAATTTTAAAGCCCAAAGTGCTTTATGCTCTAATTCAACAGGCAAATGACATGATTTTCCAAAAACAAGACGGTAAGGAGACATCCCAATGGGGGTTTTAAAAGCAGTTCTATAGGCCCATAGTGCATCATCAAGTTTCAAAGACCAATCTTTTCTTGATGCAGTAACTGTCTTCTCTAAAATCCTTTTCAGCTCTCTGTTTGAAATTACAACCTGGCCACTAGTTTGTGGATGGTAAGGAGTTGCTACCTTATGAGTGACACCATATTTGCTCAGAAGATTTTCAAATTATTTATTGCAAAAAGGGGAACCACCATCACTAATAATTGCTCGGGGGGTGCCAAATCTGGAGAAAATGTTTTTCTTTAAAAATTTCACCACCACCCGAGCATCATTAGTGGGTAAGGCTACAGCTTCCACCCACTTAGACACATAATCTACAGCAACAAGAATATATTGATTTGAAAAAGATTTAGGGAAGGGCCCCATAAAGTCAATACCCCATACATCAAATATCTCACAAACCAAAATGGTGTTTAAAGGCATCTCTTGACGCCTAGAAATATTGCAACTCCTTTGACAACTGTCACAAGCTTTCACAAATTCATGAGCATCTTTAAATATAGTAGGCCAATAAAAACCACATTGTAAAACTTTATATGCAGTTCTATTTGGGCCAAAGTGGCCACCTACCTCTCTAGAGTGACAATGCTCAAGGATAGAAGTTACCTCATCCATAGGCACACAACGCCTAATAACCTTGTCTCCACATACTTTAAATAGGTAAGGGTCATCCCACAAGTAGTGTCTAGCATCAGAAATTAATTTCTTCTTTTGCTGAAAAGAAAAATCAGGGGGAACAACCTTACCCACCAAATAGTTGACAATGTCTGCAAACCAAGGAATAGTAGAAATAGCTAGAAGTCTCTCATCAGGGAAAACCTCCTTGATCTCCCCATCATTTGAGGCCTGCATCACACTATGGTCAAGCCTTGAGAGGTGGTCAGCTACAAAGTTTTCTGAGCCTTTCTTGTCTCTAATCTCCAAGTCAAACTCTTGTAGCAACAAAATCCACCTGATTAACCTAGGTTTAGCATCCTGTTTTCCAAGCAAATATCTAATGGCAGCATGGTCAGTGTAAACAATAACTTTAGAAAGAACGAGGTAATGACGAAACTTGTCAAAAGCAAATACTACAGCTAGTAACTCTTTCTCTATGGTAGTGTAATTTCTTTGAGCATCATCAAGAGTACGACTAGCATAGTAACTGGTATAAAATACCTTATTCTTTCTTTGCCCCAAAACAGCCCCCACAGCAGTATCGCTAGCATCACACATAATTTCAAAGGGAAGCGACCAATCGGGGGCAACAACAACAGAGGCACTAATTAATTTTTCCTTTAAACAATTAAAAGCCTTCAAACAAGTGTCAGAAAAATCAAAAGTGGCCTCCTTAACCAAGAGGTCAGTCACAGGCTTTGCAATTTTTGAGAAGTCTTTAACAAACCTCCTATAGAAGCCGGCATGGCCTAGAAAACTACGAATCCCCTTAACAGAATTGGGTGGGGGCAACTTTGCAATTACCTCAACCTTTGTAGGATCAACTTCAATGCCTCTAGTGGACACCTTATGTCCTAGAATAATGCAATCTTGTACCATAAATTGGCACTTCTCCCAATTGAGCACTAAATTGGTATCCCTGCATCTGTGCAACACTGAATTCAAGTTATGTAAACAATCCTCATAAGAGGATCCAAAGACGGTAAAATCATCCATGAATATCTCAATGCAGTTTTCAACCAAGTCAGAGAAAATAGCCATCATGCATCTTTGGAAAGTGGCAGGGGCATTACATAAACCGAATGACATCCTTTTATATGCAAATGTTCCATATGGGCAAGTAAAAGTAGTTTTCTCTTGATCTTCAGAAGCCACTGGTATTTGCAAATAACCGGAATATCCATCCAAACAACAATAATAATCATGACCTGCCACTCTCTCAAGCATTTGATCAATAAAGGGAAGGGGGAAGTGATCTTTCCGGGTGGCATCATTTAATTTTCTATAATCAATGCACATACGCCACCCGGTAGTTTTCCTAACTGCAATTAATTCATTTTTATCATTCTCCATCACAGTAGTACCTCCCTTTTTAGGAACACATTGAACAGGACTTACCCACTTACTATCAGAGATAGGATAGATGATACCTGCATCAAGAAGCTTAATCACTTCCTTTTTGACCACCTCTTTCATGTTAGGATTGAGGCGGCGCTGAGGTAGTGCCCGAGGTTGGTAATCATCCTCCATATAAATCTTGTGAGTGAAAATTGAGGGGCTAATGCCTTTTATATCATGAATAGACCAACCAAAGGCCTCTTTGTTGGCCCTTAATACCCTCAAAAGCTTATCCTCCATGGTATCTGTCAAATCTGCAGAAATAATCACAGGCAAAGAGGAAGGGGGGGTGCAAGAAAGCATATTTTATATTTGAAGGAAGGGGCTTTAATTCAAGCTTAGGAGCCTCTTCAATTGAAGGTTTGGGATTTGGAGTATTACCCCATTCCAATTCCTCAAATCTATAGTTACTCCAATTTTTCTGAGGGTGGTGAGACTGCAAAAACATTAAGAACTCTTCTTTCTCACCACCCTGCAATATGCCAAGTCCCTGCATAGTAATTACTTTTTCTAGAGGGTCCTGAATTCTAAAATCATCAAAACTTTCAGAGGTAACCACATCATTAATATCCATAGCTTGAATAAAATTACAAGAAGCAAATGAGGAAGGATTTTTTAATGAGTTCAAGACTTGAAATACAACTTCCTCATCTCCAAATCTCAAAGTCAATTTTCCTTGCTGAACATCAATTAAGCTTTTTCCTATAGCTAAGAAAGGACGCCCCAAAATAATTGGGACTTCCTCATCTTCTTCCATATCCAATACAACAAAATCAGCAGGGAAAATAAACTTATCAACCTTAACTAAAACATCTTCCACCACTCCACGGGGGAGGGCAATGGATCGATCAGCTAGCTGCAAAGTGATGTTAGTAGGACGTGGTTCTTGCAAACCAAGCTTTCTAAAAGCAGAAAAAGGCATCAAATTTATACTTGCTCCTAAATCACATAAAGCGTTTTTAAAATGAGAGTTACCAATTGTACAAGGGATAGTAAAACTACTTGGATCTTTAAGCTTAGGTGGTAACTTTTTTAGAACTATAGCAGAACATTCCTCATTAAGCCTAACTGTCTCAAAGCCTTCTAACTTCCTTTTATTAGAAATAATTTCTTTTAAAAATTTGGCATATTTAGGCATTTGAGCAATAGCTTCAGCAAAGGGAATGTTGATATGCAATTTTTTAAATATTTCAAGAAATTTGGCAAATTGCTTATCATGCTGCTCATTTTTAAGTCTTTGAGGATAAGGAACATTTACCTTTGCTTGCTCATATTTTTCCCTTTCCTTTTTGCTTTCCTCAGAAGTGCTCCCCTCAGTAGGAGCTTGTATTTCTTTCTCAGGCGCCCGCCCATCTTGATTCTTTTCTTGAACCAACTCCTTGCCACTCCTAAGAGTGACAGCCTTGCAATGCTCATTTCTTGGATTAGGCTAAGTTTGGGTAGGCAGTGAGCCTTGAGGCCTTTGAGACAACACAGTAATGAGATTTGAGATTTGACCCTTCAGGCTTCCAAATTCTTCATTTGTCTGCTGCATAAACCTCGTCAACACATCATTGGTATCCAACTTTTTCTCCTCTTGCCTTTGCACATGTGGAGGCTTATAGGAATTCGAGCCTTGCTCCTTTTGTTGTCCTCCTCAAGAGAAATTAGGGTGATTTCTCCAACCCGGATTGTATGTGTTTGAATAAGGGTCATTTTGGGCCCGGTTGAAATTCTGAACATAATTGGCCTCTTCAATTGAAGTTGTTGACCGGCCCTATGCTTTTATCAGTTCTTCAATGGATTGCAACATCTCATCAGTCCTGTCCATGTAATTGGATAAAACACCCATGCACGGGTGTCCAACTTTTTCCATGTATCTAACTAAAGACTCTTGCATACCAGGCCTTAACTCACTTTTCTTCTGACCAAGATAGTTGACTTCTTCAGTTAGGCCTCCCCAGAGATTATTTGTGATGTCACTAGTGGAGGTAACTATTGGAGTAGATTGAGCTTGTACCTTCATCATAGATTGCACCTGTTTAGAGAGAGCATCCAGCTTTATGTTAACACTAGTGTCATCTTCAACCTTGTACATCCCAGCTGAATTCTTGATGTGTCTGTCACTTGTCTCCCATTGGGCATTATCAGCTGCTATCTCCGCAATTAAGTCATATACTGTCGCAAGTTCTCCATTCATTAGAGAGCCTCCACAAGCCATATTAACAATTCCCCTATTTTGAGAAGATAATTTGTTGCAAAAATATTCAAGCAATTGCCACTTCTCAAATCCATGATGTGGACAACTTCGGAGTAAGTCTTGAAATCTTTCCCAAGCTTCATGTAAAGATTCTTGCTCGAGTTGAGCAAAGCTGATTATTGCACCTCGGATCTTAGTAGTCTTACCTGGAGGAAAATATTTGGTCAAGAATTTTTGCTTTAGTTGATCCCAAGTGGTAATGGACTCAGCAGGTTGAGAGTCTAGCCAAGCAGATGCCTTGTCAGCCAATGACCATGGAAACAATCTCACTCTAATGGCATCAAGAGTGACACCATTACAAATTACTGAGTCTGCCACCCTCAAGAAGTTTCTAAGATGGGTGTGCGGGTCTTCTGTTGGTGCACCTCTGAACATAGTCGAATTCTGAACCATTTGAATCAAGCTGGGTTTGAGCTCAAATTTAGTAGCTTGCACAGGTGGATTGACTATGCTTGTAGTGATATTCGCTGTGGGAGTAAAATAGTCCCGAAGAGTTCTTCTCGGATTGGTAGCCATCACTCTTGTCTCTTTTCTTATCCTTCGAGCAGTTCTTTCA
This sequence comes from Astragalus membranaceus, assembly GCA_039519185.1. Classification (NCBI taxonomy): domain Eukaryota; kingdom Viridiplantae; phylum Streptophyta; class Magnoliopsida; order Fabales; family Fabaceae; genus Astragalus; species Astragalus membranaceus. The sequence continues at coordinate 75,743,179 of CM076849.1, read as the reverse complement.
ATTTTTGGATCAAAATCCAAAATAGGCTCCTGGGAGCGGGCGAGCATGCACGAGTAATAGTAATAAAAATAAAACTAACTAATAAAATAAAACTAAATATAATTTTTTTTCCTTTTATTTAATTAAAACAAGAAATAAAATAAATGTCTAAAGCAATAAAAAATCTTTTTCGTTTAATATTATTAAATTAATCCCCGACAACGGCGCCAAAAATTTGTTGCGTTAAAAACACACTTAGAGCAAGTGTACTCTTTCGCAGAAGTAGTATAAAAGATTATCGTATCCACAGGGACTAATTAACAAGTACCAAACTAGTCGAGATTATTTGTTGTTCAGACGAACCAATAGTTTGATTGTAATAGAAACTAAAATAAAAAGAAATAAATAGCAAGAATTAAAATGTGAAGTTTAACCAATGGAGAGAAGCCTAGGGTCATGGTTTCACTTGCAAGTTTTGATTCCTCTATGTCTAATTCTACCTGAATTCCCTTATTTTATTCAATTACCCATCCCTTTACTAAAGCTATTAGCCCGTTTGGTCATTCGTGATTAATATTCTTTTTCCTAAATTAACCCTTGTTTGGTCATGCAAGAATTTAAATTTAAGAAAAGCATAGAGAACAAAAGGTTGAATGATTGGAAGACTAAATTAAAGTTTGGTCATGCATTAATTTTAGTCTTAATTATCCTATAGGTCCACCAACTAATTGCAGTACGGTCGCTGATCAACTAATTGATTATGGACATGCAAAGGGTTGTCAATCCTAATTATGTGATAAAAGCAATAAGATAATATCAATTGAAATAAAAGTCGGGAATTCAAAGCATAAATTAAAACATAAAAAGGTCTCTAGTCTTGCAAGACCCACCTAGACCCTAGTAGAGGATTTAGCTATCCATAGAGACTAAGAACAATGGAATAAAATTAGGAGTCATGATTTACAGAGATAAAAATAACCCGGAATAGAGAAATTTCTGATCATGAGAATTTAGTCTCCTTTTCTGCTTCAGAGCTCTCTCCCGATGTCAAGGGCGGTACCCAAACTCTTCACTCTCTCCTTGTGTCTGTTACTGTTGCTGTGCGTTGTGCGGCTCTCGTTGTTCTCCTTTTTTCTTCCGTATGTCAATTGCAGCTTCTTTTTATATTAGGGGCGTAGGGTTCCGTGCCAATCTCCAATTCCAATCTCCAGCTGGGCCTGGATCCCCTTTTTAAATGCTAGCTCACGTGCCTTTTTTTTTATTTCCCACACCTCCAATTGTTGCTGCTTGCGGCACCATTTTATTTGGCCTCCTTCCATCATTTGGGTTTTGCATCCAATTTGATATTGGCCTCCTTCCATCAGGCATTGACCATTTCCTTTATTCTCTTCCAGCTATATATATATATATATATATATATATATATATATATATATAATTGTATCTTCAAACTGGCTTTAAAAATAGACTTTTCATTCTTTTTTATATTTTCTTTCTCTCTGCACAATAAAGAGCAAATTAAGTTAGTGATTTATATAATTAGTATATAATTTCTCTAAAAGTGACTCAAATATGTCCCTAAAAATACACTAAATTGGAGTTTATCAATTTGATCATGATGTTCGGGACGGGAGTATCGTCAGATACCACTCCAACGGGGTTGACTTCGATGTCGTTGCCCCCAGAATATTTCTTTCAGTCCAGTTGCTTTGATTGTGTAATTTTTCTTTGACTTGTCGAATTTCGTTATGTGTCTCGCTTAATGGAGCCTTGCTGTCTCTGGGGCGATTTTTGTATTACATTTCACCCTAACGGGGTTGACCTCGATGTCATTGTCCGCTAATATTTATGTTACCTTTTGAAACGTCTATGTTTCTTCTTTGCTTAGCTTGTTTCTTATGTTTATTATTGGCACGCGTTGGATGGCCTCGGGCACACGTTCTTGCCTAGCGCACCTGAATATACAACTTCATATCGCCTCGAGGCAAAGGGTTGTGTTTTGAAGTAAGTTTGCGCCTTCGTGAGCGCCTTGTGCCATGTGTAACACCCCTTTCTACCCGTTACTTCGTTTATAAAAATCAGAGTTTGAAAATTTCGTTCTTAGGGAATGTTACACATACTTCAATAAAACGTCGCTTATCAATTTTGAAAAACAGTTCAACTCAGTATTCATGCATTCGCGTAGCACATCACAAATAAAGAATCTCCAGTCTCATTTCAACGTCACTTATAAAACTCAACATAACACAACCAACTACGCAGCGGAAAATAGTAAAACATAACCAAATAGTCCACATGGACATAATAACCAGAAATCATTAATAAATGCCGAGTTCGTTTTCCCCCCTGAGTGCTACGTATCAGAGCATGACGACTCGACTCAAAAAGTGAAGCTAAGACCTTCACTGGGAATCACCTGCACGTTACCAACACGGGGGCAACATTCAAACAGGAAAGGGTGAGCATCATTTCAGTCTATATAATAGAAAATATGATAAGGACTAATCATAGACTACGCATTGGAACAATCAGCATCCAATACACTAAACATCCACATCACAGTCATCATTCACATCATTTACAAACACTCCTATCATGTCATGTAGACTTATGAAAATGCAACCCACTCGCGGGCATATGCATGAGGTACCTTTTCGCAAAACGTCGCTTAGCCACTCAGGCCTCATCATCACTTAGCCACTCAGGCCTCAAAACATCACTGGTTTTATGCATATGGGCATGAGACACTATGACATGCACCACTTACAACACACAATCACACAATTACTCGAATCATAGTCAACAATGTGACCCGTCACTTACCGGTTTGCTCGCACGGAGCACAACACCTGTCAAATTCATAATCATCACACAACGTCACTTGGCCATTTAGACCTTAACATCACTTAGCCCTTCGGGCCCCAAACGTCACTGGTTTTTCATCGACACTCACACATAAACATCAATCAACTCAAACCATAACCACTGAGGGCAAAAACGTCATTTGACTAACCACTAAGGGCATCCTCGTCATTTACACGTCATTATCTACAACTTTGGCCACTAGGGGCAAAACAGTCTTTTACACGTCATAACTAATAATAAATAGCCACTAAGGGCAAAACAGTCATTTAACTAGCCCCGAGAGCATCATCGTCAAAATCATCATTTTTGACATTACTTCGCTAAAACTGTTGTTTATACACCAAGAGGGATTTTTAAAGAGCTTCATATCATTTTTCAATGTCACTGGGACGATCACCGGGGACGGCCACTTGGGCTCCCACAAACAATCAGAAAATAACAATTTTTCATTTTAAAAATTAGACCCATAGATGGACAACGTAAAGAGCTTCACGACACTTTTTGAATCGTTCGAAACGGACGTCTGAGTCAAAAGTTATGATAAAAATAATTTTGGAAAAATCAGGCAACATCCTGGGAACAGGCGTCTTAGGCACCCAGGCAACCAGGCAACACGTGCACTGGCGCCCAGCGCCCAGGCGCGCAAGACAACGCAACACAGCACGGGCGCCATGCGCCCAGGGGCAACAACGCGCAACACAGACACGGGCGCCTAGCGCCCAGGCGCAACAACGCAGGCAACACGCACGCCACAGGCGCCCAGCGCCCAGGCGCGCACACACGCACAGCACAACACAACACGGGCGCCTAGCGCCCAGGCGCGCACACACGCGCAGCACACACGCTATCAGGCGCCCAGCGCCCAACACAGGCGCTTAGCGCCCAGAAAAACAGCAGCACACCCAGAATTTTGTTCAACAATTTTTTCAACACTAAAACTGAAAATCACCATTTTTCCAGCAATTTTTCAAAACACTAAAAACTGATTTTTAGCAATTTAACTCATAAAAACCTTATAATTTTCAACACCCAAAATAACGCTTAATTTAATCAATTGATAAAATTCTTTTGGGGCACTAACATCATCATCACTTTGGCACCTAAGCGCCTATACACCCATTCATCCAAAATGCGAAAAATCACAATCAATCCAACATACCAATCATAAGTCCATAGACGCACAAATGTCAAAATCATCCAAACACCTATGTAATTCGCATTATCTCAAGGTTCAATCATCAAGTCAATTCGCATATGGCAACACATAAACATATATATAAGATCATCACCATGGCAACCAAGAATATCAAGAACATCAAGAAACATACGGTTCTAATACAAACCCTAGATCTAGAACCCATCATATGAATTATTAGATAGAATGATAGAGCTCCCCTAACCTTTTCAAGAAGAACTCGATGTCTAGGAGAAGTCACCTACAGAGCCACAGCAACAACGGAGATCCTCTCTTCTTGATCTTCGAATCCTCTTCTACTTCTCTTCTTGGCCGCCTTGCTCTCTCTCTCTTTCTCACGCTATTCTCTTTCTCTCTTGCTCTCTCTTTCAACTTCGCAACTTTTGCCACCTAAACCCTAGCCCCCAATCAACCTAGCCACTTCGCATACATTGGGAATCATGGGCTTGGGCTTTTCACTTAAGCCCAAGTCATGCAAGTGGCGCCTCCACTCCCTCCTAATACCACCAAAATAATTAAAAAATTAAGATAAATAAATTATGTCAATTAAATTAATTTAAATCCCCAAATACTCAATTAAATAAATTAATTAAATATTTTAGGGCGTTACAACTCTCCCCCACTTAAAATATTTCGTCCTCGAAATTTACCTGATCAAACAACTCTGGGTAGGATTCTCGCATCTTGCTCTCTAGCTCCCAAGTCATACTCTCGCCGGCAGCTCCTAGCCAGACCACTTTCACTAATGCAATCTCTTTGCCTCTAAGCGCCTTCACTTCACGATCCTCAATCCGTACGGGCATCGTCTCCACAGTGAGATTATCCCGCACCTCTACATCGTCCATTTGGATCACATGAGATGGATCCGAAACATACTCCCGAAGTTGCGACACGTGAAACACGTCGTGCAAGTTCGAAAGATTTGGCGGTAAAGCCACTCTATAAGCCACATTTCCGATTCTTTCAGAAATCTGATAAGGACCAACAAATCGAGGAGTGAGCTTCTTCGATTTCAACGCTCGACCAACACCGGTAATAGGAGAAACCCTCAAGAACACATGCTCACCCTCCTGAAACTCTAAATCCTTCCTCCGCTTGTCATGATAACTCTTCTGACGACTCTGCGAAGCCTTCATCTTCTCACGGATCATCTTGATCTTCTCTGTAGTCTCCCGGACAATCTCCGGTCCCAAAACTACACTCTCTCCCGAATCATACCAACACAATGGCGTCCTACACTTTCGACCATACAATGCTTCAAACGGTGCCATCCCAATGCTGGAATGGTGACTGTTGTTATAAGTAAACTCAATCAATGCAAGGTAGGAATCCCATGAACCCCGCTGTTCCAATACACAAGCCCTCAACAAATCCTCTAACGACTGAATTGTCCTCTCTGACTGACCGTCTGTCTGGGGATGATACGCGGAACTCATTTTCAACTTTGAACCCAATTCTTTCTGCAAACTCTTCCAAAACTCGGAGGTGAACCTCGGATCCCTATCTGACACAATACCCTTCGGAACACCGTGCAGCCTCACAATTTCTTTGACATATACCTCTGCCAACCTCGACACCGGATAGGTGATATTGATAGGAATAAAGTGAGCAGACTTCGTTAACCTATCAACGATCACCCAAATAGCATCATGACCCTTAACTGTATTCGGTAATCCCGTCACAAAATCCATCGCTATGCTATCCCATTTCCACTCTGGAACTTCCAACGGTTGCATTAGCCCTGCAGGCTTTTGATGCTCAACCTTAGATTTCTGACAGGTCAAACAGGCATACACAAACTGTGCCACATCTCTCTTCATACCATACCACCAAAACATCTTTTTCAGATCTTGATACATTTTCGTCGCTCCAGGATGGATACTCAACTTGCTACGATGACCTTCCTCTAAAATTGCCTTTCTCATCTCTTCATCGTCCGGAACACAGATCCTGCCCCGGAACCTCAACACACCACTGGAATCTAATTTAAAATCTTCATCCTCAGATTGACCAACCCCATTAATTAAATCCACTAACTTGACATCTGACTTCTGAGCCTCTCTGATGCTGCCCAGGAAATCATTATCGATCTTTAACATTCCCAGCTTGACACTGCGAGGTGTCATTTTACAAACCAAACTCAAATCTCTGAATTCCTCAATTAACTCCAATTCTTTCACCATCATTGCCGACATATGCAAGGACTTTCTGCTTAAAGCATCAGCCACGACATTAGCTTTGCCGGGATGATAATTCAAACCAAAGTCATAATCCTTCAAGAGCTCCAACCACCGACGCTGTCTCATATTCAACTCTTTCTGATCGAACAGATACTTTAGGCTCTTATGATCACTGAACACTTCAAACCTCGAACCATAAAGGTAGTGCCTCCAAATCTTAAGCACAAATACCACAGCAGCCAACTCCAAATCATGCGTAGGGTAATTTTTCTCATGTATCCGCAACTGCCTCGACGCATACGCAACGACTTTCCCATCCTGCATCAACACACCACCGAGACCCATCTTCGAAGCGTCACAATACACAACGAACGGTTCCTCTGGATTAGGCAACGTCAAAACAGGCGACGTCGTCAATCTCTTTTTCAGTTCCATAAAACTTTCCTCACACCGAGCATCCCAAACAAAAACTTTACCCTTGCAGGTCAACTGAGTCAACGGAAGGGCCAACTTGGAAAAACCCTCGATGAACCTCCTGTAGTACCCAGCCAAACCCAAAAAGCTTCTAATCTCTGTTACGGACTTCGGAGACTCCCACTCCAATACTGCTTCTACTTTTGCCGGATCAACCGCAATACCATTACCAGAAATTACGTGCCCAAGGAAACTCACCTCTTTCAACCAGAATTCACACTTCGATAACTTAGCGTACAACTTTTTCTCTTTTAAAACTTCCAACACTGACTTCAGATGCTCAGCATGCTCTTCCTCTGACTTAGAATAAACTAGAATGTCATCTATGAAGATTACCACAAACCGATCTAGGTAATTATGGAAAATACGGTTCATATATTCCATAAATACACCAGGAGCATTGGTCACACCGAACGGCATTACTGAATACTCATAATGCCCATACCTTGTCCTGAACGCTGTCTTCTGAACATCTTCATCTTTTACTTTAATCTGATGATATCCGGACCTCAAATCAATTTTGCTGAAAACACGGGCACCCACTAACTGATCCATCAGATCGTCGATCCTCGGAAGCGGATACTTATTCTTGATAGTTACCTTATTCAACTGACGATAGTCCACACATAACCTCATGCTCCCGTCTTTCTTTTTCACTAACAATACCGGAGCTCCCCACGGTGATACACTCGGTCTCACAAACTTTTTCTCAAGCAATTCTTCAAGTTGCGTCTTCAACTCAGACAGTTCTGACGCCGACATTCTGTACGGTGCCATAGACACAGGCCTCGTACCAGGTACTAGATCAATTGAAAACTCAACTTCTCTTTCCGGTGGCACACCCGGAATTTCATCAGGAAATACCTCAGGAAACTCGCGTACTACCTTCAGTTCTTCAATAACAGCCTGACTCTCAGCAGACAACGAAGCCATCAACGCAAATAACTGAACCCCTTCTTTCTTCAATTTCTTCAACTGACCAGCAGACACTAAAACCGAACTTTCTTCACCGAAACTAACCGACTTGCTACGACAGTTGATATGAACGTGATTATTCTCTAACCAGTCCATGCCTAAGATTACATCCAGACCTCTCAATGGCAAACAAACAAAATTCACAATAAAGTCCCTGCCGAAGATCGACACGGGACACTGAGAACACACCTGGGACGTAATCACCGACCCCTTCGCAGGAGTATCGACAACCATATCCCCACACATAGCAGATAAAACAAGACCCAATCGTTTACAGCAATCAACAGATATAAAACAATGCGTAGCACCAGTATCAATAAGAGATTTCAGAGAAGTACCATTAATAAAACACGTACCTCTAATCAGACCATCATCATCATCAGGCTCCTCTCCCGCCAATGCAAATACCTTCCCAGTAGACCTTTCCTTTTTCGGCTTTGTACACTTTGTACTGATATGCCCAGACTCACCACAGTTGAAACACGCCACCTCCTTGACCTTACACTCAGCTGCCAGATGACCCTTTTTACCGCAACGGTAGCAATTCCTTTCATCAGACCTGCATGTAGTACTCTTGTGGCCAGGCTTGCCACACTTATAACAGACAATGCTAGCAGGGGCATCTCCCCCACTAGAACCCTTACCCCCAGCAGCTCTCTGATAACCCTTACCCGCAGGAACCTCATACGGCTTGCTTCGACTCTGAAACTTGCCCCTTTTCTCAGAAGTAGCTTTGTAATGAGCAGTACTGTCCTCCTCGAAGATTCTGCAACTGTCAACCAGATCTGCGAACACACGAATCTTCTGATAACCTATGGCCTTTTTAATATCAGGCCTCAACCCATTCTCAAATTTGATGCATTTTGAAAATTCAGCTGTAGCCTCACAGTAGTGTGGATAAAATTTTGCTAGCTCCACAAATTTTGCCGCATAGGCAGTCACAGACATACCACCCTGCTTCAGCTCTAAAAACTCTATCTCTTTCTTCCCTCGGACGTCTTCAGGAAAATATTTTCTCAGAAATTCTCTGCTGAAAACCTCCCAAGTAATCTCTTCCTGCACAGCCTCTAACCTCTGCCTAGTAGCCAACCACCAGTCGTCGGCCTCCTCGGCTAACATGTGGGTACCAAAGCGGACCTTCTGCTCAACAGTACAGTCCATTACCCTGAAAATCCTCTCGATTTCCTTCAGCCAAGCCATAGCACCATCTGGATCATATTTGCCCTTAAAGGTGGGCGGATTCTCCCTCTGGAAGGTTGTCAGACTCCGAAAACCAGCATTATCTCCAGCATTCTGCTGACCTTGCATCGCCTGAGCCATAGCTTGCAATGCAGCAGCAAGAGCAGCGTCGTCCCGTCTGGCCATTCTAGCACTGCAACAGAAAACAGAATTCAGAAACGAGTAACAAACTCAATGTTACTCAACACGACGACTCAACTACCGGCCGGACAGACCGAACTGCTCTGATACCACTAATGTAACACCCCTTTCTACCCGTTACTTCGTTTATAAAAATCAGAGTTTGAAAATTTCGTTCTTAGGGAATGTTACACATACTTCAATAAAACGTCGCTTATCAATTTTGAAAAACAGTTCAACTCAGTATTCATGCATTCGCGTAGCACATCACAAATAAAGAATCTCCAGTCTCATTTCAACGTCACTTATAAAACTCAACATAACACAACCAACTACGCAGCGGAAAATAGTAAAACATAACCAAATAGTCCACATGGACATAATAACCAGAAATCATTAATAAATGCCGAGTTCGTTTTCCCCCCTGAGTGCTACGTATCAGAGCATGACGACTCGACTCAAAAAGTGAAGCTAAGACCTTCACTGGGAATCACCTGCACGTTACCAACACGGGGGCAACATTCAAACAGGAAAGGGTGAGCATCATTTCAGTCTATATAATAGAAAATATGATAAGGAATAATCATAGACTACGCATTGGAACAATCAGCATCCAATACACTAAACATCCACATCACAGTCATCATTCACATCATTTACAAACACTCCTCTCATGTCATGTAGACTTATGAAAATGCAACCCACTCGCGGGCATATGCATGAGGTACCTTTTCGCAAAACGTCGCTTAGCCACTCAGGCCTCATCATCACTTAGCCACTCAGGCCTCAAAACATCACTGGTTTTATGCATATGGGCATGAGACACTATGACATGCACCACTTACAACACACAATCACACAATTACTCGAATCATAGTCAACAATGTGACCCGTCACTTACCGGTTTGCTCGCACGGAGCACAGCACCTGTCAAATTCATAATCATCACACAACGTCACTTGGCCATTTAGACCTTAACATCACTTAGCCCTTCGGGCCCCAAACGTCACTGGTTTTTCATCGACACTCACACATAAACATCAATCAACTCAAACCATAACCACTGAGGGCAAAAACGTCATTTGACTAACCACTAAGGGCATCCTCGTCATTTACACGTCATTATCTACAACTTTGGCCACTAGGGGCAAAACAGTCTTTTACACGTCATAACTAATAATAAATAGCCACTAAGGGCAAAACAGTCATTTAACTAGCCCCGAGAGCATCATCGTCAAAATCATCATTTTTGACATTACTTCGCTAAAACTGTTGTTTATACACCAAGAGGGATTTTTAAAGAGCTTCATATCATTTTTCAATGTCACTGGGACGATCACCGGGGACGGCCACTTGGGCTCCCACAAACAATCAGAAAATAACAATTCTTCATTTTAAAAATTAGACCCATAGATGGACAACGTAAAGAGCTTCACGACACTTTTTGAATCGTTCGAAACGGACGTCTGAGTCAAAAGTTATGATAAAAATAATTTTGGAAAAATCAGGCAACATCCTGGGAACAGGCGTCTTAGGCGCCCAGGCAACCAGGCAACACGTGCACTGGCGCCCAGCGCCCAGGCGCGCAAGACAACGCAACACAGCACGGGCGCCATGCGCCCAGGGGCAACAACGCGCAACACAGACACGGGCGCCTAGCGCCCAGGCGCAACAACGTAGGCAACACGCACGCCACAGGCGCCCCGCGCCCAGGCGCGCACACACGCACAGCACAACACAACACGAGCGCCTAGCGCCCAGGCGCGCACACCCGCGCAGCACACACGCTATCAGGCGCCCAGCGCCCAGCACAGGCGCTTAGCGCCCAGAAAAACAGCAGCACACCCAGAATTTTGTTCAACAATTTTTTCAACACTAAAACTGAAAATCACCATTTTTCCAGCAATTTTTCAAAACACTAAAAACTGATTTTTAGCAATTTAACTCATAAAAACCTTATAATTTTCAACACCCAAAATAACGCTTAATTTAATCAATTGATAAAATTCTTTTGGGGCACTAACATCATCATCACTTTGGCACCTAAGCGCCTATACACCCATTCATCCAAAATGCGAAAAATCACAATCAATCCAACATACCAATCATAAGTCCATAGACGCACAAATGTCAAAATCATCCAAACACCTATGTAATTCGCATTATCTCAAGGTTCAATCATCAAGTCAATTCGCATATGGCAACACATAAACATATATATAAGATCATCACCATGGCAACCAAGAATATCAAGAACATCAAGAAACATACGGTTCTAATACAAACCCTAGATCTAGAACCCATCATATGAATTATTAGATAGAATGATAGAGCTCCCCTAACCTTTTCAAGAAGAACTCGATGTCTAGGAGAAGTCACCTACAGAGCCACAGCAACAACGGAGATCCTCTCTTCTTGATCTTCGAATCCTCTTCTACTTCTCTTCTTGGCCGCCTTGCTCTCTCTCTCTTTCTCACGCTATTCTCTTTCTCTCTTGCTCTCTCTTTCAACTTCGCAACTTTTGCCACCTAAACCCTAGCCCCCAATCAACCTAGCCACTTCGCATACATTGGGAATCATGGGCTTGGGCTTTTCACTTAAGCCCAAGTCATGCAAGTGGCGCCTCCACTCCCTCCTAATACCACCAAAATAATTAAAAAATTAAGATAAATAAATTATGTCAATTAAATTAATTTAAATCCCCAAATACTCAATTAAATAAATTAATTAAATATTTTAGGGCGTTACACCATGCCTCCCGATGTTGGCGCCCTCCTGGGCGTCTTGCGTCAAGGTGCCAAGTCCTGATGTTGGCGCCCTCTTAGGCGCCTTCCTGGATTCAGGCGCAAGTTACTGCCTTGCACATCTGTATATATGATCTCATACCTCCTTTTTTGTTCATGTGCTTGTGCACTATTTTATTTTCTCACGAGCTCGCGCACTATGTTATTTTCTTACGTGCTCATGCATCTTTTAATCTTGCGTAACAGGGTTTGGTGCCCTCACGGGTGCCTTATGCGCCTTGTCGCACAGTGCTGTCTTCCCCCTCGCGAAGGACTTGCTTCCAGACCACCTTTTATCAGGCGCCCACATGGGCGCTGCCTGGTTTTTCATTGGCGCCCTGCCAGGCGCCCTCATGGGCGCTGGTTGAAGACTTGGCGCCCTGCCAGGCGCCCTCATGGGTGCTGGCTGCTTTCTACTTGGCGCCCTACCAGGCGCCCTCATGGGCACTGGCTGTTCAGTTGACGCCCTGCCAGGCGCCCTCATGGGCGCTGGCTGAAGACTTGACGCCCTGCCAGGCACCCTCATGGGCGCTGGCTGTTCACTTGGCGCCCTGCCAAGCGCCCTCATGGGCGCTGGCTGTTTTCTTGTTCTGGAGACAGTTTGTCAGAGGGGTCTGAACCTAACTTGCCCATCAGAGGTTGCGATATATCGCTTCGTGCCCCGTGGCAAAAGTCAACTCCGGGGGCAGTTTATCAGAACTCGGTCTGAATTTAACTCGCCCATCAGAGGTTGTGACCCGTTTAAAGTCACTTCGCACCTCGTGGGACTCTGGGGGTAGTTTATCAGATTCGGTCTGAATTGAACTCGCCCATCAGAGGTTGTGACACGTTTAAAGCCACTTCGCACCTCGTGGGACTCTGGGGGCAGTTTATCAGATTCGATCTGAATTTAACTCGCCCATCAGAGGTTGTGACACGTTTAGAGTCACTTCGTGCCTCGTGGCAATGTACACTCTGGGGGCAGTTTATCAAAACTCGGTCTGAATTTAACTCGCCCATCAGAGGTTGTGACACATTTAAAGTCACTTCGTGAAACTCGTAGGTCGACTCGTGTCTTGGTTTTTAGGGAGGCGCAAACGATCGCCGGGTTGATGCTTTCACTTGGCGCCCTGCCAGGCGCCCTCATGGGCGCTGGCTGCTTTCACTTGGCGCCCTTCCAGGCGCCCTCGTGGGCACTGGCTGTTCACTTGGCGCCCTGCCAGGCGCCCTCATGGGCGCTGGCTGTTCACTTGGCGCCCTGCCAGGCGCCCTCATGGGCGCTGGCTGCTCACTTGGCGCCTTGCCAGGCGCCCTCTTGGGCGCTGGCTGCTTTCATTTGGCGCCCTCATGGGCGCTGGCTGCTTTCACTGGGCGCCCTGCCAGGCGCCCTCATGGGCGCTGGCTGTTTTTCTACTTGGGGCCCTGCCAGGCTCCCTCATGGGCGCTTGCTGTTTCTATGGTGTTTTCTATGGTGCTGGGCGCCTTCTATGGTGCCATTCGCCAAGCTTGCTTTGCTTTAGGAAGATGAGCGTGCCATGACACCCTTAACTCCCATACTTAGGGAGATGATCTTGGCTGTGAGCTAATGTTCCGTATGCCATCTGGAAGGGCGACTCGCCTGTTGACGAGTGAGGGGTGGTTCTGTAGGCCCATAGGACATAAGGTAGCTCTTTCGTTGGCTGCTTTGGCTTGTCCGTTGGTCTTGGGGTGTTCCACTAACGTGAAACGGTGTTTGATGCCCATGTCGGCCATCAGTTGTCTAAAACCTTTGTCCGCAAATTGCGTGCCGTTGTCGGTGATGACTACCTCCGGTATGTCGAATCTGGTCAAGATATTTTTCTTGAAGAATTTCATACAATTTTTTGCCGTGATTGTGGTCAAGGGCTCGGCTTCGATCCATTTGGTAAAGTAATCGACCGCGACGATTAAGTATTTTACCTGCCCTGGGCCTGGCGGAAAGGGACCTAAAAGGTCGATTCCCCCACCAAGCAAAAGGCCAAGGAGAGCTCAGGTATGTCAGTTCAGAAGAGGGGGCGACATGCACGTCAGCGTACCTCTGGCACTTTTCGCATTTCTTTACATGATTCTGCGAATCTTCATTCATGGTAGGCCAGTAATAACCTGCCCTGAGTGCTTTTGCCGCGAGGGCTCGTCCTCCCAGGTGTTGTCCACAGATCCCCTCGTGGATTTCTGTGAGCACGTAATCTGCCTCTGGTCCTTCTACACATTTTAATAGAGGAATAGAGAAGCCTCTACGGAAAAGTCGTCCTTTGATGACCGAGTATGATGCTGCGCGCCTCCTCACAGAAGCTGCTTCTTTGGCGTCAGCGGGCTCTTGCCCCTCGATAATATACTAACGTATTGGGGTTATCCAGCTCTGGCTCGCCTCGACGGTGAGAACAGAGGTAGGCGATCCATTGCTTAGGAGGATGCTGGGACTAGACAGCGTTTCTTGAATGACGCTCCGAAGGTTCCCTGGTGTTCTGGTGCTGGCCAGCTTGGAGAGTATATCGGCCATGGTATTCTCTCCCCTGGGTACATGTTTTACCTCCGCCTGATTAAACCATCCAAGGAGTTCAGTACCTTGACAAGATATTTCTGCAGCACCGGGTCATAGGCTCCAAATGCTGCGTTGATCTGCGAGACGACCAACAATGAGCCTGTGCGGAGCTCAAGTTGTGTGGCGCCGAAATCTTTGGCCAGCTGTAGGCCGGCTATGCAAGCCTCGTACTCCGCTTGATTGTTGGATGTGGAGAATGAAAAGGTCAGGGATACCTCTACCATGAGTCCTTCTGAGTTTTCAAGTATCAGCCCGGCTCCACTCCCTTTTCTGTTTGAGGACCCATCCACGTGGAGGGTCCGTGCCGTTTCTGCTTTGTCTTCCTGTGGTGCCGCTGTCATTTCAGCTACGAAGTCTGCTAAAATTTGAGCCTTCATGGCCAGTCTTGTTTCGTACTTGATCCCAAATTCTGAGAGCTCGACTGGCCACTTGATCATCCTTCCAGCCAGGTCGGGATGGTGCAATATTTGCCTGATTGACTGATTGGTTCGAACCACTACTTGATGTGCCACAAAATATGGTCTAAGGCGCCTGGCTGCGATTACGACTGCCAGGGCGACCTTCTCCACTTTTTGGTACCTTAACTCGGGTCCTTGCAACGCCTTACTTACAAAGTATATCGACCTCTGGCCAAGGCTGGTTTCTCTGACGAGTACCGCGCTTAACGCTTCATTGGCCACAGCGAGGTACAAGTATAACGTTTTTCCCCCCTCGGGACGTGTCAAAACGGGTGGTTCAGAGAGGGTTTCTTTTAAAAGGGTCAGTGCCTGCTCTTGCTCGGCGGTCCAATCAAAACCTGTTTCCTTCTTAAGAAGCTTGAACAAAGGTAGGGACTTGAGGGTTGCTTTTGAAATGAATCGGGACAACGATGCTATCATCCCGGTGAGCTTTTGAACTTCCTTCTTCGTAGTCGAGGAAGCCATCTCGGTCACGGCCCTGCATTTGTCTGGGTTTGCCTCGATACCTCTTTCAGTGAGATAGAAACCGAGGAACTTCCCTGCACGGACTTCAAAAGTGCACTTCTCCGGGTTTAATCTCATATTGTTCTTTCGGATTTCAGAAAAATACTTCTCTCAGGTCCTTGAGGTGATCTGGGTCGCTTTTGCTTTTGACTCTCATGTCGTCCAGGTACCATTCGATTACCCGGCCGATTTGCCTTTTAAAGACCTTGTTCATCATTCTTTGATAGGTCGCCCCGGCATTCTTGAGTCCAAAAGGCATTACGCAATAGCAAAAATTTCCTTGTTCTGTCATGAATGCCGTTTTCTCTTGATCGGGTGGGAACATTGGGATTTGGTTGTATCCCGAGTATGCGTCCATGAAAGATAACAGACGAAAGCCTGAGGCGCTATCGACTAATTTATCTACGCTTGGGACGGGGAAGGCATCTTGGGGACATGCCTTGTTGAGATCGGTATAATCAACACACATCCTCCATTTCCCGTTAGATTTCTTGACGAGGACCACATTTGACAGCCAGGTGGTGTACTTGATTTCTTTTACAAAATTTACTTCTATGAGGTCCTTCACAGCCCTCACAGCAGCTTCGGCTTTCTCTCCCTTCTGGACTCTTCTCTTCTGGGCAACCCACTTAGTGTTGGGATTAACGGCTAGATGGTGGCAGGCTATCTCGGGTGGTATCCCTGGCATGTCAGCTGCAGACCAGGAAAACAGGTCCGCATTCTCCCTTAGGCAGATGGTAAGTTTCTCTTTGACCTCCTCGGGGAGGTCGGAACCTATCTTGATAGTCTTGGTGGGGTATTCTCCTAACTGGATGGAGATGAAGGCGCCATCTGGCTCGGGCCTCTTCATGCGCTTTTTGAGTTCCTTAGTGAGGGTGGAATCTTCCTCCTCTTCCTCACTGTCCGGATCATATCTGGCATCTAAGTCTTCCAAATTTATTTCAGCTTCTCTCCGGATTCCCCGTCCGAGTCTCTTACTTCCGTAGTCTCTTTTTCATCCTTAAGGCTCATGTAGTAACATCTACGAGCTGCGTCCAGGTCTGCCTGGAGGGTCACAATCTTATTCTCTAGATTGTGGAATTTCATCTTCAGGTGAACTGTTGAGGTTACTGCCGCCAGCTTGCCCAACGTCGGCCTCCCGATTATGCACTGGTAGACAGATTTGCATGGGAGGATTAGGAAAGCTGTTTTGACAGTTCTGAACAACAGTGATTCACCATCAGGGTCTCCATAGGTGACCATCAGCTCCAAGTGGCCTCGTGGCCTATTTCTCGATCCGTTGAACCCGGTCAAATCTTCTCCTTGATATGGAGTCAGGTCGGCGGGGGAGATGTTCAAAACTTGCAGCAGGTCTTCGAAAATGATGTCTACTGAGCTTCCCTGGTCGACCAGGATTCTTCTTACTTCAATATTGGCCATAATGGCAGTAATGAGCAGTGGAACGTGTTTATTTGGTTTTCCACCAAGGAAATCCTTATCGTCAAAGGATAAGGGCGGCCTGATTGGTCCCTTCCTAGGGGCTGAGGTTGATGCAACGCTCAAGATTTCCTTCCACTTCTTTTTCATTGATTTGTTCGACCCCCAATCGTCAAGGGGGTTGATTCCCTGAATCGTCATGGCCGCTGGCCACCAGGCCCTTGGGATCTGGCCTTCTTGCCAAGCGCCACCTTGCTAGGCGCCCTCTTGGGCGCCCTCCTGCCAGGTGCCACCTTGCCAGGCGCCCTCCTGCCAGATGCCACTTGTCAGGCGCCCTCTTGGGCGCCCTCCTGCCAGATGGGGTGATCGACCAGGAAATCCAAAGGTTGGCTTGCATTCGAGGATCGGGCAGGCTGACTGGTGCCCTTGTTAGGCAGGCTGGCGACGTTGCCCTCATTAGGCAGGCTGGCGACGTTGCCCTCAGGGGTATCTTCTGGTCGGGGTGCAGGTATGACAACGCTTTGAACCCGGGGTCTGCCTCTGGGAGCCATGGAGTAGGAAGAGAAAATTTTGAGTAGTGATTATGTGAAAGATTGATATCTCCCACTGTGGTCGCCAATGTTCTGTACCTAGCAGT
This sequence comes from Astragalus membranaceus, assembly GCA_039519185.1. Taxonomy (NCBI): domain Eukaryota; kingdom Viridiplantae; phylum Streptophyta; class Magnoliopsida; order Fabales; family Fabaceae; genus Astragalus; species Astragalus membranaceus. Next base: position 75,725,815 of record CM076849.1, on the reverse strand, counting down.
AATTTACCTGCAAAGCCACTCCGACGCTCAAGTCAATATGAGAATAAGCTAGTGAGTTTGCACAGGAATAGTGCGTACCGTATAAATGGCTATGCGAGCCGGTATTTATAGGAAATCGATGCTCGTTGTGGATCGTCGAATCAGTGGAGGCGATCTGAACCCTCCAAGCATATTGGGCTTGTATGTTGTGGATATGGGCCGAATCGGTTGGGCTGATCCATATCCAGTTGCTAAACGCACCCCCTGGTTTTGCTAATGGACCTCTTGGTCCAGTCCAGAACAAAACTAAAAAAATTACCCAAGAAAGGCCTTAAAAATATGCTTAGGATTTTCACAAAGTTTGATAAGTTTCAAACACTTGTAGTAAAATAGCTCAATAATAGAACTAGTTGCTACACAAACTCAACGAAAATAAACACTAAAAAGACACTAAATTTGTGACTTATTAAACTCTCCCATGCTTGAATCTTTGCTTGTCCTCAAGCAAAACCAGAAGATCCACTAGGCCAATCTTGGAAATTCTTCAAATTCATACAAGGAAAATTTTAAGTAAACTTGGTTTTTCAACAACACATATTCATTGGGTTGAGGCTTTTTAATTGGGCTTTTTGTGAATTACAAAACATGTTTGAGGCATCAGAACATCAAGTTAGAATTCAATGTCAGCAGTTCCCTGGCATTCTTAAGCTTGGATCCTCCATTCACTAGACCGGGTCTCAAAGGAGGGTCTTTATACACTAGGCATTCAAGAAATTTATTTCTTTGATTTCACTTATAGTCCAACCACTTTTCCAAATTTCTGACTTTTCAAACTGAACTAAAGTGGTCAACCCTTTTTTGCTTGATTTACTAGTATATTTTTTTTCCTTTTTCTTGATATCCCAGCTCAGACATTTTTCTCTAGTAACCCCGCATATGGTAAATGTCACCAAGAGAACGAGATTACTAGTTTCTTTTCAATCTTTCTTAATAGTACTAACACCAAAAACCTGTCCCAAGAATGTGTGTGTGAACCCAAGAAGTAACAACAACCAACCATTTGTACATTTATACCAACCAGTCTACTTATAAAAATGCTATGAAACTAAAAAAAATTACCCAAGAAAGGCCTCAAAAATATGCTTAGGATTTTCACAAAGTTTTGTCACATGCTTAACTATTTGAAAATTAAGGACGAAGTGCCCCCCCCATGCTTGGACCAAACATTGTCCTCAATGTAAAACAAAATAAAATATATGAGAGGGGTAAGAAAGCTCACATTGATTGGCATTTTGTAGCTTTTCTTCTTATTGCTGCAAAAAATATATAGGTAAGCCAGTGGTTGCCTCCCATGCAGCGCTCGTTTATGGTCATTAGCTTGACCTTTGCCCTTTATAGACTTATTCCCGGGTCCCATTGCTTGAAGCATAAAGACCAAGTGACACATGAATAATGAAACCAGATTCCTAGATCCCATGGTTTGTAAAAAGGAAGTTGTGAAAGTAATAAGATCCTATTCTCAATTCTTTCTATATCAAATATTTTTTTCACAAGGAAAGTGAAAAACAAGATAAAGGGCACAACATTGTAACATCCACACATGTATTTAAATCAATATACTTATTCAAGGGAGAAATTCAAGTTTCCTTTGTGCTTTCCATTTCATGGTATATCTCTTATGAATCATCTTGCACTACCACTTTACCATTATTTTGATCTATCTCAACAACAGTATTTCTTTCAAATTCTGTTTCATGTATTTTTTTGAATAACCCTTGTAAGCAAGTTGGTGGTGGTGGCAAAGATTCCCATTCCTCCCTGGAGAATGTAAATACATGCTTATTCATAGTAACAAGGAAAGAAAAAAATTTAGTCTAACCTATACCGAAAAATCAATCAATATCATTGAAGTCCCCGACAACGGAGCCAAAAACTTGATAAGCCGCAAGTATACGGTTATATCGCGTAATGAAAGAGTTATCGATCCACAGGGACCTGTGTGATTACCAATATTATTTTCGGTGGTGATTAGCTAAAAGGAATGATTTAGTAGAAGGAGTTGATTGTCTGTTTTTAAATTCAGAATAAAAGCGTCCTAGGATCGTGGTTTCATCACAATGATGTAACGAATTCACAATCCCGCATCCATTCTCTATTTTATGTAAGGTTCATATTTTAAGAACAAGACATTCAATGGTAACTCAAGTTTCCTCTCGGAATACAAGAGGTGTCTTGAACCAATAATCAAACCTATTCTCATGGTTGATTATTGCCAAGACCCCTTAAGTACAAGCATTTTTAGTCCCAAGAGTCCCAAAACTATTCTCATGTTTTGTTTCCCTTGTTTAATCCCATAGTTCCAATATCAAACTTCACCTCTCGGTTCTTAGTTTGATAATTGAAATAAAACTTTATGATTGATGGGATTAAATTAAAATATAAACTTTAACAAAATAGAGTTTAGACTTGGGATTGTTTAGGGTCTATCATTGGATTAGTCCCACAATCCCAATACTAAAAGGAGTCTACTTGTAACAGCCCAGGTCCACCGCAGCGGCCACCCCGGTCCCACTGTTACCTCACGGTCTTCTCTACCCCTCTTGTAGAGTTTTTGCCTTCCGTGGGAATCGAACCTTGCACCTGAGGCATAAGTGCAAGTTAAACCCCCTTCCCACTACCAATTGAGCTCAATTGGTAGTGGGAGGTGTGTTTAACTTGCACTTATGCCTCAGGTGCAAGGTTCGATTCCCACGGAAGGCAAAAACTCTACAAGAGGGGTAGAGAAGACCGTGAGGTAACAGTGGGACCGGGGTGGCCGCTGCGGTGGACCTGGGCTGTTACACTACTCACTCATGATCATAGTAGACAAAAACTTAGAAGAAGAAGAAGATGAAGACATGAATTGTAATTGACGGAATTATAAATAGCAGAATTGTAAATGACTTGAAATGTAAATGAAAGCGATAAAGTGCGGAAATTAAAAGTGCAGAAAAATAAGAACAGAATTGTAAAGTGCAAGAAGAATAAAAAGCGTAAAGTAAAAGCGTAAGAACTTAAGAGAAAAATATAACTTGCATAAAGAACTTAGAATTTCACTTTTAGAAGTGTTTGTAATAGTCTAAGATTCCTAGACACACAGAATTTCGTGTCTTATATAGGGAAAGGAAGGGAACAAATCAGTCAAGACAACTTACAAGCCATAAAGAGACACATTGTAACGGTTTTGGAATCTGATGCAAACAGCACAGACCGTGTCAACTTTTTAGTAGCCGTTGACAGATCCTGCGCAGGTGGCAAAGGAGGGCAGCACGAACCGTGCCAGATTTCAGCACGGACCGTGCCACTAATTTTGGGTTGGCACTGCATCTATTTTTTTCTTTTGTATTTTTCAGCTCTTTGTTTCTCTTTTTGACTTGGGACTTTGTCTTTGATCTTTTTAAGCTCAAATCCTTTGTTTTCCTCAAAGCTAGACCTGAAATAAAATTCAAACACTTGTAGTAAAATAGCTCAATAATAGAACTAGTTGTTACACAAACTCAACGAAAATAAACACTAAAAAGACATTAAATTTGAGACTTATGAATAAACGCCACAACGGTCATATCTTCCCAACGGATAGAATAACTTATGAAGGTTAATTTTAGCCTTAGAAGACATGGGATCAAATTCAGAAGCTTTTGGAATGGTAAAAACAGAGTTTAGAAAAGGCTGTCAATAGTGCTGCAGAAATGACAGAAAGTACTGCAGAAAGTACAGTGTGCAGTAAAGTGCTGCGAAAAGCAGAAAAGTGTAGCACAATTTGTCCAACGGCTATAAACAACTATGTTAAGCATCAAGGCCATATCCAACAAATCTTTTGGGCTAGAGACTCTATAAATACCTTATGGAAGACCTCATTCAAGCTGTGAGAGTTGGTGGTAAGCTTGGGTCAATATTTCCTACCATATGGCTTCCAACTTAGCTTCTCAAGCTTGTACAGAAGCTTCTGAAGTTAGTTTCCTCTCTCAACCATACTCGGTGCACTTCAAAGTATTTATGGGAACATTTCTTAGTATGTAATAGCTATGGAGAGTGTATATAGTGAGATATCACGTAAACATCTAAGCTAGTGTAATTCCCAAACCGAACCCAAACACTACCTTATCATTATAACTTCCTAACATGGCATAGGTTTGCTGGAATGTTAATGAAGATGCCTAAGTATGTCTTAGGTGTTAGATACCTTCTAAACAACAAACATTGGTTGCTGTGTTTCCAGGGAAGAGGGCTAAAAAGTTTTTCTTAGAGGTTTAAGTTACTAGAACTTGAAAAAAACTAGCGTGACAGTTGATATAAATGTGGAAGAAAACTATCAGTGTTATAACCTGTGATGGCTTGTAAACTATTGGAAAATAGTGAATTCTCACTGGGTGTGAGGACTGGACGTAGCCCTTGCGAGTTGGGTGAACCACTATAAACTCTTATGTGTTTTTTACTGCTTTCCTTTACAGTTTACCTTATAGCCATGTTTTAAAAGAAAAGCTTCCTTCCACTCCCTTGTAGGAATCATCCTACAATCTTTAATCGAACCATACTTAGCTCTATTTCCAATACACTACAACACCTCTCATCTTCCTAACAAACACTACCATAGGCCAACATCATCACTAGTGTAAGAAGCAAAAGACACACTTACACATCACCTATCAAAGTGTCATCTTACACTGTCCAGTTTCTAAGAAGATGCAATATTCATGTTCTCCATCCCTTTATATCTTCTTAGCTCAGTGACTTACCTATCATCAACCATTGCATATATTTAGATGACTATCATCTTATAAGAAAGCAAGAAACTTCAAAGCCTTCAAAGTCCTATTCTCTTGGAAGTCTGTTTGATCTTCTTCGAAGTGATTTTGTTGATCAAGCAAAATTTTAAAAGGGTCACAATTCAAAACCCCCCTTTCTTGTAACTCCAGTTGACTTTTATTCACTTCACTTTTATTACAATTGCTTGTGGTATATATGCTCAATAGTCAAGCATGTCATACAAAATGATGGCAAGTTTTCATACTCGACGCCAACAAAGAAATCATAATCTGATCTCTCAACTAGGATTTGATTTATGAGCTTTGATCTCAAATCTATATCAACTAGTATGCATGAAAAATGACCAAAAGATCTATCTCAAGAATTTTTACTTGTATCATCAAAACAAATAGGTGTCCCAACACTACTAGAAATAGCAAAAAGAATTTTGGGATGCCAATATGAAGTCAATATAAGTCACAAGAAGGGGGGGTTGAATTGTGACACATTTTTAAAACCAATTTATAAATTCAAATTTCTTTAGAAGCTTGTTTTAAAGGTAATGATGATTTTGCAAAACAAGTATTGAAGAGAAAAATTTAAATGATATTAAGTGTGAAAATAGAGAAAAGTTCTTTCAAAGTAAAGTACTGAAAGCTATAAAGAAAAATAGTAAAAAACACACAGAAATTACATTGGTTCACCCCAATCAACAATGGCTACATCCACTCCTCACACCCCGTGAGTATTTCCACTATTTTCCAAATAGTTTACAAGCCAATCACAAGCCAAAGTACTTGATAGTTTTCTTAGCACAAAAGCTATAGCAACTTAAACCTCTAAGAAACCTCTTAGACATCTTCCCTAACAATACAACAACTAATGCCTTGTGAAGAAGGTACACATACACAAAATATGTTTAGTTTTTGGACTTGGATAGAAAATAGCTTTAATAAATAACATATATCAATTGAAAACAAAGCTATGAACACGCTCAGAATCTTCACAGAGAATGTTGAATGCAGTGAGTGTGTTTGAGAGAAGGTAGGTAACTCAGAAGCTCTTGAGAAGCTTCTGAAGTAGATGACCAATAATGCATATTATCTCTATTAGTCATAAATGAGGAGCTCCATGTTGTATTTTTAGAGCCTTTGACTAAAAGAGCCGTTGGAATGGATCTTCAAGGTTGATTATAGCCGTTGTGGCTTTTTCTCTAAAGCGAGTACACTTTCGCAGGAACCGTACACTGCAGTAGGTATCCTTTGGGAGCTTCTGAACTCGGTTCTCAAAGAAAACACTAAGTGAATGCTTCACTGTCTTGATTTCTGATCTTCTAATGACTTAACATATCTTGATGTCATCATTTGAGTATTCCGAATGTGTCTTCTGACTTTTATTCTAGAGAAGCTTCTGAGGAATCTTCTGATATATGCCTTATGACATGTCTTCTGAAGAACCTTCTGAACAATCTTCTGAAGTATCTTTTGAAGAACTGTGCTTTTGATTTCATGTCATATCTTCTGATATACTTGTCTTAGACCATACATATCTTTGGCAAGAGACCTCTTTAGTTCATTATATACCCTTTTGAGATTGATCTAATGTTTTTACCTTCTGAGCACCTCTAGAGTTTTACTTGTATCTTCTGAAGCTCTTTACAACCTTCTCATGGTGTGCTTTATTTAGCACACGTTCTTCTTGAGACTAATTAAAGTGATTTTTTCCTGTTTTAAGAACACTCAAGAAGATTCATTAGAAAAATAATGAATGAGAAAGCTTAAAGAGCTTTCAAAACAGTTTGTTCTCATCAAAACTTTAACTGAAAGATTTTGCTTCAACACAATATTTTTGAGCAAGACCTGTAACCTGCATCCAACATTGTTCATTTGTATGTTTTATTGTTAAAGGATTAAACTCAGGCTGCCAGGTAAACAATTGAAGTAGACTTGGCTTACATTGCCAGAAAAGTTGCGATTGCATTCTACGTAGATCATCAATAGAGGAAAGAGAAAATTCATAGTAACCTTTCTCTAAGGGGATCAGATCCCACTTATGTGTTGGTTGCCAAAGATTTTAAGGCATCAATCTTGAATGGGAGCATGCCCTTTTGACAATAAGAACTTGCCATGAAGGTGTGTCTTACATCCCTCCAATCCTGCTACATATTCTTCCTCCAGAATAAAAATTGCCAGTTCATCTCCTTTGATACACGGGCAAGGGAGTTGACTCGTCGAAATATCACATACTTTATCTTTTGATATAGTTAGGGCTTGACCAAAAGATTTAAGATTCGTGGAAGGCTTCTTTAACCCCACTTTTAGTAGTTCTTGAAATTCAGCATGAACTCCATAAAAGCAAGTATCATTCATACACCAATCAGGTTGTCCAATTTCCTTCACCTGGTGGACATCCCGTCGGTCTTGACGGCTTGCACATGACAGGGAACCACCCGGTCCCAGCTGCACCAAATCAGGAGAAACTTTCCCCCCATCATCCCGCAGTTGAGGAACACGCAAGGGAGGGCGCTGCCGTGAAGCACCAATGTGAATCCCACACACGGCTTGTTGTGGGCGACAGTGAAATGTCAGCTATAGACTGATTGTCGGTGGACACGGAAAACGATCAAGAGAGCAAAGAAAAAACCTAGCAGAGAGCCATCGATCCCCCACTTTTCATCCAACCATACTAGTAAGTCACTTTATACGTAACTCACTTTTATTCAAAAATCAATTAATTTAAAATCAATTTTCCCTACCACCAAACTAAACACGTAGATTGTATTTTTTTGACAAATAAATACAAGCAATGTATTTATAAATACATTGAGAATGTTGCTGTCAAACAAAAAAATTACATTGAGAATCTGGTCTCTATTGATCACGATCATTAGCCTGCAGTTAACAATGATCTCAACTAACAGTTACTTAGATAAGAACTACCCCCACTTAGTTAATTGTGCGCTAAAAACTCCCCGACTAATCACTTTTAGCGCACAACGTAGGATTTTAGCCACTAACTTGATTTTAGGCTCTTCAACGTGCTCTTGACCATTGTCTTGCATTGATCTTCAATTAACTTCAACACGTGCATGGCTCATACTCCTGCTTAAATTAATTAAGGGCTCAATTTCTTTTTGGGCTAAGATATCCTCGACTAAACCTTCTCACTCAGCTAACTTCTTATTGGCTACGCTTACAGCTTGGCTGAGCCATTTCTCGATTGAACACTTAGCCATTTTTGGTGTCAACATGGATGATAAAGTGTAGGGGTGTTCGCGGTGCGGTTTGGTTTTGAGACAAAAAGTGAGCCGAACCGTAAGGTAAAATTACATGCGGTTTGGTTTGGTTCGGTTTTTCCAAGACAAAACATAATTTAAAATGAAGTTAAACTTAGCTAACATAAAAAATGGCTAACATAAATCTTTAAGAAAAAAATCTACTCAAATATATGTAGTATATAAACTACTCTCTTTTAATTTTTTTAATATAGCTAATTAAGACATTGTTTAAAAGAATTTGAATTAAATATTTTATTGTAATTTTTAAATATAGCATAACAATATGGATTGTTTGTAAGTTAGTCAAAGAATTAATTGGATTTGGGCTAGTAAGTGAGTGAGAGTTGGGTTTTAGTTGCATTTGGGCTAATAAGTTAGTAATGAAGGTTGTAAGTAAGTAAACCTTAGTGTTACTTGCGGTTTGGTTTGGTTTGGTTTCTAAAATCAAAACCGCGAATCGAACCGCGCAGTGCAATGAAAAAAAACCAAACAAAACCAATAAGAAGCGCTTTTTTGCGGTTTTCGGTTTGGTTTGGTTCGGTTTGCGGTTTTCTGTTGGTTTGGTTCGGTTTTGAACACCCCTAATAAAGTGTACTATACTAGAAAAAAAGAGAATACAAATGAAATCTGCCTTGGATGAATACTTATTCAAATTAATTTATGTTAATGTCATTTAAAACTCAACTTTATTAAGTAAACTATCCATCGTCCCATTTAATTGCATAAAAGAATGCTTTAACTTTTCATGTTCAACATTAAATATTAAGTATTAAATGAAGAGCCTTTATGGTATACTTTGTTACAATTTTCACTACTAGAAAAACAGGATTTTGCGGTGGGAAAAATCCGCCGGTAGCCAGGTCGAAGCAAATGCTTTCCGGCGGATTTCGTGGCGTCGATAAATCCGCCGCAAGTTTCCGACGGATGATCCACCGCAAATGCCAAAAATATTTGCCGCAAAGTATCCGCCGCAAAGACCATAAATCCGCCGGAATATTATCCGCCGCAAAGACCATGATTCCGCCGCAAAGACCGTTTTTTTAAAAAAAAATAAATAATATTTTTTAAAAAAAATCGTTTTATTTAAAATTCCGCTGGAAAATGCAAAAATCCGCCGCAAAATCCTTTTTTTTTAAAAAAAGAAATATTATTTTTTAAAAAAAATCGCTTTAATTAAAAAATTTATTTTTTTATTAAATTTTTTAATTATTGATAAAAAAATAAAATTCAATAATTAATTAATTTAATATTTAAAAAAATAAAAATTGGAAAGAGCAGTAAAATATCATCACAAAAAAAATATCCATAAAAAAAATATAATATTCATACAAAAAAATAAAATAATCTAAAGCTACTGGGGTGGCTGCTGGCCAATGTCATCAAGATTATAATATGTATCATCTTCAAGAATAGCAGAAAGCGATGCCGTACAAATATTAAGATCAATGTCCTCGTGGGGTGACTGGTGCTGGGGCTGCTGGTGTGGCTGGACTGGCGCCTGGGGGTGCTGCTGGTTTGGCTGGCAGGGTGACTGATGCTGCTGCTGCTGCAGGTTTGGCTGGAATGGCACCTGGGCCTGCTGGTGGTATGGTTGGGAATACTGAGGTGCGCCATACTGCTGGGGATACTGGGGTGCATACTGCTGATGGGAATATTCGGGTGCATACTGCTGAAATGCACCGCTGTAATATTGCTGCTGCGGCGGCTGCGGGTAGGATGCTGATGAGGATGGCCTCCAGTGCTGAGACATCAGCTGATCCTGCAAAAACTTAAAGCGCTCCTCCATGCGCTCCTCAGCTACCCTAGCCTGCTCCGTAGCTACCCTAGCCTGCTATGTAGCTACCCTAGCCTGCTCCCCAGCTACCCTAGCCTGCTCTGCCGCTACCCTAGCCTGCTCCCGAAGCGTCTGCATTTCCCGATCACTTTGCTCCTGCCGTTCGACAAATAGATGCTGAGCCTCGCCCAGTTGCTGCGTCATCAATTGCCTAACAACATCCATCTCACCAGCATTGGGAAATTAATTGCGACCAGTCAAGGATCCACCAGAATGTGAAGCCGATAGACTCGGAATAATGCTTGTTCGAAAAGGAGCCGGTCCAATACCACCTGATCCTACCAGACGATTAGACTTTTGGGGACCAACTGCTCTCTCCCAAATATGCCGAGCTACTCTAGCCTCCTCCACAGGATCGATATCTGCCCCACTGCTCTGCTGTGACTCACGGTACTCAGTCAGCCCGGCCTGGAAGCTCTCCTGAAAAAAATAACCCAACAAATAAATAACTAATTATTAATAATAATATATAATATAATTGTAAAAATACGTAGTTTTACCTGAATACGCCTCGCCCGATCTGTAGCGTACTCACCAGTCTCCTCCACCATATGCATGTGGCAATGCAACTTGTAACACCCCATTTCTACCGGGTAAAATAGTGCGAAATCAGAGTTCATAAAAATCTTTTTCAACAAACAATGGAGTGCCACATTTTGCTTCGTGAAAACAATAGACGGTTTAATTCGCTTTTTGAAAGACAGATACATAGCGCTTTCGGATGAACCGATAAAACGACATCTCAAAACAAGTCAAACTTCTTTTAACCACGCAGCGGAAATTCAAATGGTTCAACTAAACAATCGTGGCAACTATGCAAAATTCATAACTCAAAATCCAACAGTAAATAACTTAAATAACATAAATAAACGTTCATCCCCCCCGAGTGCTATGTATCAGAGCGACGACACCGACTCGATCAAATGAAGATACAACGGCATTCATTCGAGGTTACCTGCACGTTACCAACATAGGGGTAACATTCAAACAGAAGGGTGAGATATCGAACTATATAATGAATCATATGAAAGACAATATATATCAGGTCAGGACATCAGATCATCATCTCACAACGGTCAATATCATCATCTCACAACGGTCAATATCATCATATCACAACGGTCAATATCATCATATCACGATAGTCAAAATCATTTGAATCGCCCAAATATGCAACATGAATGCAGAATGTGACTCGACTCAGGGCCACCGCCCTATAATGCATGTGGTACCATAATTCAAACCCGTAAATAGGGGCATCAACATCGCAACATCGTCGTCGTGGTTTGAGCATAGCTCCATCGTAAAAATATGCTATGCATGCGACGCTATGTAAATGCACAAACAAATAACAACGGTTACATAGCAACGCAACAACATCGGAAAGCAACATTGGCCGTAGGCCTCAACACATCATCTACCAATAAATAGAGGCAAATTCGTCTTCGCACAACCTTCGTCGTCAATAATTTACAACATTTTGGCAATATCGCAATATTTTAGCAACTTTCAACAATAGCAAACAACGGCAACAACAACAGCAACACTGCAACCATAGCAACAATAGCGACAACGGCAGCAGCAACAATGGCAACAGCAACACAGCAACAGCAGCACAGCATAGCAACACAGCACAGCAACAGCAGCAGCAACACAACACCGCAACACAGCACAGCAACAGCAGCAGCAACACAGCACAGCAACAGAAGCAGCAACACAACACAGCAACACGGCAACACAGCCACCAGCAACCAGGGTGTGGCGCCTAGGGACAGGGCGCCAAACCAGCAACAACAAAGTAGAGCATGGCGCCTAGGGACAGGGCGCCATCCTGAACCACACAGAAAATAGGGTGTGGCGCCTGGGGACAGGGCGCCAACACCAACAGCACAGAAATAGGGTGTGGCGCCTAGGGACGGGGCGCCAACACCAACAGCAAAAAAATAGAGCATGGTGCCTAGGGATAGGGTGCCATCATCCGCAAGCAACAAACACAAGTCACAGGGCGCCTAGGGCGCTAGTTTCAGCAAGCAAACACACTGTCAGGCACAGGGCAAATTTCTATCAAACATACCTCTACTTCGGTGAATTAATTAACCTATCAAACGGTATCGAAATTTAGCAAAGGAACCCTCTATGGAAAGCTAAGAATGTCTAGTTCCTGACTATAATTGTTATTTTGCGAAATAATGGTCCAATTCGTACAGTTTCAGTAAATAAGCAACAGGGTTCAGAAAACAGGACAGCCACCATGACCTAGCTTGTGACACCTCTAAAATTATCAAAACTCAATCAAATGACATAGTACTTGAGCCTAACCCGAAAAAAATTGAGTTTAGTTTTCAATGAATTAAGAATCATTCAAAAAGGAGTTCAAACGAAAACGTTATACATGAAATACCGAACCTATATACAGATTGCTTCCAGAATTTTAACCTACCTTGTCACACCTATAACTAGAGCTATACAACTCCAAATGCAACCAAACTAGTGTCAAATTAACAAGAATTAAGTCTAGTTTCTGAAAAGGTAAACCACATAATTTTTGGACTTCTAGATTATTCCCAGTTACTGTATAACCGAACCTATATCCAGATTGTTTCCAGAATTTTAACCTACCTTGTGACACCTATAACTCGAGGTACACAACTCCAAATGCACCCAAACCAGTGCCAAATTAACAAGAATTAAGTCTAGTTTCTGAAAAGGTAAACCACATAATTGTTGGACCGCTAGATTGTTCCCAGTTACTGTATAACCGAACCTATACCCAGATCGTTTTGAGAATTTTAACCTAACTTGTGACACCTATAACTCGAGCTATACAACTCCAAATGCAACCAAAATAGTGTCAAATTAACAAGAATTAAGTCTAGTTTCTGAAAAGGTAAAACACATAATTTAGGGACCAATAGATTGTTCCTAGTTACTGTATAACCGAACCTATATCCAGATCGTTTCCAGAATTTTAACCTAACTTGTGACACCTATAACTCGAGCTATACAACTCCAAATGCAACCAAAATAGTGTCAAATTAACAAGCATTAAGTCTAGTTTCTGAAAAGGTAAACCACATAATTTTTGGACCACTATATTGTTCCCAGTTACTGTATAACCGAACCTATATCCAGATCGTTTCCCTTATGAACATGGCAAGCACAAATATAATTCTAGGGCTAATAACAAAGAACACCAATCACACAACAATTGTTCAACAAGGAAACATAAACATATGATCATACATGGTGACAAATTATCAAACCCTAACCCCTACATAAAGCCATTCATAGGACCCATTATAGAGCTAGAACCCCACCCTTACCTTAGCCTTGAAAGATTCGAAGCTCTCCTTGGCTTGCCCTAGCTCTCTCTCTCCTTGGCTTGCCATAGCTCTCTCTCTCCTCTTGGCCGTTGCTTCTCTCTCTCCTTCTCTCTTGGCCGTTGCGCCCTTGCTCTCTTCTCCAAAAACCCTCTTATTTTTGTTCCTTCTAGATGAGCAAACCCTAAAATTCCTCTTATTTATATTTTATTTAATTTTATGGGCTTTTCTTAGCTAATGCGACTTAATCATGGGCTTTTTCCCTAACACCTCTCCTTTACTAATCCTAATACTAATAATAGGTCCACATACACTAACATATAGTTATTTTATTATTTTTCTACCAATTAAATTCTCAAACAATTCAATTAAATAATTAATTAAATTTTGGGGCGTTACACAACTCAGGCAAAGTGATTGGCCTTTGTTACCTCTCCACCTATATATATGTACATATATATTATTAATTAAATTAATACACATATTGAAAATGACTAGTTAATTATTATAAATAATTAATTAATCAAGTAATAAAGTAAAAAACTTACCATACGCCTGTGATGCGTTGCAGTATTCACACTCCCCCCTGTGTGTGTGCAGCCACCTTTTTCAGAAGCACGGTTCTTCTTGGCTTTCTCACAATACTCCTTAAATTTTGGTGTCTTCCAATACAGCTTAAACTCAGCCCAAGTTGAGTCTCCAATATAAGATGGCTTTATATCAACATCGCGCGCTCTCCGCAGCAATTCAGAATAGCGATGAGAACATCTCTTATGGAACACTCTCTCAACTTGGGCTTGCTCCCCTGGTAACCATGTACATTTTTCCTATTTAAGAAATTTACAATAATTTTGTTAATTATAAGACAAATTAATTAATCAAGTCAGTAAGATCATAATACATACCAAATTAATTATTTCGTAGAATAACTTACCAAAAATGATCTTAACATCTTCTTAATTGCCACATCATCTTTTCTAACTTCCGACCACTTCTTCCATCTCTTGGTAAAATTCTCATTGATTGTTTTTGTGATGGCGGTAGCTGAAGCCTTCGAAGGAAGAAAACTGCATTAAAAAAAGATGAATTTTGTTACACCAAATATATATAAGTTATATAAAAGGCAACAAAAATAAATTAATAAATAATATATATATATATATATATATATATACTTACAAATCGCCAACAATCTGCAATATGATACGCCCATCAGGTGTACACCTCACCACATCAGTCCCATCAACGAATGTGCGTATCCCATCCGCATCAACATGTGTCGGGGCTAAGCCCTCAGGAATCGATGAGTCCCCTGCAGTACTAGTACTAGCACCATCCTCAGACACGGGTGGTGGCAAATATCCGCTAGCAGTAACAACAACACGCGCAGGCTGAACACGGTGCCCTAGGCGAGTAGATCTCTTCCGCCTGCTAGTGCTGGCGGCATCGACAGGTGGAGGAACATATGCGCCGTCATCGCGATCGGATCCTGAGTCATGAGATGCCATATCTGTATCTAGACATATACATTTAAACAAACAACATCCTTCATTAAAAATAGAATTGTTGAAACATAAATTACATCCTTGATATTGAAAGATAAATTACATCCTTGATATTGAAACATAAATTAAATAACTAATTTGAATCCCATTCATTCTCAAAATCATCATCATCGGAGGAGTGAATTCTTGATACACCAATGTGGTCTGCTGCATCTTCATCAGCATCTTCTTCGTCATCAACTTCATCGCCGGTGTTTGGCTCATCAGATAAACGAACAATGGGTTCAACTTCAATCACTTCATTTACATTAGACATGTCTTCCATTTGATATGGCACATCTTCCACCGTGTCATCATTTGTCCCAATGCGACCTCTTGGTTTTGTTTTAATTGCGACACACCAACCACGCCTATCAGTCCGCATTGATGGATAAGGGACATAATAGATTTGTCTCACATTTTGTGCAATGACGAACGGATCATACAGTCGATATCTACTACTCATTTTTAATGTCCACTGTATTTGACTTTGGATTCACCTTTGTTCCTCGAGTAGACGGATCAAACCAATTACAATAAAAAACCACTACCTTTGGACTAAAATCTAGATGGGGGGTACTCAAGTTCATATATGTGTTGAACCACACCATAAATATCATCTTCACCTCCTCCAGTGACCCCGGCCATCATGCACACTCCACTATTGACTGTCTCTCTGCCCTGTATCCATTCATTGGTGTGAAATTTGTATCCATTGACAAAGTATGTGTGCCACTCTTTAACACATCTTCGAGGACCGTCTGATATGTTCCTCAAGTGTTGGTTGGTAGGATTTGGCGGGAGGGAATACACACGTTGACTAAACCACATTGGAAAATGAGCATGAATATGAGCAGAAGATTGGTCTTCATGTACTGCCTCTAATGACAAGAACTCCCTAAAAAGAAATAATTTAATTGTTACACTTGTCTACTATATATTAACTAATTAAGATCGATAGTTAATGGTGAGGAACATACTCAATAAATGATTGCACCTCAGTACAGTTTATCAACACATGAACATGTGCTGAACCTAACTCTTCATCTGATAGCCAGTGATTTGACTCCTTCCCAGATGGACGACCGGGTAGACAAAAGACAGACAAAGCCAAAGGATGTTTAGGCCATTCAGTATCCATTTCATTTCGACTGCTTCCAGGCGCATACTGATCATTATTGAAATAATGAGAACAAAAATGTGTTGTTTCACGGTGTAAGTAAGAAGAACATATTGATCCTTCAACTCTAGCTTTGTTTTTCACCGATCTTTTTGAATCACCCATGAACCTAGAGAAAATTATATTAATATATAATAGTCATATATTTTAAACTTGTTTCTTATATTATAAAAATTAGCTGACCTTTCAAACGGATACATCCATCTGTATTGGACAGGTCCGCCAAGTTTAGCTTCATATGCGAGATGCATCGGTAGATGCTCCATTGAATCAAAGAAACCAGACGGAAATACTCTCTCCAACTTGCATAAGATAAGTGGGATGTCTTGTTCCATTTTTGAAAGATCATCAGCTTTTAGCGTTGCAGAACACAAATTCTTAAAGTATTGACTTATTTCAATGAGCGGATTCAAAACGTGTGTTGGCAATGAACTAAAAGCGATAGGAAGTAAGCACTCCATGAATACATGACAATCATGGCTCTTCATCCCATGCAACCTCCCATTATCCACATCGGCACATCTAGATAAATTGGAAGAATAACCGTCTGGCATTTTCAACTCTTTTATCCACTGATAAACTGCTTTCGCTTGTTCAGTAGATAAAGTAAAATTGGCTTTGGGTTTCAAAGTCCTAGTACCTTGCTCAACCAACAACAAATCATTTCGTCTACAATAATGAGCTATATCCTTCCTAGCTTTCTCATTATCTTTCGTTTTGCCTTTCACGTTCATGACAGTGTTAAATACGTTGTCAAAAAAATTCTTCTCTATATGCATGACATCGAGATTGTGTCTCAATAGATTATCTTTCCAATAGGGAAGTTCCCAAAAAATACTTTTTTTTGTCCAATTGTGCCATTGTCCATAACCATCTGGACGAGAAACAACACCCGCTACGACTTCCACAGGAGGGATATCCCTAACACTATTCCAAACTTCCTCTGGTGTCAACTTATGAGGAGGTCCAGCTGTTTCAACATTTCCCTTGATGAACGCATATTTCTGCTTTCTAAATGGGTGATCCATAGGTAAGAACCTACGGTGCGAGTCAAACCATGAAGTTTTTCCTCCGTATTTAAGACTAAAAGACTTTGTGTCAACCATGCAAATCGGACACGCCATCTTAACATGTGTCCCCCATCTAGACAACATTCCATAGGCAGGAAAGTCATTAATGGTCCACATCAAAGCCGCCCTCATCACGAAATTTTGTTTGCGTGCCGCATCATAAGTTAAAACACCATTCCACAACCTTTTTAGGTCATCAATCAAAGGTTGCAAATATATGTCAATACCAGTTGTTGGATTACTTGGCCCTGAAATAATAGAATTTAAAAACATGTATGGTTTGGACATACACATTTCTGGAGGAAGGTTGTATGGGGTAACAATAACTGGCCAACATGAATACGGTGTTGCCGAGGCTTGAATATATGGTGTGAAACCATCAGAGCACAAACCAAGCCCAACATTGCGTGGATCACTGGCAAAATCTAGATGAACACGATCAAAATGCTTCCAAGCTTCACCATCAGATGGGTGACGTAATTCACCAGAATTATTTCTATTTTGATGGTGCCACGTCATTTTACCCGCGGTCTCCATTGAAGTAAACATCCTCTGTAGCCTTGGAATAAGAGGCAGATAGAACATTGCTTTTTCGTGGAACCGTTTTGCCTCTGCTCATCCCTCTTCTACTGACACGAAAGCGTGGCTGTCCACAGAACTTGCATTCCGACAACTCTCCATCATTTATGCCAAACTCATTGTTATAATAGAGCATGCAACCAGACACACAACAATCAATCCTTTTAGATTTTAAGCCAAGCTTCGAAACTCCTCTTTTAGCTTCATAATAACTTTGCGGTAAACTCCATCTAATGGGGGTTGCATCCAAAATCATTTTGGTCATATATTCCATGCACAACTCAGCAACATTAAATTGAGACTTAAGACCCAACAACCGAACACACATTGATAATTTTGAGTCTTTCGATCCTTCAAATATGGGTTTATTTGTCTCACTCAAATACATGTAAAACCTTTGAGCTTCCTCATTTGGAACTTCGTCAGCATCTTGTTCTTCAAAATCCAAATTTACTCCAACAACGTCAGATACCATTCCCTGATACTAATCTAACGGTTGTATTCCCCATCCTTCAGATGTCGTAGTCGCTGGATAACTACTTGATGTGTGATCTACTACTTCAACCGGAACATTAACCGCAGGAACTGCAGCTACCCCTGGTGCTACTTCCCCGTGACGACTCCATGTCCAATAATTTAGCCTAAACCCATTATTGTACAAATCAAGTCTAACTTCATGTTCATTTTTTATAGCTCCAAAGGAACATTTCAAGCACGGACATCTAATACCGCCTTGTCGCCCAAATTCTTCATGATCAATGTACTTAGCACAAAAAATAAACTCTTCTGCTCCTTCTACAAAACGTTGCTTTACACCAGATCTTCCAGGAAATAATCGATCATACATCCAACTACGATCCATAATTTAAAAACTATGTACTACACTACAATATAAATAAAATAAACTATCAATATATTACTTCATATTTTGATATATATATATATATATATATTGATATATTACTCATTTTATTTTGATATTTCAATAAACTATCAATTACAAGCAACACAATTAATTTTTTGATAATGTTATATATTAATAATTTAAACTATAAATAATATTTGCAAATTTAATTTTAAATTTCAATTTAAACATTATAAATGAACTTAATAAATAAGTTTTTTCAATATAAATTATTTTTACGGTCACCAAGAACTAAAAGAAAAAATCTAAATTTGACGGTGAGCAAAAGTTGGTAAAGAGGAAAAAAACTAATTTATCTTGATAACTAACCGTACTGAAGAGAAGACTCTGACTTGAAGCGTATCCGTAACTCAAGGAAAGAGGAAAAAATAGGAACCAAAGCTCAAACAATACCTAAACAAATAAAAACACATTTAGTAACAAACTCATATTATTATAAAATAATTTAAAAACTAAAACTATTAACTCATATCAGAAACATACCTTGGATCGAATAAATTTTCCAATGAGAGGAGAAGACAATTCATAGGGAGGAAGTGAGGAGTTTCAAGAAGAAGAGATTTAGTAGGGAATGAGAGAATTTGGAGAGAGTAAGAGAGAAATTTTAAGAAGAGAATGAGAGAATTGGTAGAAGTGTGAAGAATAAGAAGTGGGGACACTACTAGAAAAACAGTTTTTAGCGTCAGCCAAAAGCCCACGCTAATAGGCCAAAAGCGGACGCTAACTGTGAATTAGCGGCAGGGTTAGCGTCGGCCACGTGTCGACGCTAAAATGTTCGAAGGTAATTGTAGCGTCCCGTTAATTTAGCCGACGCTAAAGCCGAAGCAAACATTTGGACCGACGCTACATAGTCAACTAAATTTAGTCAACGAAATCATTAGCGTCGGCCTGGCCAACGCTATTTAGTCAACGAAACAGAGTCAATGAAAGCATTTGCATCGGCCTGGCCGACGCTATTTAGTCAACCAAAATAGTCAACCAATTAATTTGCGTCCACGAAGCCGACGCTAAAATCCATCTTTGGTAGCGTCGGAAAGGCCGACGCTAACTTTGGTTGTTTTTTTTAAAATATAATTGTCCTAATGCTTTTACCCTGTACCCTGTGTCTTTACTACCACCACTACTCCTAAAGCATTTTTAATACAATCATCCAGCATACCATATCAAAATGCTTAATACCATAAAGCAAAATATTCTTGAAACAACAAAATATAACATATTCTTGAAACAACAAAATATAACATAGTCTTGAAGCTCCAAAATATCAAATGTTTTGTCATCCTACAAATACATAAAAGTAACCGTAACAACATCAAGTCTCGCCATCAAGTGAGTCTTCATCCAAATCTTCATCATAATGAGGATGAGAATGAGAATGGCTAGCACCACATGATCCACGCTCCGAAGCATCCAGGCGATCCAAAAATAATTTTCTCATCTCATCTAAATCATTTTGGCACTTCAGAGAACGCTCATTCGCCTCTTGAGCCTGGGCTACTGCATCTTGAGCAATCTTCTCAGCTCTAAGTCTAGCTTCCCTCTCTGCTTCCAAAGATATCCCAAACATGAAACCAGAAGGATTCTGGGATTCTTGGATAAGCGATTTGGACCCAGGTCGGGCGTTCACAGATAAACCTGCTGTGCCATAGAGGCGACCACGGGTGGGAGGCCCTGCAGCCAACGTCCAGCACTCAACTGCTACCGCTCCATCTACCTCTTGTATTTTCCCGTACCAATCCTACGAGGAAGGAACCTAGGAGCATGACAAATTTTGCACTCAGATAACTTACTATCATCCTTGTAATATAATATACAACCTGCCTTACAACAATCAATCTGCTCAACCTTCAGCCCTAACTTAGACACCAACAGTGATGCTTGGTAATAGTTATTGGGCAAGCATTCTTGAACTGGCGTACACTATTAAGCATATGAGCAACAAAATCTATACCTTTTCGTGGAATATGCCAATTAGTCCTAATTGCCAGAAGTTGAACAGATATTGACAATATAGACTGCGTAGCCCCCTCGTAGATGGGCTTGTTAGCGCATATCAACTTGTCGTAGAACTGCTTTGCATCTTCGTTGGGCAACTCATCCTCACGAGGGACATCTTCATCTTCATACGGCCTAAAAACATCAAACACCATCTGATTTATTGAATCAAAATGGTCGTCATGATGCACATGCCCACTACTATTCGAACCACCCCTTGTATCAAGATCGTGGTCCACTTCTCCGTGTTCAGTCCAAATCCAATAGCCTGGTTGAAATCCATGTCGGTACAAGTGAAGCCTAACATTAGTTGGCGTAGATTTCTTCCTACACTTGCGTTTTCTACACGGACAACTTATCCCTCCGTCAGATATATAAATGGGTAGCTTCCTGGCCCTCTTCACAAAGTTTTTAACACCACGAACAAAATCTTTTTTCAAGCCGTGCCTATTAGCATTTGTCCTATTATACATCCAAGTACGATCCATTTTCTATAAGGCAAACACTTAACTTGTCAAATACTAAATAAGTTAGAAAAATACAAATCACTAAATTCAAGGAAACACTTTCACCTATGTGTAAAACACAATACACTCACATAACTCAACAAATTGTTGTAAAGCACATTTACCATCCAACCATTCAGAAAACAATATCATTTGCTGAACAAAAACTCTTGAGCAACTATGTCCTAATTTGCAAAAAATCAGACCATACACAAATCGATAGCAATATATTCCTATCAAAGTTAATTCGCTAATAACTTATATATCAAAAGAAACATGAACAAAACACTGTCCACAAAATCAACAAAACTGATCAACTAAGGAAAATCAACATACACAAAATACACGAAATCTATTTTGAGGAACCCTATCAACAAAATACTGTCCAATAAACCCTAAAATCAAAATACACAAAATCAAAAAAACTGTTAATACAGAAACCCTATCAAGTGAGGAAATTTGTCAAAAAAATATATTTTGAGAGAGATAGAGTGAGAGACAGAGAACGAACCGTGAGTGTGAGTGAGAAGTAAAGAGAAGAAATTTTACTTTGGTTCCTTGGAGTGAGAGTGAGGCGGCGCACGGTGAGAGTGAGGAGGAGGAAGAGGTGACCAGAATGTGACCTAGAAAACCAGAATACAGAAAAATGAAAAAAAACGAAAATGGTGAAAATGAAATAGAAACAGGTGGAGAGACTACTAACCTGCGAGAATGGATGGCGGCGCACGGTGGTTGGTGGTTGCGAGAACGGATGGCGGCGCACAGTGTTGAGGAGAATGAGGGCGTAGCTGAGGTTACGGTTTCGCCGAAGTTGAGGAGAATGAGGGTGTAGGTGAGGCGATTCGCGAGGGAGTTTGGAGGTGGAGGTGAGGTGGAGGTGATTAGGAGTGAGGGACGGAGGAGAACGGAGGAATCGATGGCGATTCAGATAAATGGAAACGATGAGATGAGAGTGACGGTGTGAAACTGAGAATTGGTAAAGTAACATAGGTAGCGTCGGCCAGTCCGACGCCAAGGATAATATTTAAAAATTAAGCAGCGTAGCGTCCGCCAGATCAAGTTTAGCGTCCGCCATAGCTGACGCTAATAATTTTTTTTCAACAGAAAAAAAAATCGTGGGTTGCGTGGGTCAAGCCGACGCTCGGCCGACTCTATTAGCGTGGGTGTCGTGGCCGACGCTAAATAATGGACGCTAAAAAGCCATTTTCTAGTAGTGGGAAGGGATATATATAGGAAAACGGATTCAAACGATCAAATGGGGATTTGCGGCGGTTTTGGTGATTTGCGGCGGTTTCGGGGACTTGCGACGGAAATTTGAAATTCTAACTGCGCGCTTATTTTTCAAGGCCGCCGGTAACGTGGATTTGCGGCGGTCTTTTGAAAATTTAAGATGGCGCTTATTTTTTAAACGCCGCCGGAAATGGGGATTTGCGGCGGATTAAGGGCATTTGCGGCGGATAAGGGAGATTTGCGGCGGATTAGGGGGATTTGCGGCGGTTTTTTAAAACAAAAATTCAGTCACCAAATTCAATATTCACTATTTACTGTCGGGAAGTTCTTGACCGTTAATTTAGTGTCGGCAATATCTTGACCGTTAAGTAGTGTCGACACTAATCACCATTGACTATTCAATAATCACGCTGCACTATTCATTATTTAATGTCCGGTTCATCTTTTTCGTTAAAAGTAACCCCTTTATAAGCAAAAAACTCCTCCTCGTTATTTCCACCATAAGAGACATCTACACTCATCAAACGCTCGGTGTCATCCTCCAACTTAACAACCCGTTCTTGCAGTTCCTCAAACTTTCTATTTAGAGATTCAACCATCTTTTCATACTTGCACTTCTCATCCTCCAATTAGAGAGTGAAGTTTCGGAGGATGAGAAGTGTATGTATGAAAAGATGGTTGAATCTCTAAATAGAAAGTTTGAGGAACTGCAAGAACGGGTTGTTAAGTTGGAGGATGATACCGAGCGTTTGATGAGTGTAGATGTCTCTTGTGGTGGAAATAACGAGAAGGAGTTTTTTGCTTATAAAGAGGTTACTTTTAACGAAAAAGATGAAGCGGACATTAAATAGTGAATAGTGCAGCGTGATTATTGAATAGTCAATGGTGGTTAGTGTCGACACTAATTAACGGTCAAGATATTGCCGACACTAAATTAATGGTCAAGATCTCCCCGACAGTAAATAGTGAATAGTGAATATTAAATTAAAGGTGGAAGTTTCTTTACCAAGAAATGGAGACATACGCCACTCACTTGGAGCCGCTGCCGACAATGCCCAAGAGATTGTCGTATCAAGAGAGTGGCGTATGTCTCTGTTTCTTGGTAGAGGTGTGAAGACGAAGAAGGGGAGAAGGGGTTTATATAGGAGAACAGAAGTCAAACGGTCAAAAGGTAGCATCCGCCGGAAACGGTGGTTACCGGCGGATTTATGGGCCTTGCGGCGGACTTAGGGGATCTGCGGCGGACTTAGGGGGATTGCGGCGGTTTTGTGAAATTCAAAATTGGCAAATGTCCGCCGCAAATAACCTTACCGGTGGATTGCCAAAATCTCGCAAAAAAAATATTTTTGTAATCTCAAATCCGCCGCAAAGTCCACAGCGAAAACAGATCCGCCGCAAAATCCACGGAATCCGCTGCAAAGTTTGAGGCGGATAAAATCCGCCGGTAATCCTCCTAATCCGCCGCAAAGTTTTCGGCGGCTCCGAATCCGCCGGAAGTTCCTGGCCGGAAATTCAGCATTTTCTTGTAGTGTTTTAACCTATATTTTGTTATAACCTATATGAGTTTTTACTTTTATTTCGCTTAGATGCAATTTTTCCTATTTGGGAAACGTTGAATAATTTTCTCATTTTTAATATTTCCAAAAATATCTCTCTCTCTCTCTCTCTCTCTCTCTATATATATATATATATATATATATATATATATATATATATATATATATATAAAAGTAACTAAAATATTTGAGTATATAAACCCGTGTCAAAGTGGGGCATTTGACCTCACTCATTACCAAGTAGTAGATGTTGGGAATTCAAGTGTGAGTGGTTAGACCCACATCAACTAAGAATGAGCTAAATGAAGGATATGTAAGACTTGTTGGGGGATTTAGGGGAGCAGCGGGAGCAACAACGAGTTTATGAACACGACCACCAAGTGACATGGACAACACATCTCCCAGTGCTCTCCCAAACTTCCCAACAAGTTTTACGTACCATTCATTTAGCTCATTCCTAGTAGATGTGGATCTAACTACCCACACTTAAATTCCAAACAATTTCTCCCTCAAGCGAGTCACCTACATCATAAATCCAAACCTTGATCCACTTCCCGCTCCCCCACCAAGTCGAACCATGGCTTTGATCCCACTTATTGGGGAGTCTGGGGGGCACTGGGAGTAAAAACAAGCTAATTACAAGGAAAACCAAGAGACTTGGACACCACATATCCACCCAAAACCTTAAGGCATTGAGTACAGGAGTTACCTTTTTTATATATCCTTCGGGTAGATCATTACTAGTCGATGTGAGACTAACAATTCACACTTGAATTCCCGATAATAGATATTTCTCGATTCTGTTAACACCCCAAAATTGCTGAGTTGTTGGCCTAGGGAGGCCTTAGCCGAGGCAAGTAGTCAGCCGAGTCTACATGAGCTAACTTGCCCAATTTCCTAACAAAACATAAGCCAAAGGGCTAAGAGATAGCCTATACTTCTTTTACTAATTCTACATTCTACACTATTTATGAATAGGTAACCACAAAGGAAATTTTGGTAGCCTCAACAAGTTGTGGTTAATAGAATAAGTTACCTGAGAAGGAGAAAGGGTACGTTTTGCCTAAGGCTAGGATGATGAGTTTTTGTTTGCTGATGGCTAGTGGCTATAGTAAAATTGAAAGTGTTGTGAGCCCAATTAAGAATAAAAGGGAAATATCCTTGCTATTGAAGGTAAAGAGGGTCACTCTTAAGAAGAATCCATTGATGAACCTAGATGTAATACTCAGATTCAACCCTTATGCTAAAATTTCTAAGAGGATAGCTCTACTTGCTGAAGTTGAGCATCTCAGGCGATAAATAGCTCAACTGAGAGCTTGGTGGCCGAGGACTTAACTGTTGAGGATTGTACAACTTAGGGCACTATGGTTGGTGCAAAGGAGTTGCTTTGGAAGCAAGCACATAAAACATGTGGAAAATGCGTTGAGGATTGCAAGGCAAGGCGTGGAGCGGTTGAAAGAAATGTGTTAAGGCATCTAGAATGTAGGAACAATGGTTATTTTTCACTAAGCGTGCTAGTGGATGTTGTGGGTTGTTTTTCCTATTTTATTATATGTCGATTCTTAGCCGAACCAATGGTATTTGTGATCATGGTCAGCTGTAGGCTAATGTTAGTGGCTTGTAGAGACCTCTGGATATATAGCTAGCTTGTAAGTATTTAGAGGACACATCCATCAATCAAACACATCTATTTTCAAGAATTTTACTTTACTTTTTACTTTATGCAAACCTTAGGATAATCTTAGACTAGTGTACCTTCCTCCCACACCTAATGAGGAACCGAGTTACTTCCTCAGCGTAATAACTTGAAGAAAGGGAATCACAAGGTTCAAAGACTTAACAGATTCAAACAAAAACAATTATTTATTTATTTAGTTTAATTTAATCAATATATATATATGATCATATAATTTGTACAAATGATTCATATAAAATGATTATATATTTATCGTCATACAATAGTTTCGTATTTATGGTCATGCAATATTTATGAATTGTATGTATATTTTTTGGTTGAATGGTGTTTTCACCTCCGTCACATATATCATACAATTGTTTTATTACAAATATGTGATCATACTATTTGAATACAAGTTCAATTCATGCAATATTTATGTGTTTAACAACTGCATGAACATACAATTCATTTTATATAAATTGATCATTCAATTCATTCGACAAATTGATATAAATACTAGTGATAATTGATCGAAAGTTTAATAATATTATCACAATAAAGAGGGAGAGGGGAGGAGGGAAGGGACCGTCCCTCTCCCTTAAGTATTACATGTATACATAATTAACTATTATGTAGTTATTAATTATCATATTATATTATATATAATTATTATTATATATGTATATATATATATATGTATATATATCTAAATACAATATATATACCAAATAAATATCTTAAATGTTTTAATAGTATTTATTAGGTAAAATACTATAAATGATTTTTAACTTAATTTAAAATTTTACGTTAATTATTTATTTTTCCCCTCAAAATATTCTCTTTAGTATCAAAATTTTAACATCAGTTATGCTTTTTTGAAAATCTTATGGCCAGTTTGATTTCTATTTGAAAGTGGTTTTGAGTTTTTAAAAATTGGAAAACAAAAAACTTGTTCGGGTGGTGTGTTTTGTATAACTGTTTTTGAAAACTATTTCTATTTCACTATTTTTAAAACTAAAAAAAATGAATTGGTCAAAGTTGTTTAAACTATAAAAAGGAACCGGTCATTTCCCAAAAAAAAGGGGAAGTGGTCAAAATTGTTTTTATGTTGGGTTATTGGCTTTCTTTGTTTCTAGTGATCAAAATTGATAACACGGAAAATTCATTAGTTTTCATTAATAACACTGCCACTAAATAAAAGACATTTTTAAATTTCATGTGGAGTAATTTTTGTGACTGCATTCATTTTTGTTACTTTCTGTTTGCTATCTATTTGCTCCCCTTATTATTGTTTATTATTATTTTTATCATTTACTTTGATTTATTTTAATTAGTTCATACTCATAAAAGAAACTATTCATTAAAAGTAATAAATGTGTGTTTTGATAAATAATTTTATTAAATATTTATTTAATAAACTATTTTAATTAAATAATAACTTATTAATACATGGTTAAAAAAATTTATTAATATGTCACTAGCAACTTTGTCTACTTTCGATCCATAACAAGATCATGATGCTTTTTAAGGTAAGTTACTGAAACACATGTAGAACTCATGATACTACAGTTTTTTGTATTGGTTTGAGTTTTTTTATTGGTAATTTCTGATATATGTAAGATCATGTTCCCTTTTGTTCACACATAGTACTCTCCATTTCTCACAGAAGAACCATGTTTGCAAAAGCTTTAGCCACAGAATTTGGAGCCAATTTCATTAACATTTCATTCTTAAACATAAAGGTAATATTCCGTTGTTTATGTTTGATTTAATTTTGGTGTTCATGGCAGGCCGATAGTCTCTTCTCAAAACAACATGGAACGTATAAAAAAATGTTGAAGGAATTTCAAATCATGTTGGATGGTATGAAAACAAAGGAGCAAGAGCGTGTAATGGTTGTTGCTGCCACAAACAAACCATTTGATCTTGAGGATGCTATTATAAGGAGGCTTCCTCGGAGGTAATTCTAGATATAAGTTTATGTTATTCTATTTTTGACAGATTATCTGTATTAATTCATTGTGTTTCTTCAACTATGCAGATTCTTGGTTGATTTGCCCAATGATCAAAACAGAGAAAATATTCTCTGGGCCATCTTAGCCAAAGAGGATGTGGAACCTAATCTTGACTTTGGAGGAATAGCAAAGAGGACTGTAGGAAATTCCGGCAGTGATTTAAAGGTTTCCGTTTGCTCTCTTTCGTTTAGTTGCTACTTGCTAGAGAATGTAGTGTTTGCTAGTGGAAAACATTCTAATGTGTATTTTGGTTGGTTGCAAAATTTATGTGTGGCGGCCGCTAACTGTCGGATAAGAGAAATATTAAATAAAGAAAAGGTTAGTTTAGTATACTTAGTACATATACTTATGTGTGGCGGCCGCTAACTGTCGGATAAGGAAAGATTGTTTGTCGTATTTCATTTAAAGTCTTCTCAGTAGTATTTCATCATGCATTGCCAGAAAATTTCCATTCTATTTTGTTTTTACTTATTACTAGTCCACCTGAACGTGTTTACTTCCCTTATGCACTTCTCAAATACATCTAATCAAGTTGTATCCAATCACCTTCCTTACCGACCTTAAAGGCATCTACGGCTCTAAATGATGTGCTTGTTATTAAGAAAATCGAGTGGAATATATAATTTCTATTAAAATCCAATGTTTACGTGCGTATGGTGTGCCTAAGAAATTCAGTTAACATTTGATTTTGCAATACTTTATGTATCACAATTTCTTCCAAACAGCATATAACATTTATATGCCCAATTCAGTTAACATTTATATATTTTTTAAGTTTTAATTTGGTCCCTTATGTGCCATGTTATTAAATGAATGACACATCAGATTGGACACTCAAGATGCGACGTCAGCTGTTAGCTGCCAGCGTGGCGTCTGTTATGTTAATGGACGGAAAATTCCCAAAAAGAACGAAAATGACATAGAAATGGAAGATGAGGGACCAAAACGGAAAAAAAATAAAAGACCAAACTGAAACCTAAGTCAAAGATAAAGAACTCAAAGTGCAATTTAGCCTATTCTTTCCAATGTGAGACTTCTCTATTTTTCAATTCACCAAGTTCTAACATTAAATATTCCAAGTGGCCTTTAAAATCCTAATAAAAGCTCAAAAAAGATGTTAATGGAATGCGTACCGCAGAGGCACTTCATTATTTTGTTAGGATTATATTTGTTCCAGATCGGCCAAACACTTGTAGGCCCTATCTAGCGAAGCCCATGATCCATCTAAACCAGAGGCGCAGATGCGTCCTCTCCATCAAACACTTGTAGGCCCTATCTATCATATTGTGCCACGTGTGGACACTAATCTCTGTCAAAGCAGTGTCTCATCAATGTCACAGGTACGCATTTATTACCTCATATCACCTATTCCCTATGCCGACTTAAGCACCAGAGTGTCTGCAGGTACCACCCCCTATGTTTAGACAATCGAATAATTGAGTTGTTATAAAAATAATTGAGTTCCCTATGTTTAGACGATCGAATAATTGAGTTGTTATAAAAATATAAAAACAAACTAGATTGAAACAAAATAATAAGAATTAAAATGTTAGGTTTAATCAGTAGAGAGAGGCCTAGGGTCACAGTTTAACTTGCAAGCTTCGATTCCTCTATGTCTAATTCTACCTGAATTCCTTTAGTTTATTCAATTGCCAATCCCTTTACTAAAGCTATTAACCTGTTTAGTCATTCGTGATTAATATTTTTTTTCCTAAATTAACCCTTGTTTGGTCATGCAAGAATTTAAATTCAAGAAAAACTTAAAGACCAAAAATGTTGAATGATCGGAAGACTAAATTAATTAAATTTGGTCATGCATTAATTATAGCCTCAATTATCCTATAGGTCCACCAACTAATTGCAGTATGGTCGCAGATCAACTAATTGATTATGAACATAAAAAGGGTAGCAAATCCTAATTATGTGATAAAAATAATAGGACAATATTAATTGAAATAAAAACTGGAATCCAAATATGAAATTATAACATAAATATATCTCTAAACATGCAAGATCCACCTAAGACCCTAGAAGAGGATTCGGGTATCCATAGGTATCAAGAACTATAAAATAGAAATAAGGTTCATGGATTACAGAGATAAGAATAACCCGATAAATAGAGAAATTCTTGGTCTAAGTCTTCAATCTCATTTTTCTACTCTAAAGCTCTCTCATAGTGTCAAAAACGGTACAAAATCTTCAATCTCGCTCCCTCTCCCTCCCTCTCCTATGCGTCAGTGTCCTGCTGTTGTGTTTCTCCAATTTCCGTGCGCGGCACTTTTTGTTTTCCACTTTTCTATTCACGGCTTCCTCTCTATAATAGTGGTATGCTCCTTTTTATAATGCAAGCCTAGGGTATGCTTCTTTCCTTTCTTGCTGAGCACGTGTTTCCCTTATTTGATTTGCCATGATGGGCTTCAATAAAAATTAAACTAAGTCTTGTCTTCTTTCAATGTTGGCCCATTTCTTTTTAACACTTGCACCCCTTTTTATTCTTTGGCCATCCAATGTTTCCATTCTTTATATATATATATATATATATATATATATATATATATTTCTTTTTAACACTTGCACCCCTTTTTATTCTTTGGCCATCCAATGTTTCCATTCTTTATATATATATATATATATATATATATATATATATATATATATATATATATATATATATATATATATATTCTAGTGATTCCAAATCACACATTTTATTCCTTTTTCTATGTTCTTCTGTAATGTATAGAGCAGATTTAGTCAATGATTTATATAGTTAGTAATAATCGCTCTAAAAATAACCCAAAATATCTCTAAAAAAATGCACTAATTTGGAGTTTATCATAAGATGTTCTCATAAAAGGAAACGTTTCTAGAGTAAAAGATTTCATAGTTATGCATGTCATAGAGGAGATAACCTTTGACAGCGATGGTATGGCATATGTAGACACGTTTGCGGGACCTAGGTTGAAATTTGGTCCGGTGAGCAACATGAGTAGTAGCATAACATAAGGAACCAAACACTCGAAGGTAGGAGAGGTCGGGAGGGATGTTATATAATATATAGGAAGGGGGTTGGTTGTTTAGTAAGTGTGAGGGAAGGTGATGTGAACAGCTTGGGAAACGGCAAATTCCCAAAAAGGAAGTGGTAATTTGGATTGAAACATGAGAGACCCGACTTCATTTAGGATATGTTGTTGTTTTCGTTCAACTACTCCATTTTGTTGTGGAGTTTCAGTACATGAACGTTGGTGTAGGATGCCTTTAGAGTGGTAGTAGTCAGGTATGTGGAATTCAAGGCCATTGTCAGATCTGACAGATTTAACACTAATGCCAAATTGGGTGTGTATCATGGTGATAAAGTTCATGAGATGATTATGAGCTTCAGCTTTAGTTTTCATTAGTCTAATCCATGTAAAATGAGATTTATCATCAACAATGGTAAGAAAATATCTATTGCCAATAATAGAGGGGGCCCATATGTCAATATGAATGAGGCAAAATATGATATTGGAAACAAAGGAACTCAGGGGAAAGGGGGTTTCTTTTGCTTAGCAAAGTGGCAGGCATCACAAGCGGTGTGAGTACAATTTGGGATATTTGCGTTCTATTTGTGTACAAGAGAAAAACAGTCAGGTGAAGGATGTCCTAATCTATGGTGCCAAAGGTCAATGTTGACTGCAGGGTTAGCCGGGCCGGTACAATGTAGGGATGAAACTGAGCTAGAAGAGGGTTTGAAATTAATTATCATCGAGAATAGCATGCCATCCAACCTAGCGTTTCCAATGGTCCTCAAAGATGGTCTTTCCTGTATCAAACATTCATTATCAACAAACATTACTTGGCAATATTTAGAAGCTTGAGGTCTGCCAACTAAGGGAAAATCTAGTAACCGTAACAATCAACAGCAGGCAACAATCAGCAATAATCCAATGGCAATCAACAAATCCAGTAGTCCAGATATGGATTCAATCAGCAACAATCCAGTGACAATCAGTAACAATCAGTAACTGTAACAGACAAGAATCAGCAACAATCCAGTAACAATCAACAAATTCAGTGGTCCAGAGACGGAATCAGTAGGCCAGAGCAAAAACTTAGGTTACAGTAATAGATCAGAACTCGAAACCTTATAACAAGGCAGTGTTGAAGTGGAGCGGAGTTGCGGAGAAGCAGAGCGCGAGTTACGGCGAAAAGAGCGGGAGTTGCGGCGAAGCGAGCGGCGAAGCTGAAGCAAACCTGAAGCAAAATAGAATCCTAGGATGCGATTGTAGTAGATGTAACAATACTTGCCAACATATCAAAGAGTTGTCATTTACTCAACCAATGAATGCGATCAACCGTGAATCAAAGATCAAGAAAGAGGCGACCAACCAGACCTGATGAGACCGCAACAGAAATTGTGATCGAGTTGCGGACCTGACGTAAATCAACAGAGATATGTTCAAGAACAGATTCCAAATCGCAGATCCGAAATTGGGCACAAAATCAAAAATTGAGGTTGAGAAATAAGGATCGATTTTAAAACGAAGGCAAAACCTAATCAATCAAAAGCGAAACAGAAACGATTTCTGAAGTCAAGGAAGAAAAAAGAAAATCATTTTCTGAAGAGAAGTAATCAATGTCGCAGAGAGAGGCTGTGATGATGAGGGAAAAGTTTCACAGCAGTGATTAAAGAAGAGGCCTGTGAAGTAGCGAGGAGAGAAACAATTACTGCCAAAATCTCAATCTTACCTTTTTCCCGACTAAATAATTTTAGGATATTTATGTAATTTTACTTTTTCACTTTTTCAATTTTTTCACTCTCTCATACATACTTTTTTACTTTTTCACTGTTTCTCATATACTTTTTCAAATTTTCTCACACATTTTTCACTCTCTCATTGTCTTTCTTTCTCTAACTCTATCTCATTTTTCTAATTTTCACAATATATCTACTTTAATTTCATATACATGTTTCCTTTATTTTTTTAATGTTTTATTTTTTCTCTGTTAATAAGTTGTATTCAGTCTCTACGGGAAATATTACAATTTGTAAAATGTGAAACTTTACTACTGATCGTACCTGATCAATACGATGGGTTGTGGTTGATGACGTTGATCGGTCGCTGTGATGAGGGACCGAGTTGTAAGCCGCACGCGGGTGGTACCTGCAAAGGCACTCCAACGCTCAAGTCAGAGGTGCTTTAACGGGCAGGGTCACAAGGTGAGTAAAACATACCTGAAGCCACATGCTAGTGTGGTATATATAATGTTGGCGTTCTAGCCGTTACGCATTTTGCGGGGCCGGCCGCATCTTGCGGAGCAAGGTAGGTATTGGGCCGCGATGGGCCTATTTGACGAATTGGCCTTCGAGCCCACTCCAGAACAGTTGCCCCCCAAGCCTAGGTCGCCTGGGGGCGGGCTAAGGCTTGATTCCTTGCCCCCCAGCGTGGTCGAACGTAACCTGGTCGATCGCTAATTAGTTAATTGCATGGTCGCTGCCACGCGGCCTGGTCACACGGGGCCAGGTGCCATCTCGGGGGTGATGCCTGACAATCAATCGTCATGGATGCTGAGGCGACAGTTGCTTTATTGAGGTGACGTTTAGAGACTCGAGGAGTTTAAGCAATGATGGTACATGAAGAGTCGCGCCTCTTCACTTCCGGCCCATGGTGATGGTTGGCCCATTATATATAGGGTTCATAGGGCACATCATTTACACGTTTCTCCGAATTCTCCGCTGCTCTCGCTGATCGCTCGCTTCTGCCCAAGCTCGCTCGCTTCTGCCAAAGCTCGCTCGCTACCGTCGAAGCTCGCTCGTTCTCGCTAAAGCTCGCTCGTAATCATCTTGCTCTAATTCCAGGTAACTGCGACCGCTCTAGCTTTATTTGAGTTTTTATGTTCCACCTGATGGAGGGGGTGTCAGGTCTGGGGACGACCACGTCGCCCCTTCCCACGCGCGAGCAAGACCCTGACTGTTATTCCCCTCCACAGGTTCATTCTGGCGCGGACTAAACAAACCCGCCGTATATTTGGAGTCCCGGCCGTTTCTCTTGCGCAAAATATGACACGACCAGAGTCCTGCGCACGCCCGGTCGTCTTCTTCTAGTGATGAATCTTCTTCCTCTGGGCATTCGACCCAGAACTCGACTTCATCTAGTAGATCCGGAACGCGGCCGGACAGAAGTGGGGTCCCGTACTCCGAGGTTGTGGTTGCTGATAATGCAGAGAGCAACGCACGGGTTGACTGTGAGGAAGGTGTTGACCATGCTGCGACCGACGTAACCGAGACGGCTGAAAGAGATCAACAAGGAGACCATGGAGAAGATCCTGAGGTTGCTGCTGCAAACGATATGTCCTGGGTTTCTCTCAACCTGAGGGGTCAGCGCAGCAAGATTCAACGGGGAAGCCAAGACCTGGAGTTTCTTGCGACCGAGCTGAATGAAGGTTGGAGGGTAGATGGTATGGCCAAAGGGGAAGATATTGCGGCCTGGACTGATATGTTAAAATTCACAATGTACCGCATCGTTTTCGAACGCATGGGTATAATTCCACCATTCACCAGGTTCCAACACCAGGTTCTACGGTATCTTCAGGTCGCCCCTTCTCAGCTGAACCCGAACGCTTGGGCGTTCCTGCAGGCGTATGAAGATGTCCTTGCGGTTCTGGGACGACCGGTCTCCATACGACTGTTCTTCACTTTGTTTGAGATGAGCTATATTTATGAAAAAGGCTCCAAAGGCGCCCGCAAGGAAGCGGTCTCATTCAAAAACCGGTCAACATACAACTTCTTCAAGCCATATCTGGAATCGTTGACGACCGGGTGGAAAAGGGAATTCTTTTGGGTTGTTCCTGAGTCGGCCGAGGCCCATAGAGGGATTGCCCAAATGTCCAATGATCAAGAAGGAACCCCCCTGTTTCCTACAGTGTGGAGTTTTAACCACTTCTCCAAAAAGCCGGGCCAGTACGCTTTCAAGGACGCTGATCTTGACGACCTGGACAGGGGGACGATCCATAGATTGAGAAGGATTGCGTCCCTAGTCCCTGAGGGTCGCATCAAAGTTAAAAACGTTGTGGATGCTCGTACCAAGAAGAATGTCAAGGCCGCTCTTGGTCGGTGGTCGCTCACACCTTTTATTTTCTGTCACTTTGTTTTGTTAACTTTTTCTAACCATCTGCTTTTGCCTTTGCAGTTAAGATGGCCAACATGAATGACTTTGACCTATTGGAGCAATGGGCGGCCGAGGACGGTGATGCTTCGCCCGCCCGCGTCATACCTGCGGCTCAATCTGGGGGTACGCCTCAAACTGTTGCAACTGGATCCCAGCCTGATCGTCAGGCTCCTCAGGCGGGCACACCAGCACAAGTCATTAACCTGAGCAGCCCACCCAAAAATCAAGGAAAATCCAAGAGGAACAGGTCGGTCGATGATGGGGGCGAGAAAAAGAAGCATAAGAGTGGAAAAAGCCACGGGCACAACCGGTCGCCCAACATCGACCTGCTTGGGTTGGGTGATGAAGACTGCGCTCGTTTCAAGGAGGAACCTTTCGAGGTGATGGCCGAGGCAATGAAGGCCGCTGGCGTTCTGTTCAAGAAATACCAAGATGAAGAATCAGATCGCCTGGAAGGTAGGCGCCTTGCCCTTAGATATTCATTGCTTGAAGACGACCTAGTCGATAAAAATTTTAAATTGAATTCTGCCTTGTCATTGCTCGCAGAAATGAGGGGCGAGCGAGACGACCTGCTCAAGAAAATGAAGGAGCTCGAACCAAGAATCGAAGCGGCCGCTGACAATGAAAGGAAGCTTGTCGAAGCAGAACGCCAGCTTGTGGCTGCTGTTTCTGCTCAAACACTGGCCGAGTCTTCTCTGGGCAAGGCGGTCGCGGACAAGGAAACAGCTGAGAAAGAGGTCGAACGCCTCTCTTCCAAGAATAGCGAGCTGTCGAGCCAGGTCGTTGGGCTGAAAACCGAGCTGGAGGCAGTGGAGAAGGAAAAGGACAAGTTTAGGGGTCGCTATAAAGACGTTCTTGACCGGGCTAAGGGAGCTGCGGAGGGTCAATTTGAAAATGCGGTCAGCCAGATCAAGATCCTCTACCCTGGTTTGGAGGTCGATCGCGAGATCGTTCAAAGCATTCATCGTGTGACCGAGCAGCAGATCATCCGCCCCGTGAAGATGTCGAAGGGGAAGGTTATTCAAGAAGAGGCAGTTATCTATCAGGCCCCCAGCGACTCTTAACTTGTAATCTTTTTCTGAATTGTAATCGTGGCCCGCCTGCGAGCGGTTTTTAAATGGGCGCCCTGGTTTCAACCAAGGCGTCTTCGTTTGTAATTAATGACAATTTTTCATGAATTTCAGCCCGTTTAATTGCTTTATGATTGGATTTGATTCTTGATTCTTTTTTCTATGGTCGGTCGCGACCAAAAAATTTCGTTTGGGCCATTCGATGGCACTCTTTTTAGGCCGCTCGGCGGCTCTCGTTTGGGCCATTCGATGGCACTCTTTTTAGGCCGCTCGGCGGCTCTCGTTTGGGCCATTCGATGGCACTCTTTTTAGGCCGCTCGGCGGCTCTCGTTTGGGCCATTCGATGGCACTCTACCGGTCGCTCGACTGCTACTCGCATGGTGAGCGACCGTGCATACAATTTGCATGAAAATAAATACACAAGTCGAATTTTAAGCCCGCGTAGTACTACCCTGTTGGCCGCTTCTGCCTGGCCATTGGTTTGTGGGTGCTCGACTGAGGTGAAACGCTGTTTCACGCCAAGGCCGGCCAGCATTTCTCTAAATTTCCTGTCGGCGAACTGAGTTCCATTGTCGGTCACCAGTTGTTGGGGCACTCCAAAGCGGGCGAGCACATTTCGACCAAAAAACTTGGATACCTTCGCTGAGGTAATAGTGGCAAGTGGCTCTGCTTCTATCCACTTGGTGAAGTAGTCGATCGCGACGATCAGGAATTTCAGCTGACCTGGTGCAGGTGGAAAAGGGCCGAGCAGGTCCATGCCCCACCAAGCGAACGGCCAGGGTGGGGTCAAGCTGTGTAGTTCTGATGAGGGCGCTATGTGTACGTCGGCATGGATTTGGCATTTCTTGCACTTCTGAACCAGTAACTTAGCGTCCTCATCCATGGTCGGCCAATAGTATCCGGCCCTGAGTGCCTTCTTAGCAATCGACCGACCACCTTGGTGGCTACCACAATCTCCCTCATGTATGTCTCTTAGTACATGGTCGGCCTCGACCGACGTAAGGCATCTCAGCAATGGGGATGAAAAGCCCCTTCTATACAGTCTTCCTTCGATCATGAGTACTTGGTCGCTCGTAACCTCAGGAGTTTTGCTGCCTTCTGGTCGCAAGGTTCTACCCCATTAAGAATATATTGTAGGATCGGAGTGATCCAGTCTTTATCCAAGTCGACCGTTAGAATGGGTAATGGTTGGGCGGGCTTAGTAGACACGCTCGGCCGCGTTAATGTTTCCTGAATTAGACTTCTGTGATTCCCAGGAGCCTTTGTACTGGCTAACTTTGATAGGATGTCAGCCCTCACATTCTCTGTCCTGGGGACGTGCTTAACTTCTGCTCGGTCGAATTGCCTGAGCAGATCCCTTACCTTGGCCAAATAATTCTTCAGGACATCGTCCTTTGCGTCGTATAGGTCCTGAATTTGGGATACTACCAGTAGAGAGTCAGAGTGAAGTTCGACACGGTCGACATTGAACTCTTTGGCTAGCTGCAGCCCGGCAATGCACGCTTCATACTCGGCCTGATTGTTTGAAGTGTGAAATGCGAAAGTCAATGACACTTCAACAGTAAGCCCTTCTGAGTTTTCAAGTATCAAACCGGCCCCACTTCCTTTGCTGTTGGAGGACCCGTCTACGTGCAAAGTCCAGGTAGTGACGACCTGATCGTCTGGTATTGGAGTCATCTCAGCGATGAAGTCGGCCAACACTTGTGCCTTAGCGGCCGATCTGGCCTCGAACTTGATTCCAAACTCACTGAGTTCCACAGCCCACTTGATCATACGCCCTGCAAGGTCAGGTCGGTGAAGGATTTGCCTAATAGGCTGGTCGGTCCTTACCACGACCTGATGGGCCACGAAATAAGGGCGTAATCTACGAGTGGCCACAAGTAACGCCAAGGCTAGTTTCTCGATCTTCTGGTATCTGATTTCTGGGCCTTGAAACACCTTGCTGATGAAATAGACCAGATTTTGCTTTAGGTCGCATTCCCTGACCAGAACGGCGCTCATGGCTTCGTCCGTTATGGCCAAGTACAAGTAAAGTGTCTCCCCCGGTTGCGGCTTGGTCATGATGGGCGGGTTGGTTAGTGCCGCCTTCAGCTCGTCCAATGCTCGCTGGCATTGGTCTGTCCATTCAAATTCGACCTCCTTCTTCAAGAGTTTGAACAGCGGAAGCGACTTGCATGCTGATTTAGGTATAAATCGTGACAGGGCAGCGACCATGCCATTCAATTGCTGGATCTCTTTTTTCGTAGTGGGCGGCCTCATGTCTGCGACCGCCCTACACTTATCAGGGTTCGCTTCAATCCCTCGCTCTGTTAAGTGGAAGCCCAGGAACTTGCCCGCCCTTACTCCGAAGGTGCACTTCTCTGGATTCAACCTTAAAGAATTCTTCCTTGCTTCCTCAAAGATTTCCCTTAGGTCATTACTGTGGTCTTGGTCGGTTTTGCTCTTGATGATCATATCATCCAAGTAGACCTCTGATATTCGACCGATCTGCCGCCTGAAGACTTTGTTCATCATCCTCTGGTAGGTCACTCCGGCGTTCTTCAGACCAAAGGGCATTACCTTGTACTGGAAATTTCCCCGATCGGTCATGAACGCGGTCTTATGCCGATCGGGTGGGTACATGGTGATTTGATTGTATCCTGAATAGGCGTCTAGAAAAGACAGAAGTTTATAGCCCGCAGCCCCGTCGACCAATTTGTCAATGTTTGGCAGGGGAAAAGCGTCCTTCGGGCATGCCTTATTCAGGTCGGTATAGTCGACGCACATGCGCCACTTACCATTTTTCTTCTTTACCAACACGACGTTGGAAAGCCATGTTGTATACTTAATTTCCTCAATGAAGTTTGCCTTGATGAGGTCGTCAACTGCTTGGGCGGCCGCCAACGCTTTCTCTTCGCTCTGAGTTCGCCTCTTTTGTGCGACCGGCCTTGCTGTCTCATCAACGGACAGTTGGTGGCAGGCAATTTCTATTGGGATCCCGGGCATGTCTGATGCCTGCCATGCAAAAAGGTCTGCGTAATCCCTGAGGCAGGTGATGAGCTCTTGCTTGTCTTCTTCAGGTAGGTCGCTCCCCAACTTAACTGTCTTAGTTGGGTCGTCCATTAACTGAACCTCGATCAATTCCCCGTGGGGCTCAGGCCTCTTGAGTTTATTCTTTAGCTCGCGGGCTAAATCGTCGTCGTCGTCCTCAGGGTCGCTATCAGGGTCGTATCGAGCATCCAGGTCGGCCACATTGACCTGATGCCCCTCTGCAAGATTCTGAGGTTTAGCATTCGTCACCTCCATGTCACAAATTTCTTGATAGAGGAAATGGCTCCTCATGGCCGCCTCCATGTCGGCCATCACTGTCACAACTTGGTCGTTTTTACTGTAAAACTTCATCTTCAGATGTACAGTTGAGGCTACGGCCTCCAATTTTCCCAGTGTTGGGCGCCCAATGATGCAGTGGTAACACGATTTGATTGGCAGAACTAAGAACGTCGTTCTGACCGTCCTGTACGACGTGCTGCCGCTCGTGTCATCCCCAAAGGTAACAAGTAATTCTATCGTTCCCAATGGGTAGGTGGTCGCCCCATTGAACCCGGTCAATGGGGTTGGTACTGCTTGGGGAATAATCTCGCTCCTATCCACATTTAACTTGTCGATCAATTCTTCGAACATGATGTCGGCCGAGCTCCCTTGGTCGACCAGTATTCTTCTGACCTCAGTGTTGGCCATTACGGCCGATACTACCAAAGGGACATAATTATTAACTTTTCCATCAAGCAAGTCTTCGTCCCCAAAGGAAATGGGCGGCCTATTCGAGGCCGGCCGTGGGGTTGAAGTTGAACCGACCATCATGAGTTCGTTCCACTTCCTCTTCATCGCCTTGTTGGACTCTCTGATGTCCAACGGATTACCTCCATGGATGACCATGGCTACGTTGCGGCCCTTCGATTGTCTGGGGTCGCGTTCTTCCTCTGAACTGTTATGCGCTTGCTCGATCGTTGAGTTAACGATCGCCTTACCTTTGTCATTGGCGGGCTGGCCAACGGCTCTTTGATCAGGGCGATCGTTACCTTCATCTTTGACATATTGCCTCAATTTGCCCTTATGTATGAGATCTTCTATGTCATTTTTTAGGGCCATGCAGTCATTGGTGTCATGCCCCTTACTCTTGTGATATCTGCAGTATTTCTTGGTAGGCCGACCTCCTTTCTTCAATACTAAAGGATCAGGTCGCCTCACACCAGTGAATTCATTGTTCTGGCACTCCGTGAAGATCTGCGCGATCGGAGTGTTCAATTTTGTACGCTGCTCGTACCTCTTGGGCCGGTACTCGGGCTTACTGTCACGGTCTTGCCCTTTGACCGACCTGCTAGTTTCTTCCTTGGGACGCGCGCGGGCGCCCTTGTCGGCCGCCAATTGCTCCTCATAGCCCATATGGTCGTTGGCCCTTCTAAGGAACAGGCCGAGGTCGTAGTAGCGGTTCAAAGAGAACTCTTCAGCAAATCTGTGGTTCTTTCTTATACCACGTTTGAGGTACTTCAGCTTGTCCGTATCTGATAGGTTGCGGACTGTGTCGGCCTCTGTCATGAACCGGTCGATAAACTCCCTCAATGGTTCATTTTCTCCTTGGACGACCGAATCCAAGTGCTCTTCGTAACGATATTGACAACGGTTGGCCGTGTAAGTGGCCAAGAACATTGCCACAAGACCTTCCCAAGAAGAGACCGAGTTGGGACGCAGAGATTCCCACCATTCTAACGCCCGACCTTCGAGCGACTGAGGGAAAAGTCTACACTTCATCGTCTGTCCCAGCTCCCTGTAGCTACAGTAGTTGTTGAAGTACATCAGGTGTTTGTCTGGATCCCCGCGACCGTTAAACTTGTTCAGGTTTGGGGGCTTCCTCAGGTCCCTTGGGATGCGATAGCGCCTAATTTCGCTGGTGAAAGGCCCTTGTCCGGTCGGGATGGGATTCTGTCCGTAAGGCTGCATGGCAGCATAAGTTTGGTCGACGGGCAAACCGTAAAGGCCGACCGGCTGACCAAGGAGTCTGTCAGCAATTGGAGGGCGTCCATGGTATTGTGGAGCACGTGGCGACGACCGTCTTCTAGGCCGCTCTGAATTGTTCCTTCTTGGTTGGCTGATGGCACGGGAGACATCTCTAATCTCCCCGTTACGGTAGTCGTCAAACTCCTCATACGAGTCCCACGACCTGCTTCTTGATCGCCGGGATCCTGAGGACTCGTTTGACGAGTATCTTGTTGGCGACCCTTCCGACTCTGGTCGGTAGCTTGAGTCAGCATAGTCGTAATCTTCCTCGGGGGAACGTCGGTGGCGACTTCTTCGATGAGGGGGCGACCTGTGAACGATCGCCCTTCTTGAAGGATTGCGTCGGGATATGCCTCGACGAGTAGGAGCTTCTCTCCGTGGTGGTGAACGATGGGGCCGGGATGGTTGCCCTCGGTGACCGCTGTCCGCACGCGGGCGGATTGAGATCGAGCCTCTCTCATAGCGTTCGATCAGCTCGTCTCGATCAGCAATCACCTGATTCTTTTGCTCCAGAATTTGTATAAGTGCCTGGGTCACGTGCTCTGGCAATGCTTCTGGGATTCCAGCTTCGGCCAGCTCGGCCGGTAGTTGCTGGACCGGTTGTATAACTGGCCCGCGGCCGCCCTGTACTGAGGGTTCTTGGCGAGGCTCATCTTGTGATTCATGAACGGTCACAGGCATGCCCTCTGGGGTCCGTTGAGGTCGGTTCTGCCCAGAGGTGTTGAGCCTGGAAGAAGTGCGTTTCTGGCGTGGCGGCATGGTTTGATGTGGAATAGCGCTCGGGCCTCCCACTGTGGTCGCCAATTGATCGTACCTGATCAATACGATGGGTTGTGGTTGATGACGTTGATCGGTCGCTGTGATGAGGGACCGAGTTGTAAGCCGCACGCGGGTGGTACCTGCAAAGGCACTCCAACGTTCAAGTCAGAGGTGCTTCAACGGGCAGGGTCACAAGGTGAGTAAAACATACCTGAAGCCACATGCTAGTGTGGTATATATAATGTTGGCGTTCTAGCCGTTACGCATTTTGCGGGGCCGGCCGCATCTTGCGGAGCAAGGTAGGTATTGGGCCGCGATGGGCCTATTTGACGAATTGGCCTTCGTGCCCACTCCAGAACAACTACAATTTTGTTTTCTAATCTCTACAGGAAATATTACTTATCACTCTCTCTCATATATTTTTTCAAACTTTTTCAATCTTTCTCACATTTTTTCACTCTCTGATCCTCTTTCTTCCTCTAACTCTATCTTATTTTTATAACGCTTTGTATTTACTCTCATGTATAACGTCCCTATACGGAAGAAAAAAAACATGTACTTTAAATTATATTCATTGGCTACCCACGGAGTGTCGGGAATCGAACCCGGGAGCACCGGGTCGACCCTCCGTGTCCTAGGGTAGATTAATCCACTAGGCCAACGGTGTTTGTTATATTACGCATGCTCTTCTCCTGCATATATAATTATATTAATAAAAATAAGTCCAAAAATTTTATTAATAAACATGCTATTTATTATAAAAGGAAAAAAACCACTATATTATTTTAATGTTCTTAATACAAAGGTAAACTCTATTGATAACCAAAAATAAATATGAAAATGAAAGGTAAATTCTCAATTTTATATTTTATATCAAAAAATTTAAAAAAAAAAGAAAAAAAAACCAACAAAATTTAAGTATATTTTTTTTTGATAGACCAAAGTTAGTATTTGTTAGTAATGTTAGATTTGTTAGTGGGTGGGAGTTGAACCCCTTTCCCGTGGGATGCCAAAATCAGCCCCAACCACACCTCCATGCCAAATTCGATATTCTCCTCTTTCTCTTCATTTTCATTTGCATATACATTTGTCCATTTATTTATTTTGAGTTATGCTGAGCCCGTTTGTTACGACTTTTTTTAAAAAATAATCACATTTTTTTAAAAAATAATCACTTATGAAGACATGTTGTCTGTTTGTTACAGATTCTAAAAAAAATGAAAAGCTGAAAATAATCTAAAAATTGCTTCAAATGAGAAACTGTTTTGAGTAATGTTATCAGACCCAGATCAGTCATCGACCCGGTCAAGGCACTGGGTCTTTGGTCGGACCGCATGACACCGACACACTAAAAACAGACTTGATATGTCAAACCAAAAAACAATAATTAACTTTTTTTTTTAAAAAAATAGCAACAATAATTAACATTTAACAACTTTCAAAGAAGAGGAGAACCGTAAAAACAAAAATAACGAAACTCACCCCCTTAGAGTCCGACCACCGTAGACGGTGGTCGTTGGCCGTAAACCGTCGCGAATCTCCCCGTAGCTCTCACTGTTTCCTCCGCCTCCTCCGTCAGACTCTCTATCCATCACCACCGAAAGCCCCCCTCCGTCGAAGCCTTCGCGTCCTCATCACCGGCACTTCCGTCGAAGTCCCTGTGTTTCCGTCGCCGTCGTTGAACACTGTCAACACCGTCCTGTTAGACTTATTATATAACCTTAGAGGGGGGTGAATAAGGTTATGAGTAAATATGGATTCTTTTCGCAAATGATGATTATATTCTTTTTCAAATCGGACGCGGAAAATGTGATTTGAACTTTTGGATATGAAAACAAGTAAGAGTTGTTTAAATTGTATTCAATATTGCCAATAAAGATATTATAAGAGATAATCAGGATATTGAATATATTAGATCTATTAGTGAGATAAAGATGATATATGAGATATAATTGATATTAGAGAAGAGGAGTAGAAGATGATTGATGAGTATTGATAATATCACAATTAATATGTTTATTGATATGACAGAGTAGTGATAGTATTGAATAATATAAGCACAGTAATATTAACAATAAACAGGAATAATGATAGTGATAATATCAATATATATACGCACAATAATATTAATAATAAACAGTTATAATAATAGTGCAAAATATAAAGAGAGAAGGGATAGAGGGACACAGATATTTAGCGAGGTTCGGGATAAAACCCCTACATCCTCGGCCTTAGGCTTTTCAACCCTTGGACTTAGCAACCACTATATTGAAGAGAGTTTAATACAAACAGTCGACTTCAACACTAGTGAATCTCAATTCCCCTGAACTGAGAACCCAAGCACCCGCTAAGGATTTCAAAACCAACTCAATCACCCGATTGAGAGACCCAAGTAAAGCTTCTCAGGATTTCAAGAAAACCACAAAAACAATATAAGGTTTACACAATTGAGATCTAGAGATCCAATCACTTCTTAGAATGTGTCAGTTTAGAACTAAGAGAGATGAGTGATCTTAGGATTTTTAGATGCTCTAAAAATGATATGGAATATGATCTTGCTCTTGCAAAAGCTTCTCAATTGATATAACAATGAGAGCGTGGATTTGCAATAAAGCTTTCAAAAGGATGTATATGATTTTGAAAACAAAAATCCTTTTTGAAACAAGATTTCAAAACAATGAAGAACAATGTATTCTTTAGATCTATAAAAACATAAAAGCCTTTTGGAAATTGATATGACAATTTAGAACACAAAAGCTTTTATAAAATAAAACTATGAAGAGCAATATAGATCTAAGATTTCGTGAGAGAGAGAGAGAGAGAGAGCAAAGAATAGAGAAATTGTGAGATGAAGAGATGTGGATTGGATGATTTGAGAAATGAAATCACACTCCTATTTATAGTGATAGGAGAGGTTTGACTTTGCAAAAAACATTTATTGCTTGATGTAATCGATTATATGGTTTTACAAAGGAGTATGCATAATCGATTATATATATGGATATGGAAAGTTTCTTTGGC
The DNA here is from genome assembly GCA_039519185.1 of Astragalus membranaceus. Classification (NCBI taxonomy): domain Eukaryota; kingdom Viridiplantae; phylum Streptophyta; class Magnoliopsida; order Fabales; family Fabaceae; genus Astragalus; species Astragalus membranaceus. The sequence continues at coordinate 75,681,310 of CM076849.1, read as the reverse complement.
TTGATAATCGATTATCTTGGTAGTGGGAATGAGGGATAATCGATTATAGGTGTCAAGGATGGCTCAGGATGTCTTGATAATCGATTATCACTTGTAGTTTTATGCATAGGTAATCGATTAGTGTTGTCAAGAAAGGAAGGAAGCCAATATGCATGTAATTGATTATGCATCTCAAAAAGGAAACTTTGGCTTGCAATATAATCGATTATATACTTCTCAAGGAGGCTATGATAATCGATTATACTCTTTAGAAAATGTTAGAAATGATTTCATGCTTTCCACAAAACTATTTTTAGGGTTTAGGCTTTCAACAAAAATAGTTTTAGGGTTTTATGTTTCTATCAAATGTATGCATGCAATTTTGAAATGCTTTTCAAAAACTCTTTTGATGCATCATGCATGCTTTGGAAAAGTTCATCTCTCTCAATAACTAAAGTGCCACACACTTTAGGTGATAGGACCTTTACAAAGTGTCCTAAATAAGGCTTAGACACAAATTAGGGTTTTGAACTTCATATGTTGCTTCTTCTTCAAGCTTCTCTTCTTTTGTGTCTTCTTCTCTTTAAATTAAGTCCTGCACTTTGCTCAACTTGAAACATTAGTAGATATGATGTAATTTGTTATCATACAAAATAAATGAGTGTTTACCCTTGGTTCAACAAACTCCCCCTTTTTGATGATAACAAATTACATTATGCATAGGGTTTGATAATAATGAAAATTCTTTTAAAAAAGCTCCCCCTAAGCATAAGCATATATTTTCTCCTATTTTCTCCCCACATATAATAGTAACTTGGATATTTTCTCCCCCTTTGTTTTCATCAAAAAGGAGGGGGGGTGAAAAAACAAATAGAAAACATTTTATAAACTAGCATAATCAAGCATCCCTAGCTCTCTACGGATTTTACAAAAAGGAGCTTCGGCTAGGGGTTTAGTGAAGATATCCGCTAGTTGGTCATCCGTGCCTACAAATTTTAGTGCAATGCTCCCCCTAGACACATGATCTCTAATAAAGTGATGTCGTATGTCAATGTGTTTAGTTCTAGAGTGTTGTATAGGGTTCTTAGCAATATTAATAGCACTTGTATTATCACACAAAACAGGCACACTTTCAAAAATTAGACCAAAGTCTTCCAAAGTTTGTTTCATCCACAGAACTTGTGCGACGCAGTTTCCAACAGCCACATATTCAGCTTCAGCTGTGGACAAAGCAACACTGTTCTGCTTCTTACTAGACCAGGAGGTCAAACAAGGACCAAGAAAATGACATGTTCCACTAGTACTTTTTCTATCAAGAGTGCAACCAGCAAAATCAGCATCAGAATAACCAATCAAATCAAATGTACTCGATTTCGGGTACCACAGACCAAAGTCTATGGTCCCTTTAACATACCTAAGAATCCTTTTAACAGCTGTTAAATGGGATTCTTTTGGACATGCTTGAAATCGGGCACATAGACATACAGCAAACATAATGTCAGGACGAGAAGCAGTTAAGTACAAGAGACTACCTATCATACCTCGATACATAGTTTTGTTTACCGGTTTACCGTGCTCGTCCTTATCTAGTTTTGTTGCTGTTGCCATAGGAGTGCTGATGTCTTTTGCGTCGTTCATGTTAAACTTCTTCAGCAGTTCCTTTGAAAATTTTGTTTGGGATATAAATATTCCTTCATTTAATTGTTTCACTTGAAGTCCCAAGAAAAAGTTGAGTTCGCCCATCATGCTCATTTCAAATTCGCTTGTCATCATTTCAGAGAATTCCTTACATAAATCATCATTAGTAGAACCGAAGATAATATCATCTACATATATTTGGACTACTATGATATGTTTGCCCTTGGTTCTAAGGAATAAGGTAGAATCAATCTTACCCTTTTGGAAACCATTGGCAATTAGATGTCTGCTTAATCTCTCATACCAAGCTCTAGGGGCTTGTTTCAATCCATAGAGGGCTTTGTCAAGTTTAAAGACGTGATCGGGATTTTTAAAATCTTCAAAACCAGGGGGTTGTTTTACATAAACTTCTTCTTCTAAGAAACCATTTAGGAAGGCACTTTTGACATCCATTTGGTGTAGTTTGAAATCCATGTAGGAGGCAAATGCCAAAATTATCCTAATGGACTCCAATCTACCCTCTCCCTCTTCGCGTTTTCCCCCATGATGTATGTGTGTGCGGTGCTGGAATAGAGAGGAAGAAGGGGTTAGGGATAGACGGTGGTGGGCGAAGGACAGAGGAGAGGACGGGTTTGTGGGTCCGTGAAGTGGGGAGGAGAAATTGGGAAATTAGGGTTTGAGAGACGTTCGCCGTAGACAGCGCCGCGAGAGAAGTGAGGAGAAACTAGGTTTAGGGTTTTTTAGATTGCCTTATATAGTGTGGACATCTAGGGTCATTTTCGTCTTTTCTTTTAACTCAATACTATTTACACTCCCAACGTGTACTTCATACACCCCCTTGTGCATAAGCCCAGCTTCATAAACAACCAGCCCAGAATCCAAATAACGTGGACTGGGCTTCTGCTAGACGCACCCCTTTCTTTTAAAACAGCGCCCCTTCTGCAAACTGCACCCCATTTTACTATTGCACCCTCTGTTTTCGTTTTTATTATTTTTCTTTTACAAAAAACCTATAAAAAATAAATAGATGAATATTTCATTTTCAAAAATGTAAATAGGGGACTAAGTCGACTGTACAGTCGGGTTAGTCTGCTTTTTAGGTCACTAATGAACCGTTACGGATCATGCCCTAAAATCCCTATTTAAAATAAACAATTTCTAAATTAAAATAAACACAAACACATTTCTTTTCACAAATCAAAAACGAATAGGGGATTAAGTCGACTGTACAGTTGGGTTAGTCAGCGTTCTAGGATGAATGAGCCGTACGACTCAGGAATCCTAAAACCCCTATTCCAATAAAATCAAACCAACACACTTCAAATCATTTTCCAAACTCCAAAAACTCTATTTTCCGAAAATAGGGGACTAAGCCGACTGTACAGACGGGTTAGTCAGCGTTCTAGGATGAATGAGCTGTACAACTCAATAATCCTAAAACCCCTATATTAAAAAACATCAACCAACAAACTTTTTCTACCCAAGAACTATGTGTGATTTGATTCTCTACCAAGAGATACGTAGGAGCAGAGGGCGGCCGACCTCTGTCAATTGCACTAATAAAAAACCTCTTTCAGTCTTCTCCTAAAAATAAAATATCAATTTTCTTCTTTCTTTTTAATTCACAATAAAAGGGTAAAAATAAATGTTTTCAAAATTAACTTTCGCTTCTACAACTAATTAGCAGGTAACCTTCCTTAGGAAGGATGTCGTGGGGTGCTAATACCTTCCTCACGCATAACCGACTCCCGAACCCTAATCTGGTCTCAAGGACCCTTATCCATTCCAAAAGGGATTTTTCCAATGTTTGCCTTTATAATTAAACTTTGGTGGCGACTTCATTTTTGAACCTTCGAGAAATCCTATCCCGGATTTTTCGGTCGCTACACACGCTCTTGCTCCTTTGTTTTCATACCATCCAACATGATTTGAAATTCGTTCAACATTTTTTTATACACGCCGTTATCCGTTCCATGTTGTTTTGAGAAGAGACTATCGGCCTGCCATGAATACCAAAATCAAATCAAACACAAACAACGGAACATAACAATAAGAAGCAATGCTTATTTACTTTCTAGTCCTTTATTTGGTTTACCTTTTTTTGTCATTAATATTGACACAAATTGCATAGCATTAGCAAGAATACGAACCTCATCAATAAAAATGATGGCTGGTGAAAGTTTGCTAGCCAAAGTAAATAAGGCTTTAACAAGTTTTTCTGACTCACCATACCACTGCAACAAACAAATTTTGTGAATTCTATCTTTAAAGCATAAATAGAAATATTAGAAAAGATTCGAAAAGGCCAGGAAACAATATTACCCTTGCAGTAAGGCTGGACATTGAAACATTAATGAAATTCGCTCCTGATTCTGTTGCTAATGCTTTTGCAAGCATGGTTTTTCCTGTGCCAGGGGGGCCAAACAGCAATATTCCCATGCAAGGCTATACAAAGTTATTGCAATGAGCCCTGGGTCTTGATAGCTGACTTCAATGAGGTAAATAAAAGAAGGTTCTTTCTCTGGGAATCAAGCTGATAAGTTTGCCAACATGATTTAAAGTTGCAAGCTACTTGATCTTGGAGCTACATGTAGCGCATATACTTGGACTAGAAAAGAGAGAGGTGTCTTGTAACTTAGAAGAGATTGGATCAAGCTCTAGGTGACATTGACTGCCGTAACCTTTTCCCTGAAGCATAAGTTGAAAATCTAACACGCCAGTACTCAGATCACCGGCCAATGCTTCTGAGAGGTAATGGTGAGTAAGGCTTGGGTGAAAGGCAATCATGTGTAGAGCATGCAAGTTCAAGGGAGAAGTTTTTTGGGACATAACTCGAAGTATGGGTTAGAAAAGAAACAAGAGGGAAGCCATATAGCAAAATTCTTAATCTACTAGAAAGGATGGCAAAATGAATAAATTTGTTAAAGGTCGCTAAATTACCTTTAGTGGTTTTTCTAAGTTCTTGGTTTCACTTTCAGTGCTCTGTAGTCTGTAGCATATCCAATCCATATTTAATACTGCATATCAATGACATAAAAGATATTTGTAAAAGATAAATTTAAGGTTAAAGAATTCATATTGTTTCAATGCTCAACATTTCAACCTCTAAAGATAAGACAAGGCTAGAGGTTTTGAAAACATCTTCAGAGGAATTCATATATAGCAACGTAATTCATTGCCCAGCCAATGATTCTTTCAATATCTACCAAAAAGAATTAAATTGGTTAATTTAGAACAATCGAATCCAAATGTTTGCATATATAGTGGGGTAAAAATAATGACTTACTGGGTGTGGTTAGGGATTGATCTTCTATGCTAAGAGTTTAACCGACTTCAAAAACAAAAATTAAGCCATGAAAGGATAAAAATGATTAATTCAAAAAGAAAAGACAATGTAATCTGATTATTATATTTTGAATGATCAATACATGGATTTACATTGTATAGATGCATGAGCTCATAACTACTTACCTAAGAGCTATATTAAAGTAACAATAATTTGTACATTTAAAAGTAAATAAATATAAAGTTACAATAATTCTCAACAGCTTAGAATAAGATAATGTTACAAAAACTCACTGAGCGAATTCTCGAAACAGCTCTCAAAGCATGAGAGTCATGTTGTAACTGTTGTTTCCAATCATTAAGTAAAACTTTTTCCTAACATATTTGGAAATAAAATTAGGTACATAAATTGTAAATAGCAATAATACTAACTGAAAAATATATATTTTAATGTGATACCTGGGACGGCTGTATAATCAGCATGTTTGGAAACAACTGGGCCTGAGAACTCCAAATATCTTAATCTTAATCTTAATTATACTAAACCATGAATCTTACACCTAACCTGTCCACATCACCAAACAAAAAAAATTACATCATTGATGATGTAATTCCAAGTCAGCAGTCATTGTCCACTAGGCAGCCAACAAATCATGTAAATAATTAAAAAATGGAATTACTTAATATGCCAATTAATAACGTGAATCGGCCAAATAAAAGCATTAATGTAATGTAATCCAATCATAACTATTTCACCTTTGAAAAAGCATTCATTGGAATATTTAATTCAAATTCAAATCGAATATTAATGTTTACCATTTTAAACAAATCTGTTTTTGCCAAAACTATATTAAAAATGAAACGGAAATGGTAAGAATTCGAAATGAAGAAAGAATTTGAATAACATTAGGTATATGCATTCAAAATGAAACTGATAATTCAAATTTTAATAACAAATCATTAAACACATATTGCCAGCTTTAGCAAATCATTAAACGCTTATTATTTGGTCAAAATGAAGCTGAAAATTTAAATTTCCCTACCAAATCTTTTCTCTTATTCTCCCTTTCTTATTTATGATTTTTGATCACTAATCCCTTTATTTTTGTCTACTGCATGTTAGGGTTTTCTTATTTCAAAAAAGTGTGGGTGAAAAACGGGACAACGGGAAGAACGATGAAGGAGGAAGTTGGAACCACATAAGGTGCTTGGAGGTTGTAGATGATGAATCTGTAACTTTTTGATTATATCTCTCTCTTCTCTTCTCTTTTTCTTTCTCTCCATAATTTCTTTCTTATTTTGTTGACCCTCTTTTTATTTGTTGAGGTAAATTTTTTTGTTAACAATTTAAGATTGGAGGAAATATGGTGCTACATACAACAAGTGGAAATACAATAGTGGAGTTACATAAGTGGTGCCTAATCTTCTATGTTGTGTTCAATAATTTTGTTGGTTGAGGCTATCTTGCAGAGATGGTTTCATCTTTTGATAGTGGACTCCAACGCAAGAAATAGTTCAGTCACAAAATCATACTTTTTGGAGTAAGATATTGCAAATTCCATTATTTGCCTCTTCGGTCTAGCTTTACTGATTTTTTTTACCATGATTTGGGTATTTATATCTTTGTTTGTTTGTAGCATGATTCTGAAATGTTTCTATGCCCTTTTTGATGAAATGAGACCAAGTTATTGTACTGTTATTTGTGAATATATATGCATATTATCATATGCTGTTATATAGTCAATTTGATTCATACTATTTTGAACATTACTTATGGAGAAGTGGGCAAATGCAAAATATCGATCATAATTTAGACTTATAAGATACCTATTCTGTATGGATATTTTTGCATAAATCGTGAAAACAATAGAGGCATGGTATACAATTAGAAGAAGAATCATGTGTAGGTAAAGATAGTGTAAATGGTCAGTTGAAAACATGCATAGACCACACAGAATAGGTATCATATAAGTCTAAATTATATGATACCCTGGTAGAATTAGCATGCACTTCAACTGATGAAAATTCGGATGCCTTCAAAGGATGAATAGAGGCCTGGTAGAATAGAGGCATGGTATATAAGTCTAAATTACATGCATAGTCCCAGTTTCTAACATGCACTTCAAAGGATGAAAATTCGGATGCCTTCAATTTAATTAGAAACATTAGTTTTTGTGGTTTTAGCTATTGCAATAATTTTTAACATTGAACTTTAATTAGAAAATAATAACCATCTCTGCTTTTTGGCCATGTTATCTTGATTAATTATGTCATGGTGAGTTTCATTGTGGTGCAGGGAAATGGGTTTTTGGATTCTACTAGAGGGTTCCTACTTCTTGGAAATGCTCTAACAATATTGAAAAGGATGGGGGTTTCTTGGATTCCTCGGTTGAAAGGACAAAATCTTTCAAGGGCTCATTTTATGAAACACATGGTTGTGAAGGTATATGATACTATAGGAAGCAATAAAGTCGACGATGACTCATTCTTCAGGTAAGCTTCCCTCCATTATGTTTGTATGATAGACCAAATTTTTAATAGGGCTCATTTTATGAAACACATGGTTGTGAAGGTATATGATACTATAGGAAGCAATAAAGTCGACGATGCACTCATTCTTCAGGTAAGCTTCCCTCCATTATGTTTGTATGATAGATCAAATTTTTAATATTTAGAATTGGTGTTTAAGTTGAAAGTCACAAATTTAAGAATTTTGCATAGTTCTTTTTGGCCTGTATCACTTTACTCAATTTGAAGTAAATACTTTAGAGTTATATCATTTACTTTCGAATCAATGCTTTATAGTTTTGTCATGTTTCCCTGGTAACAAATTGTACAAATAAACAAAAACAGATAATCATTTACCTGTTTTTCTTCATGATTGCAGAGATGATGACTGGTCCATTGAAGAGAAGAATAACACACTGTCATTTCCATCTTACTGCATTGTTGAAAATGTAATTGTTTTCCATATACAACTTTAGAATACTAGGAAAAAAATCTTGACTTATGATTAGTTCAGATTGAGGGCAGCCTTGCTTCTAGCATTTATTGGGTTTTTGGATGAGCACATATCTTATATGCAACGATTTTTTGATTCTTATCATAAGTTGATTTCTAATGTTTTCTAAATATCAATACTCTTTCATATATATATATATATATATATATATATATATATATATATAATATAACATAAAAGGTTTATTCGTCGTGATGCACAAAGTATCTTATATGTCACATAATACACTAAAATATACAACTGACTATATTTTTAATACCAAAAAAAATATCTTAAGTTAAAAGAAAATGTATACCCGTGCAGCGCTCGGGTCATACAAACTAATTATTTCGTAAATGGGCAATATACAAATTTACATTATATAGACATTAATAACTACGTTTTTAATTGTCAAAAATAACTACCTTTTTAGAGTAGGTAGTACTTAATAGTGGATTGTTAATGTAGGATTGAGACTGAAGACCAGCATCCGTCTAAAAGAATAAAAAACATGGCCAACAAAATAGGAGGCAGTGAGTTTTTTAAAATAACGAGATTACAAAACTAGTAAAATAGTAAAGTACAATCATCAAAGAGTACCTCCATCACAATATCCGAAGCTATTAGGACCATTTCATTGGCAATTTCAGAAATATCTTTTCTAGCTCATTATGTCCAACCTCAACCTCATCTATATTCTTAATAAACACAATTAGTGGACCACTTTTTGCTGCACAAGACGCTACCTATGAACACAACAACATAAAAGAGAGTTTAATTTTAAATAGGCAAGACTACTTTCGGACAAATATTTTGGACATTTATAAAAGTTAGTTTCGTCTACTTTATTATTATTATTATTATTATTATTATTATTATTATTATTATTATTATTATTATTTATATATAATCAAATCATATACTAGCACATTAACATTTTTAAACATCACCAAATTTTGACATTGGTCACAATTTAGGGGCAAAATAGACAATTCACCACATAAAGACAAAATGCTACAGTATCACTACAGTGCGCTACAGTGACGTTTCTGACGCGCTACAGTGCCGCTTATGTCACTCTACAGTATGCTATATAGTGACGTTTCTGGCGCACTACAATACCAATACAGTTTTTTAAAAAAGAAAACTGATTTTTTTTAAAAAAAATTATACACTATAAATCAATTTTCACTATTTTTATAATCTACTCAAACTACTAAAATTAATAAAATAATTAGTCACCATAAATCAATTAGCCACTATCCATTGTCAAAAAAAGAATTGTAAAAAAACTTTAACCCCTACCAAAAATTACAAAATAACTACTAAAACTAATCAATTTAACTACTTTTGTTAAAATCAATCTATTTTTTTTGAGAACCACTACAAAAAATTACCAAATAACTATTTCATAATTACTAAAAAAGAGTAAAATGCCAACGTGGGTGCCAACGAGAGCGCCAATGGGAGTGGCAACGAGAGCGCCAACGGGAGAGGCCACGGGAGTTATTTATATATTTATATATATAATCAAAACATATGCTAGCACATTTACATTTTTAGACATCACCAAATTTTGACATTTGTCACAATTTAGGGGCAAAATAGACAATTCACCACATAAAGACAAAATGCTACAGTATCACTACAGTGCGCTACAATGACGTTTCTGATGCGCTACAGTGCCGCTTATGTCACTCTACAGTATGCTGCAGTGACGTTTCTGGCGCGCTACAATACCAATACAGTTTTTTCTAAAAAAAACTGATTTTGTTTAAAAAAATTTATACACTTTTTTTTTTAATTTTTTTTTAAAAAACAGTTATCATTATTTTTATAAAAACAATTAGTCACTATAAATCAATTTTCACTATTTTTATAATCTACTCAAACTACTAAAATTAATAAAATAATTAGTCACCATAAATCAATTAGCCACTATCCATTGTCAAAAAAAGAATTGTAAAAAAACTTTAACCCCTACCAAAAATTACAAAATAACTACTAAAACTAATCAATTTAACTACTTTTGTTAAAATCAATCTATTTTTTTTGAGAACCACTACAAAAAATTACCAAATAACTATTTCATAATTACTAAAAAAGAGTAAAATGCCAACGTGGGTGCCAACGAGAGCGCCAATGGGAGTGGCAACGAGAGCGCCAACGGGAGAGGCCACGGGAGTTATTTATATATATAATCAAAACATATGCTAGCACATTTACATTTTTAGACATCACCAAATTTTGACATTTGTCACAATTTAGGGGCAAAATAGACAATTCACCACATAAAGACAAAATGCTACAGTATCACCACAGTGCGCTACAATGACGTTTCTGATGCGCTACAGTGCCGCTTATGTCACTCTACAGTATGCTGCAGTGACGTTTCTGGCGCGCTACAATACCAATACAGTTTTTTCTAAAAAAAACTGATTTTGTTTAAAAAAATTTATACACTTTTTTTTTAATTTTTTTTTTAAAAAACAGTTATCATTATTTTTATAAAAACAATTAGTCACTATAAATCAATTTTCACTATTTTTATAATCTACTCAAACTACTAAAATTAATAAAATAAATAGTCACCATAAATCAATTAGCCACTATCCATTGTCAAAAAAAGAATTGTAAAAAAACTTTAGGCTTAATTACAGTTTTGGTCCCTCTATTATGACTAACTCACGATTTTGGTCCCCAAAGTTTTAATTTGACGATTTTGATCCCCCTATTTTCCCAATTTGTAAAATCAATGCCCGCCTTCTTAATTTGGTCAAAATTAAAACTGTATTTTGACTTTTATCCTATGTGGCAGTCCACGTGGCACTGTTCCTCTTCAACCCCTCCCCCCACGTGGACTGCCACGTAGGATAAAAGTCAAAATACAGTTTTAATTTTGACCAAATTAAGAAGGGGGACCTAGATTTTACAAATTGGGAAAATAGAGGGATCAAAATCGTCAAATTAAAACTATGGGGACCAAAATCGTGAGTTGGTCATAATAGGGGGACCAAAATTGTAATTAAGCCAAAACTTTAACCCCTACCAAAAATTACAAAATAACTACTAAAACTAATCAATTTAACTACTTTTGTTAAAATCAATCAATTTTTTTTGAGAACCACTACAAAAAATTACCAAATAACTATTTCATAATTACTAAAAAAGAGTAAAATGCCAACGGGGGTGCCAACGAGAGCGCTAATGGGAGTGGCAACGAGAGCGCCAACGGGAGAGGCCACGAGAGTTATTTATATATATATATATATATATATATATATATATATATATATATATATATATATATATATATATAATCAAAACATATGCTAGCACATTTACATTTTTAGACATCACCAAATTTTGACATTTGTCACAATTTAGGGGCAAAATAGACAATTCATCACATAAAGACAAAATGCTACAGTATCACTACAGTGCGCTACAATGACGTTTCTGACGCGCTACAGTCCCGCTTATGTCACTCTACAGTATGCTGCAGTGACGTTTCTGGCGCGCTACAATACCAATACAGTTTTTTCTAAAAAAAACTGATTTTGTTTAAAAAAATTTATACACTTTTTTTTAATTGTTTTTAAAAAACGGTTATCATTATTTTTATAAAAACAATTAGTCACTATAAATCAATTTTCACTATGTTTATAATCTACTCAAACTACTAAAATTAATAAAATAATTAGTCACCATAAATCAATTAGCCACTATCCATTGTCAAAAAAAGAATTGTAAAAAAACTTTAACCCTACCGAAAATTACAAAATAACTACTAAAACTAATAAATTTAACTACTTTGTTAAAATCAATCAATTTAACCACTACAAAAAATTACCAAATAACTATTTCATAATAACTAAAAAATAGTAAAATGCCAACGGGGTGCCAACGAGAGCGCCAATGGGAGTGGCAACGAGAGCGCCAACGGGAGAGGCCTCAGGAGTGGCAACGATATAGGGACAAAAAAGTGAAGGACAAAAAACTGATTGAAAACTGCAATGATCAGAAGCTGCAACTGACGCAGCAAAATGACAAAAAACAGCAAATTTTAAAACCAACTTTTTTTCAGTTTTTTTTCCAATATTTTTTCAGTTTTTCTTTCCATAAAAAATCACTTTTTTGTCAGTTTTTTTTACTAAAAACATAATTTTTTTAACTATTTCTATAATTTACTCAAACTACTAAAATGAATCAATTTAACTACTACCAATTATCAAAAAAAACCATACCTCTAACAATAGTTTCAAAATTATTTATTCCAAAAAATAAATTATTAAATTAATATCACACTCAATAATTAAATAATTAAAAATTACTATTTACTATAATCTCTCTATTAAAACTACTAAAATCAATCAATTTTTCATGTAATAAATAAAATCAATCAATTTAACCACTAACAATTGTAATATTAAATCATATAGAAAAAAGGAGAAAACATGTGGCAACGGGAGCGGCAACGAGAGACTGATAACGAGATCGGCAACGAGAGAGGCAACGGGAGTGCCAACAAGAGAGGGAACGAGAGCGTCAACGAGAGTGCCAACGGGAGTGCCAACACAACGAAAGCGGCAATGCGAGACTGTCAATGGAATCAACAACGAGAGCGACAATGGGAACATGAGTGGGAACAAGAGAGGCAAGTAGACCGCCAACAGAGCGCCAACGTGGATGAATATTTTAAAAATTCTTATTTTCTTTTTTCTTCATTTTTACTCCATCTAAAATTTATTATTTACTATAACCTCTCTATTAAAACTATTAAAATCAATCAATTTAACCACTAAGAATTATAAAAATACAACTTTAGCCACTACCAAACTTTACAAAATAACTTACTTATAATTAAACGAATATGATTTAATTAATATTAAATCATATAGAATAATATGAGTTAACATGTGGCAACGAGAGCAACAACGAGAGACTGGCAATGGGAGCTGCAACGGGAGTGACAACGAGAGAGGTAACGAGAGCGCCAACGAGAAAGGTAACGAGAGCGCTAACGGGAGGGTCAACGAGTATGCAAACGGGAGTGTCCACGGGGATGCATATTTTACCTCTAATGTCCAAATACATTATTATGGATCAATGTAATTTTGATTGTCAATCTCCTTTATTTTCTTCAACTCAATATAATTTTCATTTGTATCGTATATGACATAATACATATCTCTTTCCACTTTGAATTTCAAATCATCTACTATCTATCTATACCATTTACCCACTACCAAAATACCAACCTTATCCTTTTCCTAACTAAATAATTGGAGGATATTTAGGTAATTTCACTTTTTCACATTTTCCAACTTTTTCATTCTCTAACACACTTTTTTACTCTCTCTCACACTTTTTACTCTCTTCTCCTCTGTCTTCTTCCAAATCTCTCATTTCTCTATTTTTCATACTTTTTTCACTCTCTCCCACACACTTTTTCACTCTCTCTCACACACTTTTTCAAACTTACCATTTACCTACTACCAAAATATCAATTTTATGCTTTTCCCAACTAAATAATTGGAGTATATTTAAGTATTTTCACTTTTCACATTTTATTCACTTTTTCACTCTCTCTCACATTTTTTCACCCTCTTCTCCTCTTTGTTCCTCTAATTCTCCCATTTCTCTATTTTCACAATATACCTACTTTAATTTCATCTATATGTCACATTCATTTTTGCTCTTTACTATTTTAAAAAAATTCAAATTTTGACAAAATTTTAATATCCGTTTATTTACACGGGGTAATATTTAGGCTAATTAAATCTGTCAACTTTAAAATTGTCTTGATTTTCACAGGATAATGTTCTGACTAGTTAAATTTTTTGAGTTCATACATTACCCACTACCAAAGTACCAATCTTATCATTTTCCCATCTTATCAATTGATGTTTATTTAGCTAATTTCATTTTTTCCCTTTTTTAAAACTTTTTCATCTCACACACTTTTTCAAACTTTTTTACTATCTTCTCCTCTATCTTCGGCTAACTCTTTCACTTCTCTATTTTTCACGATATATCTACTTTAATTTCATCTACATGCCTCCTTCTTTTTTCCTTTTTACTATTTTAAAAATTGTCAAATTTTGAAAAAATTTTAATATTCTGTTTTTTTATACGGGGTAATGTTCGGATTAATTAAGTTGTTTATTTTAAATTTGTCAAAATTTTCACGTGGTAATGGTCGGACTGATTAAATTTTGACTGAGTTCATACAAAAAAATAAAACGACAACACCCGTGCGTAGACACGGGTATACTGCTAGTTTAATCTCAAAAATTTCATGTACAAGGGTCTTGCCATTGTCACCCCCTTCCAAGTTTAGCTTTAAATGTCTAGCTGCACCATAATCATAAATAATTTTTAATATAGAAATACAATAAGACAATTCGCAGTCAATGAAATAGATGTTCAAACAGAAAAAGAGTTTTACCCGAAAAAAATAAACCATGTCCTTCCATATTATCTCATTATGAGGTATGTCTTCATGATTAACAAAAAGATCACAGTTAATGCTATTGCCCACGGAGATAGTAGAACCAGAGAGGGTTACATGAGGCTGAAATGAAAGGAACCGTTAATTAACAACACTAAACATGAGGCTCGGTTCTTCAAACTAAAAGCTATTTCACATATAGATTTGATACCAATAAAGAGGATTCTGAAAGAAGCCTTCCCCAAATAGGCTTAGAACCTTCTTTTTCGGTGGTAGAAGAATTCATTGCACCTTACAACCTGTACCTACACACCAATAGAAAGACACATTGCAATATGACTCACAATTTTCATATCCAAATATCGATAAACCTCATTGTTCCATTTTCTGAGCTTGAGCTTATCACGCAGCAGAGTATCTTTTCCTTAACTACACTACATATTGCAAAGACTCTTGAAACATTATTGAAATCATCTGAAATTAACGATTCTCCTTGTTTGTTTTATTTTAAGCTTCCTTACTTGATTTCCTTTTACCCTCTTCACGTTATACATATAATTTTAGAAAAGAAAAAAGAAGCTCTCCATGAAAATGGCTTACCAAAGAATAGTAGGGAGAAATTGTTACAGAATCACAGATTTGTTCTCTTTTGAATCAGAATTGATTCTTTCAAGAAACCCTTGCACATTTTTTTCAAGAAATTTTCAAGGAACAAAAACATAAAGCAAATGTATTAGAAGTCGATGAAAGAAAGAAGAAAAAAAGACTTGAGCATTACCTTCAACAGAGAGACAAAGAAGAAATGGAGAGGAAAACTTTCTTGCGTCTCCCCCAAGCACAGAGCGAAACTTGCGTTGCAGGAACAGAGAGAGAGGGTTTCGTTGGTTATGAAAAGAAAGAGAGAGTTTGTTAGTACCACTCAGTGCAATTGCAACACTGCAATTGCAACATTGCCGGTCCGCTTTTTAAAATGTCATGATTCCAATTTAAATCTATTAAATTACCGATCAACCCCGAACCCCTATTGATTTCGAAAACTTTTTTTCAATCTTTTTTTTATTCAATCCAATTATTTTGATTAACTTACAAATTATTTCAATATTGGTTTGTTTATTTTTTATTTTTTTTGGTTTACAACATTGTTGTCTACCCATAAAGTGTCTCAACGCTTTTAACAATAGATTAATCTCCGCTCGTATTTAGGAGCAAATTTCGCATTGCTCAACACCGAGTTTGTTCACTTCAGGAATTGAACTTAGGAGCACTGGGTCGACTCCTCGTGTCCCGAGTTAGCTTATATCACTTAGCCAACGTGTTAGTTCTTTGTTTGATTATCTAATATCTATTTAAGTCTCTCAAAAAAATCTATTTAACAAAACAATAAGCATTTTATGTATTTCGTTACATTTAGTATGCAAATTAGTTGCAGAATATTTGGTATCGAGAAACACCGAACACACATGCTTATACACCGGTATACTATTAGTAAAAATTTAACAATTGGTCCAGTTAAAACTTCTTTTCGTTTCAAAGAATATATTTCAAGTAGCTAATTAATTTTATTTTCAAATATTTTAATGATTAATTGATTGATTTATCTAATTTGCTTTGGCTCATTATCAAATGGATGTCTTTTTTTCCTCAGGAAATAAGTCTAGTTCATTTCATTAAAGTCAAGTGCTATGTAACCAAAGAAAAAGTCTAAGTACTCAATACAACTAGGAAACTTAAGAATTAACGGAGAACAACCATCATCGTTAATAGCTGTTGCCTTAATAATACAATTAGTAACCATGTTAGTTTTCCTACAAAAGTTTTTTGAGAAAAAAAAAACCACGCACAAACGCCTAGACTCATCTAATTTGTCTCCAAGTTTGGTGACATCCATCCAATTAGAATGCATCATTAACCAAAAAATATTTGGCTATTTCAAAAGAAAAAATGAAGATATGAACACTAATTTACTTTAATAAAAAATAGCCAACACACACTGTAGCCCTATTTCATCAACGCTATGGGTTGTCTTTAATGGTTGAACTTGGTTGTTTTTTTTACCCCCCCAGTTGTACCCCATACCCCCCAAATTAACCAAAATACCCCTAAAACAATGTTAAAAAACGAATTCATTCCTCATTCCATCATATTTCCGGAATGTTTTTTTTTTAAATTTCGTTTTAATTAATTTTTTTTGCTTTTTCAGTGGCAACCAGAACAGGAAACATAGAGCGAGGCGAGCATTCAGAAGCGGGACGAGGAGATGAGCAGAGTCCTTCTGGCAGTAGGAGCAGGTTCCGATTGAGGACTAGACAGGTCGGACACGCGTCTGAGCGTCAGAGGCGTGTCCGAGAGCAGGAGCAGGAGGCTGAGCCAGACGCCATGCATGTCCTTAGAACTCTGCGGGTCTTCCTGATGCAGCATAGCTTGAGTGCGATTGGCCAGGACATCCAAAAGCTGACTCACATTCGAAGGCTGGGCAGACTGACTGGTGCCCTCGTTAGGCAGGCTGGCGACGTTGCCCTCATTAGGCAGGCTGACGACATTGCCCTCATTTAGGCTGGCTGACGACGTTGCCCTCTTTAGGCAGGCTGACGACGTTGCCCTCAGGGGTATCCTCTGGTCGGGGGTGCAGGTATGGCAATGCTTTGAACCCGGGGTCTGCCTCTGGGAGCCATGGAGCAGCAAGAGAAAAGTTCGAGTAGTGATGATGTGAAAGATAGATATCTCCAACTGTGGTCGCCAATGTTCTGTACCGAGCAGCGTTTTGGGCGACTGCTGTTGGTAGGTCCCTTGCTGGCGTGGCAGTAGGTCAGTGAGCGCCCGGGGGGTACCTGCAAGCCACTCCGACGTTCAAGTCACTATATCGAATATATGAGTGAAGGTACTAAGGATTAGAGATTCAACCTTTCTTAGGGCAAAGTTTGCCTGTATTTATAGGAAATCGTGCCCTCTCATGGATCGTTGGATGGGTAGAGTCGATCTTGACCGTCCAAGCATGTTGGGCTCTCATGAGGTGGATATGGGCTGGATCGGTTGGGCTGATCCATATTACTTGCTTAGCGCACCTCCTGGTTTTGCTAATGGGACCCATTGGTGTAACATCCCTAGTTTCGGTTAATTTCGTTTTGAGAAATTAACTAGCGAATTGGTATTCGATAAAATGATAATTCAAGTCATGGACATGTTAAAAGCGTGAAAGCAACATTTAGTTGCTAATAGTATGAATTACGTGATCGTTTTGAGGTAGAAATAGAATTATGTGAGGATTAGGGGACCAAGGGTATTTTGGTCATTTCCATATCTTTCACACCCTAACCCAAATTACTCAACACCACAACATATTCCTTAACTCCATAAGACCCCAATCACAATTTTTAGAAGTTAATTATGAGTTAGGGGTTATTTAAGAGAAAGTTAAGGTGAAGGGCTAAGTGGAGGGCATTTTAGTCATTTCCCTTCCACTTAAGACCTTGCCCAGCTGGTGACACAACCAGCAACTTCATTTCAGCAAAAATTTCAGAAAAGCTTAGGGTGAGGGAGAGAGGAGGGCGAAAGGGAGAAGAGAAAGAAGAAGGGAGATCCTCCATCATACTTAGTGCATGTAAGTGTTCTACACACCTATCTTCTCCATTTTTGATTCTCTATCACATGATACCAAATTCATTAGCTGAATCATCATCTTTTTCAACTTGCCATTTTTGATCCTTGAAGCTCAAAGTTGAGTTTTCTTCTCCTTGAAGCATTGCATGTACCATAGGAGCCTTGGGAGTGACTATAGCAACTTGGTGAAGCAACATTATGACTAGGAACACCTTGGGGGAGAAATTAAGTAGCCAAGGAGCTTAGGTTCAGAATAGGAGCTGTTGGGTTTCGAATTTGGAAGTGTGGGAAGTTCAGTTTCGAGTATCGGACGAGTTCGGTGCGAGTACGTGATTACAGGGATCGTTTGAGAGGTTACGGTTCGGTCGTTCCGTGTGAGGACGTGATTTTTCGCGAGATCGTAAAAACGGTGAGTTCTATACTCACTTAGCGATTTGTTTTTTGAATATATGATTGCATGATTCTGAATCAAGGTGCCTCGCGTTTCGTTTTGAAAAGAATCGAGTCAAAAACCGTTTTCGGGAAAATGGCGTTTTTACGGTTTTTCGGTGAATATATATGTTTTCATTGATTTGTTGATTTTAATGCTTTCGCTGGAATATGACTGAATTGATGGTTGAAATGTCTGTTTTTAAGTCACAGAAGTCCTAAAATGTCTCGGCACCGGATTGAAAGCGAAACGGAACAAAACAGAATTTTTAAAAGTCATTTTTCTTCACTTCTGCCAACAGTCGCGTCGCGACCCGTGGCCATCTCCTCGCGACCATGCATAAAATTGTGACAGTTTTCGTTTCTGTAACTCTTCGCGTCGCGACAGAACCTGTTCGCGTCGCGACGCAGTGAAATTTTCAACAAACCCTACCGATTTTGTTTTCGCGATAACTTTCGATCCGGGAATCCGATTGAGGTGTTTTCAGTTGCATTTTAAAGCTTACTGAAAGGTCTATTCATAGGTGTAACTCAGACTATAAAATGCCATGTTTTGAAAGTTAAGAATGTTAGAAAAATCGTACTATAGTGAACGCGAGTGCATACGAATCATGTTGAGATAACGAACCTAGAGTTCATCATGTCAGGATAGGTTAATTGATTGTAAGTCTATAAAGACATTTAAACTCTCAATTCATGTAAACACAATTCAAGTTACTTTCCCTCGGGGAAAGGTAGATGGTATACTTTGAGTATATCGAGGATGACGATCCTCTCAGATTAGCATACTAGGGTGGGGGAAGTCATGAGCCCCAAATCCTAGGCCCACATGTTTTGCCCCACTAGTGATTAGCGGGATGGGTTCACCAAAGGCCAGAGAAATAATCATGCTAAGGTAGGCTTGAGGTGTTGTGCTAAGTTCATGAAAATATGATGTGTAGTTGCTTATCAGAGCTACATCAAGAAAGTAATTAATTTAACGAGTAGTCGCTTATTAGGGATACAAGTTACATGAAAATAATATATGTCCGCGTGGTTGCTTATTAGGGCCACGAGTTCAAAGATAAAGTTTAATAAACCGCTAGAGTCAGTCAGGGTCTCGATAGGACTCACTGAGATAATGTTTATCTCACCCTTTATATGTTGTAGTTTTTACAGAGAAGCAGGGGAAAGCAAAGACGACGAAGCACGGTTAGCCGGTGCGACTCATGGAGTCATTGGGGACTTGGTTTACTGTTTAGGCCTTTGTGCTTTTCTAGTTTATGTTATCGATTGTATGACTATCACTGTATAAGTTGTAAAATCGTTTCCGCTACTTTATATTTTGAGTATTGAACACCAGGATTGTATAAGTCTTAAGTTATGAAACTTAAGCATTTTCAGGAAGTTAATGAGGTTCAGAGAACCATTTGATATTTAATATCGAAATTTTTAGTTCGTGTTCAATATTCATTAACAGGAAGTTACTCTGATGTATGCCATTTAGTGCATTTCGGTAATTCTACATGTTAGAAATTATCGGGGTGTTACAATATTGGTCCACTCCAGAACAATTTTGAAACACCTGAAAATTCAATCTTCTTCAACTCACTCTCCAACACAAACCCAAAATGATTTCCAACAAGAAACTTTAAAAGGGAGCGAAACTGCTTGATACTATTCACGATGGCACGATCTTGTTCTTCCCAAACAAGTGAATCAGATCCAAGAAATCAAAAGAAAGTGAAATAGTGTTGTTCACGATGCAACAATGTTATTCTTTCCACCTTGAATGTGCTTCAAATAAGGGGAAAAAAGGGAGTGAATCTCAAAGGAGGAATTTAAAGAAACCCAATGGAGTTGTTTTTTTCCACATCTTCCAGTAATTTACTTCAAATCAGGAAAAAAAAGAAGTAAATATGCTTCACTATTTGTAATTTGGGGATTTTGATTTTAGGGATTTTTCATGCGAACCAAGGAGGCCAAGGTGGAGGGCTTCTCGCACTGGTTTGCGGAGATGAAAAAGTGAAGCATGGAATAGAGCGGTGCTCGCGTGGGAGAGGGGTTCAGGTTGGTAGTCGTTGTGATGGTCCCCCATGGATGGTGAGCTGCAGCGATGAGGTTTGTTGGATGAAGCTTGGGGAAGATGAGAAGAGGATGTGATGGGGTCATGGATGGGGAAAGAAATCAATTTGGGATTTAGAGTTCCTTGCCGTAGAATTGGATGAAGAGTGAGAGGTTGAAGATGAAGAATTGGAACCCTAAACTTTTTTTTGTTGTTTTTAATAAAAATTAAATTAAAAATGACATTTCAGTAAAAAAAAAAAATTAAAAATGACATGGATTATGACACATCAGCACTGTTATTTCCACATAGGCATTTTTAATGGAGTTGGACGGAGGTTAACGGAATAGAGTAACAGTGGCAAAAATTTAAAACATTAGAGACTTATTTGGAAAAAAAAAGAGATAAATTACTAAATCGTTACGCGAAGTTAAGTTAATGGACTCTAGGAGCAATTTAGCCTAAAATTGGCCACTCTCCTAACTTATTGTTTATATTCTTTTTTTTGTTTGTCGTATCGTATGTGGCTAAGCTACTCCAATATTGAAATCAACTAGTGCGTGAGATGCACAAGTATACATTGCACTTATGATAAATTTAATTTGAGGTAAAAAATGGGAATTGTCTAAAGTGGCATGGTATTTGGGAAGACATATAACATGAATCATTATTTAAGTAAATGTAATGTAGAATTTTCAAAGGAGGACGAACATTTACAGATTCCATGGAATTGCTGCGCAGGGAAATATTCATTTCAATTAACTGTAAACAGGGACGGATGCATGCATGTTGAATGAATGGGGGGGGGGGGGGGGGGGTTCTTGCCCCCACTTAAAAAGTTATATTCGTTATAAACATATATGACAACTTTATTTTGACCCCATAAAAAATATTAGTTGCCCTCATAAGCTTAATTTTTAGATTAAATGTAGAAGTTCCCAAGAGATAAATAAAAAAGAAGATAAGTTGAGACTAATTTTACCTTTTAAGTTATGTAATTTGTAGATATTTTGGTATTTTAGGATTTTTCTGTAAATATTATGTATTTTGTAAGAATTTACAATATTTTTTTGAAAAAATATTATAGACCATATTTTGCCCCCACTAATAAGAAATTCTGAAACCGTCACCGATTGCAAAATACTTTTTGTTGGACAATAAAATGCAAAATACTTAAATATCGTTGCTTATAAAGATTGTTGGCATTGTGGGTTGAGTCTTTACTAAATATGAATAAGATGTTAGTACTGCTGAATTAATTTCTTTTTTTTTTGACCAAATGCTGAATTAATTTCTAATTCACGTGGTTTGGAACCGTCCGTTTTTTTTGATAAGCAATGTTAGTGGGGGTGGGTTAGTTTTCGGGGTTTAGCCCGGAACTTCCTTCTTGCACTCTTTTGGTGCACTCCGTCCGGTGATTTGTTAACACAGTAAGTAAAAAAACACAATTGTTCATTAATTGGGGGTAAGTAAAAAAACACAATTGTTTAATCACCACATGTACATGTAATGCATAAGACTTTAGCAACAACAAAACTGAAATTCTATAAAACGGTGGGCAAAGACTCTATTAGGAGGAGAAAACCACACGAATCGACAAATTCGGATATACACGTGATCAGTCAGGTTCCTAGGCGTAAATTAGTCACCGACAAAGCCGGTGAAAACTGCGCATCAAAAACATGGTAAAAAAATGTGAACAAACATGTGATAATCAAAAAGTTGTCCCCGACAGGTAAATCTAAAAATCTAAAATATCTGCAAATCTTCAATTCTATGAGATAAACAATACAAACCATGGTATGTCTCCCATCTCTATCTTTGAGCCTAGCATCATATAAATCTTGCCACTGAGAATTTGTTCGTAAGCAAAAACATTATTGTTGGTCCACAATGTGACGCTAAAAAGGAGAAAACAAAGCATGTCTAAAAAAGAAAATTGAGTATGCCAAACCATTCAATTTTTGAAATGTATTTGCAACTACATCTTTGGTGTGAGCTTCAAAGACTCAGGTCTTACAACTCACTCTCACTAAAAATTTTAGCCCGTTTGCAACAGATTAAAAAATTAGTGATTTTGTTATTAAATAATTTAGAGATTAATTTTTAGAGATTTTTAAGAAAATGAGAAGTTGTTTTTGTCTCATATACTGAAAATCACTTATTTTAAAAAAAACATTCTTAAAAAAATGATTTTTATGGGCCGGACTGCTTGCAGAACCGGGTCAACCACGTTGTCCACCTTTTTTAATGTTTTTTTTGCAAAAAATCTCCACCTGCGGGATTCGAATTCGAACCCAGCAACAACAAGTGGAGCTACAGTCAAATTACCATTTGAGTATGGCATGCATTTTGTTAAACAATCTTAGAAAATAATATATATGCATTTCCTTTGAAAGTTGTTAAATGTTAATTATTGTTGCTATTTTTTTAAAAAAAAGTTAATTATTATTTTTTGGTTTGACATATCAAGTCTGTTTTTAGTGTGTCAGGGTCATGCGGTCCGACCAAAAACCCGCCGGACCGACCAAAGACCCAGCGCCTTGACCGGGTCGATGACTGGTCCGGGTCTAATAACATTACTCAAAACAGCTTCTCATATGTCAATTTCATCCACAAAGTTAGTATCTTATATTTGTATAAAGTGAGAGAAAATGGAGAAAGAGTTGTAAGCAAAAATAAAAAACTGAAGATTTTGAGGGAGAAAGAGATCAATGTAAAAGTAGAGAAACGGATGTCCAGAGAAAGAATAGATGTTTGAATTTGCAAATCAAATTATATTTGGAACAATGCATCATATATTGTGCTTGGTGATTGCTTGTGAATACTGACATGAGTATCAATTATAATCAAGGATTTGATTAGCAACATAATTGACTAATGATTTTGACTCTATTCAGTTTTCTTTGGAATCCTAACATTTAATGGTAATATATTTTTCTTAAAAAAGAGGGTCATATACTTAAATTTTGTTGGTTTTATTTTATTTTATTTTATTTTTTGATATAAAATATAAAATTGAGAATTTACCTTTCATTTTCATATTTATTTTTGGTTATCAATAGAGTTTACCTTTGTATTAAGAACATTAAAATAATATAGTGGTTTTTTTCCTTTTATAATAAATAGCATGTTTATTAATAAAATTTTTGGACTTATTTTTATTAATATAATTATATATGCAGGAGAAGAGCATTCGTAATATGGAGGGTCGACCCGGTGCTCCCGGGTTCGATTTCCGCAGTGGGCAAACTCGATGTTGGCCAGTGCGAAATTTGATCCTAAGCAGGAGCGGGTATTAGTCTTTCGTTGAAAGCGTTGGGACACTCCGTGGGTAGCCAGTGATGGTCTAAACCAAAAAAAGAGCATTCGTAATATAATTTAAGGTACGTGTTTTTTTCTTCTGTATAGGGACGTTATACATGAGAGTAAATACAAAGCGTTATAAAAATGAGATAGAGTTAGAGGAAGAAAGAAGATTACAGAGTGAAAAAATGTGTGGGAAAGATTGAAAAAGTTTGAAAAAATATATGAGAGAGAGAGAGAGAGAGAGTGATAAATAATATTTCCTGTAGAGATTAGAAAATAAAATTGTAGTAAAGTTTCATATTTTACAAATTGTAATATTTCCCGTAGAGACTGAATAAAACTTATTAACAGAGAAAAAATAGAACATTAAAAAAATGAAGGAAACATGTATATGAAATTAAAGTAGATATATTGTGAAAAATAGAAAAATGAGATAGAGTTAGAGAAAGAAAGACGAGGAGAGAGTGAAAAATGTGTGAGAATGTTTGAAAAATTATATGTGAAAGAGTGAAAAAGTAAAAAAGTATGTGAGAGAGAGTGAAAAAGTGAAATTACATAAATATCCTAAAATTGTTTAGTTGAGAAAATGGTAAGATTGAGATTTTGGTAGTAGGTTAATGGTATAGATAGATAGTAGACTAATTTTAAATTGCTGATTAGATGCCAAATCAAAGGGTTTTTTTTTCCACACCATCCCAACCCTTCTTCTTCCCTATTTCCAGAACCCATTACCCCTCTTCACCACTGAACCCAAAAAACCCTTCCCTTTCTTCCCCACACCTCTCCTCTTCATCTTCTCTCCTCATCTTCAACTAACACAAAGCTCACTAACACAATATTGCATAATGTGAAGGGGGTGGCTTTGTGAAAGAAGAAGAAGAAAGAAGTCTTTCACTTTCACTGTGAGAACCGCCACAGTCAACCACTCGCAGCGTCTCTTCTGCTCGGTCCACCATGAACCACCACGAACCACCGCGAAACCTCTCCATCGATGTTGAGTTTTCGTTCCCTTCCGTTCTCTCTTCTTCTTCATCTCTTCACCTCCTCACCTCCATACGTACACCACAGATCTGAAAACCCCACCCACAGATCTTCTTCCCTTTACTCTCTCCCTATATCTTTCTCGCTGTGTGGAGTGAAGGAGATCTCACTGCATGTGACTGGAATCCCACTGAGGGATTTTGAGGATGAGGGATTTTAGATTTGGGGTTATGGGTAAGCTTGCCATGAAGATATGGAGATGAGGGATTGAAGCTTCAAACATGTTTCTGCAATGAAGGATTACTTGGAGTGTCCTAGCTTTGATTTTTTATTTTAGATTTGGAGGAGGCTTGAAGAATTACTTGTTTCTGCAAAACTGGAAATTTGAAGATGAAGAGAGTAATGAACCCCAATTTTAATTAAAATTTAAAATAAAGATAAATAAAAAATAATGATGTGGTAGATCCGGTAAGTAAAAAAAATATTAGAAAAAAAAAATGACAACTCAAATCTTTTAGCCACGTATGTAATTTTTGTAACGTTTGACTCAGAAAATACGTTCGATAAAACTTATATTTACAAGGAACAAAAACAAGATTTTATTTTTACAATGACTAAATTGGATTAAATGTATATTTACAAAGACGAAACACAAAATTTTGTATTTACAAGGACTGAGCTGAATCAAACGTATATTTGCAGAGACTAAATATATATTTGTTATACTTATTGTATTTACTCTTAGTTGTTAAACTTATTGTAATCCTTTTCGGGCTTTATGCCCCGTTTAATCTCAAAAAAAAAAACTTATTGTATTTACTCTCGATTAGTTAGCCTTATTGTATTTTAATTTTTTTAGTTTAGGCTAGTTTAGTCTTTTTCTCTCCCTCGTAACAAGCTCCTTTTTTTCTCTGAAATTCCCTCTCTCGCGCGACCCTGAAAAACTCTTTCTCTCTTTGGCTCTCGTGAGCCTCTCTCTCTCAAGGAAATGGATTAGGTACCTTGAGCATTAGGTGCCTTGGTACCTTTATTTTATTTTTAGCCATTAGATAAATCACATGGTTCTAATTATGACAAGTGTCCACCCCCTACTATCACAACTCCTACTAATACAACCCCTACTATAACAACCCCTACTATCTTATCATAACCCCTACTGGACACATGTCAAATTTACAACCACAGAATTGATCCAACGGATAAAAAGTAAGGAAAGGTACGAAGGTACCGCGCCCTCAAGGCATGCAATCCGTTCCCCTCTCTCAAACACCACAACTGTTTCCTGCGTATAACACCATAACTCAGCACTCATCATCTCTTCAGGAAACGTGTAATTGTTTCTCTCCTCGCTACTTCACAAGCCTCTTCTTTAATCACTGCTGTGAAACTTTTCCCTCATCATCACAGCCCCTCTCTGCGACATTGATTACTTCTGTTCAGAAAATGATTTTCTTTTTCTTCCTTGACTTCAGAAATCGTTTCTGTTTCGCTTCTGATTGATTAGGTTTTGCCTTCGTTTCAAAATCGATCCTTATTTCTCAACCTCAACTTTCAATTTTGTGCCCAATTTCGGATCTACGATTTGGAATCTGTTCTTGAACATATCTCTGTTGATTTACGTCAGGTCCGCAACTCGATCACAATTTCTGTTGCGGTCTCATCAGGTTTGGTTGGTCGCCTCTTTCCTGATCTTTGATTCACGGTTGATCGCATTCATTGGTTGAGTAAATGACAACTCTTTGATATGTTGGCAAGTATTGTTACATCTACTACAATCGCATCCTAGGATTCTATTTTGCTTCAGGTTTGCTTCAGCTTCGCCGCTCGCTTCGCCGCTCGCTTCGCCGCAACTCCCACTCTTTTCGCCGTAACTCGCGCTCTGCTTCTCCGCAACTCCGCTCTGCTTCTCCGCAACTCCGCTCCACTTCAACACTGCCTTGTTATAAGGTTTCGAGTTCTGATCTATTACTGTGACCTAAGTTTTTGCTCTGGCCTACTGATTCCGTCCCTGGACCACTGGATTTGTTGATTGTTACTGGATTGTTGCTGATTCTTGTCTGTTACGGTTACTGATTGTTACTGATTGTCACTGGATTGTTGCTGATTGTTGCCTATTACTGATTATTGCTGATTGTTACTCCTAAATTTTTTGCTCTGGCCTATTGATTCCATATCTGGCCTACTGGATTTGTTGATTACCATTGGATTATTGCTGATTGTTGCCTGCTGTTGATTGTTACGGTTACTAGATTTTCCCTTTGTACACTTCCACCGATGACTCCTGACAATATATTATGCGCTCATTGCAACCAGACCAATCACACTATTAATACCTGCTTCATCAAGTATAGTTATCCTCTGGGTTTCAAGTCT
Source organism: Astragalus membranaceus (assembly GCA_039519185.1). Taxonomy (NCBI): domain Eukaryota; kingdom Viridiplantae; phylum Streptophyta; class Magnoliopsida; order Fabales; family Fabaceae; genus Astragalus; species Astragalus membranaceus. The sequence goes on along the minus strand of CM076849.1, from coordinate 75,654,220 downwards.
AGGAAACTGATGGCTCCCTCTTCAGCCTCTTCCTCTTTATGATTCACAAGAGCTCGGATTCAGAGTTTGTTGGCCTTACTTCCTTCCTTTGTGGCTACTACTACTGCTACTATCTCCTATCTCCTTAGTTAGTGCACAACAGATTGCACCCAGCTTCACGTGTTCCGATAACTCTCTTTCCCTATGGCTTATAGACTCTAGTGCCACTGACCATATAGCGTCCTCTCTACATTTTTTTGTCACTTATAAAGCCATCAGGCTTGTATCTGTGTCCCTTCCTAACGGTACTAAGACAATTGCTTCCTACAATGGTACTATCTTTCTTACACCTGACCTTATATTGTATGATGTACTTTACCTCCCTGATTTTTCCAAAAACATTATATCTGTTGGCAGACTTCAAGCTTCTAAATATTGCCAAGTACTGTTTGTTGATAATGAATGTTTGATACAGGAAAGGCCATCTTTGAGGACGATTGGAAACACTAGGTTGGATGGCATGCTATTCTCGATGATAATTAATTTCAAACCCTCTTCTAACTCAGTTTCATCCCTACATTATACCGGCCCGGCCAACCCTGCAGCCAACATTGACCTTTGACATCATAGATTAGGACATCCCTCACCTGACTGTTTTTCTCTTGTACACAAATAGAACGCAAATATCCCAAATTGTACTCACACCATTTGTGATGCCTGCCACTTTGCCAAGGAAAAGAAACCCCCATTTCCCTTGAGTTCCTCTGTTTCCTTTATCATATTTGGCCTCATTCATATTGACATATGGGGACCCCTATAGTGTTCCCTCTATTCTTGGTAATAGATACTTTCTTACCATTGTTGATGATAAATCTCATTTTACATGGATTAGACTAATGAAAACTAAAGCTGAAGCTCATACTCATCTCATGAACTTTATCACCATGATACACACCCAATTTGGCATTAGTGTTAAATCTGTCAGATCTGACAATGGCCTTGAATTCCACATACCTGACTACTACCACTCTAAAGGCATCCTACACCAACGTTCATGTACTGAAACTCCACAACAAAATGGAGTAGTTGAACGAAAACAACATTTCCTAAATGAAGCCAGGTCTCTCATGTTTCAATCCAAATTACCACTTCCTTTTTGGGAATTTGTTGTTTCCCAAGCTGTTCACATCACCTTCCCTGACACTTACTAAACAACCAATCCCCTTCCAACATATTATATAACACCCCTCCCGACCTCTTCTACCTTCGGGTGTTTGGTTCCTTATGTTATGCTACTACTCATGTTGCTCACCGGACCAAATTTCAACCTAGGTCCCGCAAACGTGTCTACATATGCCATACCATCGTTGTCAAAGGTTATCTCCTCTATAACATGCATAACCATGAAATTTTTTACTCTAGAAACGTTTCCTTTTATGAGAACATCTTCTGATAAACTCCAAATTAGTGCATTTTTTTAGAGATATTTTGGGTCATTTTTAGAGCGATTATTACTAACTATATAAATCATTGACTAAATTTGCTCTATACATTGCAGAAGAACATAGAAAAAAGGAATAAAAAGTGTGATTTGGAATCACTAGAATATATATATATATATATATATATATATATATATATATATATATATATATATATTATAAAGAATGACACTTGAGGTGCTAGCTCAGTGGTAAGAGCTAGTCTTGTATCCTCAAGGTGCTGAGTTCAAATCTCCTCGAGGACAGTTGTAAAATGGTCATTAGTACCACTTTGATTAATAAAAGTTTCTCCCTTCCCCAATTTTTTTAAATATATATATATATATATATATATATATATATATATATATATATATATATATATATATATATATAAAGAACGGAAACATTGGATGGCCAAAGAATAAAAAGGGGTGCAAGTGTTAAAAAGAAATGGGCCAACATTGAAAGAAGACAAGACTTAGTTCAATTGTTTTATTGAAGCCCATCATGGCAAATCAAATAAGGGAAACACGTGCATTATAAAAAGGAGCATATCATAGAGAGAAAGCCGTGAATAGAAAATTGGAAAACAAAAAGTGCCGCACATGGAAATTGGAGAAACACAACAGCAGGACACTTGACGCATACATAGGACAGGGAGGGGGATTGAAGATTTTGTACCGTTTTTGATTCCATGAGAGAGCTTTAGAGCAGAAAAATGAGATTGAAGACTTAGATTAGGAATTTCTCTACTTATCGGGTTATTTTTATCTTTGTAATTCATGAACCTTATTTCTATTTTATAGTTCTTGATACTGTTTTTGACACTATGAGAGAGCTTTAGAGCAGAAAAATGAGATTGAAGACTTAGACCAGGAATTTCTCTATTTACCGGGTTATTCTTATAGTTCTTGATACCTATTTACCGGGTTATTCTTATCTCTGTAATTCATTAACCTTATTTCTATTTTATAGTTCTTGATACCTATGGATACCCGAATCCTCTTCTAGGGTCTAAGGTGGATCTTGCATGTGTAGAGATATTTTTGTTGTAATTTCATATTTGGATTCCAGTTTTTCTTTCAATTAATATTGTCCTATTATTTTTATCACATAATTAGGATTTGCTACCCTTTTCATGTTCATAATTAATTAGTTGATCAACGATCGTACTGCAATTAGTTGGTGGACCTATAGGATAATTGAGCCTATAATTAATGCATGACCAAACTTTAATTAATTTAGTCTTCCGATCAATCAACCTTTTTGGTATTTAGGCTTTTCTTGAATTTAAATTATTGCATGACCAAACAAGGGTTAATTTAGGGAAAAAATATTAATCACGAATGACCAAACAGGTTAATAGCTTTAGTAAAGGGATTGGTAATTGAATAAAATAAAGGAATTCAGGTAGAATTAGACATAAAGGAATCGAAGCTTGCAAGTGAAACTGTGACCCTAGGCCTCTCTCTACTGATTAAACCTAGCATTTTAATTCTTGTTATTTTGTTTCATTCTAGTTAGTTTTTATATTTTTATAACAACTCAATTATTCGAACGTCTAAACAATAAATAGTTTTAAGTAGTTTAGTACTTGTTAATAAATCGCTGTTGACACAATAATCTTTTATACTACTTTTGCGAAAGGGTATACTTGCTGTAAGTGTGTTTTTGACGCAGCAAGTTTTTGGCGCTGTTGCCGGGGAATAATTTAGCAATATCAAACGAAAAAGATTTTTATTGCTTTTGACATTTTTTTATGATTTTACTTTAATTTTGTTTTTTTATTTATCTTATTAAAAAATATACAAAAAAATTTGATAACACTTTCCCAAGAGCTCGTTGCAGTTCACTTTGTTTTGCAGAGAAAAACTTAAATCATGGTTAAAACTCGTGGAGATTATATTAGAGAGGCAGAGGCGAAAAGGAACTTAGAGAAGTTATCTTGATATATGCCTGAATGTCAAATCCTATTTTTTCCTCCTCCTTATGAGGCTTATTCAGACTATTGGGATGACTATGAGCCACCTCCTTATTCCTCCAACTAGGATAATTAAAGTGCAATGTGTTAACATTGAGGCTTTTTTACTTCTCCTTATTTTGATGATGTGATTGAAACTAACATTTTTGGTGAATTAAAGATGCAAGACCTTTTGAAAAAAATTCTTATTTTGCAGGATCATAGCATAGTGGTGGATGGAGATAAAATAAAAATTCCACAATCCTTTGAAGTTCATCCACCACGTGGAAAAAGAAAGAATAATGTGAACCACATTATTAGAAAGCTAAGAAGGTGCACTGCGTTAGATGTCAAATTTGCTCTTGGAGAGTCACCTGATTAAGCACTAACTATCGTCAGGCTCAAGACGTTAAACAAGCGCTTCGCAGGAGGCAACATGTGTTTTATTTTCTGTTATTTTTGTTTTGTTTTTGTTATGTTATGTTTTTAGGAGTAAGCTCAGACTGCAAGCTCTCTCAGGGAAGTCACTCTTACTCTCTCTCTCTCTCTCATTTAGGAGACTATACTTTGTCACTTGATCTCTATTAATGCACATACCCACTACATATGTTGATAGCATTTTTTCTAGCTTGTTTTGAATTATGCTTACAAACATAGAGATTATACCTTTAGGGGATCCAATAATTAATTAATTTGAAAGACTTGTGCTTGATTGTAAGTGTGGGGTTGTCCTTAGGAATCTAATAATTAGCATTTGTGCCTGTTGAATATTTTTTGTGAACTAGCTTCTAAATGTGAGATTTGAGCCTTCACAAGGGGATTAATATTAAATCATAAATTCCTACCCATTTTCTTTGTATGAGTGTGTTTCCCAATTTGTTATATTCTAGAATTTGTCTTTTGACCATTTCAAGGCGAAAATTGATTTGCATCATGTAAAAAGATTTGGGGACTTAGCTATGTTTCTGGCCTCTGAGTTGTTTATTGAAATTATCCATTAGCTGCCCCCTTTGAGCATATTTGTTATATATTTCTTTGGTACCCTTGATATATATTTTTTTCTTTTTTTTTTGTGGTAACCATTTGAAATTAAATGTAGAGCAACTATTGAAAATTACAATTTCGTCCTATAATTTAGTTGTCTATCTTGTCAGGATGAAAAAAAAAGGAGTGAATCATGTGCTTACAAGAATATTTTCCTACGAAGGAAACAGGAGTTTTCATGTGCTTACCTTTTCCTCCTAAGAAAAAAAAGTGAAAGAAAATTTGAAAAAAAGAAAGAAGAGAAAGCAAGAAAGAGGAAAAGGCAAATCAAAAAAAAATGAAAGAGCCTACTCAAGAGAAAAGACAAATCAAAAAGAGCTAACTCAATAGAAAAAGAATGAAGAACGGAAGTGGAATTAATTTGGAGCTTGGGCAAAATTTGTAAAATAGATAGAAGCTGCTCCATATTTGGTTTCAAATGTTACTATTCGTTTCTTTTCTTAGCCCTTTGACTGTCACTTCATTCTTATTTCCTACATTGCTTGAATTCACCTGGCCCCGTTACAACCCTTAACACCCTATCTTTTTGCATGCATGTGAACTGTTTAGTGGAGATTTGGCCAAATTACAAACATATGGTAATGTGCATTTTGTTGAAACTTGAGTGAATATTTTCCCTAGTCCCTAAACACTTAGAGAGATTGTGAGCGAGTGCCTTTGTTCACCGAAATGTATTCTTTAGGGACACGAGCCTCTAATTGGGCAACATTTTGACACCTCATATGTGTTATATTGTCTACTGTCTGTAATTGTGCTTCTAACTTTGAGTTCTTTATTTGGCTGTCTCTATTATTTATTTGAAAATTTTACTGAACCAAGAAATTTGCTTGAGGACAAGCAAAAGTTAAGTGTGGGGGAGTTGATAAACACCAAATTAGTGCATTTTTTTAGAGATATTTTGGGTCATTTTTAGAGCAATTATTACTAACTATATAACTCATTGACTTAATTTGCTCTATTTTGCATATCAGAAGAAAATAGCAAAAAGGAATAAAAAGTGTGATTTGGAATCACTAGAATATATATATATTATAAAGAATGGAAACATTGGATGCCCAAAGAATAAAAAAGGTGCAAGTGTTAAAAAGAAATGGGCCAACATTGAAAGAAGAGAAGACTCGGTTCAATTGATTTATTGAAGCCCATCATGGCAAATCAAATAAGGAAACACGTGGTCAGCAAGAAAAGAAAGAAGCATACCCTAGGCTTGCATTATAATAAGAGTAATATTATTAGGTCAAAATTTTCCAGCCAAAAATAGCCAAAAACCACATTACAATACCAATTAATCAAGTTTTTTAAGCCATTAACCAACCCATTGGCCATTGACTAAAAACTGTGAAAAAGTAGGTTGATTAGTAGCTTAAAAAACTTGGTTAACTGGTGTTATAATGTGGTTTTTGTCTATTTTTGGCTAGAAAACTTTGGCTGAATAACATTACTCTTATTAAAAAGAGTTGTACCACTATTATAGAGAGGAAGCCGTGAATAGAAAAGTGGAAAACAAAAAGTGCCGCACACAGAAATTGGGGAAACACAACAGCAGGACACTGATGCATAGGAGAGGGAGAGAGAATAGATATTTGGTACCCTTCTTGACACTATGAGAGAGCTTTGGAGCAAAATACGGAGATTGTAGACTTAGACTAGAAATTTCTCTATTTATCGGGTTATTCTTATCTCTGTAATCATCAACCTTATTTCTATTTTGTTGTTCTTGATACCTATGGATACCCGAATTCTCTTATAGGGTCTTAGGTGGATCTTCCATGTTTAGAGACATTTTTATGTTATAATTTCATATTTGGATTCCAGTTTTTATTTCCATTAATATTGCCCTATTATTTTTATCACATAATTAGGATTAACTACCATTTTCATGTTCATAATCAATTAGTTGATCAGCGACCATACTGCAATTAGTTGGTGGACTTATAGGATAATTGAGGCTATAATTAACTCATGACCAAACTTTAATTAATGGAATTAATGTAACATCCTCAAAATAATTAATGGAATTATTTGAATGTTAACCCAATTAAATTAATTTAGTACTTGACCGGTAAATTTATCGAGTGCTAAAATTATTTAATTGTTGTCATCGGATCGTTAACCGGATAATACGGACCATGGAAGTTTTGGAATCGAAATAGGAGATTTCGATCAATATGGTAATTTGACCACGTTGCCATATATTTATTAAATAAATATATGTATATACGTGTGTGTGTGGGTGTGTGTGTGTTAATAAGAAAGGAAAGAAAAGAATTGAAAGAAAAGAAAGAAGAAAGCCACGCGAGAAACAGAGAGGAGAGGAGAAAAAGAAAAGAAGAGGGAAAGAAAGGGGAAGGAAGAAGAAGAGGAAAAAGGGGAAGGTTAGGCTCATCAAAACGACTTCCGTCCAACACGAAAAATGCTCAGCGTTACTTCCTCTTCGATTTGGTACCAACATCTTCATCATCAACTCACTCTACACGAATTTACCATTTTCGGTTTGAAGCTCAAGGTGGCGTTTTTGAGAGCTATCTTCGTCAATAAAGCGGTTTGAAGGCTAGGGGAGTTCGAATGGAGGCTTGGGTACTAGCTTGGAGTGAAAGAATCAAGGTTTGATTGGGTGAGATTTGAGAAATCAAATTTGGGGTTTTTAGATGAATAGTGATCTTGAGCTTGAAGATGATGAATAGTATTCGTGGAGGATTTCGGGGAATTCGGCGTTTCGGTCAAAAGAGGTTTCGTGATCGAGCGGAAAGTTTTGGAATCGGATTTGAGCGTCGCCGGAGCGCGTAGTTGATTCGGGGAACGTTCGGGCGGTTTTGTCAGAAAAGCGGTATCGCGGAAAGTCTCGGTGATTTGGCGAAGTCTCGGCGATTTTGAAGTCTCGGTGTCAGCACACGCTTCGAGGGTGAGTTCTACTCACGTTTAGGATTTTTGTTTTTCGAATTAATTGATAAACTGTTTTATCGCTTTCGCTGGACTGGAATATTATGTGATACTGTCTGATTCGGGTTAGGAATCGATTGGAGCGAGTCTCGGGTTGCGTCGTGTTAAAAATGGAATTTTTGGTGATTTGATTCGAGAGATTTTGATTTAAAACCGTTATTTGGAAAATCGCCGTAATTTGATAAACTTCGATTTGATTAAGATTTTGATTGATTGTTTGATGTTGATTGGGTTTGATTATATGTGTGTGAAAACTGTTTTCAATCGGAACGAGAATCGGAATTAAGCGGAATCGCGATTTTCGCGCGAAACCGCCAAAATCTGCCCTTGACAGACCCCCTGCTGTCTGATAGCGCGCCACTTGCGCACCGCGCGCCACCCGCGCGCCAATTGGCAGAACTTCCTGTCTGTTCGCGCGCCGTTTGCGCGCCACGCGCCACTCACGCGCCAGTTGGCAGAATTTCAGCAACCAAACACTGTTTTTCGTTTCGCGATAACTTTTGATCCGGGAACCTGATTGAGGTGTTCTAAGATGCGTTGGAAAGCTTATTCAGAGGCCTAACTGAATATTCTATTTTTAAGGAAAAATGAACTGTTTTTGATATTGAAAATTGTGTCGAAAGGTGGTCAACTAGAGTGCGAGTGTGAACTTGGATTTTATAAAATGTGGATTAAAGTGTTTCATTGATTGTCTGATTTGATGGACCGTGGGTTCATGGTACTGTAGATATATATGTTTATATATATATATATATATCGAGTTGGGTGACGACCCATGTTTTGACATACTAGGCGGGGCAGTCATGCTCCCCCAACCTAGGCTCCGTGCCAATAGGAGAATGTACTATTGGTAAGGGGGTTCACCGGGTATATAGAACTGGATTGCAGTCGGTGTTATGTCATGAGTTTGTTGTACGTACACCGGGGTTTAGCACTTTATTGCAGTCGGTGTCGTACTGTGCGATACACCGGGGTTTAGCACTTTATTGCAGTCGGTGCCGCACTTTGTTTGTTCACGTTCACCGGGGTTAGCACTTTATTGCAGTCGGTGTCGTGATGTTTTTTAAAAAAAAAGATTTTTAATTGAACCGAGAGAGTTAGTAGGGGTCTCGGTAGAACTCACTGAGATTGTATCTCACTATTTAAATGTTGTTGTTTTACAGAGACATAGGGACAGCGGAAATCCAAGAGGCACGAGTAGGTTGAGCTCGGACTGGATGCTGATAGCCTAGCTTTATGTTTAAGCTTATTTCCCTTTTGTTGTCTGTATACTAAAACATTATGTATTTAAGGTATATCTTTCTTCCGCTTTCTTGTAAGATACTGAATACTATAATTGCTGACGGTATATGGTCTGAGAACCATATTGTCTTGTTGTAAATAAGACTGTTTGGGTTATATTCAGCGAAAAATTTATAGTGATATTCAGTGTCTAAGCAGGAAATATATCTCTGATGTGTTACTAATGTGCACTTGGGTATTTTTAGTAGATAGAAATACCGGGGTGTTACAGTTGGTATCAGAGCAGTTCGACCTAGTCGGACTTAGTTTAGGGTTGAGTTGATTCCTTGTTAATCCTTTTTGTAATTACACTTGTGATGCTAAGAGACATTGAGCCTGATCAACTTAATACTTAGTGCAAGAAAGCGGAAAAAAATATAACACTAAATACGTAGTGTTGCAGTACATAGACAACAAAGGAAATATAAACTTCAGCATAAAGCTAAGTCATCAGCAACCATCCGAGCTCCACCTACTCGTGCCTTTGTGGTCCTTTCTTTCACTGTTTCTCTGTAAAACAACAACATATAAACAACGAGATACAATCTCAATGAGTTCTACTGAGACCCCTACTAACACTCTCGGTTTATTTATGAAACCTTTTTAACTCAACACGGCACCGGCTGCGCGAACGCTACTCCCAATGAACCGCATTATTTTTCACATAGCATTCCACCGACTGCGCGAACGCTACTCCCGGGAAACCTGCTATAACTCAGTACGACATCGACTGCACGAACGCTACTCCCGGTGAACCGCACAACAAACTTTCTAACATAACACCGACTGTGCGAACGCTACTCCCGGCGAACCCCCTTACCAATAGCATTTTTCCTAATGGCACGGAGCCTAGGGTAAGGGATCATGTCTGCCCCGCTTAGTATGTTAACCCCATGGGTCGTCACCCAAATTCGATATAATATACACATATAACCACTATCATATGAACCCATAGTTCATTTGCATTATACTTTACCGCGTAGGACTTATAGTCCGCTTTGTTATTAATAAAACATATCCGCACACGTGTACTATCATTCGGTTTTTCGAAACGATTTCAACTTCAAAAGTATTTTATAAAACTCTTTTGAAACATACCCAAAATCATGGCATTATAAGCCTAATATCATTATAGAAGGGTTAGGAAAGGATTAAAAGAGGATTGGAATCGATCGGGATCGTTTCGGGCAAGTTCGGAAATTTTGGACAGAACACTGCGCACGGTCTGTGCTCCCCTGCGCACGTGTCGTGCGCCCTGTTATAAAAATTTGTGAAATAGAAACAGAACCAGACGCACGGTTCATGCGCCAGGGGTGCACGGATCGTGCGCATTTGACAACATTCTATTTTCATTCCGCTTTGCGTTTTTCGTCGTTCCGATCAATTCCGATCACTTCCGGTGCTTGTTCCAGTCCAATCCCAACACCAAAACAGTACAAAAAGATATCCAATAACATCACTCGATCAATCAATCCAATCAAAGACTCGTCACATTCGATTTTTGTCAAAATTCGATATATTTCAAAATAGCGGTTTTTGACTCAAATTTCATGAAACCAATCAACATAATATTCAATTCAAAAACGAAATAAACTAAACGTGAGTAAAACTCACCAATTGTGATGAAAATCACAAATAGCTGAGGATCCACCAAAACGCAATTTTTCACATAACCACACGAACGATCCTCGCATCAACTTCGACGCTCCGTCGACACTCAAATCCGCTTCCAAAGCTTTCCGCCACTCGAACATCCAACCTGCGAGAAATATCAACTTTGACCTAGGCACCACCAACTTGATTCCTAAGGTTCTAAGCTCCTCAAAGACTCCAAAGCTTCCCAATCAATCATGGAGTACCCAAAAACACTATTCATCATCTCCTAGCTCCAATTGCTCCTATTCACACAAAACCCCAATTTTGATTCTCAGAACCCTAACCCTTGAAACTCTAATTTCTTCACTCCAAAGTAACACCCAAAGCCTTAATTGGTCTTCCCAAACCTCCAAAACACTAGAAGGAAGAATAAAATTCACTATTCCCTCCTCTTCTTCAAAAAAAACGAAAATGGTAGCTTGAGGAATAGAGAGTTGTTGGTGATGATTCTTGGGTCAAAATGAAGAGGATGAAGTGTGGATTCTAATGGAAGAAAGAAGAAGGCACTTGGTGGATATTTTATACCTTCTCTTCTCTTCTCCCTCTACGTTTCCTTCTTTCTTTTCTTTTCCTTCTTTTCTCCTCTCTGTTTCTCGTTCTCTCCTTTCTTTCTTTTCTTTAATTCTTTTCTTTCACTCACACACACATATATGTATTTATTTAATATAGGCTAAATAGCACTTTTGGTCCTTTATGTTTGCACCAGATTTCACTTTGGTCATTTATCTTTTTTTTGGTCCGTTTTGGTCCCTCATGTTTCGTTTTCGTTTCATTTTGGTCCCTCACGTTAGTTTTGACTAACGGACGCCACGCTGGCAGTTAACTGCTGACGTGGCATCCTCAATTCATTAAATGACGTGGCATTCATTAACTGATGTGGCAAAAAAATATTTTTTAATTCTAAATCATTCTAAAACACAATAGAAATTATCAAAAAATTAAAAACATAAAAATCAAACAAACAGCAACATTAAAATCTGTTGACTAACAAACATTTTAACCCAAACAGCAACAGCAACTTAAAATCTGTTAACATGAAACCCAAAAAATTAAAAACATTAAAATCTGTTTGCATTGAAGATCTATTGACTAACAAACAGCAACTTGAAAAGGAAGCTTTTTAACCCAAACATTTTTTCGTTTCAGAACAAACAGATCTTCAATCTCTCTCACTCCGCCCAGATCTTCTATCTCTCTCACTCCGCCCAGATCTTCAAACATCAAGATCTCACCCGGATCTTCAATCTCGCTCTCTGACTTTCACTCCACCCAGATCTTCAAACATCAAGATCAACAACACATCTTCAAACAAGGTAGTCAGAATCAACAAAAAAATCAGATCTTCAGATTCGTTTTGATCGTTTTGTTCGTTTTGCCCAGATCTTCGTGATGGTGAGGGAGAGTGAGAGAGATGCGACGGTGATGGCAGAGGGAGAGTGAGAGAGATGCAACGGTGATGGTGAGATGCGACGGTGGTGGGAGAGGGAGAGTGATGAAGCCAGTGACGGTGGTGATGTGGGGGGTTACGGTGATGATGATGTTGTTGTTGTTGTTGTTGTTGAATTGATTCTGGTTGTTGTTGTTGTTGTTGAAGATGGGAGCAAATGGTTGTTGAATCAAAACAGAAGCAAAAATACTGGTTGTTGTTGTTGTTGAATTGTTTGTTATTTGTTAAATTATATTTTGTGTTTTTTAAATTTAAATAAAGTAAAAGATGATGGGGAAATTAAATAAAACATTTTTGCCACGTCATTTAATAAATTGAGGACGCCACGTCAGCAGTTAACTGCCAGCGTGGCGTCCGTTAGTCAAAGCTAACGTGAGGGACCAAAATGAAACGAAAACGAAACATGAGGGACCAAAACGGACCAAAAAAAAGATAATGGACCAAAGTGAAATCTGGTGCAAACATAAAGGACCAAAAGTGCTATTTAGCCTTTAATATATAAGTGACAACGTGGTCAAATTACCATATTGTTCTTAATATCTTATTTCGTTCCGAACTGTCCTTATTCCGTATTATCCGGTTAACGATCCTATGACAACAAATAATTAATTTTAGCACTCAATAAATTTACCAGTCAAGTACTAAAATAATTCAATTGGGTTAACATCCAAATAATTCTATTAATTATTTTGGGGATGTTACATTCACCCCAACTTGAAAGAATTTTGTCCTCAAAATAATTCTATTAATTATTTTGGGGATGTTACACTGTGGATTTTGTAATTACCAACTGTAATACCCCGGTATTTTTATTTAGTAAAAATACCCAAGTGTACCATCCCTAGAACATCAAAGATATATTTCTTGCTCAGACACTGAATATCACTATAATTTTTCGCTGAATATAAACCAAACAGTCTTATACACAAACAAGATGATACGGTTCTCAGACCATAAACCATCAGCAACAATAGTATTCAGTATCATACAAGAAAGCAGGAGAAAGATATAACACTAAAGACATAGTGTTTCAGTACATAGACAACAAAGGAAATATAAACTTATGCATAAAGCTAAGTCATCAGCAACCATCCGAGCTCAACCTACTCGTGCCTCTTGGATTTCCGCTGTCCCTGTGTCTCTGTAAAACAACAACATTTAAACAGTGAGATACAATCTCAGTGAGTTCTACCGAGACCCCTACTAGCACTCTCGATTCAATTATACAACCATTTGAACGCGACACCGACTACGCGAACGCTAAGCTGCGGTGTATCACATTCTTTAACCTTTAATATAATGCCGGCTGCGCGAACGCTAAGCTGTGGCTAACATGTTATAACTTGGTACGACACCGACTGCACGAACGCTAAGCCGCGGTGTATCGCACAACAAACAATTTAACATAACACCGACTGCGCGAACGCTAAGCTGCGGCGAACTCCCTTACCAATAGTACATTCTCCTATTGGAACGGAGCCTAGGGTAGGGGATCATGACTGCCCCTCCTAGTATGTTAGTCCCATGGGCCATCACCCAAACTTGATGTAATATATATATCTATCATCATATGAACTCATAATTGAACATTTAGTTTGTATCAAATAAATTCTAAGTTTGCTCTCGCATACTAACTCTCCACTTTTTGAAACGATTTATGACTTTAAAACAGTTCGTTTTACCTTAAAAATAGAATATTCAGTTAGGCCTCTGAATAAGCTTTCAAACGCATCTTAGAACACCTCAATCGGGTTCCCGAATCAAAAGTTATCGCGAAAACAAAAACAGTGTACAGTTGCTGAAATTCTGCAAACCGTCGCGACGCGAAATGCAAACCGTTGCGACGCGAAATGAGTCAGTGACATTTTTCGTTGCAAAATCACCACTGGTCGCGACGCGATGCGCTGCGGGTCGCGACGCGATGGGGACCTGTCTAGTGCAGATTTTGCGATATTCGCGAAATCCGCTATTCCGCTCAATTCCGATTCTCGTTCCGATCGAAAACAGATCAAACAATCAACAAAACAGACCCAATCAAAGCCACACAATCAATCAATCCAATCAAAAACTCAATCTAAACGAATTTTATCCAAAAACGCTATTTTTCGAAATAACGGTTTTTGACTCAAAATTTCTCGGAACCAATCGACGCACATATTATACTAAAACGGAATAAACCTAAACGTGAGTAAGTAGTTCAATTGGTAGTGGGAATGCATTGAACATGTACTTGAGCCCCAGGGTACATGGTTCGATTTCCACGGAAGGCAAAAACTCCACAGGGGGGTGGAGAAGGTCATGAGTGCATCGTTGGGTAGCCTACTAAGTAAGAAAAGGGCCCAGGATGTTACAAAAAAGGCGCCTTTTTTTGTAACATTCTGGACCCTTTTCTTACTTAGTAGGCTACCCAGCGATGCATTCATGATCTTCTCTACCCTCCATATAGAGTTTTTGCCTTCCATGGGAATCGAACCATGTACCCTGAGGCTTAGGTACATGCTCAATGCATTCCCACTACCAATTGATAAGTACGTTTTTAATTGTCAAAAATAACTACCTTTTTAGAGTAGGTAGTACTTAACAGTGGATTGTTAATGAAGGATTGAGACCGAAGACCGGCATCCGTCTAAAAGAATAAAAAACATGGCCAACAAAATAGGAGGCAGTGAGTTTTTTAAAATAACGAGATTACAAAACTAGTAAAATAGTAAAGTACAATCATCAAAGAGTACCTCCACCACAATATTTGAAGCTATTAGAACAATGTTCATTGGCAATTTCAGAAATATCTTTTCTAGCTCATTATGTCCAACCTCAACCTCATCTATATTCTTAATAAACACAATTAGTGGACCACTTTTTGCTGCACAAGACGCTACCTATGAACACAACAACATATAAGAGAGTTTAATTTTAAATAGGCAAGACTACTTTCGGACAAATATTTTGGACATTTATAAAAGTTAGTTTTGTTTAACCTCAAAAATTTCATGTGCAACGGTCTTGTCATAGTGACCCCCTTCCAATTTTAATTCTAAATCTTTAGCTGCACCATAATCATCAATAATTTTTAATATAGAAATACAATTAAGACAATTTGCAGTCAATGAAATAGAAGTTCAAACAGAAGTTTTAGCCGAATAAAAGAATCCATGGCCTTTCTCACATATACCACCCAGATCGCTCCCTTCTTCAAAATAGTTGTCCATCCTAACTCCAATTTTTGAAAACTCATTATCTTCAAAAACTAGGTGAACTGTGCCCTCGACAAGAAGTTTCCTGCGGATATAGGTCGATCTACTGGATGGTGTACTGCTCAATACAGCAAAATAAAAACAACCAGCTCTAATACAGCAGTGAATTTGTTTAAACAGAGCAAAAGAGGACACTTCGCCAACCAAAAATTATACGGTGATTAGTTTTCTACTAACAAGTTTGTAAGAACTCTTGACACTAATAAGTTTTCATTCATTTTCATATATATCCACCTAAACAAAAAAAATTACAAAAGCTGAAAATTGTTACAATAATATAACTATTTCATTATGTATTACCTTTTGGGAATAATATTTTCTTGAATCAGCTCCATGAATTCCCAATATGGACATATTACTCGATCCCCTACAAATTTATAAGCATAATGCCTTCTAAGATTTCAAATGGATACAAGGCTACGGGAAGTAACTTAGCAGATAGTACTTATTTTTCGGGGGGACAATAACATACCTGCTGCATAAACCTTTAAACTTTTTCCAGAAGTACCACCTTCCTATAATGGCATCCCAACAAAGAAAAGTTTCTCAATACCAAATTTTTATGCAACTTAGCAAGAAACCGTAAATAAAAGTTTTATAGAGGTAATAGTAAACTCATAAACAAAAGCTTTAGAGAGGTAATATATGAAAGTACATACAACAGTAACAGGAGGTGAGAATGACTTGATCGTCAACAAATTTGCTGCATAGTGGTTTCCGAGTTCCTTCACCAAATTCTCCAGATAGATTTCTGAACCTACACAAAAAACATATAGAATATTGTAACTTGTTGTTGAAATACCCAAATTTATGTTGATTGATTTGCTTTTATTGTTGTTATGGTAACAAGTAAAAGGCCTAAACTTATATTTACACCCCCTATAAGGCCCAATAGCCAAACCAGCCCATTTCCAGAAAATCTAGTCCAGTTAATCAACGGTACTGATGCCTCTGTACGATCTAACGGCTCAGGGTCGACAAAACAAACATCACACAAACTCTATAAATACCACACTCAATGCTCATAAATGTAAGCAATTTCTAATAAAAAACACTGACTCACTCAGATACTGACTTTAGCATCGGAGTGTCATTCAGGTACAACACCGCCATCTCAAAGATCGAACATCGGCATCTCAAGGTCGAACATCGCAGATCAATGACAACTCCTACCAACTGTTTCGAACATCGGAAGCACGGTACAGAACATTGTCGACCACAATGGGAGGATCTATACTCAATTTCCTCTCCCATTACCTTGATCCACAAATGGCACCCAAACTCCGTTCAAGACCGGCCAGTCTCATGGTCGGGCCCGGGGTAGGACTGAATGTACCCTAGCTCGAAACTCATCAAACCCCCGAGGGTCATGTCCAGGACATTACAAATTCCACCCAAGCTCGGGCACACTCCCCCAACCAAAACCTCGCCCGTTCCCAGACAAGCTCATACAGGAATAGTTTACCACCTCCCCCTCCATTGCTTCCATCCCTAACCGATGTTGTTCAACAGCTCGTCCAACTACTGGCTCGGCAGGAGGTCGTTAACCAAGAAAGAAGCTGTCGCTTCACCGACCCTGCGGACGAGGTAGCAAGTCTCCGGGCACGAAACGTTCCGGACCAGGAATCACTCGTACCGGGCTCCCCTGAAACGAGACTACCGATCCGGAGAAGACATCGTTCCCCACCCAGGAGAAGACATCGTTCCCCACCCAATAGAAGACACTATCATCGTTCTCCTCCTCGCCGACAATGAGGGAATGGTTCCCGTTCTCCTCCGGCTCGACAATATGATGATCTTGATGAATATCATCGTTCTCCTCCTCGCCGACAACGAGGGAATGGTTCCCGTTCTCCTCCGGCTCGACGACATGACGGTCTTAACAAACTAGATAACTCTCCCCAGCCTCGCTCAATTCTAGCCTCTTCGTCACTAAGAAGACACTCCAGAAGTCGAGAGGATAACCCTGATAAGGCTAAACCACGACACTACGTTCATCTCGATCACCATGACCAGCATCGGCCACACCCTCAGGCACGACTAACCAAGAGAAAGGGCCCTCTCACTGCGACAATCGACAACTACCGAGTCCCAAGATACCTCGAAAAACCGCCTGGAGGTCTGAAAACGTATGATGGAACTGGCGATCCTAACAGGCACCTCGATCAATTCGACACCATTATGCAATACCGTAATGTACCCATGGAAATGAAATGTCGTATCTTCCCCTTAACCCTAGACAAAATAGCGTCGGAATGGTTTCAGACCTTAAAAACGAACTCCGTACCTTCTTGGGAAAAATTGGCAAAACTCTTTTCGGTTCACTTCGCCCATTCCAAAAGTAAACCCAAGAACAAAGCGGTATTGATGTCTGTCATCCAAAAAGAGGACGAACCTCTCAGGGAATACATAGAGAGGTGCAACAACGAAGCTTTCCAAGTTCGGGAACTTGACGACGCTTTCCGCATTTTCTTTGTGACGCAGGGCCTACTCCCCGAAAGCCCTTTCAAAAAGCACGTCAACACTTGGGAACCTACTACCTTGCAGGATTTCCTCCAACTATCCCAATGTTTCATCAACGAGGAAGAAAGCATCAAGATCGAAAATTCGTCATCACAGGCCGCACCATCAAAACCCCGCAGCGGAAGAGAAAACCAAGGATACGACAACCGAGGTAATAGGGATCCCCGACCTCGGAATCGTCACCAAGTGTACACCGAACTCAACGTCTCCAACCCCCAACTATATGGGGAATGTTGGAATGTCGAGTTCAGAGACGTAAAAACTCGCAGGAGGGTTCGAGCATGAAGAGTCCGGGAAGACAATGAAGCGAAAGTGGAAAGAATTGGTAAGCGTGGCCTTAACCTCAGCTACACCGACCACCACAAACCGACCTCCACTATCTTTTGGTGATGACGAGCTTATGGATGGGAAGCCCAACAAACATGTACCCCTCATAATCTCGGCTGTCATTGCCAACAAAGAAGTAAGAAGAATCTTGGTGGACTAAGTGAGCTCATCTGACATCATTTTTGTCGATCTCCTTGATAGAATGGGGATCGACATAGAGGAGTTCACCCCTTACTGAGGAACGGCCCTATCCGGATTTAACGGATCCCGGACAAAGCCTCTTGGCCATTTGGAATTGATTGTTTCCTACGGAGCTGAGCCAATGGTGAGAACCATCAAAACCAAGTTCCTTGTACTACCTTGCAAATCCATCTACAACGTTATCATTGGAAGACCGACTTTAGGAAGGCTCGGAGCGGTGATGTTCACCACGCACTTCAAATGAAATTCCACTCTCTCTGTAATAACGTTATCACTTTAAACTCCGACCTAGAATCTGCTTCCAGGTGCTTCTTCTTATGGACCAAGACCGAGCAAAAAGCTTTGGAGCAGGAAGGGGTTCCCCTTCCCAATAGTCCTTCTCCCAAACAAAGCAAAGGCTGATCTACCGAGATAAATAAAATGGACATTGATGCAAGGTACAACCCTGATAGCGCGGATGATGAAGATGATGACGAGCTGGCAAAAGAGCTCAAACGAAAAATGGAAAGACCCCAACCCAATGGGGAGTTCATCGAAATACAGCTCGGCGAAGACCCCTCCAAAACCATCAAGATCGGAGCCGATTTATCGAAAGAGGTTGTTGCGCCCGAAAAAGTCCCCGAGGGAGAACCTTCCTCGTTCACAACTTGTTCTAAGACAATGAAGCCGCCACCAATATTTATTAAGGAAAATATTAGGAAAACCTTTTTTGGAAAGCGATTGGTCTTGCGAAACTAGAGAAGAGGGTTCGGGGGTCGGTTACGTGCGGGGAAGGTGTTAGCACCTCACACGTCCTCTCTACTGAGAGGGAACCTTTAATTAAATGTGTGGTTTTAAATGTTGATTTGAAAAATATCTAATTTGCCTCTTTACTTCTTATTGAAAATGAATTAAAGAACTTAATAAAAATTTTTATTTTTGGAGAGAAAGGAAAAAAAAGGGTTTTTAGAAAGAAGTGCTTGACGGGACATGGCCCGCTCCTATGTATCTCCTGGTGCGATGGAGAATTCAAAGCTACGTAGTTCTTGTGTGTAGAAAATGTTTGTGGGTTGGTGTTTTTTAATGTAGGGGTTTTAGGATTGTGTGATCTGTGTTGAAGGACCACCGGGGGTCTGAAGGGCCGCTGGGGGCTGAAGGAGCGCTGGGGCTCTGAAGGACCACAGTTCACTTATCCTAAAACGATGATTAACCCGGCCGTACGACCGACTTAATCCCCTACTTTGAAAATAAGATTTTTGATTTTTGAAAGAGATGTGTTTGTATTTTTTATTTAGAAATTATTTATTTTTGCGCTTGACAGGGGCGTGGCCCTGCTCCTACGTATCTCCGGGTGGAGAATCAAAGGCGACGTAGTTCTAGGTTGTTTGGAAAACGGTTTTTTTGTTTTTTATTTTTATCTTGTTTAATTATGAAAATTGGGCATTCATGGTGATCAATTGAGCAAAGGCTCCAAGTGATCACCACTAGTACCTCATTGTTAATAATCATGCAAGCAGAGGCTTCACAAGACTAGTAACAAAGTTTTTTTATTTAGTGAAAATTTTTAGGAAAATTCAGATATTCATGATGATCAATTGAGCAAAGGCTCCAAGTGATCGCCACTGGTACCTCATTGTTAATAATCCTGCAAGCAAAGGCTTCACAAGACTATTAACAAAGTTTTTTGATTTATGAGAAATTATTTTGTCTTGAAGAGAAATAAATTAAATAAAAACGAGAAAGGGGGGTGAAATGGTAAAATAGGGTGTAGTTTGCAGAAAGGAGGTGCTGTGTTATTAAAACTGGGGCGTAACTAGTAGTGGTCCACGTTTTTGGGCTTCTAAACGAAGCATGTGCATTGGGCTTGTGCAGGGGATGTTATGTATTAAATTTGGTGGTGTAAAATAGTAGGCCTGATGTTTAAAAGAAAAATAAACATATAAGGCCACAATCAGTTATGGAACCCTAGTTTTCATTTCCCCAATCCCTTAAGCGCCGCACACAACGTTCTGGATAAGGAAAGGGAGAGAAATCAGGAGAGGATTCCGGAGAGAGGGAGAGATTTCGTGAGAGAAAGAGGGAAACAGAGAGGAAGAGGAAATGGAGGCGGTGCGAAGGTGGGAGAGAAAAGGGGAGGATGGAGTTAACGATGGTCACGCTGGAGGGATGGCTGTGGTGGCGACGCCGGCGTTGACGACCGTGGGGCCGAGAGAGAGAGAGAGAGAGACAGAGCACCACGGTGGAGAGAGAAGGAAAGCTATGGTGGAGAGAGAGGAAGAACGAAACGAAGGTGACCGGAGAGGAGAGAGAGCCTCGCGGTGGTGACAGGAGGAAGTTCACCGGAGAGCTGTGGCGGTGATGGTTCGTATCGGAGAAAGAGAACGAGTGTGCGGAGGGGTTTGACGGCCAGGTGCTTATGCAGGAGTGTTAACGGCGACGGGGAAGGGGGCTGGTGGCGTTGCTAGGAGCGAACAGCCACCGCCTACGGCGGCCGGAGCTACAGGTAAGGCTTCGCCTTTCTCTTCTCTCCTCCTCTGCTTCTCCTACGCCATTCTTTCTTATTTTGATGTTTGTTTTTCTTGTTTCATCTGTTCTACTTCATTTTCGATTTGCTACTCTTTACTGTTGTTTGTTTTTTTATCTGTTCTACTCCTATTTCTATTTCTGACTTTTCAATGTCTACTTCTGATTCTTGCTTAACATCCTGCAACTTTGATTTTTCTAACACTACACCTATTTCAACTGAGGCCTCAATCTCGGATTCGTTTTTTTTTGAAACACTGATTCTGAGTCCTAATTTTTCTAATTGTATTCGTTGGTTACTTATCCTAAAGCTGTAAGTTATACTGTCTAAGCAGACTAACCCCAGAAAAAAAAACACGTTTCTTGTTTTTTTATAACGAGCGAATTCACATACATATATACATAATAACAAAAAAACTATTAAGCCTAAGGACCTAAACACAAGATTATGCGCATGCTCTCTACCTTTTCCTACTTAGTAATTAGTAATACAAGAACTAACCTGTTTTCCAGTTTTTGATGATCTTCTTGCTTTGCTATCACTGCTACTTTTAATACATTTGCTGTTGTCACTCCTGCTGCTTCTGTTTCTGGATTTTTAGTGTTTTGCGATTAGGGTTTCAACGTAAAAACCCTAATCTTTTGGTTCTGAATCTCTGTGTATTTCGTGTCTGTCCATTCTGTGTCCGAATTATTTTGTTTATATAGGCCAATTGTTGGGGTTTTGGCAATTAATTTCTGATTCTCCTTGATTTTGTTTTCCTATTTCAGGTTTGGGCCTAGAGTTGAAAACTTGCTCCCCAAGTTGCTGAATTAGGGTTGAGAAGGCTTGTTCACCAAGGAGAGCAAGAAAGAAAAGAGGCGCAGCTGCTGTCTTTTTCCCATTTTTTTTTTGTAATTTTCGTTTTTTCCTACTTTTTGTATTTTTGGTTATTATTATTTTTGTATTTTTTGGACATTTGGACTCCTAAACACTATAAATTGTAAATAAAAATAAATAGAATTTTTTTGCCATTTTTTGATATTATATTGCTTAAATAAATTATATAAACAGAATAAGATTAATAACAAGAAAAAGGAGTCGGGCCAAATACAAAGACGAGAACGGGCCAGACTAAACAAATGCGCTAAAACGAGGCCCAAAAATAGAAAAATGGGCCTGTTAACTAAAAGCGCTCAAAATTAACTTGGAATTACATTCTTAAGCCCGAATTGAAACGACAAGCCCAATCGCGAGAAAAATGACTTTGGTAGTCTCAATTAGGTTGGACTAAATCCAAATACAAAGATTAAATTGAAAAACGCACGAAACGACCGATCGTTCGCGTGCATGCCTAATTTAAAACAACGGTATTTCGATTTAGTTGAACAGGGTAATTGGAATTGGCTAGGATTAGTAACTGAGACGCCATACTGATAATTCTCGTAATCACGCGACTTCAAAACACGATTTAAGTAAAATAAATGACTAAAACTAGAAAAAGAAGACGGACAAAATTGGGGTATAACAGCTGCCCCTCTTTATTTGGATTTTGACCAGGAATATGAATTGGCCGAAACATATTCCGAGGCAAAATAGAAATAAAGAATTCAGAAATTATACCAATTTTGTCTACCTAGAGAAACCTGAGGCAAAAAAGGTAAAACGGGCACTTGGCGTGTGATAAGTCTATTTTTAGAGTCTTTTTAATAGTTATTTTATTAAGTCTTTTTAGTATTTTAATTATATTTTTGTTCTATTTTACTGCAAATATTTACTTTTTATCTTCAGGTCTTATTTTGAAGCAATTTGGGCTGCTTAAAGTCTCAGCAGGTCAGAATTCGACTGGATCTCTCAGAATTCGACCAAGATCTCTCAGAATTCGACCAAGATCTCTCAGAATTCGACCAAGATCTCTCAGAATTCGACAGCATCTGTCTCAGCAGGCCAGATTTCGACTGGATCTCCCAGAATTCGACTGGATCTCCCAGAATTCGACTGCATCTTCCAGATTTCGACTTCGACTGCTTCTGCTTCCCAGATTTCGACTGTGCCTACTTCTGCTGGCAAGATTTCGACTGTACCTGCTTCTGCCACCAGATTTCGACTGTGCCTCAACTCTGCTATCCAGAATTCGACTGAACAGTCAGAATTCGAATTGCCCACTTGCTGATGAATATTTTGCCCACTTGTTGCCCACTTGTTGCCCACTTGTTGATGGATATTTTTGATGGCTACCTTGGCCAACTTGATTTGCCACTTTTTCCTCTTTAGGACCATTTTGCCCCTCATATTTTCCTATAAATAGAGGCTTGATCCTCACTTGTACCTAAGCTTGAATTTTGTTAGAAAATCAATGACAAAGGCTCTCTAATTATTCATGACTTCAATTTACTCTTCATGCTTTTTATGATTCTTGTTTATTTACTTTCTTGCCCTTTAAATTCTTGCTATTTATTTTCCAAGTCATTTACTTTCATTGCCCTTTAATTTCTCGCTCTTTACTTTCTTGCTCTTTACTTTTCGCTCTTTACTTTTCCGCTCTTTTATTTTCCCTGCTATTTACTTTTTCGCCCTTTTACTTTCCAAGTCATTTACTTTCATTGCTATTTAAATTCTCGCTCTTTACTTTCTCGCTCTTTACTTTTCCGCTCTTTTATTTTCCTTGTTATTTACTTTTTTGCCCTTTAAATTTCCAAGTCAAGTAAACTACTGGCAAGTCAAGTAAATTACTGGCAAGTCAAGTAAATTACTGGCAATTTACTTTTCAAGCAATTTACTTTCCTGTCATTTACAATTCCGCTATTTATGATTTTTGCACTTTACCGCTTTCTTTTATTTCTCGCTATTTAACTTTATGTCTTCTTCTTTTATTTTCTTTTCTCCTCTTTTGTCTACAATGATCATGGGTGAGTAGACTTTGCTAAAATATTCCTTCTCTCCAAAAACACTTTCTTTTCAGTTAATCAATTTTGAAAAATTAAATTGGTATTCACTTAGGCTCTCCCTGTGGACCGATACTCTTTTATTACGCGATACGACCCGTGCACTTGCGGGGCTATCAAGTTTTTGGCGCCGTTGCCGGGGAGGCAGTGATATTGATTAAGTTTTTCGAAACCGGTTAGACTGAAATTTTATTTTCTTTATTTTTACTTTTTCTTCTCTTGTCCCTCGAATGCGAAGAACCAGAAGTTTCGGAGGAACTGTTCAACAAATTCCCGAAATCGAAAGGTTCTTACATAGAAGGAGGAGAGAAATTCCCGATAACCAAATGGCGGCTAATGAAAATCGTGCTCTCAAAGAGTACGCAACACCTTCAGCAGAGCCATCGGCTGCCATTGTACATCCAAATGTGGAAGCAAATAATTTTGAACTCAAAACATCTCTGCTTTCGATGGTACAACAAAACCAATTTTCTGGTTCTCCCACGGAGGACCCAAATCTTCATATTTCAATTTTTCTTGAATACTGTGGAACTCTCAAATTAAACGGGGTACCTCCGGATGCCATAAGACTAAAACTCTTCCCTTTTTCATTAAGGGATAGAGCTAGAGCATGGCTACATTCTTTGCCTTCGGAATCCATTACCAACTGGAACCAGCTGAAACAAGCTTTTCTTACTAAATTCTTTCCCCCGAGTAAGACAGCTCAAATGAGAAATCAAATTACTCGATTTTCTCAAAACGACGGGGAATCTCTTTATGATGCTTGGGAACGTTTCAAAGAAATGTTAAGGCTATGCCCCCATCATGGACTAGAGAAATGGCTTGTTGTTCACACTTTTTATAATGGATTACAATATGCAACAAGAATGACTGTTGATGCAGCTGCAGGTGGAGCTTTAATGAACAAAAATTTTACCGAAGCCTATGCACTCGTTGAAGATATGGCTCAAAACCATTGTCAGTGGACAAGTGAGCGAGCCATAACGAATAAGCCAGCCACATCAAAAGAGCCAGGTAAGTATGAAATATCTGTTGTTGATCATCTTACCTCAAAAGTGGACGCACTTTTTCAAAAATTTGAAAAATTAAATGTAAGTGTCGTCTCACAAACTTCTTCTCCTATTACTCCACCATGTGAATTATGTGGGGTTGTTGGCCATATTGGAGCTGAATGCCAGCTTGAGGCATCTAGTGCTGGAAACGAGCATATTAATTATGCTCAAAAGGAAGATCCGTTTTCAAATACTTATAATCCTGGGTGGAGGAATCATCCAAATTTTTCTTATAAAAATCCTCCACCCAATCCAGCACCTAGACCACCTCCTGTCTTTCAAAATCAAAGGGTTTTTAACAACCCACAAAACAACCCACAAAAGTCGAACTTGGAATTTTTGATGGAAAAATTTGTGTCATCTCAAACAAAACAAAATGGAGAATTCAAAAATCAAACTGGTTATTTGAATGACACACTTATCAAATTAGTATCAAAAGTCGACTCTATCACCACTCATAATAAAATGCTTGAAAATCAAATAACACAAGTGGCAACACAGGTAGCTTCATCCTCTAAAACTTCAGGGGTATTTCCTGGGCAACCAGAACAAAATCCAAAAGGCCAAATAAATGCCGTCACCCTTAGAAGCGGAAAACAATTAGAGGAACCAAGAGCAAACCAAGAAAAAACTGTGAGTGAAAAACATAATTTACCAGGTGAGCTAGAAGAGAAAGAAAAAGGGAAAGAACCAGAAAAAGAAAGAGAAGAACCACACATCCCCCCTCCACCATACAAACCACCCATTCCTTTCCCCCAAAGATTTGCAAAAAGCAAAATTGAAGAGCAATTCAAAAGGTTTGTCGACTTGCTTAAAAAGCTTTACATCAACGTTCCTTTCACTGATGCATTGTCTCAAATGCCGTCTTATTCTAAATTTTTGAAAGAAATTTTGTCCAAGAAAAGAAAAATAGACGACTATGAGACAATTGCATTAACAGAGGAATGTAGTGCAATTATCCAGAACAAGCTGCCACAAAAACTCAAAGATCCAGGTAGTTTTTCCATACCTTGTGTGATTGGAAGTGAAACTATAAACAGAGCGATGTGCGATCTAGGAGCCAGTGTGAGTTTGATGCCTCTTTCTCTTTGCAATAGACTAGGGATAGGTGAACTTAAACCCACAAAAATGACAATACAATTGGCAGATCGTTCCGTTAAATACCCCACTGGAATCTTAGAGGATATCCCTATCAAGGTAGGGCAAACTTTTATACCGGTGGACTTTGTTGTAATGGAAATTGAAGAAGACTCCCAAATTCCTATTCTTCTGGGGAGGCCTTTTTTAGCTACTGCAGGGGCAATAATTGACGTTAAAAACGGTAAGTTGGTTTTTAATGTGGGGGATGAAAAGGTTGAGTTTGAAGTTTCAAACTTCATGAAAAGTCCATCTGTAAAAGACTCATGCTGCAGGATTGACATTGTAGACTATTGCGTGCGAGAGTGCTCTTTAGCATCATCTTCACAAGATAGTCTGGAAGATTGCCTTTTAGGCAACACAAATACAAATGCAGCAGGGGAAACCCAATTCTACATAAAACTTTTGGATGAAAATCCACCATCAAAAGAATTGGGTACTGAAACTTTGGGTGAGGAGAAACCTCAACCTCTCCCAAAAGAACCACCAAAAATAGAACTGAAGCCCTTACCATCATCTCTCAGGTATGAGTTTCTTGGCCCTGATTCTACTTTTCCAGTAATTGTAAATGCAAATTTGAAACAAAATGAGACCGAAAAATTGCTTAATGTTCTCAAAAAGTATCCCAAAGCCATTGGGTATACTATTGAGGACATTAAGGGAATAAATCCGTCAATCTGCATACACAGAATACTACTGGAAGAGGACTATAAACCTTCTATCGAGCATCAAAGAAGATTAAACCCAAACATGAAAGAGGTTGTTAAAAAGGAAGTTTTAAAACTCCTTGATGCTGGGATAATATATCCTATTTCCGATAGTAAGTGGGTTAGTCCTGTTCAAGTAGTACCTAAGAAGGGAGGCTTAACAGTTATTAAAAATGAAAAGGATGAATGCATTTCCACAAGGACAATCACGGGATGGAGAATGTGTATTGATTACAGAAAGCTTAACAAAGCTACCCGGAAAGATCACTTCCCTCTCCCGTTCATTGATCAAATGCTAGAAAGGTTAGCGCGGCACTCACATTTTTGCTATTTGGATGGTTATTCGGGATTTTTCCAAATTCCCATCCACCCTAGCGACCAAGAAAAAACAACTTTCACATGTCCTTTTGGCACTTATGCCTATAGAAGGATGCCCTTTGGTCTATGTAATGCTCCCGCTACCTTTCAAAGGTGTATGATGTCCATATTCTCAGACTTTGTCGAAAACATAATGGAAGTGTTTATGGATGATTTTTCCGTCCATGGCTCAAATTTTGAAAACTGTTTAGCCAATCTGGAAAAAGTCTTAGAGAGATGTGAGAAGGTAAACCTGGTTCTAAACTGGGAAAAGTGTCATTTCATGGTTAATGAAGGAATTGTCCTAGGGCACTTAATTTCTCACAGAGGTATTGAGGTAGACCGTGCAAAAATTGAAGTGATTGAAAAAATGCTACCTCCCACCACAGTAAAAGAGGTGAGAAGCTTTTTAGGCCATGCGGGTTTCTACCGTCGGTTCATAAAAGACTTCTCAAAAATTTCAAAACCTATGACAAGTCTGCTCCTTAAGGATGCAGCATTTATTTTTAACGATCTTTGTCTTGAAGCTTTTAACAGGTTGAAAAAGGCTTTAGTTACTGCCCCGATCATACAGCCGCCAGACTGGAATCTTCCGTTCGAAATAATGTGCGATGCAAGCGACTATGCAGTTGGGGCAGTCCTGGGACAAAGAAAAGAAAAAAAATTGCATGCCATATACTATGCAAGCAGGACCTTAGACGAGGCACAAATGAATTACGCCACAACTGAAAAAGAATTATTGGCGGTAGTTTTTGCCGTCGATAAGTTTCGATCATATCTGGTAGGTTCAAAAATCATCATTTTTACTGATCACTCGGCCATAAAATATTTGTTAAACAAAAAAGATGCCAAGCCGAGATTGATCCGATGGGTTTTACTCCTACAAGAATTTGATCTTGAAATAAGGGATAAAAAAGGCGTTGAAAATGTTGTGGCTGATCATTTGTCCCGTCTACAAGGAACAAAAGAAGAAGAGTTACCACTTAATGATACATTTTTGGATGATCAACTCTTCTCATTGGTCAAAACTGAAGCACCATGGTATGCAGATTTTGTAAACTACCTTGCAGCAGGAGTACTCCCCCCAGATTTAAATTATCAGCGGAAGAAGAAATTCTTCCATGATCTCAAACAGTATTACTGGGACGAGCCACTGCTTTTTAAAAGGGGAGCTGATGGGGTGTTCAGAAGATGCATTCCGGAAGAAGAGGTAAGTAACATTCTATACCATTGTCATTCTTCTTCCTATGGCGGCCATGCCAGTTCTTCAAAAACTGCTACGAAAATTCTTCAATCTGGTTTTTATTGGCCGTCCCTTTTTAAAGACGCGCATCAATTCATTTCTAAATGCGACCAGTGTCAACGCACCGGAAATATTTCAAAAAGAAATGAAATGCCCTTAAATAATATCTTAGAGGTTGAAATTTTCGACGTCTGGGGTATCGATTTCATGGGACCATTTCCTTCTTCTTTTGGAAACCAATATATTCTGGTAGCCGTTGACTATGTGTCAAAATGGATCGAAGCCATTGCTTCTCCTACAAACGATGCAAAGGTAGTCATAAAACTTTTCAAAAAAATAATTTTTCCAAGATTCGGGGTCCCTCGTGTTGTCATAAGCGACGGAGGATCCCATTTCATCTCAAAACATTTTGAAATGTTACTGCAAAAGTTTGGAGTAAGGCACAAAATTGCAACGCCTTATCACCCTCAAACAAGCGGTCAGGTTGAGGTATCGAACAGAGAAATTAAAAGTATTTTAGAAAAAACTGTTTCGACTTCAAGGAAAGACTGGTCGGTAAAGCTTGACGATGCTCTCTGGGCTTATCGGACTGCATACAAGACTCCCATAGGAATGACTCCTTTCAAATTAATTTATGGGAAGTCTTGCCACCTTCCGGTAGAGCTAGAGCACAAAGCTTACTGGGCAATTAAACGCCTTAACCTGAACATGGAATTAGCCGGAGAAAAAAGAAAACTCCAGCTAAACGAATTAGAAGAACTGCGAATGGATGCTTATGAGAATGCCAAACTTTACAAAGAAAGAACAAAAAATTGGCATGATAAGCGTATTATTCGTAGAGAATTCAAAGAGGGTGATCTGGTGTTACTATTTAACTCCAGACTAAAAATTTTCCCAGGAAAACTAAAATCGAGATGGTCCGGTCCTTTTGAAATCCGTAAGGTTTACCCCTTCGGATCTGTAGAGATCTGGAGCGAGAAATCCGGATCGTTTAAAGTCAATGGTCAAAGGTTGAAAAATTATTTAATTGGTGACCCAATTGAGAAAGGAACTAGTTTAGTTCTACATGATCCCAATTAAAAGAAATTCTTTTTTGACCGTCAAGCTAGTGACGTTAAAAGAGCGCTGCGTGGGAGGCAACCCACGGCTTAATGTATTTTTCGATTTGTTGAAAAATAAAATACCCCAGGGCCGAGTTTCCTGAACCAGACAGCCAGGTGAGCTCTCCTAACCCCTTTTGTTTTATTTGAAAAATCATTGAGGACAATGCCTAGTCCAAGCATGGGGGGGTATTTTATTACTTTTATTAAGAATGTCTTTATTGCTTTGCCAAAGTTTTTATCTTTTTTGTACTTTGAGTTGTATCTGCTCCCTCCATCGCGAAACTTTGTGAACCTTAAGCATGTTTTAGATAAACCTTTTCTGGACAAAAATAATTTTTCAATTTTTTCATTAGCAATCATCTAGGTGGACTGGTTGGGAACAACAAAATTGTATCATGGTTCGATTTCTACTTCTAGGGCTTTTTCACACACACACTATTGAGACTATTTTCAGTTATTAATACAAATAGAGAGACTGAAAAGAAACTAGTAACCTGGTTCTCTTGGTGACATTTACTAGATGCGCGGTTACTGGAGAAAAGCGTCTGAGTTGGGGTATTCAAAAAAAAAAATGTATATATGCAAAACCAATTCAAAAATGCAAAAGTTAGTGCATTTTAAATATCAAAATAAATGGTTAGCATATAAAATCAAAAAGAAAAGAAAAATGCTTGAATACCCAACGTATGAAGACCCTCCTTTGAGACCCGGTCTTAGTAAATGGAGGACCCAAGCTTAAGAATGTTGGGGAACCGGTTCTATGATGACATTGATATCCTCTCTAGAATACTGATACTTTAAATTTGTCTCCCAAATTCCACAAGAAGCCCAAAAATAGTAGCTCTCAAACCAAAGTGTTAGAATTGCCCCACAGTTCACTTAAGGTTTCGATATGAAAATAATTTTCCTTCAGAATGGGCCTAAAGATTTACACTGTTTTTGCTTGAGGACAAGCAAAGGTTCAAGCATAGGGGAGTTTGATAAGTCTATTTTTAGAGTCTTTTTAATAGTTATTTTATTAAGTCTTTTTAGTATTTTAATTATATTTTTGTTCTATTTTACTGCAAATATTTACTTTTTATCTTCAGGTCTTATTTTGAAGCAATTTGGGCTGCTTAAAGTCTCAGCAGGTCAGAATTCGACTGGATCTCTCAGAATTCGACCAAGATCTCTCAGAATTCGACCAAGATCTCTCAGAATTCGACCAAGATCTCTCAGAATTCGACAGCATCTGTCTCAGCAGGCCAGATTTCGACTGGATCTCCCAGAATTCGACTGGATCTCCCAGAATTCGACTGCATCTTCCAGATTTCGACTTCGACTGCTTCTGCTTCCCAGATTTCGACTGTGCCTACTTCTGCTGGCAAGATTTCGACTGTACCTGCTTCTGCCACCAGATTTCGACTGTGCCTCAACTCTGCTATCCAGAATTCGACTGAACAGTCAGAATTCGAATTGCCCACTTGCTGATGAATATTTTGCCCACTTGTTGCCCACTTGTTGCCCACTTGTTGATGGATATTTTTGATGGCTACCTTGGCCAACTTGATTTGCCACTTTTTCCTCTTTAGGACCATTTTGCCCCTCATATTTTCCTATAAATAGAGGCTTGATCCTCACTTGTACCTAAGCTTGAATTTTGTTAGAAAATCAATGACAAAGGCTCTCTAATTATTCATGACTTCAATTTACTCTTCATGCTTTTTATGATTCTTGTTTATTTACTTTCTTGCCCTTTAAATTCTTGCTATTTATTTTTCAAGTCATTTACTTTCATTGCCCTTTAATTTCTCGCTCTTTACTTTCTCGCTCTTTACTTTTCGCTCTTTACTTTTCCGCTCTTTTATTTTCCCTGCTATTTACTTTTTCGCCCTTTTACTTTCCAAGTCATTTACTTTCATTGCTATTTAAATTCTCGCTCTTTACTTTCTCGCTCTTTACTTTTCCGCTCTTTTATTTTCCTTGTTATTTACTTTTTTGCCCTTTAAATTTCCAAGTCAAGTAAACTACTGGCAAGTCAAGTAAATTACTGGCAAGTCAAGTAAATTACTGGCAATTTACTTTTCAAGCAATTTACTTTCCTGTCATTTACAATTCCGCTATTTATGATTTTTGCACTTTACCGCTTTCTTTTATTTCTCGCTATTTAACTTTATGTCTTCTTCTTTTATTTTCTTTTCTCCTCTTTTGTCTACAATGATCATGGGTGAGTAGACTTTGCTAAAATATTCCTTCTCTCCAAAAACACTTTCTTTTCAGTTAATCAATTTTGAAAAATTAAATTGGTATTCACTTAGGCTCTCCCTGTGGACCGATACTCTTTTATTACGCGATACGACCCGTGCACTTGCGGGGCTATCAGCGTGCAGAAAGCGGTAAACGGGCACTTGGCGTGCAGAAAAGCGGTAAATGGGCACTTGGCGTGCAGAAAGCGGTAAATTGCCCAGGCTGCCTAAAACCTGTAATCCTTAAACGAACTCTTGGTGAATCCGAGTTTGCACGTGGCTTTGAGGAGCACGCTTCCTGTTGGCCTTTTCGAGCGACCGGGGGGATCGTCATCAGCTCCGGAACTGATATACTGATCAATGCACGGCGTCCACTGTATCTTAGGCTGATACAACTATTCTGTTGAACCTCACATGGGGCTGCGGTCCATCGCGTTGCTCGTACGCGACGTGAGACCTGGGCAGAAGGGAGCGATGATCTCTGTGCTCCAATCCGCAATGCGCGCTTGAGCGCTCTCTTTTCTATTTCTCTCTTTTCTTCTTTTTTTTTTGAACTCCCAACTTGGGAAACATTTCCTGGAATCTGGGGGCGAGGGCTAACACCGAAGTGCTCATCCTCTCTTTGTACCTGTAGCTGAAAATGAACAAATGCATGCAACGCAAATGCCATGATTGCTGTTTTCTTTTTCTTATGATGAATGAGGAGTTTATTATTTCTTTTGTCTATGTTGGATGAATGCATGATTTTCTACTGTTCCTATATGCTTGATGGATGCAATGATTTTCCTTTTCTTCTCTTGTCTGTACGCAATGCATGATTTTCTTTTTCTTTTGCTTATGAATGCATGATTTTCTACTGTTCTTATATGCTTGATGAATGCAATGATTTTCCTTTTCTTCTCTTGTCTGTACGCAATGCATGATTTTTCTTTTTCTTTCGCTTATGAATGCATGATTTTCTCCTGTTCTTATATGTCTTTTTCTCTTTCTCTAGCTTCTCTTTTTTCTTTTTCTTTCTTTTCTTTTCTTTTTGTTGCTCTCTTGGCTCTTCTCTTTTCTCTCTTTTGGCTTCTCTTTTTGCTCTTTTAAGAATCATGGGTATGTGAATGCAAAGTTTTGATGAATGCTCATGTATTTTAATGGAATGACAGATGACATGTAATGGAAAATTTTTCTTCTCTCCTTTTTTCTATGAAGTGTGAATATTGCTGATGAATGAAATGATGAACGACATGGGACGATTTAGCTTTCTTTTCTTCTATGAGATGCAAGTATTGATGTGATGCAACTGTATTGCTTTGATGTTTGAATGCAAATGTATGCGGTGATTGATGCTTTGATGAATGAAAAAATGCTCCTGTTCTAACTTCTGTTTGTTTCTTTTTGCTTCTTCTATGAAATGCAAAAATTAATATGATGCAATGCTCTGATGTTCGATGCAATGATTCTTGTTTGTTTTTTCTTTTATGGAAATGCTAACGTTAATATGATGCATATGCACTGCTTTAATGTTTGATGATTGAATGACAAAGGAATGCTTTGTGAAATGATGAATGACATGGAATGCTTTTGTGTTGCTTCTGTGGTTTCTTTTCTTTGTTTTCTTTTTGCTTTCTTTGCTTTTTCTGTGAAATATCTGATGCAAAATGTGATGCTCTAATGATGAATGACATGCAATGATTTTGTTCTTTTCCCTTTTTTATGAAGTGCGAACATTAATATGATGCCAATGCAATGAAAAGATTTCTGCTTTTTCTGCAAGTATTAATATGGTGCAACTGATGTGGAACGTTTTTTTTCTTTTTACTATGTGATGAATGCACAAAATGTGAAGATGCAAATGTAATGCTTTGATGCATATGCTATGAGGTAAACATTTTTGTGATGATGAGATGCGAGACTTCGAATGCAAGGAATTGAGATGATTATTGACCATTCTGTTGAAAAATTGAATTTGATTCAAACTCTGGTGTTCTCGAGGTTTTTATTTACAAACAAACTCACTTGTTTTCTCTTTCTTTCCATGATGACTGAATTTTAGATATCACGTAAACAACTTGTGTTCTCTCCTTTGAAGCATTATCTAGTAAGCATGCATAGGAGTGCAAATGTGAATGAATGAGTCAGTTAACTTGGAATTGGTTTAGGGCATGGACATTTATGGCAAGTGAAGGAATGACAGACATGGTTATTGCCGAAGCTTATGAGGGACCAAGAGATACAAGATTGCCCCAATTCAGGTCTTTGACGAGTGAATAATTTTCCCCTGTCTAGTGGTGACAACAACCAGGGGTGTAGAAGATGATGAATTGGGAACGCTTTGGCTCTTGGGATGAAAGCTGGAATGAAAGGGGTTTTGCTTCAACCCACAAAATTTGATGTTGCCCCAGTCATAACAAGGACAAAGCTGCCCCAATCAGAATGACAAGGTCTTGTTTGGGATAGTGAGTTGAGAGATTGCCCCGGTGAGGTTTTTATGGGAATGAATGAGGTGAAGGAATGGGAATGCACTTGCCCCACTTTGGAATGACATTGACAACTGGAGTGACATGGGATGGGCATTGAACAGACTTTCCCAAGACTAGGGTGTGTGGGTGGTGAAGAGAATGCCCCAACTTTTGGGTCTGAGTGGTATTCTCAGTGCAAATCTTTGGTCCTCTACTGATGTCTTGACTTTTGGTGCGAAAGAATCCTTACCTGGTGATCACTAAACCTTGTTTTAATGCATCTTGAATGTGTTTTGGAGTGCAAGTCCCTCTTTTTTATTTTGTCAGCTTTCTTTTTTCTGACTGTTTGTTTTTGTTTCCTCAGTTCTCTTTTTTTAGGGTTTATTCTTTCTTGATCAGCTTTCTTTTTTCTGATCGTTTGTTTTTCTTTTGAGCAAACACATTGTACATAGATAAGCTTGTTCGTCCTAAGATTAGAATTCGAGTGAACAAAAGCAACCGGTCATTGATCGGAATGGACTTTTCGGGATTATGGTGTTTTGTGGAGGAAGGAGGGTTAGGCTTAATGAAGTGTTTGAGGCTAATGGGAGGATGAGTTTTGTTCGGCGTCGATTGACGGTTAATGGACTATGAGGAAGATGGTTATTGGGCTTGTTTGGGCTCTGTTAAAGCAAATTCGTGTCTCATGGTAGAATGACTAAGGGGTTTGATGTTGAGGCCAAAGGAAGTGTTTGAAGGTTTATGGAATCAGGTGTTGGAATGGTGGAGTGTTTGAAGGTTTATTTAGACAAGGATCTCTTATATTTTGTGGTAACATGTACCAGCTCACCACTTTATTTTCTTTTGTTTTGGGATTTTCATTTTTGAATCCTTTTTTTTTTCTTCTCTTTTTCCCTTTTTTTTTATGATTCATTTCCTTCTTCGACTCGGGTGAGCTGATAAAAAGTGATGCACTGTTTTTTTTATTTGGGGTGATCCTTGTCTAGGGTGATTTTTGGATTTTGGTTTTTCTTGGCTCAAGGTGGGTAGGAAAGGGACTTTCTGGGATTTTGGGGTTTTTGAGGAGATGGCCAAACTTCATTTCAAATCCCGATTGCTTATTTCTATAAGGCTTAACTTTAGAACAATAATTTATCTATCTTCATGTGTTTGCTCTTTTTTCCTTTTTTGTGCCCTAATTTTTGCCTGGACCGCTCTTTGTGAGTTTTCAGTCCACCGGGCGCTCCTTTTTGCCTAGGCCGCCCTTTGCGGGTTTTCAACCTAGCGAGCTTGTTTTCTTGTTTATTATATTATTATTATTATTTTTTTTGAGAGACTTGCACTGAAGGAATATGATATTAATCAAGGGGAATTAATGATCACAGACTTGCCCCAGCATGGAGGACTTGAACCAAAAGTCAAATACGCACTGATGGGGAGAATATGCACTTTATGGGTGGACGGGGCGGGACTAGACTTGGACGGGAAACTGTGGTAAGGGAGGAAAACCAACGGACTCAAACAAGAGAATGTACTCATAGCATGCACGCTCATTAGAAGAATGCTTCACAGAGAGTTAACAGCAGTTAAAAATTTGTTTTTTTTTATACACTATTTCAGTCTTTTGTCATAGAATGGAAGAAATGCAAATGAGCTATTGATTTGAAAAACTGAGTGCCTTGGAACACCTTGAGTTTGCAACCAAGTAAGGATAAACTTTTCAAAAAGGATGATTGTTTCGCAAGAACGTCTCGCTTCTCATCACAACTCTTATTTTATGCAATGAATGAATGAACAAATTATGATATGCAAGTATGATGCAAATGCGTGGAGAATGACCACTCGAAGAGTGTGGCTTATTCTAAATAATTTTGTTATTTTTAATGCAAGACAAAACATGGAATGCCAATGCGAATGATGCAAGAATGATGCCCCTTTTTTCAAAATGATTTTTGATTTTGATTTTTTTATTTTTTAGAGGCGAGACAAGGTACGAAATACCAATGCCCCATTTTTTCTTTTGAATGATGAAAGATGCAGGAATGATGCTTTTCTCTAAATGATGATGATTTTTTTTGGTGCATTGAAATGCATGATACTCACAATGATTTTCTTTTTTTGTTTTTTTAGTTTTGGAACATGATTTTGAAAATTATTTGGAGATGCAAATGATTTATTGGAAAAAGGGTTTTAGAAAAATGTGCTTGACGAGGTATGACCCGCTCCTACGTATCCCCATTGTAATGAGGAATCAAAGCTTACGTAGTTCTACTGTGTCTTTTTTGAAATAATGCTTATGCATGAATGTCTCATCTTGGATGAACTTGACGAGGATTTTTTTTGCATGATTATAAATGAAATGCTTATGCTATGCAGATGATAATTGTTTTTTTTTGTTTTATCTTTATGTAATGAAAGGGAATGCAAGATGAATTTTTTTTCAAACTTTTGTTAGATGCAAATGCAATGGTGCGAAACGATGTGAATGCGAAATGATGTGGATGCGAAATGATGTGGACGCGAAATGATGTGTCATTTACATAAAAAGAAGGTAAGAAAATAAGGATATTATTTTCTACGATTTTTGAGATAGAGTTTAAGAAAAAGGAATGCCTAAACTAATGCAACAAACAAAGGCGTGCCCCCGTGTCCTACAAAGGGTGGGAATCCTAGGGTCTAAAGTCGACGAAAGGGGTAATCCTCCCATGTAGGTTCTAATCACTTCCTTACAATGGCAACCAAGAGCTAAAGTCTCTCTCATGATGGCACCCACAATCGTAGAAAGCTACCGAGTGTGAGGCATCATGACAAAGCGCACTCTTGGGCGGAACTTTCATGAGAGACATACAGACAAAGGTCTACGAATGGCAGTCACTAATCGTTCCCACTCTCCTAGGTTTTTGTTCAGACCTTGGGTTTTAGGCCCCACTCAATGCTCACAAGTATAGGATGTGAAGTGTGTGTCGAGGGCACAACACCTAGGAATAACTACCCTTCCCCACCTGCAAATGAAAATCCAGAGCAGTCCAGACAAATAGCATGTTGTTTGTCCTAGGGTTCAATATCGATCCAATATAAACTAATCTAGGGTGCCAACAACAATGCACTACTTACCTCAAGAAAGGGAGCAAAGAAGAGGGGACATGATAAGAAAAGGGAAGTATGCATGTGCTTACCATAGGAAAGGGAGCAGAGAAGAAGGGGACATGATAAGAAAGGGGAAGAAATGCATGAGGGAACTAAGCAAAGAAGTAACTATCTATTGCAAAAGCAAACATAGAATAGAATGCACATGGACGTAACATGCTTATGAAAAAGGAAAAAGAAGAGAGGCAAAGCAAGATATTCAAATCAATCATATAAACCACACATTTAATTAGTTAGGCTTGACCCACTTATAAAAATTTTTTTTAGTGTCCCCAGTGAAGTCGCCAGCTGTTGCGCCCGAAAAAGTCCCCGAGGGAGAACCTTCCTCGTTCACAACTTGTTCTAAGACAATGAAGCCGCCACCAATATTTATTAAGGAAAATATTAGGAAAACCTTTTTTGGAAAGCGATTGGTCTTACGAAACTAGAGAAGAGGGTTCGGGGGTCGGTTACGTGCGGGGAAGGTGTTAGCACCTCACACGTCCTCTCTACTGAGAGGGAACCTTTAATTAAATGTGTGGTTTTAAATGTTGATTTGAAAAATATCTAATTTGCCTCTTTACTTCTTATTGAAAATGAATTAAAGAACTTAATAAAAATTTTTATTTTTGGAGAGAAAGGAAAAAAAAAGGGTTTTTAGAAAGAAGTGCTTGACGGGACATGGCCCGCTCCTACGTATCTCCTGGTGCGATGGAGAATTCAAAGCTACGTAGTTCTTGTGTGTAGAAAATGTTTGTGGGTTGGTGTTTTTTAATGTAGGGGTTTTAGGATTGTGTGATCTGTGTTGAAGGACCACCGGGGGTCTAAAGGGCCGCTGGGGGCTGAAGGAGCGCTGGGGCTCTGAAGGACCACAGTTCACTTATCCTAAAACGATGATTAACCCGGCCGTACGACCGACTTAATCCCCTAATTTGAAAATAAGATTTTTGATTTTTGAAAGAGATGTGTTTGTATTTTTTATTTAGAAATTATTTATTTTTGCGCTTGACAGGGGCGTGGCCCTGCTCCTACGTATCTCCGGGTGGAGAATCAAAGGCGACGTAGTTCTAGGTTGTTTGGAAAACGGTTTTTTTGTTTTTTATTTTTATCTTGTTTAATTATGAAAATTGGGCATTCATGGTGATCAATTGAGCAAAGGCTCCAAGTGATCACCACTAGTACCTCATTGTTAATAATCATGCAAGCAGAGGCTTCACAAGACTATTAACAAAGTTTTTTTATTTAGTGAAAATTTTTAGGAAAATTCAGATATTCATGATGATCAATTGAGCAAAGGCTCCAAGTGATCGCCACTGGTACCTCATTGTTAATAATCCTGCAAGCAAAGGCTTCATAAGACTATTAACAAAGTTTTTTGATTTATGAGAAATTATTTTGTCTTGAAGAGAAATAAATTAAATAAAAACGAGAAAGGGGGTGAAATGGTAAAATAGGGTGTAGTTTGCAGAAAGGAGGTGCTGTGTTATTAAAACTGGGGCGTAACTAGTAGTGGTCCACGTTTTTGGGCTTCTAAACGAAGCATGTGCATTGGGCTTGTGCAGGGGATGTTATGTATTAAATTTGGTGGTGTAAAATAGTAGGCCTGATGTTTAAAAGAAAAATAAACATATAAGGCCACAATCAGTTATGGAACCCTAGTTTTCATTTCCCCAATCCCTTAAGCGCCGCACACAACGTTCTGGATAAGGAAAGGGAGAGAAATCAGGAGAGGATTCCGGAGAGAGGGAGAGATTT
Organism: Astragalus membranaceus; assembly: GCA_039519185.1. Taxonomy (NCBI): domain Eukaryota; kingdom Viridiplantae; phylum Streptophyta; class Magnoliopsida; order Fabales; family Fabaceae; genus Astragalus; species Astragalus membranaceus. Next base: position 75,615,566 of record CM076849.1, on the reverse strand, counting down.
CGTGAGAGAAAGAGGGAAACAGAGAGGAAGAGGAAATGGAGGCAGTGCGAAGGTGGGAGAGAAAAGGGGAAGATGGAGTTAACGATGGTCACGCTGGAGGGATGGCTGTGGTGGCGACGCCGGCGTTGACGACCGTGGGGCCGAGAGAGAGAGAGAGAGAGACAGAGCACCACGGTGGAGAGAGAAGGAAAGCTATGGTGGAGAGAGAGGAAGAACGAAACGAAGGTGACCGGAGAGGAGAGAGAGCCTCGCGGTGGTGACAGGAGGAAGTTCACCGGAGAGCTGTGGCGGTGATGGTTCGTATCGGAGAAAGAGAACGAGTGTGCGGAGGGGTTTGACGGCCAGGTGCTTACGCAGGAGTGTTAACGGCGACGGGGAAGGGGGCTGGTGGCGTTGCTAGGAGCGAACGGCCACCGCCTACGGCGGCCGGAGCTACAGGTAAGGCTTCGCCTTTCTCTTCTCTCCTCCTCTGCTTCTCCTACGCCATTCTTTCTTATTTTGATGTTTGTTTTTCTTGTTTCATCTGTTCTACTTCATTTTCGATTTGCTACTCTTTACTGTTGTTTGTTTTTTTTATCTGTTCTACTCCTATTTCTATTTCTGACTTTTCAATGTCTACTTCTGATTCTTGCTTAACATCCTGCAACTTTGATTTTTCTAACACTACACCTATTTCAACTGAGGCCTCAATCTCGGATTCGTTTTTTTTGAAACACTGATTCTGAGTCCTAATTTTTCTAATTGTATTCGTTGGTTACTTATCCTAAAGCTGTAAGTTATACTGTCTAAGCAGACTAACCCCAGAAAAAAAAACACGTTTCTTGTTTTTTTATAACGAGCGAATTCACATACATATATACATAATAACAAAAAAACTATTAAGCCTAAGGACCTAAACACAAGATTATGCGCATGCTCTCTACCTTTTCCTACTTAGTAATTAGTAATACAAGAACTAACCTGTTTTCCAGTTTTTGATGATCTTCTTGCTTTGCTATCACTGCTACTTTTAATACCTTTGCTGTTGTCACTCCTGCTGCTTCTGTTTCTGGATTTTTAGTGTTTTGCAATTAGGGTTTCAACGTAAAAACCCTAATCTTTTGGTTCTGAATCTCTGTGTATTTCGTGTCTGTCCATTCTGTGTCCGAATTATTTTGTTTATATAGGCCAATTGTTGGGGTTTTGGCAATTAATTTCTGATTCTCCTTGATTTTGTTTTCCTATTTCAGGTTTGGGCCTAGAGTTGAAAACTTGCTCCCCAGGTTGCTGAATTAGGGTTGAGAAGGCTTGTTCACCAAGGAGAGCAAGAAAGAAAAGAGGCGCAGCTGCTGTCTTTTTCCCATTTTTTTTGTAATTTTCGTTTTTTCCTACTTTTTGTATTTTTGGTTATTATTATTTTTGTATTTTTTGGACATTTGGACTCCTAAACACTATAAATTGTAAATAAAAATAAATAGAATTTTTTTGCCATTTTTTGATATTATATTGCTTAAATAAATTATATAAACAGAATAAGATTAATAACAAGAAAAAGGAGTCGGGCCAAATACAAAGACGAGAACGGGCCAGACTAAACAAATGCGCTAAAACGAGGCCCAAAAATAGAAAAATGGGCCTGTTAACTAAAAGCGCTCAAAATTAACTTGGAATTACATTCTTAAGCCCGAATTGAAACGACAAGCCCAATCGCAAGAAAAATGACTTTGGTAGTCTCAATTAGGTTCGACTAAATCCAAATACAAAGATTAAATTGAAGAATGCACGAAACGACCGATCGTTCGCGTGCATGCCTAATTTAAAACAACGGTATTTCGATTTAGTTGAACAGGGTAATTGGAATTGGCTAGGATTAGTAACTGAGACGCCATACTGATAATTCTCGTAATCACGCGACTTCAAAACACGATTTAAGTAAAATAAATGACTAAAACTAGAAAAAGAAGACGGACAAAATTGGGGTATAACAGAGGTTAAAAAGGATTTAACCCCATGTCTCCAAGAGCATGCATACATATTTGCCTGGTCTGCAGAGGACATGCCCGGGATTCCTCCGAAAGTTGCTTGCCACCAGCTCGCAGTTAACCCGGGAGTGAAGTGGGTCGCCCAAAGAAAACGGGCCCAGTGTAGCGAGAAAGCCAAGGCCGCGGAGAACGCCGTGGACGATCTCATAAAAGCGAACTTCATTTCTGAAGTCAAATACACGACCTGGTTATCGAACCTGGTTCTGGTTAAGAAGAGTAACGGAAAATGGCACATGTTCATAGATTATACCGATCTTAACAAAGCCTGCCCAAAATACGCTTTCCCTGTCCCCAGCATAGACCGACTCGTAGACAACGCTTCGGGCTTTCGATTGTTGTCCTTCATGGATGCATATTCCGGGTACAACCAGATCGCCATGTTCCCCCTGACCAAGAAAAACCTGCTTTCATGACCGACCAAGGTAACTTCGCTTATCGTGTCATGCCTTTTGGCTTGAAAAACGCCGGAGCTACGTAGCAGAGAATGATGAACAAAGTTTTCCAAAACCAAATCGGCAAAAGTGTTGAAGTCTACCTCGACGACATGATCGGCAAAAGTGTTGAAGTCTACCTCGACGACATGATTGCCAAAAGTGAAAACGATGACAAGCACGTCAACGATCTTAGGGTGATCTTCTCCGAAGTCCACAAAAATAACATGAGATTAAATCCAAAAAAATGCACCTTCGGGGTCTGAACTGGGAAATTCTTAGGTTTCTACTTAACGGAAAGGGGAATCGAAGCAAATCCAGACAAATGTCGACCCGTAACGGAAATGCGAACTCCGACGACCAAAAAGGAAGTCCAAAAACTCAACGGTATGATCGCCGCCTTATCTTGTTTCATATCAAATCCGGCATTCAAATCCCTTTCCTTGTTCAAATTACTTAAAAAAGAGGAAGAGGAATTCAAATGGACCGCCGAGCAAGATGAGGCCTTGAACCAGCTCAAAAAAGCCCTCTTCGAACCTCCGTTCTTGTGAGGGAGTTAAAAACAGGACAGAGCCCAGTCTACTTTGCAAGCAAAGCTCTACACGGACTAGAGAGTCGCTATCAAAAGATTGAAAAGATCGCTTTGGCCCTCATCATCGCAGCCCGACGTCTACGGCCTTACTTCGTCGCCTATCAGGTGGTCGTACGGACTAATTACCCCATCAGACAAATACTTCATAGACCCGACCTTGCAGGTAGAATGATCAAGTGGGCAGTAGAGCTGTCAGAATTCGGAATCAAATACGAACCCCGAACGGCTATGAAAGCACAAGTTCTGGCAGATTTCGTGGCCGAAATGACACCAGCAAGCGTCGAAAACGATACCTGGATGCTACACGTCGACGGATCCTCCAACCCGAAAGGAAGTGGCGCTGGTATCTTGTTAGAAAGCTCGAATGGCATTATCATCGAAGTTTCTTTAACTTTTGGCTTCTCAACCTCGAACAACCAGGCAGAATACGAGGCTTGCATCGCTCGTCTACGCTTGGCTGTCGACCTCCGAGTCACCCGGGTAAAGCTTTACACCGATTCTCTATTGGTGGTCTCCCAAATCAGCAACCAATACGAGACCAAAGAACCAATCTTACAGAGATATCTGCTTCGGGTCCGGGCAGTATTAGCTCAAATTGAAACGACAGAAGTAAAACACGTGCCGAGGGCGGAGAACCAAAGAGCTGACATCCTCGCCAAACTCGCTAGCACGAAAGCTCCCGGAAATCACCGAACGTTCGTACAGGAGATCCTCTATAAACCCAGTGTATCCCCCGACCCTGAATCTGCCTCGATCATTTGCACAATTGGATCTTCCACAAATCCTCACAGTTGGATCGTCCCGATGTTAGAATACATCATCACAGGAATGGAACCCACAGACTCGAGCGGCGCTAAACTCATCAGAAGAAAGGCTTCCGCCTGTTCAGTCATTGATGGAGCAACGCTAAACTCATACAAAAGAAGCCTTTCCTCCCCATTGTTGAAATGTATCGAGGGGGAAGAAGCAGCTTACGTCCTAGCGGAAATTCATGACGGAATCTGCGGTCATCACCTCGGAGGTCGATCTTTAGCTCGAAAGGCCCTCCGCGCCGGATATTACTGGTCGACCATGTCGGTCGGTGCCAGTGCTCATGTTAAAAAATGCAAAAAGTGCCAAATTATCGCCAACCTCCACATTGCTCCTCCAACCGACCTAACAAGCTTGTCCTCCACATGGCCCTTTGCATGGTGGGAAATCGACCTCTAGGGACCATTCTCAACAGCTCCAGGCCAAATCAAATACTTAATCGTCGCTGTCGATTACTTCAGCAAATGGATAGAGGTAGAACCCCTGGCCACCATCATTGCAAGGAACTGCATAAATTTTTTTTTGAAAAAACATCATAAGCAAGTTCAGGATCCCTGAGGTAGTGATAACGGACAATGGGACTCAATTTACTGACAAGGGTTTCAGAGCGTTGATGACCGACCTAAAAATCAAACACCGCTTCACATCAGTCGAACACCCTCAAACCAACGGACAGGTCGAAGCGTCAAACAAAATAATTCTAAACGGCTTACGACGACGCTTAGACGATGCAAAAGGAAACTGGGTAGAAGAGCTACCTTATGTCCTCTGGGGATACAAGACTACCCAACAAAGCTCCACAGGAGAGACGCCGTTCCGACTTTCTTACGGGAGCGAGGCAGTGATACCCGTCGAGATTGGGGAACTCAGCTGGAGAACGGCAAACCCCAAAACTCAAAACGAAAATAACCAAGCCTTAAGAGAAGAGCTCGACCTCGTTGACGAGGTTCGGGGTCAAGCCTCGCTCCGAGAATCAATCATCAAACAAGGAGTGACGACCAGATACAATGCAAAAGTCGTCCCCAGAAATTTCGAGCTGGGCGATCTGGTTCTTCGAAGGGCTGACGTTGGTCTTAAAAATGCTTCCCAAGGAAAGCTCGCACCAAACTGGGAAGGACCTTACCGTGTTGTTTCTAAAACCGGTAAAGGCGCTTTTGAATTGGAGACCCTCCAAGGAAAAAAGATTCAAAGGACTTGGAGTGCAACGAAGCTGAAGAGTTATTTCATTTAAAGTCGGAAATTGTATCCATCTCCGCTCCTATCATTGTAAATTGAGTTCCTCATTTAAATGATAAATAAATTGAGTTTCAGTAAACTTGCAAATCAAAATTACAACAATGGAAGAGACTCGTACCTTGAGCCCCTCAAGTACGATCTGGGGATCCCCCAAGCGACCAAACATGGTCGCAAACCCTTTGTTACCAGTTAAATCCAAGCCGAGTCTTGGTAAACTATTTCAAAGGGTCTAGGTCTTCTAGGGTCAAGATATCCTCAGAACGACCATTGGCCACAGCTGCCAATACCCCTATAGAGCGAGTTAAATCTGAGCCGAGTCCTGGTAAACTGCTCTATAGGCCAACGTTTATGACCACCTCGAGTCCCTCAGGTGCGAAACAAAAATTCAAAGAAACGATGTACATGACTTGCAGAATTAAAAAAGCATTCATAAGATCCATGATCAGATCCAAAATGAAGATCGATTAAAGATATTATCGATTACAAGCACAAGGCCGAACCCTCAAAATCCCAAAATTACATTACGAAGTTCTAAATCTATACAATCAATCAGAAAAGCATACACTTAGAACTTCTACAAAAGTACTGGAAGTTATTAAACATCGATCAGAGGTCGGGAAAACGACGGTCTTCTGCTCCGTCACTGGATAGACCTTGACAATACTAGTTCCATCGACCTCATGATCGACATTAACAATTAACGGGTTTAAAGGAAGGATGAACCAACAGAACCTGTAGAATGGCACATTGAAAACCTTCTTTGTACATATCGAGCGCCGCCTCGGCAGTCTCCTTGGCATCCCTCTTACTTTGATTGAGAGCAGCCTGAAGATTAGCAATACGAGCATCGGGATCGGTACTAGCTTTCGCCCTTATTTCCAAAGCTTTTTTCGAACTGTCTTCCAATTCGACAACTCGTTCCTCCGAGACCCTCAATTTTCTCTCAGACTCAGCTTCGGACTCCTCTAAAACCTTGACCTGATCTTCGAGCTGCCTCACACGGGTTTCAGCAGACTCGGCTCTGGTTAGAGCGGTCACCTTTAACGATGTCAAGGTCGCTTCATTCTCCTTCAATGTTCGGAGCTCAGACTTGACTCGACCAAGCTCATTGGTCTTCATCAACAATTCCTCCAACGCCTTAAAATGTTTGGACTTCTCAGCCTCCATCATCTCTACAGATGTGCCAAAAAAAACAGTCAATACGAAGAGGAATATCATAAACAAATCAACAAAACCAGCAAAATTAACAAAGAAACTCACCTTCAGCTCGCCTCTCATATTTTGCTTTTGCGATCTTGTCAACATCGGCGAAGTTTAGGAAGATTTGGGCCGATGCTAAGATAGGATCCTCCCTCCACTGCTTAAAGTTTTGTTCCAAAAACTTCTCATCCAGGGGCATAGCCTTACATTTGTGCTTAGACTTTTTTCCAGTCTTTGCTTTCTTAGCCGATCCCGACTCATCCAGGGGCATAGCCTTACATTTGTGCTCATCATCCCCTTTTTACGGAGGTCCCAGCATCGACCCTCTTCCCCCTTTTTGCCCAGCTCGTGCCAGATCTTTCTCAGTAACCATATTAACCGGTTCAGCGTTGATGGCGACCTCTTCAGCCTCAACGGGGTCCAATGTGGGGAAATATTTGCAAAGGTACCCCTGCTGGCTCGACACCAGCAGGTACCCCTATTGACTCGACATCAGCAGATTGCATCGCCAGTTTCTTCAAAAGCGCAAGCTTCTTAGGCGCCATCGTATCTGAAAAAACAACGAAAATACGAGTTATATAACTAAAGAAAAATCAAAACACGCAAAAATCCACTGCTGAAAAAACGATCTACCTAGAACCCGTTGCACCCGCACACGCTTCCCAGCCTGGACTAAGCGATCAGTAGGGATACCCCTGTACTAATGTTTTGAAAACGGAACCCTCTAGGAAATGAAGATCAAAATTGCTTTGGTGAGACGATCTTCTGCGCTCAGACGATCCTCCCCAACGGTGTAGGAATGGGAAGATCGATTGAAATGACCATTACTCCAACCTATAGGAAAGTTGGTTGACACCAGAGTCTGACCATCCGCTCCGAACTTCCCCACACTATCGATGGCCCTATCGTTGACCGGTTCGACCCAATAATAGAGCTGCTTCCAGCTTCCCCTCAGGGAGTCCGCATAGGCTTTAAAAATCTTCGCACCTCGCCTCGAGCGAAAGCTGACATGCTCACGACCGGACTTATCCTCCCCGCTGTTCCGATTGAACTCGAACAAATGAAAGAATAGTTGGGACGACACCGGTCTCTCCAAGTGAATGCACACAAACTCAAAAGCTCGAAGGAAGCCCCACGCGTTTGGGTGTAGCTGTGACGGTGCTACATCAAGCTCTGCCAGAACAGTCTGTTCGAGAGGAGTAAAAGGAGGCCGGATATTCATATCGTTAATGATCACATAGTACATAGTGAACTTAAGATCTCCTGCCCAAGAAGCCACATGTTCTTCATCCTTCATGCCCTCGACCCTCCAAATGTTTCTCTCAGAACACCGTGCAATTTTTCGACCAATCGACTCCAGGTTATGGTCCGAACGATATAAAGACTCGATCTCCAGAATCTTGGCAGAAACCCAATCATACGGTCGAACTTCCTGCACCGGCACGTCATGAGCTCCAGGACTGGTGCTGGAATAACCGTCGGCTGAAGATTTAGAAGCTCGGCTAGTACTTGGCTGCTCCGTCCCATCAGCACCATCCTGATTTTCTGATGTCAAGCTTCTCCCAAACTCAGCGTCAGAGCTCTCCGATTCAACAGTGTCCGAGCTCCCCTGTCTTCCCCCAAATTGAGCACCCTCATCGGAGTCAGAAGAAAGAGCTACCACTTCAATCCCGCGATCTCCCTCCACTGCTATCACAACATCCGCATCGTGTCCTTTAACATCGTCAGCCAGAGATAGAGTTTCAACGTCGACGTTCTCCTCCGCCTGTTCGCTGGTAGGAGCTGAAAGCGGATGGTCTTGCTCGTCTGGAGTACCAACCATCATCTGATTGTCTCGATCTTCAGGAACGAAGCCACCAGAGGCCATGATCTTAACGAACTCGTTTCTATACTCCGTTATATCCCTACGGGTTTGCTTTGTCCTCGCCAGGTCTTAAAAGCTGCAGAAATGGGGGACGAAATATCAGGACAAAGAAGATCGCAAATGGGTCTGCGAGCAAGTTGGAACCCGACCTGACGACCCCCACTCTGAGCAAACAAAAGAAAAAACTAGAAAGGGCCCAAAACACAAATACAATTGGGAAACTAAAACTAACCTCGAAACAAATGCAGATGAGAAGCTCGGATCTTTTTGTCAACCTTAAAATCAAACGCCTTGCCCGCCTCGCTCAAAGGAAACCTCGACGCCTCAAGATCGGTGATCAGAGCAGAAAGAGTTACGCAGCAACAAATGAATGGAAGTGACCCTCTATTTATAGTGGGCCAGAAAATCGTGGGTTGGGCCTGGAAATCGATAAATGCGTCCAATCGAAACCCAAAAGTCAGGCACAAAAAAACAAACACATCACCATCATTAGCCGCCATCGTAATACGCGTCGTGTCAGAAACATTTAATGCCTGGCACTGATACTGAGGCGTTGGACCCCTTGGCTCAAAAAGAAAGCTCGGAACATCTCAAAATCGTCTGAAGCTCGGCGTGTCTCGAGCTTCTCAAAAAACTAAGCTCGGTGCATCATATGATCGACAACGAAAGCTACCGTCGGGCCAAGATCACCCTCGGTAAATTTCAAGATCGATTAAAGCTCGGTACATCTTGAGTCCCTCAAAAAGAAAGCTCGGTGCATCCTCATCTCCTAAAAAAGAAGGCTACCTTCAAGCCAAGATCGCCCCTTAGGCGACCAGACTTGGGGGGCCACTGTTATGGTAACAAGTAAAAGGCCTAAATTGATATTTACACCCCCTATAAGGCCCAATAACCAAACTAGCCCATATCGAGAAAATCTAGTCCAGTTAATCAATGGTACGGATGCCTCTGTAAGATCTAACGACTCAGGGTCGACAAAACAAACATCACACAAACTCTATAAATACCACACTCAATGCTCATAAATGTAAGCAATTTCTAATAAAAAACACTGACTCACTCAGATACTAACTTTAGCATCGGAGTGTCATTGCAGGTACAACACTGCCATCTCAAAGATCGAACATCGACATCTCAAGGTCAAACATCGCAGATCAAAGACAACTCCTACCAACTGTTTCGAACATCGGAATCACGGTACAGAACAATTGTAAATATTATGTTGATTTTCTTTTATTGTAAATCAGATGAGTGGTTTAGTTTCCTAAGATAGAGTTATCAGGTTTGTAGACATCTTCCTTTGCAAATTGGTATCACAAGAAGACAAGACAAAGATCTGTTCTGCCAAGCCTAATTCTTCATGGCACACATGTCTTCCGATTCTTAATGAAGGGGTATCACGAGTCAACAATACCTGGGGGTCCCGACAGCAGTGTCCTTCGCAAAGATGATAGGAGAACTGAATCATGTTCCCCTATATAACTCAACTTCAAATTGATAAAAGTAGATGCGATCAACAAGTCTTTCGTTTTATCACTGAAACAAGAAGAAAAAATAGTGAACATGTAGTTAAGTAATATCTAATGGTATCAGGTAGTTAGAGGTTTCCACCTTAAGTATGTGAAGTCACTAAATGAGAAGTTGGGGACTAAAATTTCTTGTTCTAACTTTTTTAAGAATTCTCGCTTCCTTTGAGATCCTGTGTTTGACATAACTCCTGATGGCGTAGTCTTCTGATAGATATCCACACTTTGACTTGAAGGGAACAAAGGTTAGTTCATCTCCTTGCTTGATCGTAGTTAGACGACATTTGCCATGAGTATTGCTATTCACTTGAACCGCTCGAAAAAAGATTTCGAGGGAGAATGAAGAAACCCCACTTGCATCTTGTGCAGAAATGAAGGATTCAGATAAAATTTAATTAGTCCAAATATTATCCCCTGAAAAAATGATATTAAATAATTGTAAACTAATCACAGTGTACACAGACACACTTGCTATAGCAAAACAAAACACTCAAAATGCATTCATTAAAGCATAGGTCATTAGAGGATCCCTATATAAATACGATGGTACATAACACATGCTCCAACTATCATTGAATTGCAAGCTAAAGGGGGATTGAGCATATGGTCATAACAACAATATAAAGTAAAAGACTCGATATACAAATATGCAGTGCCCACAACAATAGAACTAAAAATAATAAAGAAAGAAAGAACCAAACAAAGGCTTAGGTGTTCAAGACTTCAAGATCTTAACAGAGACAACCAAGTATATGTTTATACTCTACAATCAATGCCTTGAAACAGTTGGTGTGCATTAGAATTTCTGCAGCATGTCCCATATTATCTCATATTATCTCAAAATGCAACAATATAATTATATAAGCCAAACAAATATTTAGCCAGTAGTAATAACAAATGGAAAATTCAATTGCTCAAATTCAACCGTAATTAAGAGGGGCACAAATAAATTGCAGCAATAAATCTATTGGACTGGCACTAAAAATAGAGACCAACAAAGCTTATTGGTTCAAGACTATCACTTCAACTCAAAATTTGTCTTCTCAATCATGGGAAACCCATTGGTTCCATTATGCAGAAGGACCATTGCCATATTATAAATACATCCAAAGTGTAGTTGCCAATTCGGCTGTTTCTAGTTAAAAAATTCTACTACTGCTAAAAAATTATAAAAACCCAGTAAATCAATATCCAATGTCCAAATTAAAGCACTAAGATAACTATAATCATTATAATAATAATAAAATAAAACTGGAAAATAGTAACATACATGAATAAAGATAAAAGATAATTATAATCATTATAATAATAATAAAATAAAATAATGTTATGAAAATAACCAAAACATAAGTAAGAACAAATACTAGAGATCTTAAGAGAATAGAGATGAAAAATAGAGAAGAAGAGAATGAGAGATAGTCTTTCCATTTTTCTCTTCACTAGTGTGTGTTTACAATAGAATGAGTCCTATTTATAGACACAAATAGGCAAGTGAAAGATCAAAAACTAAAAGCCACTAATAACCCACTAAATAATGAGAGTGAAGAGAAGATGGAAGATTAAGATGGACATCCACTAAACTTAATATTCATAACACTCCCCCTTGGATGTCCATCGAGGATATTCCTCATTAAAACCTTACTAAGAAAAAACCCGGTGGGAAAAATCCTAGTGAAGGAAAAAGAGTACAATATCATTTCTATGGGAACTGCCTCGTTAAAAACCTTGCCAGGAAAACCCAATGGGACAAAACCATAGCGAAGGTAAAAAAGAGTGCAGTTTTCTCCTCCTGTTTGTAGCATCACTTAAGAATATGAATTTCAACATCTGGAGTTTCTCACCGAGTGCATATGGAGCAATCTACTCTGTTTTGTCACTTGTGATATATCCTCATTTAATGGAGCTTTGTGGTCAATATTGTCTTCAGGACATCTTCCTTGAAATGTTGGCATTTGAGCTTGAAATGAAGAAGCAAGAACCATAGATTGTTTAGGTTGACGTACCCCTTGTGCCTCCTTAATGCAAAAAAAAAGGTGGGGCGTCATTATAAACTACTTATAGGAAAGAACGTATAGGAGGGAAATGGAAGACGACGTCAACGGCTGGAATATTGTGAGGAGGAGAAAACATCAACCAAAACGCAACAATAACATCTATGGAAGGATGGATGTAGCAGAAAGGAGATGGTATGGAAATGAAGTGGGACAGTATCTTTCTGCTTTTCTGAAAATCCAGACACCCAAGCAGCAAAGGAGATGCTAAGGGATTTCGCATTCTATGGCAAGGTGACGGAAGTAGTCATCCCTCAAAAGAGAAATTAGAGGGGACAGAGATTTGGGTTCGTGAGGTTCTGCGATGTAAAAGAACCTAGGTTATTCGCAGTGACGCTCGACAACATCATCATAGGCGCCAAGAAGATTTACGTCAACCTACCAAGGTTTGAGAGAGAGAGAAGAATGGTGAAAAGAGGAGGAACCAAAACTCAGGAGGCCACAAAGGAATGGTTATGACACCGACCCAGCATCTGATGTGGAAGGTGATACATGATGGACTCGGAGGAGATAGCGGCGGAAACAAAGAGAAGGGTAAAAAAGATGATAGAAGAGACGACGAGGGCAGTTGCAGAGAACCGAAAGTGGTATATTTCAGAAAGAAGAACTTGTATGACCTGTGTTACGAGGTCTCAGAGAAAGATATGAAGCTATTTAGTAAGATGTATGTAGGGGTAGTCAGGAACCCCGGGAGTGAACACATGGTTCAGGAGTGGTTTAATATGCAAGGTTTTTTCTCAATTAAAGTTACGTTGTTAGGTGCTAATCTAGTCCTTATGGAGGAGATCGAGGAAGGGATATTTTCCGCTCTTATATCAGATGCACATGAATGGTTGTACGAAAAGTTTGAAGACATCAGAGGTTGGGGTCCGATGGAGTTGGATAACGAAAGGGTGGTATGGGTTCGATGCCATGGTATCCCGGTGCATGCATGGAATAATGAGTTTTTCTCGTCATTGGCTCGCAAGTTTGGAGTATTTCTGGGCGTTGATGAAAATACTTGAAAGAAAACATCCATGGATGTGGCGAGAATACTCGTTCGAACAAAGAGCTACGATGTCTTCAACATGGTAGTATATGCAAACATTAATGGATCCATGTTCCACATCAAGGTGTTGGAAGAATGGTGCGGTCTGATGTGTTGGGAGGGTTTATCTCAGGTTCAGCAGAAGAACAGAGAAGAGGAAAGCTCAGATAGTGATTATGATAGTGAGGATGAAGATGGGCCGCCGTTGTTCATGGCGGAGGATGGTGAGGCGGGAAACTCAGATGAGGAATTGGAAGATGAAAGGTTGAAGCAATTCAAATCAATTACAATTTACGATGGAAAAAATGTGAATATCGAAAAAGTGGCTAATCATGATGTCGAGAAATGTGCATGGGAAAATAAAGAGGATGAATGCTCCACTAATGTGGCGGCGCACGAAGTGTTGGCATTATGTGGGGAGAAGCAAAAATCAACTTTGAAAACGGATGAAAGAATGGGAAACGCCAAGATGGCAAGTCAACAAGTGGAAGGGATAAGGGAATCATTACAAAATGGTGGGCCAGGGGTTTTTGGAACGGCTTCTGAGTTAAGTGGAACATTAAATGGTGTTGGGCTAAATGAAAAGGCCCAACAGGGTCTAATTATTGTAGAGGAAGTTGGGCTGAAGGAAAACAACAGCGAGTATGGGCCACAGGAAACCAGTAATGGATCAGGAGAGGAAGGTGAGACTAGAAACATCACTGGGTGCAGAAACAATAAAAAGACTACAAAACTAAAGAAGACCAAGAAAGGAAAGCGTAACAAGGAGGTAGACGCAGATGACAGTATAACAACTGGTCTGGTGAATTACGAAGCAAGGAAGCTAATCCCATCACTGGGTAACTCCGATTCGATGAATACAAAGAGTATGCATGTTACGGTCCGAAATCAAGCAAAGTCAGATCTCTCCTTCTCAATCAACGACGACGAAGGTAGCAATTTTAGGAGATGTGTCGATCGGTGATTCAGAGATTCGGTTCTGTAATGAACGGTAAATTGTGGAGCACGAGATTTCTCTAGCTGATAAGGTATGGAGTTTTGCTAAAGAAAATTTGGGGGTTAAGGGCTAAGCAAAAGACGAGGAATACAAAGAGGAGGCGTTTAAAGAAGATGATAGTTTCAAGGGAATTTGAACTCTGCATGATTCAAGAAACAAAGAGTACCAATCTTTCAAGAAGATTGATTGCTAGTATATGGGGTGACTCAAATTTCGATTGGGTAAGCAAAAATGTAAATGGGCAGTCAGGAGGTTTATTGAGTGTCTGGAAGGCAAGGAGTATTGATGTCTAGTTCCCTTTCTTAGGAGAGCATTTTATCAGAATTTGCGCCAAGATACAGGGCTATGTGTGTTACTTGGTGAATGTATACTCAGCTTGTAATATGGGTGGGAAGAGAAGACTATGGGACAATCTAAGGAGTCTGAATGGGGAATTCGAGTTTGGCGGTTGGTGCATAGCTGGGGATTTCAATGCGATATTGTCAAGGGGTGAGAGAAGGGGTAACTCAGCAACTTTCAATCAAGCAGAGATGAGGGAGTTTGCATCCTTTATGGAAGACATGGAACTTATTGATGTGCCAGTGCTTGGAAAGAAATTTACGTGTTTTGGACCGATGGTAGGGCAAGTAGAATTGATAGATTTATGTTGTCTGAAGGATTGGTTTCAAGATGGAACATTAATGCTCATTGGATAGGAGATAAAGATATTTCAAACCATTGCCCGGTTTGGTTGGTGTGTTCGGTTTTGAATTGGGTACCGAAACCATTTAGATTCAATAATTGCTGGCTAGAGCATGAAGATTTAAAGAGTTTTGTTCAGGACAGTTGGAAGAAAAGCTTAAAGGAGAAATTGAGATTGTTGAAAGAAAAGCCGAAATGGTGGAACAGAGAAATATTTGGCTTCAAAGACTTAAAAATTGAAAACATGGTAAAATATCTGAATGATGTAGAGACGGTGGCTGCCGACAGGGGCCCAACAAACGACGAGCAAAGAAAAGTGTTGAATAATGAGTTTTGGAAGGAGTTACATGCCAGGGAAAGTCTGATAGCCCAAAAATCAAGAATAAAGTGGCTAGCTGAGGTTGATTCAAACAGTCGTTTCTTCCATGCATGTGTCAAAGGTAACAGAAGAAATACACAGCTGTTGAAATTTAAAGTTAACGAAAGATGGGTCGAAGACGTGGAGGGGATTAGAAAGGTTGTGAAAGAACATTTTGAGGAGAGATATAAGGAAGAATCCTTCAAAAGGCCGACTCTCGACAGGATTCAATTCAAGAAGGTGTCTCGGGAGGAAAATGATATGTTAACTGCACCGTTGTCCATAGAAGAAGTGAAAGAAGTAGTGTGGGAATGCGATGGCAACAAAAGCCCGGGACCAAATGGGTTTAATTTTAACTTCATTAAGAATTGTTGGGAAATAGTATCCCCAGAAATTATGAAGTTGTTCGAAGAGTTTCAGAAGCTGGCGAAATTACCTAAGGCCGTGAGTGCATCTTTTCTGGCACTCATACCTAAAACAAGTAACCCTCATGGGTTAAATGAGTACATGCCCATCTCACTCATAGGATGTTTGTATAAGATGTTGGCAAAAGTACTTGCGGGCCGATTGAAAAGGTTTTGAAGAATGTGATTTTAATTCGGATTGCCAAAATGCATTTCTATTCGGAAGAAATATCTTGGATGGAGTTGTAGTGGTGAATGAAATTCTAGACATGGCAAAAAGGAAGAAGCAGAACTGTGTCGTTTTAAAGGCAGACTTTGAGAAAGCGTATGATTCAGTGAGTTGGTCATATTTGGAGTATATGTTGGTAAGGTTGGGGTTTAACGTGAGATGGAGAAGGTGGATGGATGTGTGTTTCAAGTCCAAGTCCATTTCAATGTTAGTGAATGGTAGTCCTACGGAGGAGTTTGTGGCCCAGAAAGGCCTAAAGAAAGACGACCCACTTGCGCCGTTCTTATTTCTAATTGCCGCGGAAGGTCTAGCTGGCCTTGTTCGGCAAGGGGTGGAATCAAATTGCCTTAAAGGGTTTGAAGTAAGCGGTTCTCTCTCTGTTCCTCTGTTACAATTTGCTGATGACATGATTTTCTTCTATGATGGTCGTGAGAAGAGTATCTGGTGCATAAAAGCGATATTGAGAAGTTTCAAATTGGTCTCGAGTTTAAAGGTTAATTTTACGAAGAGCAATGTGATCAGAATCAATATCCAAGAGAGGGTGGTTAATGGCATTTCAAATTTTCTCGCTTGCAATGTGGGCTCCGTTTCCTTTAAGTTTTTAGGCATGCCGGTTGGAGCTAGTCCGAGAAGAGTGAGTACATGGCAGCCTGTGTTAGACTCAATCAAGGCAAGGCTTAATAGTTGGAAGAGCTGGCAACTTTACATCGGAGGAAGGGTCACCTTGATAAATTCGGTACTATCCTCACTACCTCTATATCTATTCTCTTTTTTCAAAGCACCGAAAAAAGTGATTGATGAAAATAGTGAAGTTGCAAAGGAGATTTCTCTAGGGTGGAGACAATGAACACAAAAAGACGGCTTGGGTTAACTGGGAATTGATTTGCACGCCAAAAAGTAGAGGCGGCCTTGGTATAAAAAACCTTGAAGCCTTCAACTTGGCACTACTATCGAAATGGAGATGGAGGTTTCTAGTCGAAGAGGACAGCTCCTTATGGAAAAAGATTTTGGTTGTTAGATACGGACCGAAGAAGCTGTGGAGTGGCGGGGATGAGCAGCGAAGTGAATGGAAGAATTCATCAATTTGGTGGAGGGATTTAAACATCTTGGGGTCGGGTACAAGCTTGGAATTGGGGTGGTTTAATGACTTGGCAAAAACTAAAATTGGGAAGGGGCAACAAGTTGAGATTTTGGACCGATGCATGGCTGGGAAGAGATGCTTTTGCAGACCTGTTTCAATCGTTGTTTAGCAGCTGTGATGCGAAGGAAGCAGTAGTTTATGAGATGGGTAATTGGACTGTTAACGGGTGGAGCTGGAATTGGGCATGGACAAGAGGGTTGTCACCAACAGAGGAGCAAAATGTGGACGCATTGAAAGAAATATTACTGCAGGGTGTTGAACCAGTAAAAGACATGGACGATTGATGATGTTGGATACCGGATTCAACGAATGGCTTCTCGGTTAAATGTTGCTATGAATGGTTGTGTCTGTCTTTTGCAGGTAATCGAGTGCAACTGAATGAGTCAATGACTGAAGCGTGTAAAGAGCTATGGAAAAACGATGTTCTTTTAAAAGTCTTGATTTTGCATGGCGGCTGTTGTTGGATAAATTAGCTAATCGTGATGCTTTGTTCAGGCGTGGAATATTAGCTTCGCAGCGTGACTTGAGCTGTGTCTTTTGCTTTAAAGAGACCGAATCAGTGTCTCGTCTTTTTAGCGTCTGCGAGGTGTCAAGGCAGATTTGGAATTCGGGAACACGGTAAAGGGAGGAAACAATAGAAGGGTAAAGCACATTATTTGGTTGGCCGTGGTGTGGAACCTATGGATAGCTAGGAACAATGTTTTGTTTAAAGGTGAATTAGTCTCTACAACTGCAATCCTGTTGGCAATTAAGTACAGTGCATGGGGATGGTTCAAAGCTAGGAGGGGGATAAATTGTGGGGTATCTTGGTCGGATTGGTTTAATTGCCCTTTGGGTTGTTTACAATCAATGTAATGCCTCAAGTTATATGGGGTACTTTTTTCCCTCCTTGTGCGCCCGTAAATACAAATTGCTTATTAAAAAAACAAAGGTTCTCATTTTTGTCCCAAAACTCTCTCTCTCTCAATGTCAGATCCTTGCCACCTACTTTTTTCAATTTAAAATTCTTTGTTTATCTTTCTTTAATTAAATATGTTGCTATCTTGATGAATTTATATCAAAACAGACAATTGGTGGCGAGAGGAGTGGTGTCGGGGTGCTCGTGATGATGTGGAGATTATTATCTCCCTTTAGTTATGATTTATTTAGCCTTTGTTAAATTATTCTTTATGTTCAGTTAGGTTGTATAGAATATGGTATTGTGACATTGCTTTGGATTGGTATTTTCATTTTGAGCTTAGTTGGTTTTTACTTGTTTTTAAATTACCAAAGAGGATATTTTATTTGAGAATAACTAGGGCACCAGACCAACACTAGAGGCCTTCAGGCAAGGCTTATAAGATAATAAAATAATGACAATCTAATGTTTGATTCAATATAATTTAAAATTTAGTTTCTTGAAATTTAATAAAAAAATTAGTAAGCAACGCAATAGGAAAACAATAATGGGGAAGAAAAATTCAAGCTCGAGTAAAAATAGTGTTTGAATATTTTAAATGAAAAATTTAAGTTGGAAAAAAACAAATGCTTAACATAAAACATTCATTTTTGCACGGATAATTTAAAACCTTTTATTTAGTCCAAAGATTGGAAACTAAATCTTAAATGAACTTTATTAGAAAATACAACAATAACAATTGTTAATACCCAAAACCTGCTGAGTAATTGGTCGATTAAGGACCTAGTTGTGGCAAAGTCCTGGTTGAGTGAACATGAGCCGAGGCAAGCAAATTAGAGCAAGAATATTGGAGGTAGGTTGCTTAATGACTGATAGTCACCCTATTGCGGGCATGACAGCGGTCATGAGAGTGATGTTGGAGACTATATCAGGAAGCAGGCTCCCCGTGGAATGACTGTCAAAAAGAATATCATCTGACGGATAAATAAAGGAAAAGGACCCTTATCAGTAAGTTACTAATTACTAATTAACTTAATTCAATACTTAGTTTTAATTGTTTGTTAACTAATTTACTAATGACATAATGCAGGTC
The DNA here is from genome assembly GCA_039519185.1 of Astragalus membranaceus. Lineage (NCBI taxonomy): Eukaryota > Viridiplantae > Streptophyta > Magnoliopsida > Fabales > Fabaceae > Astragalus > Astragalus membranaceus. The sequence continues at coordinate 75,597,007 of CM076849.1, read as the reverse complement.
GAGTGGAATGTTAAGGGTCAGCCAATTGGAAGAAATGGCACACAGTTGATTACCTTCGTTGTTTGTAAGGTAAAACAAATGATACCAATTACAATCACTAATTGGAATAACAGAAAAAATGTCGTTTTGAGGAAACAAAAAGAGGAGTTTTGGTTAACAATACATGTATATAATTTTATATCTCTTTAGTTATCTTATTTAATAATTTTGTAACCATATATATTTATATCATTTTCATTGAATATGTGTAAGCAGAAATTTTTTGATGTGGATGAGTCTCAAAAAGCCTGGTTAATAGAGGAAGCTGGAAAGTTACATCGGAATTTCAGGACTAGTCTAACAAATAAATGGATGAGAGATCATAGTGGAAACATCAGATGGGAGCCTCCACCACTATATAGTGGATTTATTACAAAGGAGGATTGGGGTATATTTGTTAGGAAACGCACCGAGGATCCTGAATTCTTGGTTAGTACTATAATCTATTAAGTTCTAACTTAAAATATATTTGACAATTATATATTGTGCATTAATGTATGTAGCGACCGAAAAATCCGGGAGAGGATTCCTCGAAGGTCCAAAAATGAAGCCGCCACCAAAGTTTAGTTTAAGGGTAAACATTGGAAAATCCCTTTTGGAATGGATAAGGGTCCTTGAGACCAGATAAGGGTTCGGGAGTCGGTTATGCGTGGGGAAGGTATTAGTACCCCACGACATCCTTCCTAATGAAGGTTACCTGCTAACTAATTGTAGGAAAGAATATTAATTTGAATTTCACCCTTTTTAATTTGGAAGAAAAAAGACTTAATAAAAATGTTAGTTTTTTGTGCTTGACAGGAGTGGGCCCCTGCTCCTACGTATCTCCAGGTGCGATGGAGAAATCAAAGCTACGTAGTTCTTGGGTAGAAAAAGGTTTGTTGGTTGGTATTTTTTAATATAGGGGTTTTAGGATTATTGAGTCGTACAACTCATTCATCCTAGAACGCTGACTAACCCGTCTGTACAGTCGACTTAGTCCCCTATTTTCTGAAAAATTGAGTTTTGAAGTTTGGAAAATGGTTTGATGTGTGGTGGTTTGATTTTATTAAAATAGGGGTTTTAGGACTACTGAGCCGTACGGCTCACTCGTCCTAAAACCCTGACTAACCCGGTCGTACGGCCGACTTAATCCCCTATTTTGGAAATTCGATTTGTGAAAAGAAATGCGTTTATGTTTATTTTGGTTTAGAAATTGGTTGTTTTAAATAGGGATTTCAGGGCATGATCCGTAACGGTTCATTAGTGACCTAAAAAGTAGACTAACTCGACTGTACAGTCGACTTAGTCCCCTATTTATATTTTTTGAGAATGAAATATTTATCTATTCATTTTTTATAGGTTTTTTGTAAAAGAAATTAATAAAAAATAAAAGAGAGGGTGCAATAGTAAAATGGGGTGCAGTTTGCAGGAGGGAGTTGTACGTATTATTAAAACTGGGTGTGAAAAGCAGCAGCCCAGTTTGTAGACTGGTCCACGAGTTCATGGGCTTTTCAGGGGGAGGCGTAATACGAAAAACGAGTGGTGTAAGTAGTATTGAGTTAAATGTAAAGACGAAAATAACCCTTGGTGCCCACACTATATAAGGCGTTTTTAAAAACCTAAACCTAATTTCCTTCATTCTCACGCGGCGCCGTCCACAGCCTAATTCCCCTCAACCCTAATTTCTCAATTCCCCAATTCTCTCCGTCTCACCTCACGAAGCTATGAGTCCGTCCTCTCACCGCCATCTAAACCTGGTTTCTTGCTCCACTTCGTAGTACCACACATACATACACCATGGGAGAGAGAGATTTTGAAGAGAGGGAAAGAAGAAAAAGGAACAGGCGTTCAGAGGGAGAGAGAAGTGAGTTCGGAGTGAGAGAGAGATGGGGGAAAACGCGAAGAGGGAGAGGGTGAGATGGAGTCGCGTCGGTGACCAGGCTTCGGTGAAGGCAACGCTGGGCCGGCCGTTCCTTGGCCGGTGTGGAAGACGATGGCAACGAACCGATTTCAAAGGTGATGGCTACGATGGGAGAGGAGATGCAGAGAAGACGACGGCGTGGTAGTCCCTGGGCGATTCACGGCGGCGACGAGGCGTTTTTGGGAGACGGCCACCGTCACGGTGGTCAGACTGGTACGGTTCTACTCCTCCCCTTTTTTATTTCGTTTTTTTTTCTTTTTCGCCCCTCTCCTACTTCTGATTCTGCCTTCCTATGGTTTTATTCCCTGTTTTTCAACATTTGCCTATGTATTTTATTTTTTTTTAGAACAGGTCCCTAAAGACTTAACTATGTTACTAACCTATTCCTTTTTTATGCCAAAACGATGTACCGAAACCCTAATCTTTTAGACGGGATCTATTTCAAATTCATTTTTCCTAATGCTATTTCTGATTTTTTTAAAGACTAGCCGAACCCTAATTTTAACTAACGTTTATTGATTAAATTTTTTAGGACAGATTAACCGAACCTGAATTTGTTTTACTTTCATGATCAATCTTGTTTTCTTGAGAAAGAAGACAGGAACCCTTATTTGTTGTTAAGGTCTCTACGAACCCATTCGTAAAATGTCCCGAATCTAACTCTGTTTGTGAGGCTAAAACATTGACAGGTCTGACCTTTTTTCAATCCTAAACCCTAATTTTATATCACTGGCATTGATATCAGATTATGACCCTAATTTTTCTAGTTTGGTTTTATTTTGAACAATGATTTTGAATCCTATATTTCACAACTGAACTTATTTCATTTTTAAAAAACCTAATCTATACAGGGGACGAATGTATTCATACACATCACTAGAGGTTATCAAAAACAAACATTACATTATTAGAACATTACAGATTAAACACCTACCTCTACATGTTTTTGAATTTCGTACATAAGAAAAAATAAAAAGAACACCAACCTAGATTCCAGTTTCTGTAAAATCTTCTATTTGCTGTGGCTTACTACTACTGATTGGTGCTTCTGCTACTACTGCTGCTGTTATCCTAGTTGTTTCTGCTCCTGCTACTGGATTTTTAGTGTTTTGTGATTAGGGTTTCAATGTGAAAACCCTAATCTTTTGGTTCTGAATCTGGTGTATTTTCTGTCTGAATTTTTAGGTGTGTCAAGGCTTGTTTATATAGGTAAAAATTAGGGTTTTTTTTATCCTTCTCCATCTCTCTTTCCTTTTTTGCTGGTTTTGGGCTTGGGTTGGAGAAGATGTGTGCTTGGTGAGCAAGAAAGGGTTAGGGTCCAGCTGCTGTTGCTGAGGCGCCTCTTTTTACTTTTTTTTTCTTACTATGTTTATGTATTTTCGGATTTTTATTGTTTTTTGTATTTTTTGGATTATTGTAAATTAAATTTTAATTCTGATTTTATGATATTTTGGGATGTTGTAATTTTTTTAAATCTGATTTTGCTTTATTATCATTTTTTATGTCTTTTTGATCAAAAAGGCTAAATTAGGTCCAAAAAACCAGTCACATGCCCATTTATCGAAACTGGCCCAAAAGTTAGATGTAGGCCCAAACGACCCAAAACTTTAGACCTAAGCCTGCTTATTAAAAATGGATTCAAAACAAAAAGCGTAAGCCCAATTAGATAAGCTAACAAAATCAGGCCCAAAAGGTTGGACATAGGCCCAATTGGACAATTCGGTCCAACTTTAAACAAAACAAAACTCGAAATGCCATGGCCTTGTGACAAGGGGCTAAAACAAATACGATAAAAGGATCGAGCAAAATTGGGGTATAACAATGTATACTTATCTCTCTAAATAGAAAGCAAGCCAAGACAATCGAGAGAGAGCTTCTGGTTGTGAGTACCCTAATAGAGGCGGTGCTAGTGGATATCAAATTATTGAAGAAAGATTGGTAAGACACAATAAGCTTGATTTCTTTTCGTTTAATTAATCTTTTGATTTATAATTTCTTAACATTTGGTAAATTTAAATATAGTTAGAAGAGAGTGGGAAACACTACAAGAATAAGCGCCGTTTCCTACGAAACTTTCCGACGAACTCTTATCCGTCGCAATTTCCGACGGATTTCCGACGAAAAAGTCGTCGCAAATGTTCAGCAAAAGAGGCGCTAAAATTTCCGCTTACGTTTGCGACGAAGTTGTTTTCCGTTGCAAATTTCCGACGGATCTTTTCGTCGGAAACGTGTAAAAGTTCATCGCAAACTATAAACCCAAATAAAACACAACGAAGCTGCCCTCGAACCCTCTCAATTCTCATTTTAACACATTCACTCATTCACTCTCTTCCACCGAAATGCTTCCCTCACTCTCCACCATCCTCCTCCCTCCACTCTTTCTCTCTCACTCACTCTCTTCACCCTCACCCTCCACTCTCCTCCCCTGACCTCCTCCCTCCTCTGCCATCCTCCGTCGTCGTTCTCTACTCCAGTGGCCACCACGATAGCATGTCCTTCTCCTTCACCTCACGACTCTCCTCTCCATTTCGTCTCCGCCCCGTTTCTCCGCCTCTCCGCCGCAGCTGTCGCCTCCTTCCTCTGAAGCAGATCACCACCACCGCATAACCACTTGTCTCTCAGATTCTCCTTCTAAGTATTTTGATTTTTATTTAACCGATTTAGGGTTTTGCTGATTTAGGGCTTTGCTGAAATAGGGATTCATCAGTTGGTGTTGTTGTTTGCTGATTTAGGGCTTTAACTGAAATAGGGATTTATTAGTTGTTGTTGTTGTTATTGTTGCTGGATTTATAAGTTGTTGTTACAAGTCAAAACACCGATGTACTCTCAGGGAAAATCTAGAACCTAGGTCTCATTCGTATCCTTGGTTATACTGTCAACGACATTCCCACTAATTCTGAAAAGTAAGCCCTAATTTTGATTCTGATTCTGATTCCATCGCATTTTATATCTCACATTTTGGCCACATCGTGATATATGTTTTTCTTTTGTTTTGTAGATATCTTTTTGTTACTAAGTGTGAGGCGGTTTCTAACGCGCTTGAAATGGAGATAAAGAATGAAGCTGCTGCTGGAATTCTTTGAAGTCTAAGCGGGATGCGAGGAAATGACTCTGTTTCCCTTATTATGATGTTGCCAAGAGGTAGCTTATAGCGCTTTATGTCTTAACCTTTTGCGAAATGCTTTAGCAATTTACTGTTTAGCATGTTTGCTATAACAAGTTCTGGAAAGGAAAGTGACGAGTAGGAAATAATAATTAGGAAGAGAATGGTAAAAGAGCAATATTTGTTCCTCAAGAAATCACCATGCAGTTCCCTCTATGTTTGCCTCTATTTATAAATTAAGAGATTAGGAAATAATAATTAGGAAGAGAATGGTAGAACAATAGCTAGCTGTCCCTCAAGAAATCACTATCTAACTCCCTCTATCTTTGCCTCTATTTATAAATACGTAATTAATTAACCACTCTAATTGCTTGCAAGGCCTGCTCTCAGCTAGCAAGGTCTAACTACCTGGGCTGGGCCACTTGGTCTCCCCTGCCTATTTGTTTCTCTTCTATAATAAACCATCCTTATTGAGGTCAGGTGCTAGCATAACTCTTATCTTACATTACCAGTCATGATTTACGTTATACTAAGTTCTAGATTTTGGGTCTTAGCCCTTAGTTCTATTTTGATAAAGAAGAGTGTCAATTGTATAATTGTGTTACATGTTATTGTTCAAAACTGATTAACTAGTGTTCTCCAACAGTTGAAGTTTGGCAATGGTGAAGATTTCAATCCTAGAAATGGGAGATGGAATTTTAGCAATAAGGTATTCAATTCAATTCCCACATGAGTTATGCTTCTATATAATCCACCTAATGACAGTATTGACTCCGGTTCTAATAATTTCAATGTTTCTCCAGAAATTCGTGCAACCGACAAAGATAGATAGATGGGCTGTTGCTAACTTTTCTGCACGCTGTGATGTCCGAGGACTTGTGAAGGATATAATCAGAATTGGAAATACAAAAGGAATCGTAAGTTCTATACTATTATTGCTTTTTAACTAAATTATGAATGTGCTTATTGACTGATTTGTTTTTACCTTTGACTTCGGCAGCTTATTGAGCCCCCATTTGATGTGGTTGAAGAAAACAGTCAGTTTAGACGCTCCCCGCCAATGGTTAGAGTGGAGAAGATGTTTGAAGACATTCAGTCTAAACTTCCTGGGGCTCCTCAGTTCCTTCTTTGTTTGCTTCCTGATCGGAAAAACTGTGATATTTATGGTTAGTGAATTCATGTAATTGTAACTTCTGTTTATGCGTAAGCAATTTTAAATGTGCACTGGATGAAAATTATTTTTGACATCCTAGGTCCATGGAAGAAGAAAAACCTTGCTGACTTGAGAATCATTAATCAGTGCATGTGTCCTTTGAGGTACAGTGATCGGTATTTGACCAATGTTATGCTGAAGATCAATGCTAAGGTATGTAGTTATGGGTTGATATTTTAGTATAATTGTGCAACAACTTTTTACATGTTCATATTTTGGTATGGACCAGTGGAAAACATCTTATTTTTATTGCGTAATATCATTTCCATACATCAATGCTTTCACATCCTTTCCCCACCTACTCAAGTAACACTGGTTTGTTATTATAGTTGGTTTTCATTGCATTTGTAATTATTAAGGATGTTTTATCCATTCAACTCTTTTATTGTCATGCAGCTTGGGGGGTTGAATTCATTGTTAAGCGTTGAAGCTTCTCCTTCTCTTCCTATTGTTTCCAAAGCTCCTACTCCCATTCTAGGGATGGATGTGTCGCATGGCTCACCAGGGCTGTCCGACATTCCTTCAATTGCTGCGGTAAGTTATATATATAATTTGTTTCCAAATGCATATGATGGTGTTAAGTCTAATTTTTTGGATTCCTTAATGGGCACTTTGCATTAGCCTGCATGCTTAATGCTATATATGCTTTTGTAGGTGGTCAGCTCGAGACAATGGCCTCTGATATCAAAATATAGGGCATGTGTATGTACCCAGTCTTCAAATCGTTGAGGTTCATAAGCTGGTCAACTGTACTATTTAAATTTTAAATTTTATTTTCATTTTCATGTTATACAGTTCAGGTGTGAAGGAATAATGTTGACTTTGAACTTCTTAGGCATGTAAATGATGTAGGAAACCTAGTTATTTGTGTGGAAAAGCTTTGTGTAAGAATTTGTATGAACTTCTTTTTTCCTTTTTTAAAATATTGTGCTCAGGGTACCAGTAGGCCAACACATTACCATGTGCTGCTAGATCAGGTTGGTTTCTCTCCTGATGAATTGCAGGAGCTTGTACATTCTCTCCTGATGAATTGCAGGAGCTTGTACATTCTCTCTCATATGTGTAAGTGTAACTCTGGACCTATTTGATTGCATTAGACTGATAGTTTAATGTTTTACTGAAATTCAGTCTAATTATGATAATTCTCTATCATATGACAGGTACCAGAGGAGCACTACTGCAATTTCCGTTGGTAAATTCTTACACAATTTATTCATTTGGATAGATAAATATTGTTATGTTCTAATACATGGTTGAATCTTGCTTATAATTCATAATTTTCTCTGCAGTTGCTTCAAATTTTCCTTCTTTCTTTTCTAATGTTATTTGGATTCAGAGTTTCTATATTGTTTACTTTCAGGCAAGAAAGGCTCTTTGAGCACTGAAAGGATTGGTTAAGATACAAGCTCTTGTTAGAGGCTATCTAGTTAGAAAAGGGGCTGCTCAAACTCTTCACAGTATGCAAGCTCTAATAAGAGCTCAGGCCGTTGTTCGAACACAATGAGCTCGTCGATCCATGAGCAGAGAAAATCGATTTCTACCTGAAGTTCTTGCAAGAAAATCTGTGGTAAAATAACTTTTTATTTCCCTTGCCTCTTAAGCCTCATGCTCCGTTTTTCTTCAATCTGTTTCTAACCACAGTAGACAAGTATTTGCCTGAGTCTGATATACTGAAATCATATAGGAAACTCACTACTCTACAATTTACTAGTATAATACAATGACATTCCTTTAGACTAGATGATCAAGTGTCAGGACTAGTAATATAGACTCATAATAGGCACTTACCATCACAGAAAACATACTTCTGTTCTTAAATCAGATGAATAATTTAATCCCCTATATGTATTATGTATTGGAACTATATTTCCCCTATATTTTGTTATATGAATATGTTGTATGAGAAGTTAACCCACTTGATACTCAAAATGTCATGGATATTGCTGACTACAAAGGACATGATAAAGCAAGCAAACAATTGAATTCAGTTCAAGGTTATAACAAAGAGCATCAAACACTTATGAGCATCAAAGGCCTCCAAGTATGATGGTGAAAGAAGTGCAGCCGTTGAGGCCTCCATGTGCTTTTTAGTTGAATTCTTATTTGTTGTTTGTTTGTGTACATTTATGTCCAAGTTCGCAGCTGTTGAGTTAACTTGATCAATGCTGCAAATTACATTACCTAAGTATAGTATAAGGTAGTGTCTTGTAAAATTAGGCATACCGTTGCTTAGCCCCAACTTGTTAGCAGCAAGATTGTATATGAAACTAGTATGCATAGATATAATTATTAAATAGTATTTTGGATGTATAATTTAATTTTTTTTATTTTTTTTAAAAAATTTCCGACGAAAAAGTGTGAGTGTTTGCGACGACTTTGCCACAGATATTTGCGACGGGTTTCCGACGACTTTGCGACGGAGTCATTTGCGAAGAAAATATCCGTCGGAAACGATTTGCGACGAAATTTTGTCCGTCCTAAAGCCCGTCGGAAACGTTAATTTGCGACGAAAATCAGTGCATTTACGACGGATTTTGCCGTCAGAAATCGTCGATTTTCTTGTAGTGAAAGATAGCACTAAAGAAAGTATTGAGCGGCATGTTTTGTGGGCATTTGGATCCCTCTGCATATTTCTTAGTTTTACTTATATACGTACGTATTTCAAATAATATAGTTATATGACAATGTGTTCAGTTGTTTGAAAACATATTGGGGATTGGAACAATCAAAGACCAAATGGATACCAATAGATGTAAGTTTGTAAGCAATGTTCTTATATATTTAATTACATTATTATGTGAAAAAATGTATTAGATTAAATTTAACAATTAAGTAATCTTTTGTTTTGTAGTGTCCAAAACAACCCAATAGCAATGATTGTGGGTATTATCTAATGAAATTTTTGAAAGAAATTATTACCCACAACCAAACGACTATTCCCCGACAGGTATCTACTTAGAATTCTTTTTGATTTTCATATAATAGTTAATTCCATTTAACCATTTCAATTCTAATTTTATTTATTTATTTATATAATTTCAGTATTTTCCTGATTGTCGTGTGAGGGCATACTCTGATGAGCAGCTACTTGAGCTTAGGGGAGAGTGGTGCCGTTATGTCTCCCGTTTTTCTTATTTTGGATAGAATGTAATACTGTAAGTTGTTAGAGTTTGATTTGGATACATATAGCTAAGCTAGTTTTGGTTCATATTGTAAGTTTAGCTAGTTTTGGATACATATGAATTGGATACATTTTGGTTCATGTTTTGGTACATTTTGGTACATATTGGTACATATTGGTGCATTTGTATTAGCTTGTTGTTGTTAACTATATAATGGATTGGATTGTTAGAGTTTGATTTGGATACATATGAATTGTTTGATTTGGATAGTTGCTAGCTGTTTTGGATACATAATAATGTAACTTAATTGTTAGGTGGTTTGTTTTGGTTCTTGTTGGGTACATATTGGTGCATTTGTATTAGCTTGTTGGATACATTTTGGTTCATGTTTTGGTACATTTTGGTACATATTGGTGCATTTGTATTAGCTTGTTGTTGTTAACTATATAATGGATTGGATTGTATTGGCTGTATATATATGACCAGGAAATATTAAATGTAAAAAGGAAAATAAACAAAAACAGAAAATAAAAATAAAAATTAAAAATGGGAAGCGCTTTCCCCTGGAAGTGCTGCCCATTGTGTAGCGAAATATGGCAATGAGAAGCGCTTTTTAGTGCTAGCGCTGCCTTTTGTTAGCGAAATTTTGGAATGAGCAGCCCTTATGACTTGGAAGAGCTGCCCAAGGCTATCAATGAGCAGCGCTTCTTAAACGCTGCCCATTGTTGGAGTGGAATCAGCAGCGCTGCCCATGGCTAAAAAAAAGCGCTGCCCATCCTTAAATATGTTGTAGTGACTTCTCCATATGATCACCCAAAGGGTATGTCTCACCTCTCCAATGGGGATATCTTCACATATTTGCAAGTCTATCTATTTATAGGAGAGAACATAGCTTTCATTCATGTATTTAGTATAGTGGGCATTAAATATCCCACATTTCCAAGACACTTGACTTCAAGAAATATTCAACATTCTATATACACCTTTCAATTTCTTCAAAGGTGTCTCTTCAATTTTCCACCACTACTAATATTAAATATTTACTGAAAATTCTAATTGAATTCCCAAAAATCCTCCTCAATTAAATTTTCCCAAAAATCTAAGCTCCTCCACATGTGCATCTTGCATACTCAACTCTAACCAATAAACTTGAGTGTGTTCATCGCCATATTTATGATCTTATTTGCGACGAAAAAGTGTCAGTGTTTGTGACGACTTTGCCATAGATATTTGCGACGGGTTTCCGACGACTTTGCGACGAAGTCCTTTGCGAAGAAAATATCCGTCGGAAACGATTTGCGACGAGCGATTTTGCGACGAAATTTTGTCCGTCGTAAAGTCCGTCCGAAACGTTAATTTGCGACGAAAATCAGTGCATTTGCAACGGATTTTGCCGTCAGAAATCGTCGATTTTCTTGTAGTGAAAGATCGTACTAAAGAAAGTATTGAGCGACATGTTTTGTGGGTATTTCGATCCCTCTGCATATTTCTTAGTTTTACTTATTTACGTATGTATTTCAAATAATATAGTTATATGACAATGTGTTCAGTTGTTTGAAAACATATTGGGGATTGGAACAATCAAAGACCAAATGGATACCAATAAATGTAAGTTTGTAAGCAATGTTCTTATATATTTAATTACATTATTATGTGAAAAAAATGTATTAAATTAAATTTAATAATTAACTAATCTTTTGTTTTGTAGTGTCCAAAACAACCCAATAGCAATGACTGTGGGTATTATGTAATGAAATTTTTGAAAGAAATTATTACCCACAACCAAATGACTATTCCTCGACAGGTATCTACTTAGAATTCTTTTTGATTTTCATATAATAGTTAATTCCATTTAACCATTTCAATTCTAATTTTATTTATTTATTTATATAATTTCAGTATTTTCCTGATTGTTGTGTGAGGGCATACTCTGATGAGCAGCTACTTGAGCTTAGGGGAGGGTGGTGCCGTTATGTCTCCCATTTTTTTTTATTTTGGATAGAATGTAATACTGTAAGTTGTTAGAGTTTGATTTGGATACATATAGCTAAGCTAGTTTTGGTTCATATTGTAAGTTTAGCTAGTTTTGGATACATATGAATTGGATACATTTTGGTTCATGTTTTGGTACATTTTGGTACATATTGGTACATATTGGTGCATTTGTATTAGCTTGTTGTTGTTAACTATATAATGGATTGGATTGTTAGAGTTTGATTTGGATACATATGAATTGTTTGATTTGGATAGTTGCTAGCTGTTTTGGATACATATTAATGTAACTTAATTGTTAGCTAGTTTGTTTTGGTTCTTGCTGGGTACATATTGGTGCATTTGTATTAGCTTGTTAGATACATTTTGGTTCATGTTTTGGTACATTTTGGTACATATTGGTGCATTTGTATTAGCTTGTTGTTGTTAACTATATAATGGATTGGATTGTATTGGCTGTATATATATGACCAGGAAATATCAAATGTAAAAAGGAAAATAAACAAAAACAGAAAAAAAAAAATTAAACAATGGGCAGCGCTTGCAGGGGAAAGCGCTGCTCATTGACCTAGCGCTTCTAACAATGGGCAGCGCTTGTAGGGAAAAGAGCTACCCATTATTAGAACCGCTAGGACAATGAGCAGCGCTTTCCCCTGCAGGCGCTGCCCATTGTGTAGCGAAATATGGCAATGAGAAGCGCTTTTCAGTGCTAGCGCTGCCTATTGTTTAGCGAAATTTTGGAATGAGCAGCGCTTATGACTTGGAAGCGCTGCCCATGGCTATCAATGAGCAGCGCTGCCCATCCTTAAATCTGTTGTAGTGACTTCTCCATATGATCACCCAAAGGGTATGTCTCACCTCTCCAATGGGGATATCTTCACATATTTGCAAGTTTATCTATTTATAGGAGAGAACATAGCTTTCATTCATGTATTTAGTATAGTGGGCATTAAATATCCCACATTTCCAAGACACTTGACTTCAAGAAATATTCAACATTCTATATACACCTTTCAATTTCTTCAAAGGTGTCTCTTCAGTTTTCCACCACTACTAATATTAAATATTTATTGGAAATTCTAATTGAATTCCCAAAAATCCTCCCTCAATTAAATTTTCCAAACTACTATATCATCTTCATTTTTATTTTTTTCCACAAGACTAAGCTCCTCCACAGGTGCATCTTGCATACTCAACTCTAACCAATAAACTTGAGTGTGTTCATCGCCATATTTATGATCTTAATGCTCCTCTACGAGTTTTGAATGTTGACGCTTCACTAGTACTTGCACCGCTGTTAGCAACAACCAACAGGACACGGCGCTTGGCCTCCACATTGTCAAGAAGACTTTCGATACAATGATCCCACATGGATCCACCACCAAACTCGTTGTCAGAACCAATCACCTGGTCACACCAACGACTCTGAACCAGTTACCTACGAACCATTAACTTTGATACCACTGTTGGGGATAATTGCTCTGATACCACGGTTGGGAAAACCACACACGTCAACGGATTAACCCACACGCCCAAGAATATTTGAGGGAATATAGATAAGCACACCACAAGAATAAAGGAAGGAAGAACGCACAATAATTTATGTGGTTCGGCACCTCTTGCCTACGTCCACGGGACCACATCAACACAATTCATTCATCTTCTTCAAATATGTTTACAACAATTTGTAACCCACCCCAATATGTGTATCACCCTACAAGACTCTCTCACTCAAAGAGTTACCAGGAATGATAACACTCACATCTCACAAAAAATGATCACCAACACTCTCCTCTCACTAGGACCTGGCTGGAGATCCTTCAACTCTTCATGGTCACCGAAGGAGGAATATTTGACCTCTCTAAATGGGGATCCCTCACCTCTCCAATGGGGTTATCTCCACCACTCCACAAGTCTATTTAATTATAGGACACAACATAGCTTCCATTCATGTATTTAGCATAGTGGGTATTAATTATCCCACATTTCCAAGACACTTCATGTTCTGTACCGAGCAGCTTTTTGGTAGACTGCTGTTGGTAGGTCCCTTGCTATCCTGGCAGTAGGTCAGTGAGCACCCGGGGGGGTACCTGCAAGCCACTCCGACGCTCAAGTCAGTATATCGAATATATGAGTGAAGGTACTAAGGATTAGAGATTCCACCTTTCTTAGGACAAAGTTTGCCTGTATTTATAGGAAATCGTGCCCTCTCGTGGATCGTTGGATGGGTAGAGTCGATCTTGACCGTCCATGTACGTTGGGCTCACATGAGGTGGATATGGGCTGAATCGGTTGGGCTGATCCATATCTCATCGCTAATCGCACCCCCTGGTATTGCTAATTGGACCTCTTGGTTGACTCCAGAACAGTTGCCCCCCCAAGCCGAGATTATTCCGAAGGATGGTCTTGGCTTGAAGGATTTTCGTCGGTTTGCCGGATCTGTGAGGTTACGCGGGACACTGCCTTTGTAACAACCGTGTCCTGTCATTTTCACTCTATAGAGTAAAAATGAGAAATTTTTTCTAAGCGTTGCTATGTCTATCTTGGCGGGTCGTATGAGATCACTTTGTTGCGACCGTGACTCACACCTCCTATGGTGTAATCCTTGTGCCCAACACCAAGATAGGGTGATGTATCCTGATGTTGGCGTCGCCTTGTGCCAAGTGCTCTGAGGTTGGCGCCCTCTTGGGCGCCTTGTGCCAGGATGCTCTGAGATTGGCGCCCTCTTGGGCGCCTTGTGCCAGGATGCTCTGAGATTGGCGCCCTCTTGGGCGCCCTGTGCCATGCCCCCTGATGTTGGTGCCCTCTTGGGCGCCTTGGGCCAAGGTGCTAAGTCATCCTGATGCTGGTGCCCTCGTGGGCGCCTTCTCGGGTGCTTATTTGTTTTTGAGAGTTGGCGCCCTCCTGGGTGCCTTGGGTGTTGTTACCTGCTTGCGTGTGCTGGGTGGCTTATCGTGGAGCAGATTTTGCGAGACAAGGTTCAGTGCTCTCGTGGGTGCCTTACTGCAAAGTGCTGACCCCCGTTGCAAAGGATTTGCTTTCAGACTGCCCCTTGCCAGGCGCCCCTCTGCTGGGTGCTGCTTGCTCCTGCCAGGCGCCCTCATGGGCGTTGGTTGCTTCTGCCAGGCGCCCTCATAGGTGCCCTCCTGGTCCTGCCAGGCGCCCTCATGGGCGCTGGTTGCTTCTGCCAGGCGCCCTCATGGGCGCTAGTTGCTTCTGCCAGGCGCCCCCATGACGCCCCCTGCTCCTGCCAGGCGCCCTCATGGGCGCTGGTTGCTACCTTGCAGGCGCCCTCCTTGCCAGGCGCCCTCTTGGGTGCCGACTTGTGTAGACGTGTGCTTGGCACTTTACTTTATTTTTTGCTGCTCATCTTGTCTCTTAGCCTGCTTTTCTTGCTTGGTGCCGAGGGGAATTGCTTCTCTTGTCCTTACCATTACCTCGTTGGCATTTCCACGAGTTTTACCACTTCTAAATTACTACCAAAGTGATTTGGGCTGTCCTTCAGCTTATATTTCTAGCTTTTTTGTGTTTGAGCACGTCTTGTTTTGTTGACGTCCCCCACCTCAGGGGAGGGGGTGTCTGGGCATGTCTTGTTTTGTTGAACTCCCCAACCTCAGGGGAGGGGGTGTTCGGACATGTCTTGTTTTGTTGAAGTCCCCAACCTCAAGGGAGGGGGTTGTCTGCAAGTTTTGTTGATGTCCCCCACCTTAGGGAAGGGGGTGTTCGGACATGTCTTGTTTTGTGAAATCCCCAACCTCAGGGGAGGGGGTTGTCTGCAAGTTTTCTTGTCTGTCTTGTAACCGCTTTTTCTGCCCCTTGTCCTGCGGGTTGAGAGATGGTGAGTGATACCGTGCCTTCGGAGGAAGCCGGCTTCCCTGGCTTCTCTTGTCCTTACCTTTACCTCGTTGGCATTTCCACGAGTTTTACCACTTCTAAATTACTACCAAAGTGATTTGGGCTGTCCTTCAGCTTATATTTCTAGCTTTTTTGTGTTTGAGCACGTCTTGTTTTGTTGACGTCCCCCACCTCAGGGGAGGGGGTGTCTGGGCATGTCTTGTTTTGTTGAACTCCCCAACCTCAGGGGAGGGGGTGTTCGGACATGTCTTGTTTTGTTGAAGTCCCCAACCTCAAGGGAGGGGGTTGTCTGCAAGTTTTGTTGATGTCCCCCACCTTAGGGAAGGGGGTGTTCGGACATGTCTTGTTTTGTGAAATCCCCAACCTCAGGGGAGGGGGTTGTCTGCAAGTTTTCTTGTCTGTCTTGTAACCGCTTTTTCTGCCCCTTGTCCTGCGGGTTGAGAGATGGTGAGTGATACCGTGCCTTCGGAGGAAGCCGGCTTCCCTGGCTTCGTCGTTACCTCTTCTAATGATGATCTGCTTTTTGAGCATGAAGTGGTGGAGATTCTTCTATGCTGCCTACCACAAAGCAATTGGCCACGCTCAGTGTTTGTATCCGGAAGCCGTTCTGGCATCAAGCATCTTTCGATTTGATCATGAGGTCTTTGTCAGGCTTGGTTCTCTTGATTATAACAGGCATGCGCCGGATGGCCCCGGGCGCAAGTCATCGCCTTGTGCATCTGAATGAATAATCTCTTATTGCCTCGTGGCACAGTTAACTCTTGGGGGCAGTTCATCGGAACTCGGTCTGACTTTTAACTCCCGTCAGAGGTTGCGACTTCGATGCCGCTTTGCGCCTCGTGGGACTCTGGGGGAGTTTATTCAGATCTCGGTCTGAATTTAACTTCCGTCAGAGGTTGCGACTTCGATGCCGCTTCGCACCTCGTGGGACTCTGGGGGAGTTTATTCAGATCTCGGTCTGAATTTAACTCCCGTCAGAGGTTGCGACTTCGATGCCGCTTCGCACCTCGTGGGACTCTGGGGGAGTTTATTCACATCTCGGTCTGAATTTAACTCCCGCCAGAGGTTGCGACTTCGATGCTGCTTCGCACCTCGTGGGACTCTGGGGTAGTTTATTCAGATCTCGGTCTGAATTTAACTCCCGCCAGAGGTTGCGACTTCGATGCCGCTTCGCACCTCGTGGGAGTCTGGGGGAGTTTATTCAGATCTCAGTCTAAATTTAACTCCCGTCAGAGGTTGCGACTTCGATGCCGCTTCGTATCTCGTGGCAGAGTTTGATGCTGACTTGCGTTGGTCGAGGGATCTCCTCGATGGTGATCCCCAGTGGTGCCTCTGGTGGATATTGACTTGGTTCCAGCGTTGTTCCCCAAGTTGAGTTTATCTTGAGGGATGGTCTTGACTCGACGTCGTCGTTTAGGATGCCCTCGTAGGTGAGGTCGCCCTTTCGGCTCGTGCCGTCGTCGGGCCTACTAATTTCGTCAGCCTTTATGCTAACCCCTTTGAGACGCCCTCCTGGTCACCTTAATGAGAGGGAGGTCGAGGGTAGGTGTCCCGCCCCTGGCATGTATTTCGCCATTTAGGCCTTCAAGACATCAGAATTTGGTTTTGAGCGTAACTGAAGAACTGTAGCTCTGCTTCTTGGCTTTCCAACGCATACTCGCACGCCTCCATCGGATAAACAAAGATGAAGTTATGGTCTGCAGACTTGACAACGCCCTTGTAGGTGGATATCCTTGGTGTTCGTGACCTGGTGGTCTCATGCCTGCTTGATCTTTGCGTCTTTCCAAGACCTCATGGTCTCATGCTTTGTGGGTGCTTTCGCATGAGTGCCTTTATTGTACTTGGGATTTTTTTAAGATAGTTGCTAAGTTTGACTTGCTTTAGGCAGTTGAGTTGCCGAAGAATACCCCCGGCACCTTTTGCCAAGACTCGGCTTGGATAGAACTCATCCAAGGGATTGTGACCACCTAAGTCAGTTTGAAATACTAGGCACCCTAACTGCGGATTTGGACCCTTTTTCTTTATTGATCTTAAGGAATTTTCTTTGGGGCAAGTGTTAATGCTTAGTGAGCAAACTGTAACTGCAAAATGAACTTCGTTAATTACTCACATCGACCTTACATTTCGCATTTGCGCCTCAACAACAAGATTCTCAATTGGGCCTAGCCCTAGGCTCAGGTCCTGATGCTCTGCTTTCTATTCAGAGTCACGGCTGGCTGCTTCTTTATTGGCGGTCTGCCAGGCGCCCTCATGGGCGCTGGCTGCTCTTCATTGGCGCCCTGCCAGGCGCCCTCATGGGCGCTGGCTGCTCTTCATTGGCGCCCTGCCAGGCGCCCTCATGGGAGCTGGCTGCCTCTTCATTGGCGTCCTTCCAGGCACCCTCATGGGCGCTGGCTGCCTCTTCATTGGCGCCCGGATCACCTCTGGCATCCCAGTGCGTCATTTTAACCTCCGCTTCTTCTCTGGATCCACCGCCTGAGTTTCTCACCTCAGTAGTTTCTCTTTCGTCTTTAGGGCTCATATAGAAATATCTACACGTTGCTCCCAGGTTCGCCTGAAGGGTCACAACCTTATTCTCTAAACTGTAGAATTTCATCTTCAGATGAACCGTCGAGGTGACTGCCTCTAGCTTGCCCAGTGTGGGTCTCCCAATGATGCATTGGTGGATCGACTTGCATGGTAGGACTAGGAAGGGTGTTTTCACAGTTCTGAACAAAGGTGGTTTACTATCGGGGTCTCCATATGTGACCATCAGCTCTAGTTGGCCCAAGGGTTTAGTCTTCGACCCGTTGAACCCGGTTAAATCTCCCCCTTGGTAGGGATTCAGGTCGCCGGGGGAGATGTTCAGTGCATGCAGCAAGTCTTCAAAGATGATGTCTACCGCGCTTTCCTGGTCGACCAGGATTCTCCTTACCTCCACGTTGGCCATAATGGCAGTGATGAGCAACGGGACGTGCTTGTTCGGTTTTCCAAACAGCAAATCATTATCATCGAAGGATAACAGCGGTCGGGTAGGTCCCTTCCTGGGGGCTGAGGTTGATGCAGCGCTCAAGATTTTTTTCCACTTCCTTTTCATTAACTTGCGAGACCCCCAATCATCACGGGGGCTTCTTCCGTGAATCACCATGGCCACTGGTCTTCCTTTGGGCCTTTGGGTGTCCTCTTTCTCGGTAGATGTACTATCGTCGTTTTTGACCCCTTCGCCGTTTGGGGCCTTTCCCTTCCTCGGGGACCTCGATCTTTTTGCGGGGGATCGGGCTCTTTTGCGGGAGCTATTTGGTTCCCCCTCCCTTTTTACGTACTGCGATAGTTTTCCTCTCTGAATCATTTCCTCAATATTGTCTTTCAAAGCTTGGAAGCCATTGGTGTCGTGGCCTCCTCATTGAAGATAGCGGCACCATCCCCTCGGGGGGTTTTGGCCATCTTTTAGCACCAAAGGCGCTGGTCTCTTCACGCTCTTGAACTCAGTGTTAGCGCATTCAGCTAAAATTTGCGCCCGGGATGTGACGAGGGGGGTTCAATTTATAAATTTACGGGAGCTCCCCTCATGGTCCCGGCTTCCTGCTACCTTTCGCTGGTGGACCTCCCGGGTGTCTTCATCGTCGCCCCCTACCTTGGCTGCCTCGCGGTAAGCCAACTCGTCCTCTTCATAATTCATGTATTTCTAGGATCTTTGAAGGAACTCGCCCAAGTCCCTGGGCTTGTTGATACCTCTTTCAATCTGGAACAGGCTTGTTGAAGCGCTCAATGTACTCTCCCAACGTCTCGGGGTTATGCTGCCTGACGGCTCTCAGTACTTCTTCAGACTTGGGCTTTAGCCGAGAGGCAGTGAAACGAGCTGTGAAAATTCTCGCCAGCTGCCCCCATGAGGAGATGGAGTTTGGCCTCAGCACTTGAAACCACTCTAATGCGGAATTCTGGAGAGTGAGGGGGAAGATTTTACAGTGGACGGGTTCTTTCGCCCCCTGGTAACGCATCATGACTGAGAAGTAGGCCATATGCCTGTCAGGGTCCCCAGTCCCGTCATAGGTTTTGAGCGCCGGGAGTTTCTCTAAGGTCCTCGGAATTGGGCAGTCGTCAATCTTCCTAATGAAGGGTCCTTCATTGGAGGTCCATCGCGAGTTGTGAGGTGACCAGTCCCCGAGATCCATGTCTTGACGGTCACGTCGGGCTGAAGATCTCCTTGAGGTAGATCTATGGCGATGAGAGGTCCATCGTGAGTTGTGAGGTGACCCGTCCCCGAGATCCATGTCTCGACGGTCGCGTCGGGCTGAAGATCTCCTCGAGGTAGATCTATGGCGATGTCTCTTATGGGACTTGGCTCGACTCTGCAACCTCTAGGGAGAATCGGAGGCTTGGAGTGATGAGGTTGTGGAGGGAGACTCCTCAGGCCAGAATGTACTATCAGGCGAAGTTGGAAGGGTGCTTGGAGATGGACCCAATCCTTGGTACCTGCCACGTCGAGGAGGGGAGTGGCGAGCTCGCTTCCGTCTAGGTGGAGAGCGATGATTGCGATGACCCCTGGGTGGATATTTGCGGCGCCTGGAGCTCCTTTTCCTTGGGGAAGGAGTGTTCCGGTGAGGATGGGGTTGCTCAGGCATGGCTACCATTCTTGCTTCTTGCTGCAACATAGTCTGTGTGCGGTTGCACAGCAGGTCCAAGAGCTGGAGGATGGTCGCCGCATCCTCAGGGTGGACGGGGATCTGAACCGAGGCTGGCTGGGGTGCCGGGACCTAAATGCCATGGTCCGGCATGGAACCAGCGATGCCTTCGGGAGTGCCCTCTCGTTGGGGTTGCGGAGTGACAATGCTTTGAATCAGGGGTCTGCCTCTGGGAACCATGGAGTAGCAAGAGAAAAGTTTGAGTTATGATTGTGTGAAAGATAGAAATCTCCCACTGTGGTCGCAAATGTTCTGTACCGAGCAGCTTTTTGGTAGACTGCTGTTGGTAGGTCCCATGCTATCGTGGCAGTAGGTCAGTGAGCTGCCGGGGGGGTACCTGCAAGCCACTCCGACGCTCAAGTCAGTATATCGAATATATGAGTGTAGGTACTAAGGATTAGAGATTCCACCTTTCTTAGGGCAAAGTTTGCCTGTATTTATAGGAAATCGTGCCCTCTCGTGGATCGTTGGATGGGTAGAGTCGATCTTGACCGTCCAAGCATGTTGGGCTCGCATGAGGTGGATATGGGCTGAATCGGTTGGGCTGATCCATATCTCATCGCTAATCGCACCCCCTAGTATTGCTAATTGGACCTCTTGGTGTTGCGCCCGAAAAAGTCCCCGAGGGAGAACCTTCCTCGTTCACAACTTTTCCTAAGAAAATGAAGCCGCCACCAATATTTATTAAGGAAAATATTAGCAAAACCTTTTTTGGAAAGCGATTGGTCTTGCGAAACTAGAGATTAGGGTTCGGAGGTCGGTTACGCGCAGGGAAGGTGTTAGCACCCCACACGTCCTCTCTACTGAGAGGGAACCTTTAATTAAATGTGTGATTTTAGTGTGTTGACTTGAAAATACTTGATTTTGCCTCTCTACTTCTTATTGAAAAATTCTTAATGGACATCTTTATTTATTATGAAAAAGGGGGAAAATGGTTTTTTAGAAAAAAACGCTTGACGGGACATGGCCCGCTCCTACGTATCTCCCGGTGCGATGGAGAACTCAAAGCTACGTAGTTCTTCTTTATCCTGAAAAAAGGTTTTTGTCTTTTATCTTTTTAGTGAGTTTTCGAAATAGGACGAGCATTTAGTGAATGATTAAACTAACCAAGGTTATGGGTAATCACCGCTAAGTACTCTTGAAGATGAGAGTCACTACCGTCAGTCAGACGAACAAAGGTTCTGATTGACTATTAGTAGCGACTCGTTTTTATTTGTTCTTTTGAAAGGGGTTTTCGAAAGAGATTGATTGGCACGAACGATCAAACTAACAAAAGTTATGAGTGATCATCGCTCGTTGTTCTTTTGGGAAAAAGACATCGCCACCAATGGCTAGACGAACCAAGGTTCTGATTAACCACTAGCGACGATGGGTTGAAAATGATTTTAGAAAGGAAAAAGGTTTTTGTTCTGAAAATGATCTTGGTTTGCGAAAGTGATTCTTTTTTGTTACGAAAATAACTCTTTTCTTTTCGTTATGCAAATGCTAAACTTTTTATGGTTGCGCTTGACGAGATTGTGCCTCGCTCCTACGTATCCCAAACGGGAATCAAAGCGACGTAGTTCTAACGAGCCTTGAAAAGGAAAGTCTTTTGCTTTGGCTTTGAAAAGTGAAGGGCGTTCATAATGATCAAACTAACAAAGGTTATGGGTGATCATTACTAAAACCCACTTAAGTGCTTGTAAGAATCTCCTTTTGAAAAAAAATGAAAGCCTTCATGATGACCAAACTAACAAAGGCTATGGGTGGCCATCACTAGCACTCCATTGTTAATAATCATGTAAGCAAAGGCTTCGCAAGACCACTAACAAAGTTTTTGATTTAATGAGTTTTCGCAATTGGGTTGATTCTTATTTAGGGAAAAGAGAATCTGTTATTTGGGAAAAAGGATTTTGTGAAAAAATAAATTTATTTAGGGGAAAGAAACAAAATTTAAAAAGAGAAACAGGGGGGTGCAGTAATAAAATAAGGGTGCGACTAGGAGCAAGAGACTGTATAAAAAAAAGGGTGCGAATAGCGAGCCCAGCTGGTTTTTTACAGGCTGGGCTGTGTGGAAAATGGGCCTGCGCAGGGGGGGTCGCATTACTGAAACAGGGAGTGCAAACAGTGAGGAATTGGGGGTTGTATTAGTAAAACGCGTAGGGTGTAAACAGAATCCGAATTTGAAAAAGAGGGCTGCCTTAAAAACACGGGGGGGTGTGGCTAGCAGTCTGTGTTTTTTTTAAAAAAAAAAAAATTAAAATAAAATAAAATAAAAGACAGTATATAAGCCACCACACATTTTGAGAAACCCTAATTTTCTCTCCTCTCACCTCTCTGCGCCGCATTCCCTAAATAACCAAACCTAATTTTCTCTCTCTTTCTCTCCACGGCCGTCTCTCATCCTCACCTTCCCTCCACTCCGTTTTTCCTCCCTTTCTCCTTGCTCCGCCCCATCCTTTGCTTCCTCACCGCCGTTTTTTTTCTTTTCACCGAACCACCACCCTTCTCTTCTCTTCTCCGCCGCCTCTCTCTCCTCACGAACCGATCTTTCCCCTCCTTTTCAGTAAACGTGGCTTCGTCTTGACACTGTGACCGGTTTTGGGTGGTGGCGTTTTGCGATAGCGTGTGGCGCGGTGCGGTTGGGGGTTGTTTGGTGGAGGACGGCGCTTTACGGCGGTTTACGGCGGCCTAGATGGGTTCGTTTTACGGCTGAGGGCGAGACGGACGTGTTTAGGAGGGGTGGTTGACGGTGGATTTGGTGGACGGCTGTTCGTAGGAGTACGGCGGCGCGTTGTAGGTGGATGGTTCGGTATAAGAGGCGACGGGCGTAGGGGCAGGAACGGCTTTGGAGAAATGGAAGTGGAACATTGACAGAGCCACGGCGGACCTGGGCTACCGACCGCCGTCTACGGTGGTCGGAGGTGAGTTTTCCTTCCCTGCTTTTTGTTCCTCTGTTCTTGTTTCTTTAGCTTCAGATTTTTTGATTTAGTTCATGGCTATTTTGATGTTTTATCCCCCTCCCTTTTTTTGCTTCTGGTTGTTTATCTACTGTTTCTGTACACCCTGTTCTTTTTACCCAAACCTATTGCTAATTTCTTTTTTTTTTAAAAAAGGACAGATTACAAAATCTTTGATCTCTGTCACTAATCTGTTTCACATAAGTCATGTTCTATACAAAATCAGTTTAAGAGTCTAAATTATTCATGTTTTGCTAACTCTTATATGCAACATTAACTTTATAATCTATTTTCAGAGAGCAACACTGAAACTGCCTGCGTTTGGTTTATTTTTTGTGTAACACACTTGTGTTGTCTTAGTCTGAGTTGTTAGTAGCTACATATTATGACCGAAACCTAATAAAAGCGAGAAAGAAAAAAAATGGGCACCAACCTCTTATCCTACTGCTGTTTGTTTTCTTTTCTGCTACTTCCTCTTAAACTGCTTCTTTCTCTTTTGAACTTGAGAGCCTTCCTGTTCCTCCCTTCTATTCTTGCTCTCCTGATTTATCTCTATTTTGTGTGTATCTGTTACTGTTTTTGCCTCTTCCTAAACTGATTTCTGTTCATTGTATTTATAGGCAGGAAGTTATGGTGTAGGTGTGGTATGAAGCAGGGGAGCAAATCCCTTTGGAGACAAAGCTGTTGGAGCAGTGGAGCAGCAAGGATGGCAGCAGGGGCAGCAACCTGTTTTTGTCCAAAAAGTGAAAAGCCAAAAGGCAAGGAGAAGGTCTTTATTGCGTTGCGAAGAGAGATCGAAGACGAATTGTATTCTTGTTGCAACCCCAGCAGGCTGCGCCCTGCTCTTTACTATTTTTGTGCTGTTTTTCAATTTTTTTTGTAAAGAGAGTTGACTTCAGCCCTTGATCCTTTTTGTACTATTCTGTTTTTTCCTTTTTTTTAATTTAATTTTTTCTTTATCTACATATGCAACAAAATTAAATAAAAGGACAGCTGATTGACTTTTTTTTTTATCAAAATTGATTTTATTTTACTATTACTGTATATATTTTTTTATGATAATAAAAGCGGTAAAAATAACACGAACCGACGCAATCACTCGCACGACTCGAAACGAAACGCGCTCGCGTTATTTATTATATTTTTTACTTTATTTTTTTTTGGGACTCTTTTTTGAAAACAACGAGCGCCAAACAAAACCGTTGCACGAGAGTGCCAAATACACCCGCATTTAGAACAAGATGCAAAGCGATAAGATTTTTGGGATTTTCAATTAGGCGGACAAAATTGGGGTATTACAGCTGCCCCTCTTTATTTGGATTTTGACAAGAAATATGAATTGCGCGAGACATATTTCGAGGCAAAATCGAAATAAAGAATTCAGAAATTATACCAATTTTGTCTACTTGGAGAAACCCGAATTTTCTTTTTCTTTTTCTCCTCTTTTTTTGAATCGACACTTGGAGTGTCGATGAGGAAACAGTAAATGAACACTGACATGCAGGCAGAAAAGGTAAACTGGGCACTTGCGTGCAGACAGAAAAGGTAAAATGGGCACTTGCGTGCAGACAGAAAAGTAAAATGGGCACTTGCGTGCAGACAGAAAAGTAAAATGGGCACTTGGCGTGCAGAAAGCGGTAAATTGCCCAGGCTGCCTAAAACCTGTAATCCTTAAACGAACTCTTGACGAATCCGAGTTTGCACGTGGCTTTGAGGAGCACGCTCTTCCTGTTGGCCTTTTCGAGCGACCGGGGGGATCGTTATCAGCTCCGAAACTGATGTACAGATCAATGCACGGCGTCCACTGTATCTTAGGCTGATACAACTATTCCGTTGAACCTCACATGAGGCTGCGGTCCATCGCGTTGCTCGTACACGATGTGAGACCTGGGCAGAAGGGAGCGATGATCTCTCTGGGCTCCAATCCGCAATGCGCGCCTGAGCGCTCTCTTTTCTTTTCTTTCCTTCTTTTCTTTTCTGTTTCTCTCTTTTCTTTTTCTTTTCTTTCTTTTTTTTTGTTTCTCTCTTTTCTTTTTTTCTTTTTTTCTGAACTCCCAACTTGGGGAGCATTTTCTGGAATCTGAATGCGAGCATTAACACTGCGGTGTTTATCCTCTCTCACTTGTCCGCGGCTGAAAAATGAACCAATGCATGCAATGCAAATGCCATGATTGCCATTTTCTTTTTCTTATGATGAATGTAATGCAAACATCTGAATTTCTCTTTTCTGTTTTGCTCTTTTTATGAAGTGCAGGTATGCGAATGCAAAATTTTGGTGTTTGATGATATGTAATGCTCTTGTGTTTTGATGAAATGGCAGATGACATGCAATGGAAAACTTTTTCTTCTTTGCCTTTTTTCTATGAAATGGGAATATTGCTATAAAATGATGAATAACATGAAATGATGAATGACATGGGATGTTTTAGCTTTCTTTTCTTCTATGAGATGCAAGCATTGATGTGATGCAACTGTATTGCTTTGATGTTTGATGGGATGATGAATTTTTAGTTCTTTTTGTTTTATGGAATGCAAACATTACTATGATGTAGACGACACTGAATATTTTTGTTTGTTTTCTTTTTTTGCATAGGGACCTTAGGATTCTTGAGTGATCAATTCAAGTGTCCTATCGTGATGACTATTTCGAATGTACATTCGAATTAGTCTCCTATTTATTGAAAATGATTTTGAATTTTGAGACTTGATTTGATGTCTGATGCAATGATGATGAATGCTTGGTTTGCTAGAAAGAAAGCAGTAAATGAACACTTGGCGTTTGCTATGGCTTTTGATGTTTAAGAAAATATCTTTTGAAATTGAAAGCGTTCATGATAATCAAACTAACAAAGGTTATGGGTGATTATCACTAGTAGCTTATGCATATGAAAACATCTCTCTTTTTTTTTTTTTTTGAAATTTAGGCTCTTAGGACAACCAAACTAACAAAGGTTATGGGTGATTGTCACTAGTCACCATTTCCATGCTAAACTTTTTAGAGAAGAAAGCAATGAATGCAAATCGAATCCTTAGGCAAGCAACAATCTCATTTGAATTCTTGAGCAAGTATTGGCCTAGACTACACATGTTGGACCATAATACATAAATAGGCAAAGAAGGAACTTGAATTGGGCATTAAGCAAAAATTTAAGAGTAGGCAAGATTGAACCTAAATGCACATCTAGTGGAAGATGCTAGGCGAGAACCATACTCAAATATTTCTGCAAAACGCAAGGGAATCTAAATGCACATCTAGTGGAAGATGCAATGTAAGGACTGAGCTTATCTAAGTATTAATGATTCCACATGAGAGTAGACAAGGAAGTGATGGGCACAAATGAATTCAAAAGAGTAGCCTCAAGCATGATCATTGGCAAACCCTAGACAAGCAAGCCATCTTAACAATCAAAACACCAAAGCATGTTGAATCACTTTGGTCAATGAGATTTGAACTCCGAACTGAAGGAGTGTCTGGGAATGAGATTTTGAGACTGACAAGTCCAGGATGACTGACTTGAGAATTAGATTGAAGATTGACACTTGAAGTGTTGATTCTTAGAACTAGGCATGAGGATTAACATCTTGTGTTCATCCGCATTTTGCTTAGTGATCCGCTGTCGCGCACGGATCAAAACGAGTGATTTTAAAAATGTAGTATACGATAACGACAACTCGAATATCGTTCTCAAGGATTCTTGTATAATAATTAACCAACTGAAATCGAATTAGGGAGGTGTTTGGTTTAAGGTTCGATTTAACAAATAGAGCAAATAAGTGATTATCAAATAAGTATAAGAATCAATTTACTGATTCGGTTCCTGCCTATCATCGATTGTCGTAATTCCAACCGCAAATTACCTATTCCTATTCTACTATAATATCAACTGACAAGCGCAATTGATAGTATAAGTTGTATGTTCCTATTATCCGAATTAAGCAAACGGGATTAAGTTTCATGAATTAAGCAAACATGAATTAAACGAACACGATAACGAATTAAGCAAACGATAACGTGTCTATAGTTAGGATCATACAATCAATCGAATTAAACCAATATAACCTATGTAAATCGAATTAAGCAAACAAGAGACATAGATTGATATTGAAAGGAATAGAAAACCTGGATTATAATTACTAAAATCTCAAGGTGTCGGAACCTGAATACAGCAAATTGTCTGGATCGGTTAGTTCTCCATGAGAATTCGTACCCAAGAACTTCCAAAAAATTTCGTGAATAGTGAACTGCGTGAACAGTAAACGGCTGCCTAGGTATAATGGAAAACAAGGAATTCGGGTCATAACCCAACAGGGTCGAAAAACATAAAAAGTCCGGCCCAAAACTAAATATTCATTAAGTCTGGAACTTCAGCGAATTATTTGGGACTCTTGCGCTCCGAATTAGCTTTTGACTTCAACATGAAAGTTGCAGCTCTTTCTCTTGGCTTTTCAACGCATATTAGAACGCGTCGATCCGATACTCGTAGCTCCAGTTATGAATTTTTCCGTGAAAGCTGCTAAAGCTGAAAATAAAATACGGAAATCAAATTAAGCCAAAAATAAACTAAATTAGAAAAACATTATAAAACATAAAAATAAACAAAGCAAAACATAGAAATGCTTAAGTATAAACATGGAAGAATGTGCATCAAAATGCACTGATCAAATTCCCCCACACTTGAACTTTTGCACTCCGAGCAAAATAAAAATAAAAATAAAAACTCAGCAAACACACAAGCATCATCAGTTACTCATCCCAGGCCATAAACTTTTCTTCGGTTAAGATTGTGTTGATAGGTACTAATCTGGCACACTAAGGGCATCGTAAGAACACTAATCCACAATTGTGCAATCGTAAACCTCCTGAATACACAACCCAATCCGAATCATGCTATTATGCCTAAGCCTAACTTACCAATCCTCCTTTTTTTTTTCTTTTTCATTCTGGCGCAATCACATTAAGCCCGTTATCTCCACACACCCATAGTAAGGCTATCGCCGGTTAGTGACTCTGATCCTTTTTGCATGGGGTTCTGGAATTAAATGGCATAACCCCCTGTTTACCCAATTGTAGTTGCGGGGGATTGGACCGTAATCCACCCTACCAAGTTCAGCACCAGAAGCCTCTGAACCAACTAACAATGGGTTTTTCTTTTCTTTTTTTTTTCTTTTTTTTTTTTGTAGGTTCTACGACCGTTGGGTTAAGTGACCGGGTGAGGGTCACCAAACTTAGAAGGAGCATTCCCTATTTTTTTTATTTTTTATTTTTTATTTTTTTTTTGGAACTTGGATCACTCACTTATTTTCATCGGCTTCCTTACGTAGAGCGTGTGCGAGATGGTGCTGACTGCAAAGATAAACTACTCAAGAGCTGTCAGAGAATGAGAATTCAAGGCTATGTCATAATAAGGATTCAAATTAATTTCCATATGCAAGAGACTCACGGTGTTAAGACGATACCGATCTTGTGAACTTTTCCCAAGTCTCCACAACCCAAAACTCAGATTAATCTATAACCCAAAACTTTCAAAAAGATGCATTTTTTTTTTTATAATAACTGAAAACAAAACAAAACAACGAACAAAAGCAAAGAAAACCAATGATTCCCTCCCCCACACTTGAAACAAGCATTGTCCTCAATGAAAGGGGCATAACTATTAAAGTAGAGAGAAGGAAAGAAGAACTCCCTGATCAAGTTGCAGTGTAGTTGAGCGCTTCCAAAGAAAGCTCCTCTATGTTTGCATCTCTCTGGGATGTCAGCTAGTGTCCAACCAATTGCCTTTTTGTGCTTCTTCAAAACCTGCAAAAGTTTATTTTCCTGGTCGAAATCAAGGTTAGAAGAAATAATAACAGGTAGTTTTTCATAACCCCCCAAATAAGCGTATTTCAGATTATCCGGGAGTAGTTTCAGCTCTAAGGACGGAGGCTGCTCAATGGATGGAGTGTTCGGGGCAGCCGGGATGTCGAGAGCATCAACTGCATAAACAACTTCATCGACAACAACTTCACTTGTAGGAAACATGTCACCCTGCAAGGCAGCATCGATCTCAACGCATACAACACAAAGGTTAGTGTCAGTACAATCAGCACATGAATAAATATCATCAAATCCAGATAAGGATGGAAAATCCAGTGAAGACAATTCAGAGCAAGTGTCATCAACCAACTCAGAGATCAATTCAATATGAAAAACGGAATGCTCTTCCAAGGGATATTTCATAGCATCGAAAATGTTAAATTTCGCGACAATGTCACCAAATTCCATGGACATGGTTCCATCATCAACATCAATTTTGGTTTTCGCCGTTTTCATGAACGGTCTGCCTAAAATGATGGGAGCCCTGCTTGACTTAGTTTCGCCTTCCATGTCCAGGATGTAAAAATCTGCAGGAAAAATTAAGTCATTAATTTGAACAAGGACATCTTCCACTACTCCGGTGGGGCGGATATTGCTTCCGTTTGCCAGCTGAATGATTAAACCTGTATGCTGCAAAGGACCAAGATTAAGGTTATTATAAACAGAAGTAGGCATAACATTAATGCCCGCTCCTAAATCAAGCATGCAATTCTCGAATTTACTATTCCCGATGGTACAAGGAATAGCAAAAGTTCCTGGATCCTTGCACTTTTGTGGCATGACTTGAGTGAGAGCTGAAACATTTTGCTCTCCTGTGGCTTTTTCAGATGAAAGCTTAGGCTGAATGAAAGCAGAAACATTTCTTCCCAAGTTGACTCTCTCATTTCCCTTCAACCTCCTTTTGCGTGTACACAAATCTTTCAAGAACTTTGCGTACTTCGGAACCTGCTTAATGACATCAAGAAGCGGAATGCTTACCGCGACCTTTCTGAATACATCCAAAATCTCTCTCTCCTTGTCCCCCTCATCAGTCCCTTTATTTTTCAGTACTCTATGTGGGAAGGGAACTGGTGGTACATACTCTTTCAGTTTATCTTTTTCAGCTTCTACCCAAACTGAAGAGGGTTCAGGTGAAGAAGGTGTTACCTCAGGAGTTTTTTCATTTTTGGCTAGTTCCACTACTTTTCCGGATCTCAAGGAAATTGCACTTACATTAGGGCCTCTTGGATTCGCAACTGTTTGGGCGGGAAGTTGGTTCGACCCTTGGGCTTGCTGCATGGAATTCATTGAAGTAGCAAGCTGTCCAATCTGTGTCTGCAAGGTCTGAATGCTAGAATCAGTTCTTTGTTGGAACTGGAGATTGTTGACAGCCATTTGCTTGACAAGTTCCTCTAGTGAAGGTCCGGAAGGTACAGGGGTGGTTACTAGGGGAGGGTTTTGTTGTTGGCTGGACTGTTGGTTCCCATATCGAAGGTTTGGATGGTTCCTCCAATTGGGATGGTATCTGTTAGTGGACAGGTCAGGAATGTTGAACCCTTGCTGATTGTTTCCTTGGTTGTAAAGGGTTGCTGCATAAGCTTGAGGCAACTCGGTGATTGACTCATCTGCTACCAACCGCTTCACTAAAGAAGTAAGCTCGTCAACTCTTGTTTCTAAAGCTTTGTTGGAAGAACCCTGGATCTCGTTCACACCTTTGGTTTGGACAGAACTGTTTCTAGTGGTGAACTGTTGGGAGTTGAGAGACATGTTTTCAATCAAGGCTTTGGCAGCAGCTGGAGTTTTATCAACAAGTGCTCCACCGCTAGCAGCATCAAGGATGTTTCTATCCATCGGTAACAAACCTTCATAGAAGTACTGGATAAGTAACTGCTCGGTGATCTGGTGTTGGGGACAACTGGACACTAATTGCTTGAATCTCTCCCAGTACTCAGCTAATGACTCACCGTCCTGTATAATACCACATATCTGTTTTCTGATTGATGCAGCTCTGGAGGCAGGAAAGTATCTTTCTAAGAACGCTCTTTTCAGAGCACTCCAGCTTGTGATAGAATTTGGTTCAAGGTAATATATCCAATCCTTTGCTGCACCTTGCAATGAGAATGGAAAGGCTCTGAGTTTGATGTGATCTTCAGTGATTCCTTCAGGCCTCAATGGTGTAGAACACACAACCTGAAATTCTTTCAAATGCTTATGCGGATCCTCACCTGCAAGACCGTTAAACTTTGGCAACAAGTGTATTAAACCCGATTTCAGTTCAAATGGTGTATCAGCTTGAGGGTAATTAATACATAAACCATTATAGTTCACATCAGGGGCAGCAAGCTGCCTTAGTGTTCTTTGTTCAGCCATGTTATCAAAAGTAAGTTCAGAATCAGAATCAAATAAATTATGCAAATAGGTAGAAACAAAATGAAAGAAGGAATATGATTAAGATAAATTCAGAAAAATACAAAAACACAAATTTAATCTAATTAAGTGAAATAAGAATTTTGGGAATTTTTTTGGAATTTTTCGAAACTATGAAAACAGTAAAAAATTCATAAAAAATAGAAGGAGAAGGAATTTGGCGATTTGAGGCTGTAGCCCCTTACTCATTCCATGAGTTAAGGGACTAATGATCGCACGATTTTTCTGCTCAGGTTGCAAAAAAAACAGATTTCGAAACGGACACAATTTTCCCGAAAACCAGATTTTTGACACTGAACTGCGAAATTGCCAAATCAATGAGGAAACTAGGGTCTCAACGCAAGAGCACTAAACCTATGACTCTAAAATCAGTTAATAACAACAAGAATCCCCGGCAACGGCGCCAATTTGATCCGCTGTCGCGCACGGATCAAAACGAGTGATTTTAAAAATGTAGTATACGATAACGACAACTCGAATATCGTTCTCAAGGATTCTTGTATAATAATTAACCAACTGAAATCGAATTAGGGAGGTGTTTGGTTTAAGGTTCGATTTAACAAATAGAGCAAATAAGTGATTATCAAATAAGTATAAGAATCAATTTACTGATTCGGTTCCTGCCTATCATCGATTGTCGTAATTCCAACCGCAAATTACCTATTCCTATTCTACTATAATATCAACTGACAAGCGCAATTGATAGTATAAGTTGTATGTTCCTATTATCCGAATTAAGCAAACGGGATTAAGTTTCATGAATTAAGCAAACATGAATTAAACGAACACGATAACGAATTAAGCAAACGATAACGTGTCTATAGTTAGGATCATACAATCAATCGAATTAAACCAATATAACCTATGTAAATCGAATTAAGCAAACAAGAGACATAGATTGATATTGAAAGGAATAGAAAACCTGGATTATAATTACTAAAATCTCAAGGTGTCGGAACCTGAATACAGCAAATTGTCTGGATCGGTTAGTTCTCCATGAGAATTCGTACCCAAGAACTTCCAAAAAATTTCGTGAATAGTGAACTGCGTGAACAGTAAACGGCTGCCTAGGTATAATGGAAAACAAGGAATTCGGGTCATAACCCAACAGGGTCGAAAAACATAAAAAGTCCGGCCCAAAACTAAATATTCATTAAGTCTGGAACTTCAGCGAATTATTTGGGACTCTTGCGCTCCGAATTAGCTTTTGACTTCAACATGAAAGTTGCAGCTCTTTCTCTTGGCTTTTCAACGCATATTAGAACGCGTCGATCCGATACTCGTAGCTCCAGTTATGAATTTTTCCGTGAAAGCTGCTAAAGCTGAAAATAAAATACGGAAATCAAATTAAGCCAAAAATAAACTAAATTAGAAAAACATTATAAAACATAAAAATAAACAAAGCAAAACATAGAAATGCTTAAGTATAAACATGGAAGAATGTGCATCAAAATGCACTGATCACTTAGCAATGCAATGAATGACACATGTAATGCAGACGTATGCCATGATTGA
Organism: Astragalus membranaceus; assembly: GCA_039519185.1. Taxonomy (NCBI): domain Eukaryota; kingdom Viridiplantae; phylum Streptophyta; class Magnoliopsida; order Fabales; family Fabaceae; genus Astragalus; species Astragalus membranaceus. The sequence goes on along the minus strand of CM076849.1, from coordinate 75,564,408 downwards.
TGTCTTGAATATTATGGAATGCTTTTGTTCTTTTGTATCTGCTTCTTCTTTGTAGTTTATGAAATGCAAATATCAACATAATGCTCTGATGTTTGAATGCAAGTGTATGCGGTGATTGATGCTTTGATGAATGGAATGCTCCTGTTCTAACTTCCGTTTGTTTCTTTTTGCTTCTTCTATGAAATGCAAACATTAATATGATGCAATGCTCTGATGTTTGATGCAATGATTTTTGTTCTTTTTCTTTTATGGAAATGCTGACGTTAGTATGATGCAAATGCACCGCTTTAATGTTTGATGATTGAATGACAAAGGAATGCTTGTGAAATGATGAATGATATGGAATTCTGGATGACAAGGAATGTTTATGTTCTTTTTGTTGCTTGTTTGGAGTTTGCAAGTGGGAGTCAACACTGGATGTGCTAATGAAAAAGAAATGAATGAGAAGACATGAAATGAGGATCGCCTGGGATCAAGGGAGTAGCTTTGAATTATGGACACAAAGGTCTGGTTTATGGGTCAACATATGTCTGTATTGATCTAATGGTCTGAAGAATTTTGATGATGCAATGGCGCATGCAATGATTAGCATCTTGTGGAATGGTGAATGACATGGAATGCTTTTGTGTTGCTTTTGTGGTTTCTTTTCTTTGTTTTCTTTTTGCTTTCTTTGCTTTCTCTATGAAATATCTGATGCAAAATGTAATGCTCTAGTGATGAATGACATGCAATGATTTTGTTCTTTTCCTTTTTATGAAGTGCGGACATTAATATGATGCCAATGCAATGAAAAGATTTCTGCTTTTTCTTCTTTACTATTTTCCTCTATGAAATGCAAGTATTAATACGGTGCAACTGACGTGGAACGTTTTTTCTTTTTGCTATGTGATGAATGCACAAAATGTGAAGATGCAAATGTAATGCTTTGATGCATATGCTATAATGAATAGATTGGAATGCCTAGATGCATGAGGTAAACATTTTTGTGATGATGAGATGCGAGACTTTGGATGCAAGGAATTGAGATGATTATTGACCATTCTGTTGAAAAAATTGAACTTAATTCAAACTCCGGTGTTCTCAAGGTTTTTATTTACAAACAATCCTCACTTGTTTTCTCTTTCTGAATTTTAGATATCACGTAAACACCTTGTGTTCTCTCTTTTTGAAGCATTGTCTAGTAAGCATGCATAGGAGTGCAAATGTGAATGAATGAGCCAGTTAACTTGGAATTGGTTTAGGACATGGACATTTATGGCAAGTGAAGGAATGACCGACATGGCTATTGCCGAAGCTCATGAGGGATCAAGGGATACAAGATTGCCCCAATTCAGGTCTTTGATGAGTGAATAGTTTGCCCCTGTCTGGTGGTGACAACAACTAGGGGTGTAGAAGATGATGAATTGGGAATGAAAAATGGAGCAAAAGAGATTTTGTCTCAACCCATAAAGTTTGATGTTGCCCCAGTCATAACAAGGACAAAGCTGCCCCAATTAGGATGACAAGGCCTTGTTTAGGATAGTGAGTTGAGAGATTGCCCCGGTGAGGTTTTATAGGAATGAATGAGGTGAAGGAATGGGAACGCACTTGCCCCACTTTCGAATGACATTTCAAATGGTTTCTTTGAGTGAGGTTGTGAAAGGCGACAGAGTTATGGTGATGGTTATGAACTGAGGGTAATATATGAATGGGATGGGCAATGAACAAACCTCCCCAAAGTTGAGTGGAGCGAGGGGTGAAGGGAATGCCCCCTAGTACACACTTTTGGTTTTCTTTAACAACAACTCAAATGCAATGAAAGTTTTGACTTTTTAGTATGAGGAGAGGCTCCACTTGGTGACCACTAGACCTTGTTTTAATGCAACACGAATGCATCTTGGAGTGCAAGTCCTTCTTCTTTTTTACCAACTTTCTTTTTTTGATTGTTTGTTTTTTCTTTTTGAGCAGCTTTCTTCTTTCTGCTTGTTTGTTTTTTTCTTTTGAGGAAACACGTCGCAAATAGATAAACTTATTTGTCCTAAAATTAAAACTTGAGAAAACGAAGGCAATTAGTCATTGATCGGAATGGACTTTTTAGGGTTGTGATGTGGAGAAGGGGATGATTGAGCTTAATGAAGTGTTTGGGGTTGATGGGGAGGATGGGTCTTATTCGGTGTTGGCCGATGGTCAATGATTTGTGAAGGAGATGGTTATTAAGTTTGATGAGGTGTTTGAAGGTTTTAAGAAAGAAGAGATGGCTAAACCCAATGAATTGAGGGCTTTTTTGAAAGGAGGAATGATTGAACCCAATGAATTGAGGGCCTTTTTGGAAGGGGAAGTGATTGAACCCATTGAATCTGAGGGCCTCTTTGAAGGGGAGCTCTTATGCTTCATGACAAAATGTATTGACTCTTAATTTATACTCCCTTTGTCTTCCTTTCTTTGTTTTGGGATTCTCCTTTTTGAAACTTTGTTATTCCCCTCCTTTTGTGGATTTCCTTTCCTTTTGACTTGGGTGAGAATGATATACCATCTTTGATGTGGAATTAACCCTTGTCCAGAGTGATGGGGATATCTTGGGCTTTTCTTGGCTTAAGATGGGTAACAAAGGGTATTTTTGTGATTTTGAATTTTTGGCTTAAGAGGGGTAGGAAATGGGCTTTCTGAGATTTTAGGTTCTTGAGGGTATGGAGAGATGGCCAAATTTCAAATCCTGATTGCTTATTTCTGTAAGACTTAACTTTAGGACAATAATTTATCTATCTTCATGTGTTTGCTCTTTTGCCCTAATTTTTGCCTGGACCGCTCTTTGCGAGTTTTCAATCCACCGGGCGCTCTTTTTCGCCTAGGCCGCCCTTTGCGGGTTTTCAACCTAGCGAGCTTATTTTATCTTTTTATTTATTATATATTTTTTAGAAAGATTTGCACTAAAGGAATATGATACCGACAAGGAAAATTAGTGATCACAGAATTGCCCCAGCATGGCGGACTTAAAGTGTTAGTGAGAATGAACCAAAAAGTCCAGTAGGCACTGATGGGAGAGAATATGCGCTTTATGGGTGGACGGGGAGGGATTAGACTTGGATGGGGAATGGTGATAAATGAAGGAAATTGACTGACTCAAACAAGAGACACTGCACGTGGCATACATGCTTACTAGAAGAACGCTTCACATTGGTTAAAACATGATATAAAAACCCTTTTTTTTATGAACTGTTTCAGTCTTTTATCATGGAATGGATGAGATGTAATGTCTTTTTTTGAAGGAAATACAAATGAGCTATTGATGTGAAAAACCGAGTGCCTTGGAACACCATGAGTTTGTAAATGAGTGATGGTAAACTTTTCCAAAAAGGAAAGATTACTTTGCAAGAACATCTCGTCTCTCATCACAACATTTTTGTTGTATGCAATGCATGGATGAAAACATTATGATGTATGCATGATGAAAATGAAATGTATGAAAGCATATTCACTTGAAAAGTGTGATTATTCTAAAAGTTTTTTCTTTTTGATGCTTTCTTTTTATGCAAGACTAAATATGAAATGGCAGTGCATCTTTGGATGATGAATGATGCAAGAATGATGCTTCTTCTCAAAATGATTTTTATAGAGGAAAGACAAGATATGAAATGCCGATGCCCCCTTTTTCTTTTGAATGATGAAAGATGCAGGAATGATGCTTTTTTCTAAATGATGATTTTTTTTTAGAGGCAAGGCAAAGTATGAAATGCCAATGCCCCTTCCTTTTTTGAAAGATGCATGTATGGAAGAATGATGTATTTGAACCAAAGTGATGAGGTTAATGAAATGGTGCATGAATGCTACATTTTGAATAAATTTGATGATGATTTTTATTCATGATTATGAATGAGATGCTTTCTTGTTTTCATTTTTTGTGCAATGAAATGCATGATACTCACAAAAAAACATGCGTGGGAAGACATGGTTTTTATTGAATGGAAATGCATGCAAAATGAGAGGTTAATGTATTATTTTTCATGATGTGTGAAAAAGGGCAACAATAATGCATGAGACGCGCTCCTAATAAGACACGATTTTTGGATCTTTCGAGGAAATTAGGGGAAAAAGCCTTAGTGAATGGAAACGCACACGTGCGGAGAATGCACTCTTGACAAACCTAAATGAGATAGAGAAAAATGCATGTATGAAAACATGATGAAAATGCAAGGAAAATGACCACTTGGGAAGTGGAATTGTTCTAAAAGACTTTCGAGTGTTTTTGATGCAAGATGAAAAATGAAATTCCTAGGCATGCAAGAATGATATTTTCAAAATGGTTTTTATTCTTTAGAGGCAAGACGAGATATGAAATGTCGATGCCTCCTCCCCTTTTTTTGTAGAAATGATGACGTGAGGCAACCAATTGTCGTTACTCTGAGTAACTTGCATGAAACATTAAGTGGATCCTGACTCAATACTTCACGCAATATACTGAAATGCTTCGACATTTGGTTAACTCAAACTTATTCTCTTATTTGAAAACAAACCTCACTTGATAGGGTCAAAGTGCCCCGATATCGTGGAGTAACATCTCAAATTTGTAGTGCACAAACAAATTTGAGATATTACCCTTCGTCATTCGAAGGTGCACTTTTACTCATTGAGCTTTTACATGAAGAGCTTTTCTATTTTTTCTTTGTTTAGAGAAGATGCATGCATTGGAAACCTTTCATTTTTTCATTTTTAGTTTTGGAACATGATTTTGAAAATTATTTGGAGATGCAAATGATTTATTGGAAAAAAGTTTTAGAAAAATGTGCTTGACGGTGTATGACCCGCTCCTACGTATCCCCATTGTAATGAGGAATCAAAGCTCACGTAGTTCTACCGTGTCTTTTTTGAAATAATGCTTATATGCATGAATGTCTCGTCTTGGATGAACTTGACGAGGATTTTTTTTTTGCATGATTACAAATGAAATGCTTATGCTATGCAGATGGTAATTGTTTTTTGTTTTATCTTTATGTAATGAAAGGGAATGCAAGATGAATGGTTTTTTTTTCAAAATTGGAATTTTATGCAATGCAAATGATGCGATAATGCAGTGATGCAATGATGCAATGATGCTTTTTTTTGTGTTTTTGCAGAAAGAGGATATTTACAGGTGGTGATTTGAAAATTTTCACACTATATGCCACCTCATATAGGCGTTTATTGAGAAGGGAAAGAATATCTTTTTTTGATTTTCAAAAATTTTGAAGAAAAATTGATTGAACTGAATGCAACGATGCAGCACACAATTTGGAAAGCCCTTGTGACCTAAAAGGGGGTAGAACCTATGATCTAAGGTATTTTAGGGATAATATTCTCATGTAGCTCTATTCACACCCTCACAAAGGTCATCAGAGCCACAGTCCCTCTCATGAAAATCCCTGTAAATGCAGCAGACTGCTAGATACGAAGCATCATGAAAGAGCACAACTCTGATTGAAACTTTCGCGAGTAGCCAAACGGACAAAGGTCCTGATGGGCTCCCACTACTCGAATCCACTCATCCTAAGGTATCCTAACAGACCTGGGTTATGGTCTCTTTCTCTAATCATGTAGCCTCAAGGTACAAGTGTGTGTGCGAAGGGCATTTCCTTAAAAACTACCCCACCTGCAAATGAAAATCCAGAACAGTCCAGACAATAGAAAGCAATAACATGTCATCTACCCTAGGGTTCAATACCAATCAAATACAACTAATCTAGGGTGCCGACAACAATGCACTACTTACCTCAAGAAAGCGAGCAAAGAAGAAGGGGACATGACAAGAGAGGGGAAATATGCATGAGGGAACTAAGCATTTAAGCAAAGAAGTAACTATCTATTATTTTAAACAAAAGCAAACATAGAAGAAGAATGCATATGGATGCAACAAGCTTATGAAAAAGAAGAAGAATAGAGGCAAAGCAAGATGTTCAAGTCAATCAGACAAACCACACACTTAATTAATTAGGCTTGACCCACTTTTGAAAAAAATGTTTTTTAGTCCCCAGTGAAGTCGCCAGCTGTTGCGCCCGAAAAAGTCCCCGAGGGAGAACCTTCCTCGTTCACAACTTTTCCTAAGACAATGAAGCCGCCACCAATATTTATTAAGGAAAATATTAGGAAAACCTTTTTTGGAAAGCGATTGGTCTTGCGAAACTAGAGATTAGGGTTCGGGGGTCGGTTACGCGCAGGGAAGGTGTTAGCACCCCACACGTCCTCTCTACTGAGAGGGAACCTTTAATTAAATGTGTGATTTTAGTGTGTTGACTTGAAAATACTTGATTTTGCCTCTCTACTTCTTATTGAAAAATTCTTAATGGACATCTTTATTTATTATGAAAAAGGGGGAAAAATGGTTTTTTAGAAAAAAACGCTTGACGGGACATGGCCCGCTCCTACGTATCTCCCGGTGCGATGGAGAACTCAAAGCTACGTAGTTCTTCTTTATCCTGAAAAAAAGTTTTTGTCTTTTATCTTTTTAGTGAGTTTTCGAAATAGGACGAGCATTTAGTGAATGATTAAACTAACCAAGGTTATGGGTAATCACCGCTAAGTACTCTTGAAGATGAGAGTCACTACCGTCAGTCAGACGAACAAAGGTTCTGATTGACTATTAGTAGCGACTCGTTTTTATTTGTTCTTTTGAAAGGGGTTTTCGAAAGAGATTGATTGGCACGAACGATCAAACTAACAAAAGTTATGAGTGATCATCGCTCGTTGTTCTTTTGGGAAAAAGACATCGCCACCAATGGCTAGACGAACCAAGGTTCTGATTAACCACTAGCGACGATGGGTTGAAAATGATTTTAGAAAGGAAAAAGGTTTTTGTTCTGAAAATGATCTTGGTTTGCGAAAGTGATTCTTTTTTGTTACGAAAATAACTCTTTTCTTTTCGTTATGCAAATGCTAAACTTTTTATGGTTGCGCTTGACGAGATTGTGCCTCGCTCCTACGTATCCCAAACGGGAATCAAAGCGACGTAGTTCTAACGAGCCTTGAAAAGGAAAGTCTTTTGCTTTGGCTTTGAAAAGTGAAGGGCGTTCATAATGATCAAACTAACAAAGGTTATGGGTGATCATTACTAAAACCCACTTAAGTGCATGTAAGAATCTCCTTTTGAAAAAAAATGAAAGCCATCATGATGACCAAACTAACAAAGGCTATGGGTGGCCATCACTAGCACTCCATTGTTAATAATCATGCAAGCAAAGGCTTCGCAAGACCACTAACAAAGTTTTTGATTTAATGAGTTTTCGCAAATGGGTTGATTCTTATTTAGGGAAAAGAGAATCTGTTATTTGGGAAAAAGGATTTTGTGAAAAAATAAATTTATTTAGGGGAAAGAAACAAAATTTAAAAAGAGAAACAGGGGGGTGCAGTAATAAAATAAGGGTGCGACTAGGAGCAAGAGACTGTATAAAAAAAAAGGGTGCGAATAGCGAGCCCAGCTGGTTTTTTACAGGCTGGGCTGCGTGGAAAATGGGCCTGCGCAGGGGGGGGGTCGCATTACTGAAACAGGGAGTGCAAACAGTGAGGAACTGGGGGCTGTATTAGTAAAACGCGTTGTGTAAACAGAATCCGAATTTGAAAAAGAGGGCTGCCTTAAAAACACGGGGGGGTGTGGCTAGCAGTCTGTGTTTTTTTTTTAAAAAAAATTAAAATAAAATAAAATAAAAGAGAGTATATAAGCCACCACACATTTTGAGAAACCCTAATTTTCTCTCCTCTCACCTCTCTGCGCCGCATTCCCTAAATAACCAAACCTAATTTTCTCTCTCTCTCTCTCTCTCTCCACGGCCGTCTCTCGTCCTCACCTCCCCTCCACTCCGTTTTCCTCCCTTTCTCCTTGCTCCGCCCCATCCTTTGCTTCCTCACCGCCGTTTTTTTTCTTTTCACCAAACCACCACCCTTCTCTTCTCTTCTCCGCCGCCTCTCTCTCCTCACGAACCGATCTTTCCCCTCCTTTTCAGTAAACGTGGCTTCGTCTTGACACTGTGACCGGTTTTGGGTGGTGGCGTTTTGCGATAGCGTGTGGCGCGGTGCGGTTGGGGGTTGTTTGGTGGAGGACGGCGCTTTACGGCGGTTTACGGCGGCCTAGATGGGTTCGTTTTGCGGCTGAGGGCGAGACGGACGTGTTTAGGAAGGGTGGTTGACGGTGGATTTGGTGGACGGCTGTTCGTAGGAGTACGGCGGCGCGTTGTAGGTGGATGGTTCGGTATGGGAGGCGACGGGCGTAGGGGCAGGAACGGCTTTGGAGAAATGGAAGTGGAACACTGACAGAGCCACGACGGACCTGGGCTACCGACTGCCGTCTACGGTGGTCGGAGGTGAGTTTTCCTTCCCTGCTTTTTGTTCCTCTGTTCTTGTTTCTTTAGCTTCAGATTTTTTGATTTAGTTCATGGCTATTTTGATGTTTTATCCCCCCTCCCTTTTTTTGCTTCTGGTTGTTTATCTACTGTTTCTATACACCCTGTTCTTTTTACCCAAACCTATTGCTAATTTCTTTTTTTTAAAAAAAAGGACAGATTACAAAATCTTTGATCTCTGTCACTAATCTGTTTCACATAAGTCATGTTCTATACAAAATCAGTTTAAGAGTCTAAATTATTCATGTTTTGCTAACTCTTATATGCAACATTAACTTTATAATCTATTTTCAGAGAGCAACACTGAAACTGCCTGCGTTTGGTTTATTTTTTGTGTAACACACTTGTGTTGTCTTGGTCTGAGTTGTTAGTAGCTACATATTATGACCGAAACCTAATAAAAGCGAGAAAGAAAAAAATGGGCACCAACCTCTTATCCTACTGCTGTTTGTTTTCTTTTCTGCTACTGCCTCTTAAACTGCTTCTTTCTCTTTTGAACTTGAGAGCCTTCCTGTTCCTCCCTTCTATTCTTGCTCTCCTGATTTATCTCTATTTTGTGTGTATCTGTTACTGTTTTTGCCTCTTCCTAAACTGATTTCTGTTCATTGTATTTATAGGCAGGAAGTTATGGTGTAGGTGTGGTATGAAGCAGGGGAGCAAATCCCTTTGGAGACAAAGCTGTTGGAGCAGTGGAGCAGCAAGGATGGCAGCAGGGGCAGCAACCTGTTTTTGCCCAAAAAGTGAAAAGCCAAAAGGCAAGGAGAAGGGACCTTCAACCCCATTCTCAGATTGTATTCTTGTTGCAACCCCAGCAGGCTGCGCCCTGCTCTTTACTATTTTTGTGCTGTTTTTCAATTTTTTTTGTAAAGAGAGTTGACTTCAGCCCTTGATCCTTTTTGTACTATTCTGTTTTTTCCTTTTTTTAATTTAATTTTTTCTTTATCTACATATGCAACAAAATTAAATAAAAGGACAGCTGATTGACTTTTTTTTTATCAAAATTGATTTTATTTTACTATTACTGTATATATTTTTTTTATGATAATAAAAGCGGTAAAAACAACACGAACCGACGCAATCACTCGCACGACTCGAAACGAAACGCGCTCGCGTTATTTATTATATTTTTTACTTTTTTTTTTTTGGGACTCTTTTTTGAAAACAACGAGCGCCAAAAAAAACCGTTACACGAGAGTGCCAAATACACCCGCATTTAGAACAAGATGCAAAGCGATAAGATTTTTGGGATTTTCAATTAGGCGGACAAAATTGGGGTATTACACTTGGTTGACTCCAGAACACTTCACTTCAAGAAATCTTCTACATTCTAGATACACCTTTCAATCTCTTCAAAGGTGTCTCTTCAATATTCCACCACTACTAATATTAAGTATTATTTTGAAATTCTAGAATTCCCAAAACAAGGGTAATTTAACAATATTGGTCCCTTAATTTCCTAAATTTCTAAAATGTGGGCCCTTTAAAAATTGGTACCAAATATATACTCAAAATCGATGTTGAAAGTCATGTCACTATTTTATTTAGAAATAGCTTTTTTAGTAAAAGATTACCTAGAACCACTCATCTTCATCCGTAACCCTCATCCTCATCCTCTAGCTCTTCTTCATCCCAAACCCAGAACCCTTATTAGTTAATTGAATCATGGGTGTAGTCATTTAAAAAAAGCGTAGATTGCCGATATACACATCTTCTAATTTTTAGGAAATAAACCCTCATTTTAAGTAGTACCTATATTTCGCAAAATCCCCTTATAATGGACTAATTATAAATTTTAGATACTAATTAGTGAGATTTTGCTAGCTTTAGGAATTACTTAACAAAAACGTTTTTTAAATACCAATAAGAGTTGGTCCGAAAAGAATTTGTGTTCGGATCTACCAAGGGCTTCGACTCTTGAGTATGGAAACAACTTTATTTGGATGGGAGAACCACAAGGACCATCACCAGCAACACGGTAACCAATGAAATTTAAATAACAATTTAATAATTAAAACTACATTAAGAAGGAATTGAAGATTTTAACAAAATATTTTCTTCTTTTGTTTTTGATAATCTAAACAATATATTAATAAAACTCCAAAGTTTATTAACAATATATCAACACCGTAGCCAGTTGAACCGTACCTTAGGGGTCCCAGGTGGACCGAGCTTGAGGTCAGGTCGTCTGTATTCTGATAGGTCGGGAGTGGAGCCCAAAGTAGGGTTGTACCTGCAAAGACACTCCAACGCCAAGTTAGGGAGTAGAACTCAAAGCGAGGTATGAGATGATGGGGAGAAATGTGTAATTGTTAGTGGGGGTTTACCCGTATCAGAGCCAACCGTTGGATCAGGCGAATCGATCTTAGCGATTAAGAGGTTCTTAGGCGCATTTCGAGTACTCCCTAAGGCGGAGTTCAGCTCTTTGGGCCGGTACGGTCTTGGCCCATTACTGGGATTGGGCCTGGTGTCCAGAACGCCTTTCAAATTATAGGGACCCAAAAAAGGAAAAAAAATAGAGAAAAAACTATAGGAAGCACCAAAGCTTATTACCCTCTATCTATATGTATATACCAGCAATGCAGCAAAGAAAGCCACAACTTGATAAAAAAATTGATAAAGAAATAAATAATTTTGTCTTTTCTTCAATGTAATAAACAATATTTAAGTTTGATAATGACCCAAAGGTAAAGATGCATTTAAAAAATTCTGTCCCTAATATTATAGGAGTACTACACTTAAGGAGGGATTCTTATAACTCCCTTACTATTGATACTTTGCAGAGAATGTTTTTTTGCAACTACATTAAATCATTTAATGTTTGGACCACCTGACATGCTATCTAATTTACCTTAGGAAATACCTATGCTCTCTATACCAATTTGTTTGATATTTGCATGCATTAATATTTGTTATGGTTGTGAGTCAATATCAAATATGTATGTCACTAACTTAAAAACTCAATTTTGATGTCTGCTTCTGACCTAACTCAACAGAAGAGATGAGGGTGTGTGTACTAATTTCTTGTCTGCTGCAATCCAACAATATTTCATCTCATTAAAATGAATATTTCGTCTTCTCATTTTTAATTTTAGAACTTTTTAAAGTTTGGTAGATGATCCATGTGCCTGTTGTCGTTTTTAATTTTAAAAAAGGTCTTAAATTCTGTTCCGGACTGGGCCGGAGCCCAACATTGTCACAGGGCCGACCGCAAGCGGTCCTGTGAGCAAAGCAAAGAAGCTTGACCTAGATCGCAGGTCCAAAGGTCCAGATCAGGCCATATGCAATCCGACGGTCGCCCGTAGATCCCCTAACGCTATATATAGAGGCCTGACCTCAGCTGACAGGTACACTTTTTACACATAACGTTACTCAGCTCGAATATTACCCCACTGACTTGGGCGTCGGAGTGTTATCGCAGGTACACCCCGTCGGAGCTCTGAACGCAACCAGCCATCATCCAGCTTGACCACACCACCACCTTCGATCGAGTAGCATGCAACCTCAACGAGCCAGTGACGTAATCAAGCAAACCAAATCAGATCGACCGCCCCCATTGGGGCCCGGATCATTGGCGACCACAGTGGGAGAGCTGTCCCACCCTCATCTGATATGCCACCACGAGGAAGACCGCGTGGGGCCCCGCGCCTGCGAAGCATATCAGCCATCCCCGAGCAGCAACCGCTCGATCTGGAGGACCAAGCCGCCGACGTCGAGGACACGGCTTCGAGCGCTCAGGCGGACCCGGCCCAGCCGGCCAATGTGGTGTTACCAAGCGCAATCGTGCAAGAATTGCACAACCTGCTGCACGTGAGAGACCGACATATCGAGCAACAGGAAGAGCGACTCAACCAGATATAACAACAGGTCGCTTCTGGAAGGGCGCACACCGCACCCGAACAGCGTCGTCGCAACGACGACTCTCACGTGCACCGGGGTAACCAGTCCAGAAGGTATCGATCGCCCTCGAGAAGACACTGTGTGCACCGATCTCTACCTAGGCGGGCGGGAAGAGGGGCTCCTCGAGGGAGACCAAGGGCGTCACCTTCCTCGGCCGACCCCACCAACTGGGCCGAACAAGAGCTTTACCAAGAATCTTTGTATAGCTCGACTGATTCGTTAACCCGGTCAAGAAGCAGATCGTTTGATAGATACATTCTCTTACACCCCAAGGAACCCTCATCCAACCGACATCGTCGTCACGATTGTAGCCCTCGGTGACGTGGTCATCGAGACCGACAACTCGAGGACCTACCGCCTCGCGGAGGAAAGGGCGACACCCGAATTGGGCCTTTCACTAGAGAAATAGGCGAGTGCCCCATTCCGCGGGCTCTTGAGAAGCCCCCGTCCGATCTCAGAATGTAAAGTGGGGTGAAGGACCCCGATGCTCACTTGAGATATTTTGACCTAATTTTGCAATACAGAGGAGCGTACGGGCCGGTTAAGTGCAAAATCTTTCCGTTGACCCTGGAAGGACCCGCCCTGGAGTGGTTTACCGAGTTGAAACCTAACACGATCTCATCTTGGGAGCAGCTAGCGAGGGTTTTCAGCGACCGCTTTACCGCGTCCAGGGTAAAACCCAAATCACATGTCGTTCTGAAGGCGATCCGACAAGGTCCAGACGAGACCCTTCGCGATTATGTGGAGCGATTTAACAAAGAAGCCGCCAATGTTCGCGGACTAGAGGATGACATGCGTCTCTGGTTCCTCCGGGACGGACTGCGCACGGGTAGTCTATTTGAGATCGAAGTTGGAGTGAACGAGCCACCGGACCTTGAAACTTTCCTTCGACGTTCCCGGAGGTTTATGAACTATGAAGAAAGAACGATGGCCACCCAAGCGGTCGCCGGAACGACAAGGGAGACCCGATCTAAGCGGGATCAGAAACTCCGAAGAGACCGGGAAGGACCATTAAGGGAATACAGGCAGAAGAAGTATCCCGAACGGACGAAGCTAAACACGTCCTATGCCCAGATTTTGTCCGAATGCGCATACGCGGAGTTTAGAGATATTAAAAGACCAGACCCCCTCGTTCTCAAGGACAGGCAGTGCCCATCTCGCAAGTATTGTCGATACCACAAGGAGTAACAGGCATGATACCAACAACTGCATGGCCCTCAAAGACGAGATAGAGGAATTGATCAAGAGGGGTAAGCTCACCCAGTACGTAAAAAAGGGGCAAGCAGTTAGGCAGGAAGAGAAGAGTGAAGCCCGTTCCCCTCGAAAGGGGAAGGCCGTTGTGAACAAAGTCAGCAAAGGGGGAAGGGATGATGACGATGCAGAGGAAGATGAAGAAAATGACCAAAGGAAGTCTAGAGGGCGCCCGGTCGCAATGGTAATCACTGGAGGATGCCCCATAGAAGGAGGAGAAACAAACAAATCCATGAAGAGGCGGTGGAAAGAGATTATGAGTGTTGCATCAACCTCCGCTCCCAGAACGCCCTCGAACAGGCCACCTCTGACCTTCGATGACGACGACCTGCTTAATGGGAGACCGAACAAGTATGTCCCTTTGATAATAACTACAGTAATGGAAAATGTGGAAGTTAGGAGAATATTGGTCGATCAGGGCAACTCAGCGGACATCATCTTCGAGGACCTTCTGGACGCCCTGAGGATACCCAAGAGCGAGTTGAGGGCCTACCGAGGATCCGATCTGATAGGCTTCAATGGATCTTCAACCACGCCCCTTGGAATGATTGAGCTCATGGTAACTTTCGAGGAGGACAGCGGGAAGAGACCAAAGTGCAGGATCGCCAAGACCGATTTCCTCGTACTACCATGCAAATCAGTATACCAGTGCATCATAGGTCGACCCACGTTGGGAAAGCTTGGGGCAGTGACCTCCACTGTCCACTTGAAAATGAAGTTTCACTCTGACAATAACGAAGTAGTCACCGCACCGGCCGACTTACAGTCCGCTCGAAGGTGTCATTACATGAGCCTTAAAGAACAAGGCGAAAATGAGACAAAAAAGACCAATATTGCGGACAAAGGCGGGAATCAAGTCAACGTCGCTGATTTAGACGCCAGGTACGACCCTGACATTGACACTGAAGAAGGAGATGAAGATCTAACCCGAGAGCTCAAAAAGAGAATTAAAAGACCATAGCCGGGCGGTGAGCTCATCCAAATACAGCTAGGGAGCGACCCAGAGAAGACAGTGGCGGTGGGAAACGACCTTCCCCCGTAAGTGCGAGATCAGTTGATCTAATGTTTAAAAGAACACGCTGATGTATTCGCTTGGAGTGCTGCCGATATGCCAGGCATTCCGCCAGAGGTGGCTTGTCACCACCTGGCCGTTAACCCCGCAGCCAAATGGGTCGCCCAAAGAAGAAGGGTGCAGAGTGAGGAGAAAGGACGAGCATCCATAAAAGCGGTCGATGACTTGCTGGAAGCCGGGTTCATTAAAGAAATCAAGTATACGACATGGCTATCCAACGTCGTTCTGGTCAAGAAGGACAATGGGAAATGGCGCATGTGCGTTGACTACACTGATCTTAATCGGGCATGCCCTAAAGACACGTTTCCGGTGCCTAGTGTGGACCGGTTGGTAGACAGCGCAAGCGGGTTTCGATTGCTCTCATTTTTGGATGCCTACTCGGGTTACAACCATATCGCAATGCACCCACCCGATCAAGAAAAGACGGCCTTCTTGACAGCAAGAGGGAACTACTGTTACCTAGTCATGCCCTTCTGTTTGAAGAATGCGGGAGCTACTTACCAGAGAATGATGAGCAGGGTGTTTCGAGCCCAAATCGGCAGAACAGTTGAAGTATACTTAGATGACATGATCATTAAAAGCAAACAAGACATTGATCATGTGGCCGATCTGAAAGAGGTATTTATGGAAGCCCGCAAGAACTCGCTGAAGCTAAACCCTGAGAAGTGCACATTCGGAGTCAGAGCGGGCAAGTTTTTGGGATTCTATTTAACAGAGCAGGGAATTGAGGCGGATCCAGATAAATGCAGGGCGGTGACAGGGATGAAGTCGCCCACTAGTAAGAAAGAGATCCAGAACCTGAACGGGATGATAGCCGCACTCTCACGATTCATTTCAAAAGCAGCCAGCAAGTCTCTCCCGCTCTTAAAACTGCTTAAGAAGGAGGCTCAGTTCGAGTGGTCGCCCGAGTGTGACCAAGCTCTAGACCAGCAAAAGGAAGTTCTGTTGCAACCGCCTATCTTGACAACTCCAGAACCCGGGGAGACATTATATCTGTATCTCTCCATTAGTGACGAAGGTTTAGCGGCCGTGCTAGTACGGGAGGACAAGGCAAAATGGAATCCCGTATATTTTGTGAGTAAATCACTCCAGGGACCAGAGCTCAGGTACCAAAGAATTGAGAAGCTAGCCCTGGCACTGATTGTGGCAGCCCGAAGGCTGAGATCGTATTTCGTGGCCCACCAGATCGTCCTCAGAACGGACCAGCCCATACAACAGATCTTGCATTGACCTGACCTAGCCGGAAGAATGATTAAAAGGGTGGTGGAGCTCTCGGAGTTCGGCATCAAGTATGAAACGAGAACGGCCACGAAAGCACAAATCCTGGCAGATTTTATAGCTGAGATGACCCCGATCCAGGAAGAAGGGCTTGAACCGACCTGGACGCTGTATGTGGATGGTTCCTCTAATAGCAAAGGGAGCGGGCGGGGGTGATCCTAGAAAGCCCAGAAGGAATGACGGTGGAGGTCTCTTTGACGTTCTCGTGTTCCATCTCAAACAACCAAGCAGAATATGAGGCGTGCATTGCGGGACTCATGCTCACTCGGGAATTCAAAGTGCAAAGGGTAGAACTCCACTCAGACTCTCTGTTGGTAGTATCCCAGATTAAGGAGGCGTTCGACGCAAAGGAAGAAGTGTTAAGGAGATACCTGGCCAAAGTCAGAGAACTGCTCGAGCAATTCGACCATGCAGAAGTGCTACACATTCCCCGATCAGAGAATACAAGGGCTGACGTGCTCTCAAAACTAGCCAGCACGAAAAACCCGGGAAATCACAGGAGTGTAATTCAGAAAGTCCTCCCCCAGCCCAGCGTCCACCTGGAAATATTTCCAAACTCAGATGTTTGCACTATCACCTTTGACGAGACGTGGATTGATCCCATTCTAAAGTATATCACAGACGAGGAAGAACCAACCGATCCAAAAAAGGCGGCTTTGACGCGTAGACGAGCATCGTCTTACACTGTCATCAAAGGAAAATTATTTCGAAGAGGATTCTCTATGCCACTGCTAAAGTGCCTAACACCAAGTGAGGCCGATTACGTTTTGAGGGAGATCCATGAAGGAATATGTTGGGAGCATGAGCTCTAGCCAAGAAGGCATTAAGGGCGGGATATTATTGGCCCACGATGGATGAGGATGCGAGCAACCTAGTTAAAAAATGCGACAAGTGTCAGAGGCACGCTGACGTACACATCGCTCCTCCAATTGAGTTAAACAGCATGACCGCCCCATGGCCGTTCTCCTGGTGGGGGATTGACCTTCTGGGCACGTTCACGGTCGCCCGGGACAGCTGAAGTACCTAATCGTCGCAGTAGATTACTTTACCAAGTGGATTGAGGCCGAACCTTTAGCAAACATCACGTCCAGAAACTGTTTGAAGTTCTTCAAGAAAAATATACTAGTCCGATTTGGGATCCCAGAGGTATTAGTCTCAGACAATGGCACTCAATTCACAGATAAAAATTTCCAAGAGTCCATGGTAGAGCTAGGGGTGAGGCAGCGTTTCACCTCCGTTGAACACCGACAGACGAACGGCCAAGCAGAGGCCGCCAATCGAGTGATCTTTCCCAGGTTGAAGCGAAGGTTAGATGAAGCCAAAGGGAGATGGGCAGAAGAACTCCCCTTTGTTCTGTGGGCGTACTAGACGACCCCCCATTCAATGATGGGAGAGGCCCCATTCAAGATGGTCTACGGGGTAGATGCACTCATCCCAGTGGAAATCGGAGAGCTTACTTTGAGGATGGCCAACCCAAAGCTACTCGAGCAGAACGACCAAGAGCTCAGAGAAGAGCTCGATCTAATTGACGAGCTGCGCACCAGAGCCTTACTAAGGGAAGCAATTGTGAAACAGGGGATGGAAACTAAATACAATGCCAAGCTCGTTCCAAGAGATTTCTGAGTTGGTCAACTCGTCCTAAGAAAAGCATCAGTAGGACAAAAGAACGCAGCTCAGGGAAAGTTCGCCCCAAATTGGGAAGGACCCTATCGAGTCGTCTCGAAGACGGGAAAGGGTGCTTTCCAGCTCCAGACAATGAGCGGGGGAGTAGTGCCAAGGACCTGGAATGCTGTAAACCTTAGGCGTTATTTTGTTTAAACTATATCGTTGGCAAAGATTTTGTAACACGTTTATTCAAGTCGACCGGGCGGGACACTCTTTTTTCCCACTGGGTTTTTATTGAGGCCTGCCCGGCCATCAATAAAGGTGGAATATTTTCTTATGACCATTCGTTCATTTACACTCTATTCATAATACGTAAAAATTGACCAGGCGAGTTAAGTTCAAATCGAGTTTGATCAACTACTGAATAAGTCAGAACGGGCTTAGTCGATCTAAGATACATGCGACGCGACTCCAAGAGATGGTCGCACCTCTGAGGACGAGTTCAATCTGGACAGAAGTCCAGTAAAGTGTCCAAGGACGAATACTCGAAGTAAAAAGAAAGAAAGAACGAGTTGACACATAAATTATCAATACAATCAACAAAAAGAGCATAAAGAGAAAAAAAGTGCATGGATAAAAGGGGGCGAGCCCCAATAAAGTACATATTACATCAAAAAGGGGCGCCCAACAGGCCGCACCCAGAAAAGAGTACCAAAAAAATTATTACAAAGGACGCTCATAGACAATCACTTCATCTTCCACAATGTTACCCTGCTCGTCCTTCTCAGCAGGGTAAACGATGCGACCATTTTGATGGGAGTGGGAGGAGTTGATGATGCTGGGGTCGATCTCCAGAGCGGGATAGACACATTGCACCTGGGCCAGAGCCTCTTCAAAACGCTCCTGGCAAATAGCAAGGGTTGACTCAACCACCCGGCCACACTCCTCCTGAGCCTCGTCCCGCTCTTTTTCCAGGGTGCCGACATCCTCCTTGAGCTTAGCAACCTCTTCAACTAACCCCTCAACCCGACCGGACAGCTCGTTCACCTTTGCCACCCCAGCTCAGCCCTACCGTCGACCTCAGTTTTAGCAGTCTGCGCATCGTCCCGCTCTTTGGTCACAGTAGAGAGGGTTTTCTTGATTTCATCAAGGGCCTCGGCAGTAGGATTGAGAGCGGCCTCAGATTCTTGAAGTTTCTTCTTGGTGGCCTCCAGTTCCTCCCGCAACTCTGAGATAAATCCATAAGCATGATTTAGCTTATCAGTTTTGTCTAAATTATCACTCTCCAACCACAAGTTTTGGGCGAGGAGTCTATTACCTGCGGTCTGATCCGCCTCCCCTTGCTTCAGCTTGGCGATCAGGCGAGATCCGGCCCTGGCCACATCTGCCACGAAGAGAAGAGGGTCCTGACGAAAGGGGCCGAAGTCTGCCTCAGAGGGATCATCAAAATCAAGGCCAGAAACCGGCCTCCTCTGCACGTCTTTTGCAGCCTTGCTCCTTTTCAAGGGAGGATCGACCCCGGAGTCATCCCCAGTAAGATCAACAACAAGAAGAGAGCGATCCCTCTTCTTCCCAGAGCTGGGGTTGACAGAAGTGCTGGTTCCCGCTCTATCAGCGACATCGGCAGCATCGCCAATCGGAGGGGGTAGTTCGACTGGGGTAGAGGGAGAGGGTTGAGATTTCCTACCCTTCCTTGCCTTCCTCATAAGCTCCTCATATCCCATGCCTGCCATTTCGCCTGAAAAATAAGAAGGAACGGTCAGTAAAAAAAAGGCAAGGGAAAGAGTAGATGAAGAAGTGCTCGCACCAAGAGCGACACGGAAACTTGAATCGTCCCGTGCCCGTATCAACCGATAGCACTTGATCAGTTCCTCATCCATCCAAGAGGCCATGTTCTCGAGCAGCCTCAAGGTTTCCAGGTCGCCCTCGCTAAGTTTGCAGCGGGTTCTGTAAGTGCCTTGGGGACGGCGATAGTGTGCATACGTCCAGGCAATGGAAAACTTGTACCCACTCACCCGTCCCCGAGCGTCGAGAGACCCGACCATCTTACGAGACCCCTCACAAGCAGGGACTACCCACATAAAGGAAAGCTTCCAAGGCTTCAGGGAATCGGAGTAAGGTTTAAAAAGTTTGAAGTCCGACTGGCCCTTGATGCTCAAATGCTCCCACCGGTTTTATTGCTCCCCGGCTCCGGCCTCCGGCTCATCTCGAAAATCTTGAAGAAAAGAGACCGAGAGCAGTCGCGCCCCATTACTCTCATCAGCTGCTCGTACACTTTGATGAAGGCCCACGAGTTCGGGTGCAGTTGGGACGGTGCGACCCCAAGGTAACGAAGAAGGGAGCATTGGAAAGAAGTAAACGGGGGACGAACCCGCATGTCACGAAGAACGTTCGCATACATGGTGAATTTGAGAGAAGAAGGGATGGCGGTCACATGCTCGACCGAAGAAGGACCTTCCACTGCCCATAACTGTCTGGGATCACCTACCAGATTCGCAAAATATTGAAGTACCTCATCCCCAAGGCGAAGGATCAAAGGAACGTTGTTGAGAACGGTCAAAGAGATCCAAGAGCGATCTTCACCAATCACGCCTCCCCAATCAGGATCCTCTACCCCAGTAACTGGCAGCAAGTCCCTCTCCGCGCGGGCTGAGGTACTAGCATCATGAGCAGGAGTATTGACGACCTCTGATGGTTCAACAGTGTCCTCTGATCCTCGAGAGCGGGAATGCGCGGGATTACCCATAGAAATGGTCCGCTCTTAAGACGTACTCTCACCAGACAAATTGGCCGAAGAAGTAGGCCGACGAACTCCAGATGGAGTTTTGGTCATGACTCCGCACGAAGAAGGACGGGTACAAAGTTCGGCTAGCCGAACAGGAGGACTGCTTGGAATACGGGTGGTTTGCTTTGTCCGCGCCAAATCCAGATCCTGCAAGAAGGGTGGCAAGAAAGTCAGACCACCTATAGACGACCTACCGAAATGGGCGACAAGGTCGACCCCGGGTCTGACGCCCCCTCCTCGCGAACGACGATATGAGAAGGAAAGATAAAAATTAGTTAATGAGACGACAAGTACCTAGAGTTGGAGATAAGTTGGTCGCGCTAGCAATTATTAACAGAAGGCGGCATGGAGTTGAATATCACCGAAAACCTGGTCGCTCACCGGAGAATGCAAGTCGTTCTCAGAGCAGAAACACGAAAAAGCGAAATGAGAAATGAAGGAAGGGTGTCCAATATATAGGGGAGAGAGGCCAGGAATTGAAGCGACATGACCTTCCGATTCCAACATTAATGACGCACCTCGAAAATTGAACTATCATCATTGTGCGCCCCCATTGGGAAGCGCAAAAGGTCACAACTGTCACCTCGAAAGGTGAAACGTCGCATCCATCGAACTCAGGACAGAACATCACTAAAAGACAAGAGGGAACCCGTCGCTCGGGCATGAATACAGTCGCCTCAGCGCAGGCGGCCACACAAAGGCAAAGTCGCTCATTTAGGGGCAATCGATCTCAGGCCTGAACCCGTTCATTCTGGACGGCTTCGGCCTGGGGGGCCAACTGTTTCGGACTAGGCCGGAGCCAAACATTGTCACAGGGCCGACCGCAAGCGGCCCTGTGAGCAAAGCAGAGAAGCTTGACCAAGATCGCAGGTCCAACGGTACAGATCAGGCCATATGCAATCCGACGGTCGCCCGCAGAGCCCCTGACGCTATATATAGAGGCCTGACCTCAGCTGACGGGTACACTTTTTACACATAATGTCACTCTGCTCGAATATTACCCCACTGACTTGAGCGTCGGAGTGTCATCGCAGGTACACCCCGCCAGAGCTCTGAACGCGACTAGCCATCATCCAGCTTGACCACACCACCACCTTCGATCGAGTAGCAAACAACCTCAACGAGCCAGTGACGTAATCAAGCAAACCAAACCAGATCGACCACCCCATTGGGCCCGGATCAAATTCTCTTCAATATTTTGTCTTCTCATTTTTAATTTTAGTCACGTGGTCCACACATTTTAATGGTTTAATGCAGTACAAAATGTTCTCTGCAAAGTATTAATAGTGAGGGAGTTATAAGAATCTATCCTAAAGTGTATGCCTATAATATTAGGGACAGAACCTACGTTTGGATCATCAACAAAATTTTAAAAAGTCATAAAATTGAAGAAAACACAAAAGTATTTAGTTTAGTAGCCTTTTTTATATGGAGGAATTAGATGCAGAGACAGAGTCATTACTTAAGTCTTATGTACATAATAGATACTAGGCTTAAAGGTACTTTTAGTCCCTGCAATTGTCAAGAAAATCCAGTTTAGTCCCTACAATTCCAAAAGTTTTAAAATAGTCTCTGCAATTACTAAACGTTACTACTTTTAGTCCCTGCTGTTAGTTAAGGGTTAACACCGTTAAACGTTAATGACGTGGCAGCATTTGAAGTTGATGTGTAATAACACATATGCAGACACGTGTATTTCCATTTGCTGATGTGTCTCACTCTCACTTTCACTCTCTCACTTGAAATCAAACCATTGTTCTTGAATAATATTTCACTCCCATTCTGTTCCTCTCCTCAAGAACCATTTCTGCCATCTTCTTTTTTTTTGTTCTCTCTCACTCCCATTCTGTTCCTCTCCTCAAACTCTCTCTGTGCGATGATGGGAAAGAGGAGAACAGAATCGTAAAAAACAAAAAGACGGAACTCACCCTTATTTTCCGGCAACCGTACGGTGGTCGTCCTCCCCTCACCTTCGCGTTCACTTCGCGTCTTCAGCCCCGTTCGCGTGCTCTTCCTCACAAGCGCGTCGTCGCCGCCGCCGTTGCTGCGGTCTTCACCGGAAGCAGAACGACCAGCCGTCGCCGGAGTTCACGCCCTTCTCTCCCCCTTCGCGTGGCTCTCTTCTCTCTCCACCTTCGTCCTCTCTCTCAAAGGTCGTATCTTACTCCCTCTCTCTCAAAGGTTGTAGAGATCTGGGTTTTTCTGGGTCTACGATGATGATGAGAAAATTTCGTTGATGATGATGATTGAAGAACAAATTTCTGGGTCTACGATGATGATGAGAAAATTTCGTTGATTCCGTTGATTGAAGATGGTGATGATGATGATGATGAGTGATTCTGGGTTTTAAAATTCTGGGTGAGTGATTCTGGGTTTTGTTCTTCACTTTTTCTACTTCTTCCAGTAGATCTAACAAATCTATTATCCTTTTGTTTTTCCGGTTTTGAAGATGAAGATCTTTGGACCAAAAAAAAATAAAGATCTGTATTTTTCCAGAAAAGGGGAAAAATATGGAAGAGCAAGAAAGAAGATGGAAGAAGAAGACAGAAGGTTGAAGATGAAGATCCTAATTGGCTGCCACATCATCAAAACATAACGGTGTTAACCCTTAACTAACAGCAGGGACTAAAAGTAGTAACGTTTAGTAATTGCAGGGACTATTTTAAAACTTTTGGAATTGCAGGGACTAAACTGGATTTTCTTGACAATTGCAGGGACTAAAAGTACCTTTAAGCCTAGATACTATTATAAATATGGTACATTTGATTTTGATCAAGTCGTGGCTTTCTTTGTTGGTACAAATGGAGGGTAATAAACTTTTGTGCTTCCTATAGTTTTTTCAAAGTTTTTTTTGGGGTTCCCATATTTTGAATTGTAAGAATAAAATGAACATCATAACAATAATATAATAATAATAATAATAATAATAATAATAATAATATGAATCATAATCTTAGTCATGAACAATTAACCCAAGATCATAGTTGCATGAAAAAAAAAATTGACTAAAAAGGATATTCATTAATTCAAATTGATAGATTACATCGATGATAATACAAACTCCGAACCGCTAAAAATACAAAGGATGAATCTGCGAACAAAGTTACAACACTCAGGTTAATAGAATATAACGACAAAATGCCTACAAATGTGAAAAAATAAAAGTCACCGGAGTACCCATGTCTTCGGATGTGTAACTTTAAAACCCTAGTCATTTAGAACTCCATATAAATAAATAAATTAATAAGAAGGGATAAGATACTTATATTTTGAAGACATCCTTTTAGAAGTGATTTATAGTGTGTTTGAATGCTCTTGTGTGCCTTTGAATTTCAATGACATAGAATAAGATCTTCCTCCCCTTCTTTCTCAAGCTTTGATGGGTAACATTGTAATGACAATTTATCATTAGTCTTCACATTAGACATATATTTATAGAGAAAGTGGAGAGGGGACCAACTCTTACCTGTAGGGTTACAATGGTTCATCATATTCAATCATGAATAGCCATTTCCATTCAAATCATACCATTCGATGAAAAGTTGTAATGGTTCCACCCATCATGGATCCAATAAACTATAAGCTACACTATTCAAGTAGACTTATATACAATGTGATTGTCTAATATCTATTGATCACAAGATAGATATTCCAAGACCCATCAAGATACTATTCGACCAAAGTTTTATAAATCAATGGAAGACCAACAATAAAGATATATCATTTCTTACAAGAATGACTACGGTGTTGAGCACATTTTTGTACTCAATTTCCCAATAGATGCACGCTTTGGGTTCTTATATACTATCGAGGACTTTATTACTATATTGTTTAGATTATAAAAAAGAAACAATTGTGTGAAAATCTTCAATTCTGTTCTGGACTGGAACCCTAGCCAAATCTGGATTTGGACCCATCTCGGCGCTCCAAACACGCACAGGGACTTCGATATAGGCAATCCGTCTAATCACAGTAACTATGAACACACTCAGATATCTTCCCAGAAAAACTTTGATAAGCACTGTGTGTGTGTGTGAGAGAGAAGATAGGTACTTCAGAAGCTTCGAAGAAGACACTTCATAAGCGTTATGCTACTTTAGAGGATACTTCAAAAGATAAGCAAATTTATAGTGCACTCTCACACTTTAAGTGAGGTCGTTCATGCGGTATTTATAGAGTTTAAACCTCAATAGAGTCGTTGGAGATGGTCCCATAAGTCAATATAGTTGTTTGTACTTTATGCAGAAAAGTTGTTGTACTTTTCTGCACATTTACAGAATTTCTGCACTTGCAGCAGAAGCACTTAGCTTCTGTCGATTGTATCTTCTGATCTCGATTTTGACACATTGAATGCTTCTTTTAACTTGTCCCCTATCTTCTTAGCCATTTATTGATCTACATGAATAATTCTAATCTTCAAGAAGTTATGTCCATGTGCCTTCTGATACTTTAGAACCTACTGATGTATCTTCTGTTTTTTGAGAAGCTTTTGAGATTGGATCTTCTAATGTCATAGAAGCTTCTACTGACGAATCTTCCGTTGCTCAATGAAACAGTTGATTTTGCTAGGCATCGGAAGGATGTGTGTTTGTTGTTTAAATTGGATTTTGAAAAGGCCTATTATTCTGTGTCTTGGAGTTACTTGGATTATATGTTGGGGCATATGGGGTTTGATCAGAAGTGGGTTGCATGGAAGAAGGTGTGTATCTTTTCGAGAAACATGTCAATTTTAGTAAACGTTAGTCCTACGAAGGAATTTGTGGTTCACAAAGGTTTGAGGCAGGTTGATCTGTTATCTCTCTTCCTCTTTTTGATAGCTGCAGAAGGGTTGGCTACATTTGTGGCTATGGCGTCTATGCTTGGTAGCTTTGAGGGTTTTGAGGTTTCTAATTCCTTAATTAAAGTACTCACTTTTACAGTTTGCGGATGATACTATCGTATTGGGGAAATGATCTTGGGAGATTCTACAGAGCCTCATTTCTCAGTGCTTTCATAAGAGAAATATGATTTGGATCAATTTGGAGGAGGTTTTCCTCGAATCTGCCTCTACCTTTCTCTCATGTAGTATTGTTTCTCTTCCTTTTAGGTTTTCCTCGAATCTGCCTCTACCTTTCTCTCATGTAGTATTGTTTCTCTTCCTTTTAGGTTTTTTGGGATTCCTATTGGGGCCAACTCAAGAAGGAGGTGTATGTGAAAAGAGGTGTACGTGGTAATTCCGTAAGCTTTTGATCATCGAAATGGTTGGTTACCATCCCTTTCAAGAGAGTTTCCCAGCTCTATTTGCATCCACTACTAGAAAAACATTTTTTAGCGTCGGCCAAAAGCCCACGCTAACAGGCCAAAGGCGAACGCTAACGGTGAATTAACGTCGGAGTAACGTCGGCCACGTGTCAAGGCTAAATTGTTCGAAGGTAAATGTAGTGTCCCGTAATTTTAGCCGACGCTAAATGTAGAGTCGGCCAGGCCCACGCTAAAATCGACGCTACTGCCAGGGCCGACGTTACTTAGTCAGTCAAAAAAAGTCAACGAATTAAATAGCGTCGGCCTGGCCCACGCTAAAGTCAACTTAGAATAGTCAACTAATTATGTAGTGTCGGAAGTTTTTTTTTGAAAAAAATTGCACCTGATTACATCTATGAAACTACAATGCATGCATAGTTTTTCTGCAAAATACACTTTCTACATTATAGTGGTGAAACCTAATACTTTTTCTTGGCACCGATTACTTAAAATTTAAAAGCAAGAATAACATATCAAAATGCATAATGGATTAAACATGTGAAACTAAAAAAGACATTCTTAGGTATGTAAATACTAATTCATTGCTAGAAAACATTAGTTGTCTAACTAATTAAATAATTGTCTAACTAATCTAATGTTCTCTTCACGGTTTCAAATCAAAAACTAGTTCAAACCAGGAGCATTCTTAAACAACATGATATAGAGAGATATATTGTTATTCAATATGTAATAGGAAATGACATAACCAAACAGAAGACAAAACAAATCATTGCACATGCCGTTAAAAAAGGCCAGTATGTAATGCTACTTGCCAAAGCAAATCAACTTGTACTAATTGTAACTCTATGAAGTATCTCTCTTGAATTTGGGTCAAGAGCTGGTTGGGATATCTCCAAACCTTCATCCTTCACAATTTTAACATATCTGCAAAACAAAACCAAGAGCCAATATTGATTCTTCTTCAATTTTATTATGAATATAAAACCTATATTGTTGTTCTATGATCAAGGAGATTTTCCCCTAATTCTATTAGCAAGTTATTGAGCTGCCACATCAGCTTATTACGTTTTTGCATTTATGCCATATTAGCAAAATATCTAAATCCTTACTAATATTCACTCATCAAAAAAATACTTGGTTTTCAAAGTAGCTCAAAAACCTTACCTCAGTTCTCATATCAATTGATGCTCCACCTTGTTTCTGCCACCAACAAAATTATAGCAGAAAAAATTAATGAAATGGGATTATAGCAGCAAACTAAATTATCTAACTGTGATTAAATTAAAACCTTACCGTAGATGTCGTTTTAAGTTTCGAAACCTTCGTTGTACCTTGACCACTCCCACCAAGAGTTTTGTATTCCCTTATGAACAACATATTGAGTATCAACAACTCCCACTTTTTTAATTCTACCGCCCTGCAAAATCACATTGATCTTAGCGATTCAGCTTTCGTGCATGGACAGTTTTACATGCCAAAGATAGACTCTAGTACTATCTTAGATATTGGACCTAACTCGATCTCACAAATAAAATGCAAGCAAATCAAGTGCATCCGGATAAGTTTTTCAATTCACCACTTGTTTTCGGTTAGAGCTCGGATTTAATACTATTATTATATGGACTATGTAAATAATATTACCTGTATGAGCACCTCGTACTTCCCAGTGCAGTGACATCAATAGAACCAAAATGTATAAGAAATACATCCAATGAGCAAAAGATTGTAAAACAGTCAACTTCACAAATCTCAAAAGCCCTCATTTACTATAACCAGCAGAGCTTTGTTTGTAATGCACCAGTATACAACACTTTATTTACCCGTGCACACAAGGACAAGGAGTTTAGTTGTTTGATGATTAAGGAAATTACTTGACAAATTTTATAGGACTCTCTGGATAAATCAGTAATAATATATCCTTAGTAAGATGCTAAATTGAAAAGTATCAATTAACCAGATAGTTAATATCAACTGGCCCTTGGTTATGACATGCATATAATGATATCGAAAAGAGTTCTACGAATCGCGTACCTCTTCTTGGTGATACTGATACTTTGTAGTTCTATATACAATGAACAACATTACTGTACACACAACTGCCATAATCTATGATAACTGGGACACCTACTCCTTAGCCTTTTCCTTACCTCTTTAACCTTCTTATCTTGGATGAAAACAAAGTCTACTTTTGCATTATCTATGATAAAATTTACAGAACCAGCCCCTGCATTAAAATAAGATGCCTTGAATATTGAATGTTCTTTCATTTGCACCTCAAAAGTAATTTAAAAAATTTATTAATTCAGAAAAACAAGCACCATAGTTGTTTATTAATTAAGATTAGAATGTAGGTTCTCCTAGTGGCCAAACAAATCTTTAATAGGCTTTTGATACCATAACCATACCATATAAGAATTTGAGTTTCAGTTCCACACTGGAACTTATGTCCCATAAATTGAATAAGTTCTTCATAATGTTCCAGACAAAGAGAAAAAGGAACATCTTAATCATCACAAATTATGAAAGTAGAACTTTGGATAAACTATACTTGTTAAATCTAGTTCAAAGTTCAAGTTTCTAATACAGTGAAAAGTGGAAATTGTAAAGCTATGAGGAGCCAGCTAGGAGAGCCCTTGTTCTTTGCAGCATTTGAAATGGTTTTCCTCTAAACCAACATAATAGGTAGTCATACAGTCCATATTCCTTGTAGCTAAACAGGACATTCCTTATACCCTAGAATACTAGAACAAAATATAGAATAAATATATGGTCTTGTGGATTTTCTTGTATTATAGAGTAAAAAACTAACAAGTTATGAAAAACAAAAAAAAAGTTACAGCAATCATACCTCCCTAAGTATACTTCCTTCAGAAGAGATATTAGCGTTGCAACAAGGGTCTTTAAACCATTGGATAGATTTTGTAGCAGCCATGCATCCCATAGCATTTGCAGAGTAAGGATGTCCATGCAAAAGGGCCTTGAGCTAACCAGAACAAGAGTGTAATCATTTTATTATGCAATCAAAGAACTGCCCACAAACTTTACTTTCCATAAACACAAAATACAAGTAGGATCAAAAAGGTATATCAAATAGTATTCAAATACAGTTGGGAAAAGGAAAAAATATGATCAGTTGTTTCTAGTACAACAGAAAAATTCAATAAACATCAACACAATTCACAACGAGTGAGGACACCCATGACATTACATAAAATATCAGTGATAAGAGAAAACCACAATCCTTCTTCAAGTAATCACACAGTATATTTTTTTTATTAGTATATTTACATGTACTACTGTTTACATCTGTTGTAACCCAATCATTCCACGCTGCTCAATAGTCTATATGGGTTGATAAAGAAATCAAGAAGTCGGAGATTAACAAAATATTTTCATCAGATATTACGAGGCTAAGATGGAAAGCAACTGGCAAAAGCACGGGAAAAGAATAAATCAGTTGTTGGTATAATAAGCAATAATTTCCATCAGTGATTTAAAATCTAATTACAACAATAGTTTTCATGTCTAGTCAATGCACACAAAAAAATCTTCTGTAAAAATTGCAATACCTTTGAGTCTCCAATAAGTGAATCAAACACAACACTTGTTGCTAAGGTTGCAGCCAAAGGTATAATCCCACCAGTCATCAGCTTGCCAAAGCAGGCGATATCAGGTTCACAATGGATTAGATCAACCGCATTCTGCGAGAAGAAATATAAACTGCTAATCAATAAACTAAGAACATAAATAAATTTTTATGAAATTTAGAAAAGGAAATTACCTCTACTCCCAAACGCCAAAAACCAGTGAAAACCTCATCAAATATAACAGGAATTTTTCTACTCCGACACTCATTAACAAGTACACGTTGAAAAAGTGGATCCACCATATGCATTCCACCAGAACCTTGTATAACTATAAAAAAACAGCATTCCAGATTAGAAGATCAATCTCAGGAAAACAAGTATTTAAGTTAAATTCGAAGATCTAGAAGGTCAGTGAAACAACTTCAAAAGAAGATCTAGAATCAAGAAAAACAACTTCAAAAGAAGATCAAGACTCACATTTAGCAACATAGAATATCAGTAAATAAAACAGAATTTATTTTACTGTGTGGAGTAGCTTTACCCAACAGCAAGTGGTTGGGATTGTAAGCGATGCACAGCCGCAGAGAACCCAAGACAAAAAGGAACCCTATTTCTTCAGTGCTGAAGAAACCACCCAAAACAACAATCCAGTAACAATCCCTTCCCTTCCAATCCAAACAACAAGAAGAAGAATCAGCACCCACCACCCAAAACAATCATATAATGACCCTCCAACTCAATAACAAAACCCTAAATACAGTGGGGCGAGATAGAGTGAGAGAGAGAAAGAGAACCTGAGATAGAAGTGAATGCGGTGGCGCGACGTCTCCAGCAGCAATGAGAGAGCGAGAGGTGAGTGGAGCAAGACGTGGATGCGGGGGCACCAATGTCCTCTTAGTCTTCTCTGGCGGCAATGAGGGAAAAGGAATTAGGAAGAGAGGGAATGCAAGCAAGATTGAGTGCGTGAGTGAAAAAAAAAAGGGGGAATATGTTGATTGAGTGAGGGAAAAAGAAAGGAGAGTTAGGTTTATGGGGTAAATCTGATTTGGTTTAGAGTCGGCCGCTCCGACGCTATCTTTGGTTTGAAGTTAGCGTTAGCTTAGCTAACAGGTAGCGTGGGCATAGGTCGACGCTAAAATTCACCTATAAAGGCCAAACAAGTTTATGGTGTAGCGTGGGTCTAGCCGACTCTATTTTGACGCTAGTAGCGTCGGTATCGGGGTCGACGCTAATATTCGGACGCTAATTTGATGTTTTCTAGTAGTGATCTCTTTACAGAAGGATTACCCTATTGCTGGCATGGGGGTTAGAAAGAGTGCTCAATGGAGTTGGGATTTCAAATGGACTCGTGCTCTTAATGCATCGAAGGTGGATAATTTTTCTCTTTTATCTAACATTTTGTGTGACTTTTGTCCAGCGTTTGATTCTGTAGACAGGTGGAACTGGAAACTCAACAAACCCCATTCATTTGGTGTCAAATTGACAAATTTTGCTACCTTGATCAGGTGTTTCGGCCAACTAGTATTGGCGATGTTCTAAAAGACGCTCTGAAATCTCTGTGGCGATTTTCGGTTCTGTCCAAGGCTCTATTTTTGGGTGGCGCCTTCTTCTTGACAGGATTCCTACTAGAGACGTGTTACTTGCTAGAGGTGTCATTGTTGGTGCTCATGAGACTGCTTGCCTGATTTGTTTCAGTCAGGAGGAATATGTTTCTCATTTGTTTTTCAAGTGTAAGGTACCTAGTTGTTACTATGTGGAAGGATATTTGTAGTTGGATGGGAGTTCAAGATGTCTCCACATTAGAAAGAGGGGCTCATTTTACCTATTCTGCGGACCTTGCTAAATGGAAAAAATTTAATTGTGCAAACAATATTATATGGTTGGCGGGTTTATGGTGCAAGTGGTTGGAGAGGAATAATGTGCTTTTCAACAGAAGTGTTTTTGTTCATTTGTAATGTTGGGAAAATTTTTAAATCTTCTGGTGACTGAATGGTGGTCAAATCCCATCAAATGTTTGCAAGCAATCTGATTTGCCTCTTGTTGAGTGTGGTTTTATCGTTGTTGTCTGTTGCAGTGGTCTTGCTGCTGTGGGTTTTTTTATGCAGAAGTGGTGTCTTTGTTGTTGATGGTTTGTTGTTATGCTGTCCTCATTCTCAACAGTTTTACTGTTTTTTTTTTTTGATAAGTCAAATTGAATTAAAGGAGGTACAAGGGGTACCTCAACTCATGGTACAACTTAAGTGATTGATTCCAAGTAAGCCAAAGGGCTAATACACCAACTAGCAAAGCTTAAGTCTATATTTCGCCAGAGCCTATTTACAAACCAACCCCAGAGATAAATTTGACTTGGTACACCATTTGAGCAAAATCAACAGTTCTGCCCCTAAAGATAATATTATTCCGGGTTATCCAAATGACCCACACAACCGCGACCCAAATCTTGTATCTCATCTTTCCTTTTTCTCAAAAATTTCGCAAATGTTGGGCTCTTTTAAAATTAATTGGTTAACTTAAAGTATGATGTGTAAGAGTTTTAAATGACGTGACATACCAAATATTTACTCAAAATCCATTTTGACAAGTCACACCACTATTTTGTTTAGAAATAATTTATATATTAAATAAAAGATCACCTAGAACCATTCGTGTTCAACCCTTACCCTCATCCTCTTCTTCTTCCCAAACCGATAACCCCTAATATTTAATTGAATCCCCTTATAATGGACATCTTCAAAGTTTTAGGAAATAAACCCGCATTTTAAGTACTATCTAAAGTTTTGGAAAATCCCCTTATAATGGACTAATTATAATTATTAGAGACTAACTAGTGGGATTTTACTAACTTTAGGAATTAGTTAACAAAAAAGTTTTTTGAATACCATCAAAGCTTGGTCTGAGAAGTAATTGTGTTTGGATCTCCAAGATCTTGAGTTTGACTCTTGATTATGGAAATAGCTTTATTTGGATAGGAGAACCACAAGGACTAAGCCCAGCAAAACTAGTGGATACTTTGGAAAAATAACACAATAACCTAAGAAATTTCAATAACATTTTAATAATTAAAACTACATAAAGAAGGAATAAAATATTTTAACACAATAATTTGTTCTTTTGTTTTTGATTATCCAAACAATATATTAATAAAACTCCAATGTTTATCACTCCAAAAAACTCGGCGATTAGCCACGGTCAAAACCGTGGCAAACAGCCCACAAAACCGTGACAAACGCTTATAGCCACAGTTAGCATAACAGTGGGAAGTAAGGGCGTCGCGAAATCTTCTCCTATTGGGAAAAATAATCATTAATATTTAGTGAAATCGCCCACATAAAAACTAAGATTCATCATAAACTAAAATATTATATCAACACACTACATTTTAGTATAAACATTGCCACCAACAAGATATCAATATAACATAAATTAATAGGTGTCTAGCTGGGGACACTGCATAAACATTGCCACCAACAAGATATCAATATAACAGTAGAGTAGCTGCAGATCAAGATTCAAGACTTCTCTTGTCCTTGATATGTCTTCTTGAAGGCAGACAATTTAATAGACTTGAAGTTAATTATACTAAAATATTATATCAGCACACTACATTTTAGTATAATCATTATGATTTTACTACCAATTCAGCACCAAATCAAACAAACACCATGTATAAAGCATTCATATTATATATGTACAAACACCAATTCAGCACCCTAATCATCTTAGATAAT
The DNA here is from genome assembly GCA_039519185.1 of Astragalus membranaceus. Lineage (NCBI taxonomy): Eukaryota > Viridiplantae > Streptophyta > Magnoliopsida > Fabales > Fabaceae > Astragalus > Astragalus membranaceus. The sequence continues at coordinate 75,531,622 of CM076849.1, read as the reverse complement.
TAACCATTCATGACCAAAGTTATTAAGCATTCATATTATATATGTTTCAATTACTTTTAGGACATATTATTAAGCAGACAGATGACCCAAAAATGAGGCTTATGCATTAAGCAACACTGCAACACCATGTATAAAACACTCTGTCATTGTCACATTCATCAAGCTGTCCTCAAATGTTTAAAGCTAGGTGCATGTGAATAACATCATCACAATGATAGTATGGTAATAGCATTCTTTTTCTTTTGCAGATTTTGAACAAGCAAGTGAGAATTGTGTCATAGTCTATTTACACAAGAAGATGATCACGCAGATGATGTAAAAGGGAAAATTCAAACCAATCCAATAGCTGAAGCCAAAGATGCTAAGGAGCAAGCTACACTTTTTGCTTCTAGCCAGTGTTATCAGAACCGGACCGGACCGGTCGGTCGGACCGGGACCCGGTGGTCTTCCCGGGCCGGGCAGCGTGCAGGACAGGATCTGCAGTTGGCCCGGTGATGACGTCATCGGACCGGTGAAAATCCGGTGAAAACCGGGTCGGACCGGTTGATCCTCTTTTTTTTTTTTTTTGTTTTTAAGATGAACCATTTATAAATTTTGCATGTTTTCACAAAAAAGGCTTGGGTGGGGTTTGAACCCCTCCCTAGTATTCAACATTTCAACTTTTTAACCACTAAGCTATCTATTATTTGTTGATACTGTCCCGCATTCATTAAATATAATCAATTCCGGATATGTTAATTTTTTTTGCACATTCTTTCATTAATAGTTTTGATTAAACACACATTTTTTTGACAAATTGATTCAAGTTCAACACTCATAAACATATTAGTAAATGTATAATTATAAATAAAATTATAATAAAATTTCTATATTAATAAATGTATACTTTCTTAGTATATATTATAATTTTTTGAATTTATTTAATATAGACCGGGTCATGCCGGTCCGACTAGAGACCCGCGGTTCGACCCCGGGTCTAGTGACCCGGTGCCTTGACCGGGTCGATGGCCGGTCCGGGTCTGATAACACTGCTTCTAGCAACATAACAAGCATTCTTGAAAATGATTCATTGGAAGCAGATACTCATGAAAATGATAAAAGTGACAAAATTTAATCTATCAGAGTAACAAAAACAAATTCATGGTGTAAGATATAAGATGTACTTACAGCAATGGCTTTTCCTTCTCCGTTCACATAGCTTCCATCCTTCTTTAGTAATGTTGCCAATTTAACTTCGCTTCGACATACAGGTCTTCCTAATTTTAGCTCCTAACATCAAAAATAAAATACAACTAGTTATCATATACTAAAACTTACTTTACTATAAGATAGAAATTCTTTAAAACAACATACCATCTGACGAGCCCTTCTTGCATTGCTCTTACTACCACCAGCATGTGAGACTTTAAGCTTCCCACGATTTGTTGTATTTTGCTGACTTAGTTTCTACAATTTTTAACTAAGATAGTCAATATGTCTCCAAAGTTCTCACTTTATTTCAAACAAGAATAGAAAATAATAAGATAAGTTTATATAGAATACTTATACCTTCATCTCGTCAGTTTGATAGTAATGCACAAATGCAGCCCACTCAACGGGATTAACACCTGAAGGAGGATTGGCAAGTATTTCGGCCTTACTTTTGTTCGGGTAGAAGTATTGACACCTTATCTTATATTTATGGGCCTTCCATCTATCTCCTAATGTACTCATCACCCATTTAATACCAGCAGCATAATCAAACTCAAGACCAGCCTTCATCAAATGGATCATCAACATAATATACCATTCTAGCATCGGTTGCAAGGATGAACGGTTCATCTACTTCATTCACACCAGTATGCATCAAGCGAGAAAAATTCACACCATATATAGGAACAATACTTAATTACTTCGGGAGAAAAAACACCATATATAGTTAATTAACCGGATGCATTAGAATGTATCAAGGACCTCAAAGGAGTGAAGGAAATTGGAACTTGAAGAGCCAAACCTCAAAGACGATGCTCGTAATTGGAGAAATCGATGAAACCGCCACTGCGTTTGAAATAGACCTTGACGAGAACCACACTTTCATCCTTGCCGCAACTGAGATCAACGAAACCGCCGCGAGCCAGCAAGATGACGCAACTGTGAATGCAGAAATCAAGACAACAACAAGAAAGAATGAAAAAAATAAAGAAAACATAATCAAGAAAGAAGGAAAAGACACAACTAAAGAAAAATAAAGAAATTGATGTTTCACCTTGAGAGAGGAACCGATGAAGCAGCTTGCACCTAGAGGGGAACGAAGGGACCAAACAGTGAGGAGCAGATTGAAATCTATTGAGCCAAGAAGTGAAATTCAGCCAAAAATATCAAATTATCAGATATAACAAATTCAGCAAGAAATATTCAGCGAGAAATCGATTGAAACTCAGTGAACACAAATGGGAACTGACCGATGATGTATCAAGCATATAAATCTAATTGAATGCAGCAAAAATCAAATTGAAAGCAGCAAAATCAAATTGAAAGTGTTGTGATCGTACCTGATCAATACGATGGGTTGCTGCTGTTTGATGATGTTGCTCGGTCGCTGGGATGAAGGACCGAGTGGTAGGCCGCACGCGGGTGGTACCTGCAAAGGCACTCCAACGCTCAAGTCAGAGGTGCTTCAACGGGCAGGGTCACAAGGTGAGTAAAACGTACCTGAAGCCACATGCTGGTGTGGTATATATAATGTTGGCTGCGCAGGCGTTCTAGCCGTTGCGCTTTTTGCGGGGCCGGCCGCATCTTGCGGAGCAAGTTAGGTATTGGGCCGCGATGGGCCTGTTGGACGAATTGGCCTCCGAGCCCACTCCAGAACAGTTGCCCCCCAAGCCTGGGTCGCCTGGGGGCGGGCTAAGGCTTGATTCCTTGCCCCCCAGCGTGGTCGAACGTAACCTGGTCGATCGCTAATTATTTGATTGCGTGGTCGCTGCCACGCGGCCTGGTCACACGGGGCCAGGTGCTGTCTCGGGGGTGACGCCTGACAATCAATCGTCACGAATGCTGAGGCGACAGTTACTTTAATGAGGTGACGTTTAGAGACTCGAGGAGTTTAAGTAATGATGGCACGCGAAGAGTGGCGCCTCTTCGCCTCCGGCCCATGGTGATGGTTGGCCCATTATATATAGGGTTCGAGGGGATTTCCATTTACACGTTTCTTCGATCTCCTCTGCTCTCGCTGATCGCTCGCTTCTGCCCAAGCTCGCTCGCTTCTGCCAAAGCTCGCTCGCTACCGTTGAAGCTCGCTCGTTCTCGCTAAAGCTCGCTCGTAATCATCTTGCTCTAATTCCAGGTAACTGCGACCGCTCTTACTTTATTTGAGTTTTTATGTTCCACCTGATGGAGGGGGTGTCAGGTCTGGGGACGACCACGTCGCCCCTTCCCACGCGCGAGCAAGACCCTGACTGTTATTCCCCTCCACAGGTTCATTCTGGCGCGGACTAAACAAACCCGCCGTATATTTGGAATCCCGGCCATTTCTCTTGCGCACAACATGACCAGACCAGTGGAGCAAAGTTCTGCGCCTGCCCGGTCGTCTTCTTCTAGTGATGAATCTTCCTCTGGGTCTTCGACCCAGAACTGGACTTCATCTAGCAGATCCGGGGCTCGGCCGGACAGAAGTGGGGTCCCGTACTCCGAGGTTGTGGTTGCTGATAATGCAGAGAGCAACGCACGGGTTGACTGTGAGGAAGGTGTTGACCATGCTGCGACCGACGTAACCGAGACGGCCGAAAGAGATCAACGGGGCGACCATGGAGAAGATCCTGAGGTTGCTGCTGCGAAGGATATGTCTTGGGTTTCTCTCAACCTGAGAGGTCAGCGCAGCAAGATTCAACGGGGGAGCCAAGACCTGGAGTTTCTTGCGACCGAGCTAAGTGAAGGTTGGAGGGTAGAAGGTATGGCCAAGGGGGAAGATATTGCGGCCTGGACTGATGTGTTAAAATTCACAATGTACCGCATCGTTTTCGAATGCATGGGTATAACTCCACCATTCACCAGGTTCCAACGCCAGGTTCTACGGTATCTTCAGGTCGCCCCTTCTCAGCTGAACCCGAACGCTTGGGCGTTCCTGCAGGCATATGAAGATGTCCTTGTGGTTCTGAGACGACCGGTCTCCATATGACTGTTCTTCACTTTGTTTGAGATGAGCTATATTTATGAAAAAGGCTCCAAGGGCGCCCGCAAGGAAGCGGTCTCATTCAAAAACAGGTCAACATACAACTTCTTCAAGCCATATATGGAATCGTTGACGACCGGGTGGAAAAGGGAATTCTTTTGGGTTGTTCCTGAGTCGGCCGAGGCCCATAGAGGGATCGCCCAAATGTCCAATGATCAAGAAGGAACCCCCCTGTTTCCTACGGTGTGGAGTTTTAACCACTTCTCCAAAAAGCCGGGCCAGTACGCTTTCAAGGACGCTGATCTTGACGACCTGGACAGGGGGACGATCCATAGATTGAGAAGGATTGCGTCCCTAGTCCCTGAGGGTCGCATCAAGGTTAAAAACATTGTGGATGCACGTTCCAAGAAGAGAGTCAAGGCCGCTCTCGGTCGGTGGTCGCTCAAACATTTTATTTTCTGTCACTTTGTTTTGTTAACTGTTTCTAACCATTTGCTTTGCCTTTGCAGTTGACATGGCCAACATGAATGACTTTGACCTGTTGGAGCAATGGGCGGCCGAGGACGGCGATGCTTCGCCCGCCCGCGTCATACCTGCAGCTCAATCTGGGGGTACGCCTCAAACTGCTGTAACCGGATCTCAGCCTGATCGTCAGGCTCCTCGGGCGGGCACACCAGCACAAGCCATTGACCTGAGCAGCCCACCCAAAAATCAAGGAAAATCCAAGAGGAACAGGTCGGTCGATGATGGGGGCGAGAAAAAGAAGCATAAGAGTGGAAAAAGCCACGGGCACAACCGGTCGCCCAACATCGACCTGCTTGGGTTGGGTGATGAAGACTGTGCTCGTTTCAAGGAGGAACCTTTCGAGGTGATGGCCGAGGCAATGAAGGCCGCTGGTATTCTGTTCAAGAAATACGAAGATGAAGAATCAGATCGCCTGGAAGGTAGGCGCCTTGCCCATAGGTATTCATTGCTTGAAGACGACCTAGTCGATAAAAATTTTAAATTGAATTCTGCCTTGTCATTGCTCGCAGAAATGAGGGGCGAGCGAGACGACCTGCTCAAGAAAATGAAGGAGCTCGAACCAAGAATCGAAGCGGCCGCTGACAATGAGAGGAAGCTTGTCGAAGCAGAACGCCAGCTTGTGGCTGCTGTTTCTGCTCAAACACTGGCCGAGTCTTCTCTGGACAAGGTGGTCGCTGACAAGGAAACAGCTGAGAAGGAGGTCGAACGCCTCTCTTCCAAGAATAGCGAGCTGTCGAGCCAGGTCGTTGGGCTGAAAACCGAGCTGGAGGCAGTGGAGAAGGAAAAGGACAAGTTTAGGGGTCGCTATAAGGACGTTCTTGACCGGGCTAAGGGAGCTGCGGAGGGTCAATTTGAAAACGCGGTCAGCCAGATCAAGATCCTGCACCCTGTTCTGGAGGTGGATCGCGCGATCGTTCAAAGCGTACATCGTGTGACCGAGCAGCAGATCGTCCGCCCCGTGAAGATGTCGAAGGGGAAGGTCATTCAAGAAGAAGCAGTTATCTATCAGGCCCCCAGCGACTCTTAACTTGTCATTTTTTGAATTGTAATCTTGGCCCGCCTGCGAGCGGTTTTTGAATGGGCGCCCTGGTTTCGACCAAGGCGTCTTCGTTTGTAATAAATGACAAATTTCCATGAATTTCAGCCCGTTTGATTGCTTTATAATTGGATTTGATTCTTTTTTACTACGGTCGGTCGCGACCAAAAAATATCGTTTGGGCCATTCGATGGCGCTCTTTTTAGGCCGCTCGGCGGCTTTCGTTTGGGCCTTTCGATGGCACTCTTTTTAGGCCGTTTGGCGGCACTCGTTTGGGCCATTCGATGGCACTCTTTTTAGGCCGCTCGGCGGCACTCGTTTGGGCCATTCGATGGCACTCTACTGGTCGCTCGACTGCTACTCGCATGGTGAGCGACCGTGCATACAATTTGCATGAAAATAAAGTACACAAGTCGAATTTTAAGGTCGGTCCTCGGTAAAAAACCCCTGTGGGGAAAAAGAGCGACCGCCTGTTCTTTATTGATCAATTGATGTTTACAACTTAGACATAATATTTTCTCAATTTGTCAGCGTTCCATGTTCTGGGGATGGTCGCCCCTTCCATGGTTTCCAGCTCGTACGCTCCCTTTCCAGTCTTGCTGATGACACGGTATGGTCCTTCCCAATTGGGGGCGAGCTTTCCCTGGCGAGCGTTCTTATTCCCTACGTCGGCCCTCCTGAGGACTAGCTGCCCAATGGAGAATTCCCTCTTCTGGACGCGGGCGTTGTACCTGGCAGCGACCTTCTGCTTAATGAGCTGCTCTCTAAGTGACGCCTTGTTTCGTAGCTCTTCAATCAGGTCGAGCTCTTCTCTTGTTGCTTGCTCATTTGCGGCCGGGGTTGGTGGGTTGGTCGTCCTCCAACTTAGCTCTCCCATCTCAACCGGGATGACAGCGTCAGTACCATAGACCAGTCTAAATGGTGACTCCCCGGTCGATGAGTGGGGGGTCGTTCTATAGGCCCAAAGGACCGACTGTAGTTCTTCTGCCCAATTGCCCTTGGCTTCATCCAACCTTCTTTTCAGTCCGCGTAGCACTACCCTGTTGGCCGCTTCTGCCTGGCCGTTGGTTTGTGGGTGCTCGACCGAGGTGAAACGCTGTTTCACACCTAGGTCGGCCAACATTTCTCTGAACTTCCTGTCTGCGAACTGAGTTCCATTGTCCGTCACCAATTGCTGGGGCACTCCAAAGCGGGCGAGCACGTTTCTCCCAAAAAAACTAAGATACCTTCGCTGAGGTAATGGTGGTAAGTGGCTCTGCTTCTATCCACTTGGTGAAGTAGTCGATCGCGACGATCAGGAATTTCAGCTGACCTGGTGCAGGTGGAAAAGGACCGAGCAGGTCCATGCCCCACCAAGCGAACGGCCATGGTGGGGTTAAGCTGTGTAGTTCTGATGAGGGCGCTATATGTACATCGGCATGGATCTGGCATTTCTTGCACTTCTGAACAAGTAACTTAGCGTCCTCATCCATGGTCGGCCAATAGTATCCGGCCCTGAGCGCCTTCTTAGCAATTGACCGACCACCTTGGTGGCTACCACAATCTCCTTCATGTATGTCTCTAAGTACATGGTCGGCCTCGACCGACGTAAGGCATCTCAGCAATGGGGATGAAAAGCCCCTTCTATACAGTCTTCCTTCGATCAGAGTACTTGGTCGCTCGTAACCTCAGGAGTTTTGCTGCCTTCTGATCGCAAGGTTCTACCCCATTAAGAATATATTGTAGGATCGGAGTGATCCAGTCTTTATCCAAGTCGACCGTTAGAATGGCTAATGGTTGGGCGGGCTTAGTAGACACGCTCGGCCGCGTTAATGTTTCCTGAATTAGACTTCTGTGATTCCCAGGAGCCTTTGTACTGGCTAACTTTGATAGGATGTCAGCCCTCACGTTCTCTGTCCTGGGGACGTGCTTAACTTCCGCTCGGTCGAATTGCCTGAGCAGATCCCTTACCTTGGCCAAATAATTCTTCAGGACATCATCCTTCGCGTCGTATAGGTCCTGAATTTGGGATACTACCAGTAGAGAGTCAGAGTGAAGTTTGACACGGTCGACATTGAACTCTTTGGCTAGCTGCAGCCCGGCAATGCACGCTTCATACTCGGCCTGGTTGTTTGAAGTGTGAAATGCAAAAGTCAATGAGACTTCAACAGTAAGTCCTTCTGTGTTTTCGAGTATCAAGCCGGCCCCACTTCCTTTGCTGTTGGAGGACCCGTCCACGTGTAATGTCCAGGTCGTGATGGCCTGATCGTCTGGTATTGGGGTCATTTCAGCTATGAAGTCGGCCAACACTTGTGCCTTAGCGGCCGATCTAGCCTCGAACTTGATCCCAAACTCACTGAGTTCCACAGCCCACTTGATCATACGCCCTGCAAGGTCAGGTCGGTGAAGGATTTGCCTAATAGGCTGGTCGGTCCTTACCACGACCTGATGGGCCACGAAATAAGGGCGCAATCTACGGGTGGCCACAAGTAACGCTAAGGCTAGCTTCTCGATCTTCTGATATCTGATCTCTGGGCCTTGAAATACCTTGCTTATGAAGTAGACCGGATTCTGCTTCAGGTCGCTTTCTCTTACAAGAACAGCGCTCATGGCCTCGTCTGTTATGGCCAAGTATAAGTAAAGCGTCTCCCCTGGTTGCGGCTTGGTCATGATGGGCGGGTTGGTGAGTGCCGCCTTCAGCTCGTCCAATGCTCGCTGGCATTTATCGGTCCATTCAAATTCGACCTCTTTCTTCAAAAGCTTGAACAGTGGAAGAGATTTGCACGCTGATTTAGGTATAAATCGTGACAGGGCAGCGACCATGCCGTTCAGCTGCTGAATCTCTTTCTTCGTAGTGGGCGGCCTCATATCAGCGACCGCCTTGCACTTGTCAGGGTTTGCTTCGATCCCTCGCTTTGTTAAGTGGAAGCCCAGGAACTTGCCCGCCCTTACTCCGAAGGTGCACTTCTCTGGATTCAACCTCAAAGAGTTCTTCCTTGCTTCCTCAAAAATTTCCTTTAGGTCGTTGATGTGGTCTTGGTCGGTCTTGCTTTTAATGATCATGTCATCCAAGTAGACCTCTGATATTCGACCGATCTGCCGCCTGAAGACCTTGCTCATCATTCTTTGATAGGTCGCTCCGGCGTTCTTCAGACCAAAGGGCATTACTTTGTACTGAAAATTTCCACGATCGGTCATGAACGCGGTCTTATGCCGATCGGGTGGGTACATGGTGATTTGATTGTATCCTGAATAGGCGTCTAGAAAAGACAGAAGTTTATAGCCCGCAGCCCCGTCGACCAATTTGTCAATGTTTGGCAGGGGAAAGGCGTCTTTCGGGCATGCCTTATTCAGGTCGGTATAGTCGACGCACATGCGCCACTTACCATTTTTCTTCTTTACCAACACGACGTTGGAAAGCCATGTTGTATACTTAATTTCCTCAATGAAATTGGCCTTGATGAGGTCGTCAACTGCCTGGGCGGCCGCCAATGCTTTCTCTTCGCTCTGAGTTCGCCTCTTTTGTGCGACTGGCCTTGCTGTCTCATCAACGGAAAGTTGGTGGCAGGCAATTTCAATTGGGATCCCGGGCATGTCTGATGCCTGCCATGCAAAAAGGTCTGCGTAATCCCTGAGGCAGGTGATGAGCTCTTGCTTGTCTTCTTCAGGTAGGTCGCTCCCCAACTTAACTGTCTTAGTTGGGTCGTCCATTAACTGAACATCGATCAATTCCCCGTGGGGCTCAGGCCTCTTGAGTTTATTCTTTAGCTCGCGGGCTAAATCGTCGTCGTCGTCCTCAGGGTCGCTATCAGGGTCGTATCGAGCATCCAGGTCGGCCACATTGACCTGATGCCCCTCTCCAAGATTCTGAGGTTTAGCAATCGTCACCTCCATGTCACAAATTTCTTGATAGAGGAAATGGCTCCTCATGGCCGCCTCCATGTCGGCCATCACTGTCACAACTTGGTCATTTTTACTGTAAAACTTCATCTTCAGATGTACAGTTGAGGCTACGGCCTCCAATTTTCCCAGAGTTGGGCGGCCAATGATGCAGTGGTAACACGATTTGATTGGCAGAACTAAGAACGTCGTTCTGACCGTCCTGTACGACGTGCTGCCGCTCGTATCATCTCCAAAGGTAACAAGTAATTCTATCGTCCCCAGTGGGTAGGTGGTGGCCCCATTGAACCCGGTCAATGGGGTTGGTACCGCTTGGGGAATAATCTCGCTCCTATCCACATTTAACTTGTCAATCAATTCTTCGAACATGATGTCGGCCGAGCTCCCTTGGTCGACCAGTATTCTTCTGACCTCAGTGTTGGCCATTACGGCCGATACTACCAAAGGGACATAATTATTGACTTTACCATCGAGCAAGTCTTCGTCCCCAAAGGAAATGGGCGGCCTATTCGAGGCCGGCCGTGGGGTTGAAGTTGAGCCGACCATCATGAGTTCATTCCACTTCCTCTTCATTGCTTTGTTGGACTCTCTGATATCCAACGGATTACCTCCATGAATGACCATGGCTACATTGCGGCCCTTTGACTGCCTGGGGTCGCGTTCTTCCTCTGAACTGTTACGCGCTTGCTCGATCGTTGAGTTAACGATCGCTTTACCTTTGTCATTGGCGGGTTGGCCAACAGCTCTTTGTTCAGGGCGATCGTTACCTTCAGCTTTGACATATTGCCTCAACTTGCCCTTCTGTATGAGATCTTCTATGTCATCTTTTAGGGCCATGCAGTCATTGGTGTCATGCCCCTTACTCTTGTGGTATCTGCAGTATTTCTTGGTAGGCCGACCTCCTTTCTTCAATACTAAAGGATCAGGTCGCCTTACACCAGTGAACTCATTGTTCTGGCACTCCGTGAAGATCTGCGCGATCGAAGTGTTCAATTTTGTACGATGCTCGTACCTCTTAGGCCGGTACTCGGGCTTACTGTCACGGTCTTGCCCCTTGCCTGACCTGCCGTTTTCTTCCTTGGGACGCGCGCGGGCGCCCTTGTCGGCCGCCAATTGCTCCTCATAGCCCATATGGTCGTTGGCCCTTCTAAGGAACAGGCCGAGGTCGTAGTAGCGGTTCAAAGAGAACTCTTCAGCAAATCTGTGGTTCTTTCTTATACCACGTTTGAGATATTTCAGCTTGTCTGTGTCTGATAGGTTGCGGACTGTGTCGGCCTCTGTCATGAACCGATCGATAAACTCCCTCAATGGTTCATTTTCTCCTTGGACGACCGAATCCAAGTGCTCTTCGTAACGATACTGACAACGGTTGGCCGTGTAATTGGCCAAGAACATTGCCACAAGACCTTCCCAAGAAGAGACGGAGTTAGGACGTAGGGATTCCCACCATTCTAGCGCCCGGCCTTCGAGCGACTGAGGGAAAAGTCTGCACTCCATCGTCCGTCCTAGCTCCCTATAGCTACAGTAGTTGTTGAAGTACATGAGGTGTTTATCTGGATCCCCACGACCGTTAAACTTGTTCAGGTTTGGGGGCTTCCTTAGGTCCCTTGGGATGCGATAACGCCTAATTTCGCTGGTGAAAGGCCCTTGTCCGGTCGGGATGGGATTCTGCCCGTAAGGCTGCATGGCAGCGTAAGTTTGGTCAACGGGCAAACCGTAAAGGCCGACCGGCTGACCAAGGAGTCTGTCAGCAATTGGAGGGGGTCCATGGTATTGTCGAGCATGTGGCGACGACCGTCTTCTAGGCCGCTCTGAATGGTTCCTTCTCGGTCGGCTGATGGCACGGGAGACATCTCTAATCTCCCCGTTACGGTAGTCGTCAAACTCCTCATACGAGTCCTACGACCTGCTTCTTGATCGGCGGGATCCTGAGGACTCGTTGGACGAGTATCTTGTTGGCGACCCTTCTGACTCTGGTCGATAGCTTGAGTCAGCATAGTCGTAATCTACCTCGGGGGAACGACGGTAGCGACTTCTTCGATGAGGGGGCGACCTGTGAACGATCGCCCTTCTTGAAGGATTGCGTCGGGATACGCCTCGACGAGGAGGAGCTCCTCTTCGTGGTGGTGAACGATGGGGCCGAGATGGTTGGCCTCGGTGACCGCTGTCCGCACGCAGGCGGATCGAGATCGAGCCTCTCTCATAGCGTTCGATCAGTTCGTCTCGATCAGCGATCACCTGATTCTTTTGCTCCAGAATTTGTATGAGCGCTTGGGTCACATGCTCTGGCAATGCTTCTGGAATTCCCGCTTCGGCCAGCTCGGCCGGTAGTTGCGGGGCTGGTTGGGTAACTGGCCCGCGGCCGCCCTGTACTGAGGGTTCTTGGCGAGGCTCATCTTGTGATTCATGAACGGTCACAGGCATGCCCTCTGGGGTCCGTTGAGGTCGCTTCTGCCCAGAGGTGTTGAGCCTGGAAGAAGTGCGTTTCTGGCGTGGCGGCATGGTTTGATGTGGAATAGCGCTCGGGCCTCCCACTGTGGTCGCCAATTGATCGTACCTGATCAATACGATGGGTTGCTGCTGTTTGATGATGTTGCTCGGTCGCTGGGATGAAGGACCGAGTGGTAGGCCGCACGCGGGTGGTACCTGCAAAGGCACTCCAACGCTTAAGTCAGAGGTGCTTCAACGGGCAGGGTCACAAGGTGAGTAAAACGTACCTGAAGCCACATGCTGGTGTGGTATATATAATGTTGGCTGCGCAGGCGTTCTAGCCGTTGCGCTTTTTGCGGGGCCGGCCGCATCTTGCGGAGCAAGTTAGGTATTGGGCCGCGATGGGCCTGTTGGACGAATTGGCCTTCGAGCCCACTCCAGAACATGTTGTAACTTTATGTACCTGAAACAATAATAATGCAACAAACCCAGCCAGCCAAACAGAAAATAATTGCAACCCAAAATGCAAACAGCAGAATGTCAACTTCCTTATTCACACACACACATTAACGAATTAGAGACAGAACCATATGAACAGACATTGAGAATGCGAAATATCAGAGAACTCAGAAATTACTCAAACCGAATTGCTAGAAAATAAACCCAGAAACATTCAAACCGAAACAGTAAATGCAAGAAAGCATTAAAATCAAGAAAGAAGAAAGAAGAAAACATAAAGAAAGAAAGAAAGAAAGAAACTAATTGGTACCTACGATGAGAAGGAAGTTGCAAGAGAGAGCTTTTACCTTCTGGTTTCCCTTCTGGTTTCACCGAGAGAGAGCTTTCACGGTTTCCCTTCTGGTTCACTTCTTCACGGTGTCGCTTCTGGTTTCCCTTCTTGGGGATTTCATTGGTTCACTTCTTCGATCAGGAGATTGATTCACTTATTGGGGGTTTTCTTGTGAAGAGAGGTTGGAATCGTGGAGCTAGGTTTTCATTTTGAAGAGAGGTTGGAATCGTGAAGAGAGGTTTTCATTGTGAAAGGTTCACTGATTTGCGAGGAAGTGATGAGTTACTGACGAAAGAAAGGGACAAACTGGTGTGGAGGGGAAGGGAGGAACCGGTCGCTGGTTGCGATTGAAGTGGAAGGGACTAAGTGGAAGGGACGAGTGGAAGGGACGAAGTGGATATGGGTACGAAGTGGAAGGAAGGGACGAAGTGGTTCAGGATTCAGCGAGTGAAGAGGGGTTAGAATCGTGAAGAGGGGGAGAGTGAGCGAATTGTGAATTGCGATTAAAGAGGGAGAGTGAGTGAAATTAATTAATTTCCCAATTATTTAGCTACGTGGGTGAGCGTGGCTCCTCTAAATGTTAACCACGTGTAAACTAATTGTGCCTAAATTAGTGTGGCAAACAGCCGCTATTTTGGTAGTGTATTAACAATATATCAAGACCGTATTAATCAAAAGAAAAATGAGAAAAAACTATAGGAAGGACAAAAGCATATTACCCTCGATCTATATATATGTACCAGCAAAAAAGCCAGAACTTGATAAAAAATTTGAGAAAAACTAAATAGTTTTGTCTTTTCCTCAATTTTATAAACATTATTTTATTTTATTAATGACTCAAAATTAAAGATGCATTTAAAAATTATTTCCCTAATATTATAGGAATATACTCAAGGAGGGATTCTTATAACTCTCTCACTATTGATAGTTTGCAGAGAATTTTTTTGCAACTACAATAAATCATTAAATGTGTGGACCACCGGACATGCTATCTAAATAACTATGCTCCCTGTAAAAAATATTTGTTACGGTTGTGAGTAAATATTTGCTAAAAACTCAATTCTTAATATTATTCCTGGTTATCCAAATGACCCACACAACCGCGACCCAAATCATGTATCTCATCTTTCCTTTCATTTTTCTCGAAAATTTCTCAAATGTTGGGCTCTTTTAAAATTAATTGGTCAACTTAAAGGATGTTTTGTAACAATTTTAAATGACGTGACCTACCAAATATGTACTCAAAATCCATTTTGACAAGTCATGCCACTATTTTATTTAGAAATAACTTATATATTAAACAAAAGATTACCTAGAACCACTCATGTTCAACCCTTACCCTCATACTCTTCTTCTTCCCAAACCCATATATAACCCCAATTATTTAATTGAATCATGTGTGTAGTGATTTAAAAAATAGGCGTAGGTTGCTGATCATATGCACATCTTCTAAGTATTAGGAAATAAACCCGCATTTTATTTTAAGTACTATCAAAAGTTTTTGCAAAATCCCCTTATTATAGACTAATTATAATTTATAGAGACTAACTAGTGGGATTTTACTAACTTTAGGAATTAATTAACAAAAAAGTTTTTTGAATACCAACAAAGCTCGGTTTGAGAAGTAATTGTGTTCGGATCTCCAAGATCTCGAGTTCGACTCTTGAGTATGGAAATAACTTTATTTGGATGGGAGAACCACAAAGACCCGGACCAGCAAAACTAGTGGATACTTTGGACAAATAAGACAATAACCAAAGAAATTTCAATAACATTTTACTACTTAAAACTAGATTAAGAAGTGTTCTGGAGTGGGCTCGAAGCCCAATTTTGATCAGTAGGCCCAGCGCGGCCCATCATCTGCCTTGCTCCGCAAGATGCGGCCGGTCCCGTAAAAACCGCAACGGCTAGAACGCCAACGTTATATATACCACACCAGCATGTGGGTTCAGGTATGTTTTACTCACCTTGTGACCCTGCCCGTTGAAGCACCTCTGACTTGAGCGTCGGAGTGCCTTTGCAGGTACCACCCGCGTGCGGCTCAGAACTCGGTCCCTCATCCCAGCGACCGAGCAACATCATCAACAACAACTCATCGTATTGATCAGGTACGATCAATTGGCGACCACAGTGGGAGGCCCGAGCGCTATTCCACATCAAACCATGCCGCCACGCCAGAAACGCACTTCTTCCAGGCTCAACACCTCTGGGCATAACCGACCTCAACGAACACCAGAGGGCGTGCCTGTGACAGTTCACGAATCACAAGGCGAGCCTCGCCAAGAACCCTCAGTGCAGGGTGGCGGGCCAGTCATCCAACCGGTCCAGCAACTACCGGCCGAGCTGGCCGAAGCTGGAATCCCAGAAGCATTGCCAGAGCATGTGACCCAGGCACTTATACAAATTCTGGAGCAAAAGAATCAAGTGATTGCTGATCGAGACGAGCTGATCGAACGCTATGAGAGAGGCTCGATCTCAATCCGCCCGCGTGCGGACAGCGGTCACCGAGGGCAACCATCCCGGCCCCATCGTTCACCACCACGAAGAGAAGCTCCTACTCGTCGAGGCGTACCCCGACGCAATCCTTCAAGAAGGGCGATCGTCCACAGGTCGCCTCCTCATCGAGGAAGTCGCCATCGTCGTTCCCCCGTGGAAGATTACGACTATGTTGACTCAAGCTACCGACCAGAGTCTGATAGGTCGCCAACGAGATACTCGTCCAACGAGTCCTCGGGATGCCGCCGATCAAGAAGCAGGTCGTGGGACTCGTACGAGGAGTTTAATGACTACCACAACGGGGAGATTAGAGATGTCTCCCGCGCCAACAGCCGACCAAGAAGAAACTATTCAGAGCGACCTAGAAGACGGTCGTCGTCGCATGCTCCACAACACCATGGACCTCCCCCAATTGCTGACAGGTTCCATGGGCAGCCGGTCGGCCTTTACGGTCTGCCCATCGACCAAACTTATGCCGCCATGCAGCCCTACGGGCAGAATCACATCCCGACCGGGCAAGGACCCTTCACCAGCGAAATCAGGCGTTATCGTATTCCAAGGGATCTGAGGAAGCCCCCGAACCTGAACAAGTTTAACGGCCGCGGGGATCCTGATAAACACCTCATGTACTTCAACAACTACTGTAGCTATAGAGAGCTCGGTCGGACGATGAAGTGCAGACTATTCCCTCAGTCGCTCGAAGGCCAGGCGTTAGAATGGTGGGAATCCCTGCGTCCAAACTCTGTCTCTTCTTGGGAAGATCTTGTGGCAATGTTCTTGGCCCATTATACAGCCAACCGTTGTCAGTATCGTTATGAAGAGCACTTGGACTCGGTCGTCCAAGGAGAGAATGAATCGTTGAGGGAGTTTATCGACCGGTTCATGACAGAGGCTGACACAGTCCGCAACCTATCAGACACGGACAAGCTGAAGTATCTCAAACGTGGTATAAGAAAGAACCACAGATTTGCTGAAGAGTTCTCTTTGAACCGCTATTACGACCTCGGCCTGTTCCTTAGAAGGGCCAACGACCATATGGGCTATGAAGAGCAATTGGCCGCTGACCAGGGTGCCCGCGCGCGTCCCAAGGAAGAGAATGGCAGGCCGGCCAAGGGGCAAGAAAACTACCGTGACGGTAAGCCCGAGTACCGGCCTAAGAAGTACGAGCATCGTACAAAGCTGAACACTCCGATCGCCCAGATCTTCACGGAGTGCCAGAACAACGAATTCACTGGTGTGAGGCGACCTGATCCCCTAGTGTTGAAGAAAGGAGGTCGGCCCACCAAGAAATACTGCAGATACCACAAGAGTAAGGGGCATGATACCAATGACTGTATGGCCCTAAAAGATGACATAGAAGATCTCATACAGAAGGGCAAGTTGAGGCAATATGTCAAAGACGAAGGTAAAGCGATCGTCAACTCGACGGTCGAGCAAGAGCGTAACAATTCTGAGGAAGGTCGCGACCCCAGACAGTCAAAGGGCCGCAATGTAGCCATGGTCATCCATGGAGGTAATCCGTTGGATATCAGAGAGTCCAAAAAGGCAATGAAGAGAAAGTGGAATGAACTTATGATGGTCGGCTCAACTTCAACCCCACGGCCGGCCTCGAATAGGCCGCCCATTTCCTTTGGGGATGAAGACTTGCTCGATGGCAAAGTCAATAATTACGTCCCTTTGGTAGTATCGGCCGTAATGGCCAACACAGAGGTCAGAAGGATACTGGTCGACCAAGGGAGCTCGGCCGACATCATATTTGAGGAATTGATTGACAAGTTAAACGTGGATAGAAATGAAATTATTCCACAAGCACCACCAACCCCATTGACCGGGTTCAATGGGGCGACCACCTACCCCCTGGGGACGATAGAATTACTTGTTACTTTTGGGGATGATACGAACGGCAGCACGTCGTACAAGACGGTCAGGACAACGCTCTTAGTTCTGCCAATCAAATCGTGTTACCACTGCATCATCGGCCGGCCAACACTGGGAAAGTTGGGGGCCGTAGCCTCAACTGTGCATTTAAAGATGAAATTCTACGGTAAAAGCGACCAAGTCGTGACAGTAATGGCCGACATGGAAGCGGCCATGAGGAGCCATTTCCTCTATCAAGAGATTTGTGATATGGAGGCGGTAAATGCTAAACCTCAGAATCTCAGAGAAGGGCATCAGGTCAATGTGGCCGACCTGGGTGCTCGATACGCCCCAGATAGCGACCCTGAGGACGACGACGACGACTTAGCCCGCGAGCTAAAGAATAAACTGAAGGGGCGACCACCCCCAGAACTTGGAATGCTGACAAGTTGAGTATTTTGTAAAAACCAGTTGATCAATAAAGAACAGGCGGTCGCTCTTTTTCCTCATAGGGGTTTTTTACCGAGGACCGACCTTAAAATTCGACTTGTGTACTTTATTTTCACGCAAATTGTATGCACGGTCGCTCACCAAGCAAGAGCTGCCGAGCGGCCAAAAAGAGTGCCATCGAATGGCCCAAACGAGAGCTGCCGAGCGGCCTAAAAGTGCGCCATCGAATGGCCCAAACGAGAGCCGCCGAGCGGCCTAAAAAGAGCGCCATCGAATGGCCCAAACGAGAGCCGCCGAGCGGCCTAAAAAGAGTGCCATCGAATGGCCCAAACGAGAGCCGCCGAGCGGCCTAAAAAGAGTGCCATCGAATGGCCCAAACGAGAGCCACCGAGCGGCCTAAAAAGAGTGCCATCGAATGGCCCAAACGAGAGCCGCCGAGCGGCCTAAAAGAGTGCCATCGAATGGCCCAAACGATAGCCGCCGAGCGGCCTGAAAAAGTGTTACCGAATAAAGAGACCCATAAGAAATTCAAGGTCGCGACCGACTGTAGTAAAAAGAATCAAATCGAATTACAAAAGCGATTAAACAGGTCATATTCATGATAAAATTGTCATTGATTACAAGCAAAGACGCCTTGGTCGAAGCCAGGGCGCCAATTCAAACACCGCTCGCAGGCGGGCCAAGATTACAATTCAGAAGAAAGTCACAAGTTAAGAGTCGCTGGGGGCCTGATAGATGACAACCTCTTCTTGAAGGACCTTCCCTTTCACAACCTTCTTGGGGCGGACGATCTGATGATCGATCGCACGATGTGTGCTTTGCACAATCTCGCGATCGACCCCCAAATCAGGGTAGAGGATCTTGATCTGGCTGACAGCATTTTCAAATTGACCCTCCGCAGCTCCCTTTGCCCGGTCAAGAACGTCCTTGTAGCGACCTCTGAAATTGTCCTTTTCCTTCTCCACTGCCTCCAGCTCGGTTTTCAGCCCAACGACCTGGCTCGACAGCTCGCTATTCTTGGAAGAGAGGCGTTCGACCTCTTTCTCAGCTGTTTCCTTGTCAGCGACCACCTTGTCCAGAGTAGACTCGGCCAGTGTTTGAGCAGAAACAGCATCCACAAGCTGGCGTTCTGCTTCGACAAGCTTCCTCTCATTGTCAGCGGACGCTTCGATTCTTGGTTCGAGCTCCTTCATTTTCTTGAGCAGGTCGTCTCGCTCGCCCCTCATTTCTGCGAGCAATGACAAGGCAGAATTCAATTTAAAATTTTTATCGACTAGGTCGTCTTCAAGCAATGAATATCTATGGGCAAGGCGCCTACCTTCCAGGCGATCTGATTCTTCATCTTGGTATTTCTTGAACAGAATACCAGCGGCCTTCATTGCCTCGGCCATCACCTCGAAAGGTTCCTCCTTGAAGCGAGCACAGTCTTCATCACCCAATCCAAGTAGGTCGATGTTGGGCGACCGGTTGTGCCCGTGGCTTTTTCCACTCTTATGCTTCTTTTTCTCCCCCCCATCATCGACCGACCGGTTCCTCTTGGATTTTCCTTGATTTTTGGGTGGGCTGCTCAGGTCAATGGCTTGTACTGGTGTGCCCACCCGAGGAGCCTGACGATCAGGCTGAGATCCAGTTACAGCAGTTTGAGGCGTACCCCCAGATTGAGCCACAGGTATGACGCGGGCGGGCGAAGCATCACCGTCCTCGGCCGCCCATTGCTCCAACAGGTCAAAGTCATTCATGTTGGCCATCTTAACTGCAAAGGCAAAAGCAGATGGTTAGAAACAGTTAACAAAACAAAGTGACAGAAAATAAAATGCGTGAGTGACCACCGACCAAGAGCGGCCTTGACATTTTTCTTGGAACGAGCATCCACAATGTTTTTAACCTTTATGCGACCCTCAGGGACTAGGAACGCAATCCTTCTCAATCTATGGATCGTCCCCCTGTCCAGGTCGTCAAGATCAACGTCCTTGAAAGCGTACTGGCCCGGCTTTTTGGAGAAGTGGTTAAAACTCCACACCGTAGGAAACAGGGGGGTTCCTTCTTGATCACTGGACATTTGGGCGATCCCTCTATGGGCCTCGGCCGACTCAGGAACAACCCAAAAGAATTCGCTTTTCCACCCGGTCGTCAACGATTCCATATATGGCTCGAAGAAGTTGTATGTTGACCGGTTTTTGAATGAGACCGCTTCCTTGCGGGCGCCCTTGGAGCCTTTTTCATAAATATAGCTCATCTCAAACAAAGTGAAGAACAGTCGTATGGAGACTGGTCGTCTCAGAACCACAAGGACATCTTCATATGCCTGCAGGAACGCCCAAGCGTTCGGGTTCAGCTGAGAAGGGGCGACCTGAAGATACCGTAGAACCTGACGTTGGAACCTGGTGAATGGTGGAGTTATATCCATGCGTTCGAAAACGATGCGGTACATTGTGAATTTTAACACATCAGTCCAGGCCGCAATATCTTCCCCCTTGGCCATACCTTCTACCCTCCAACCTTCATTTAGCTCGGTCGCAAGAAACTCCAGGTCTTGGCTCCCCCGTTGAATCTTGCTGCGCTGACCTCTCAGGTTGAGAGAAACCCAAGACATATCCTTTGCAGCAGCAACCTCAGGATCTTCTCCATGGTCGCCCTGTTGATCTCTTTCGGCCGTCTCGTTTACGTCGGTCGCAGCATGGTCAACACCTTCATCACAGTCAACCCGTGCGTTGCTCTCTGCATTATCAGCAACCACGACCTCGGAGTACGGGACCCCACTTCTGTCCGGCCGAGTCCCGGATCTGCTAGATGAAGTCGAGTTCTGGGTCGAAGACCCAGACCCAGAGGAAGAAGATTCGTAGTGTTAAGTATCCTACCGAGTTCCTAAAATTTAAAATGACGTTTGTACTCGTGTTTTAATTATAGTTGACAAGGTGTAATTGATCAATGTCGTAGTGTTAAGTATCCTACCTTCCTTTCTACAAGGCTTAGTATAACTACTTGGTGTTAAGTGTTAGAATCATTAGGTGTTAAGTGTTTGGACTTCGTTTTCCTCTGCCTTTTTGTAACCTAATCGAGTCTAGTTACTTCCCTTTTGTACATATTTAAAATGGATGTAAATGTTTGGTGTTGAAATTGGTGGAATTATGTTTCATTGAAAATTATAAGATATGATTGTAGAGGTGACTAGAATCAATGCATGCTTAAAAACTATTTGCGAACTCTAATTGTTTACAACTGATTTTATTGACTGATTCTGGTTGGTACCTCTTTAATTGTGTTACGTGGTTTTGTAAGTTGAAAATGAAGTGAGTTATGAGATTGTTTGTGAAACCCTAATAAACAAATTTTATGATTGGATACAATATTGGCATCAAACTTATTTTTAACACACGAATTCCTAGATTATTTCGCAGTTGTGCCAATTGTGTTGTGTGGTTTAATGAGTTAAATATGGGATGCATGTTAAGAAATGAATGCAAGTTGGTATTATTGTAGATATTGTTCTTACACGTTTGCTTTTATTGAACTCCCAAGTTTATGGTGTAAATTGAGTACCCTATGTGATATGCTGGTATGATCTTCATGTGTGATTAAATATTATTATTTTTGTAGAGATCGTTTAAATTGAATTGTTTTGGGGTGCTTGTCGTGTCTCAGACTTGAATTATGAATATAAAATAATGTCGCTGCATTGAGGAATGAGTAAAAGAGCCAACAAGTAGTGTAACATTTTATGTTCGGAAATATTGTATGCTACATTAAAAGAGAATGCAAGAGGACTAGAGTTAGTAACAAACCTTATGTTGATATTTTGATGCTTTACTATTTGAACGAGAAATGATTACTATTGACGAACTTAAGAGTATAAAGAATTGTTTGGATTCGAATAACCAAAAGTGCAGGTAAACCATGTGCGTCCTTGTTACTATCTTCTTTATAATATGTGGTGTATGACTATGCTTTGATATCATTGTGATGAGCTACCTAACCTGTGACAAGTGAGAATGGTGCTTGTTTGATGTTTTGACTGCACTATGATTGTGGTTGTGATACGTGGTTGTGCGTGTTGTCATATGGAATTCTAGAGTCTGAAATTATATCTAGCCTGTGAGAGGCTGATATAATACCTTTCAGTTTGAGTCGTATCTAGCCTGTGAGAGGCTGATACGATATCGTTGGGTCCGAGTCTTGCTTTGTGTGTTGTGTCCTCAGTGTCCCTTGTCGATTTTCGACAGAGACCCTGTGGTGAATCTTACTTGCTGCCGTCGAAGGGGTTAGATGTAATCTCGAGTATAAACTGGTTAGAGCATAACCATGTCTAGGGTTAATTGTCGTAGTAAGTCGGTGAGTTTTGGGAGGTGATGAGTCTGGTTATTATTTCTGGAGTTACCTGGCTGAACAAGTAGGAGGGACGGCCGCCCAATCACTTACCGCCGGTAATCAAGGAAATAATGATCAGCAAGGTGGATAGTGCTAGTCGTCTAGATGGTTATAGTTTGTGAGTGGAATGGTGTTTAGTCTGCTGCCAAGTATGCGATAGATTATGGGAGAGGACGGTTAGAGATGGGGAAGAGATTTGGTAGTGCTTCGTGAGCTTGGCTAAATTTTCGAGGACGAAAATGTTCTAAGTGGGGGAGAGTTGTAACGCCCCAAAATAACTAAGTAGTTATTAAATTAAATTACTTAGGTATTTCGTAGAATAGTTATAATAAAGCAATAGGATGATGTTTAATTAAAAAAAAAAGAAAAGGGAGTGGTATCAATAATACCGGTATTGCAAGTAACGGCCCAAGAAGCCCAAGCCCGTTGGCTTAGGCGCTCCTTAGGCGCTAGGGGTCTAGGTTGCGCCCCAATTGTGCCAAAAGTGAGCAAGTGAGTCGAAGGAGAGAAGAGGAGAAAGAAAGTCGAAGGAGAGGAGAAGAGAAGGAAGGAGCGACTTCAAGCTTGGAGTTAGGGTTTGTGCATCTTGATCCTAGGTAAGGGTTCCTAGCCTTTTATGATTCGATTTCCTTTCTCTATCAAGTGCTTAGGTTTCGAATTTCCCTAACCCTTCCTAATTTTGATCAATTCGTGAATGGTCCAAGAGAAAGAGAGAGAGGGCGCGATCGTGATAGAGGAAAGAAGAAGGAGAGGATTCGTTGTTGTGGTGGTTGTCGGTGCTTCGGTGGAAAGAACTCTAATTCCGGCATATTCAAGGTTAGGGGAGTCTCACTCTATAATAGAGAATATAATAGGTTGTATGTAAACCATAGGATCCCACTTGACACTACTTGTTGATTGTTAGAATTGTTTAGGTTAGTTGAATTTGATAATTGTTGTGGTTAATTCGATTTCCCTATGCTAAGGTTTGAATTTCATGTGTTGATTTTGTGCCTTGATGTGTTCCTAATATATATATGAGATTGAATGTTGTTGGTATGAGCACAATGTAATTTGTGAATGTTATGGTGATTTGGTTTAGAAAAATGATTAAGAATTTTTGGTGTTTTGGCTGTGTTGGGGCGCCTGGGCGCCTAGTGCTGGGGGGGAACTTGGCGCCCTGGGCGCTGTTTTCTGTTGCTGGGCGTGTCTGTGTTCTGGGCAGGGCGCCTATGTTGCTGCCTGTGGCGCCTGGGGTGGCGCCAGGTTGCTGTCTATGCTTAGGCAAGGAGCATAAATCATGTTTTTGGGTAAACTCAGTTTCTAAACATATTTTACCGAGCCAAACTTTGTATTGACCTGACCAAATGTTATTTAAAACACTTTGGCTAAAGAATTTCTGGATTTGCACTTGTGGTTTTGAAATTGTCCGGTTGGGCATCATTTTGGCTTGTTTTAGGGGTGCCTTGTGCACACATCATTTTCTGAGCATATTTTACCGAGCCAAACTTTGTATTGACCTGACCAAATGTTATTTAAAACACTTTGGCTAAAGAATTTCTGGATTTGCACTTGGGGTTTTGAAATTGTCCGGTTGGGCATCATTTTGGCTTGTTTTAGGGGTGCCTTGTGCACACATCATTTTCTGAGCATATTTTACCGAGCCAAACTTTGTATTGACCTGACCAAATGTTATTTAAAACACTTTGGCTAAAGAATTTCTGGATTTGCACTTGTGGTTTTGAAATTGTCCGGTTGGGTATCATTTTGGCTTGTTTTAGGGGTGCCTTGTGCACACATCATTTTCTGAGCATATTTTACCGAGCCAAACTTTGTATTGACCTGACCAAATGTTATTTAAAACACTTTGGCTAAAGAATTTCTAGATTTGCACTTGTGGTTTGAAAGTTGTCCTATTGGGCATCATTTTGACTTGTTTTAGGGGTGCCTTGTGCACACATCATGTTCTGAGCATATTTTACCGAGCCAAACTTTGTATTCACCTGACCAAATCATATTTTAAGTACTTTGGCTAAAGAATTTCCAGATTTGCACTTACGGTTTTGAAATTGTCCTAGAGGGCGTTGTTTGACTATGTTTGTGATGCCTAGGGGTGAGCTGTGAGTTCTGAACATATTTTCCCTAGCCAAATTCTGTATTCACGTGACCAAATCCCATTTTGAACATTTTGGCTAGAGCGGTTTCAATTTTTAAGGTGGTCTACTATGTTTGTGCGTTTGGGTGTTGTATGGGGCGCCAAGTGTGGCCGCCCAGGGCGCCAAGTGGGGCGCCCATGACTTGTGTTCGAGTTTCGGGTCTAATGGTGCCAGATTGGTCCCTAAGTGTTATCCTAGTCCTAGGGACGTGATTGTGAGGAGAAAATAATGAGTTGGTTGATGATGAGGCCATGGGGGCTAAAACTAAGATTAATTAAAGATGTGATATAGGATACATGGACCGTGTTGTTAATAATTATGATTGTGGTTTTGTCATGGATTCTCATGCATACATAAGGCTGCGGTCTGAGTTGTTAATTATGATAATAAGGCTGCGGTCTGAGTTCTAAATTGAAATGGTAAGGCTGCGGTCTGAGTTGATATTATGATGATAAGGCTGCGGTCTGGGAAAATGGTACCACATGCATAACTGTATTGCATACATCCTCATGATAAGCATGCTAGTTGGTGATTGTATGGACTATGCTACTGTGTGACTGTGTGAGTGTGATGCTATGACGTAATATACTTCTTATTATAATCTTTATTATGTAGTTGAGACTCACCCTTCTGTTGTTGTTTACCACAGGTAGTCCTGAGTGAAGGCCTACTCCTTTCACTCCCGAGTCTGTCTGCTCTGATACGTGACACCTAGGGGGTTGGATTAGGGATTTTAATGTTATTCATTTGTCGTTGAATTTTATATGCTTTGAGTTGATGATTTTTGATGAGCCTGTTGTTCGGCGTATTTTGGAGATTGTGTTATTTTTCCGCTGCGAGTCATCTAAATTACAATGTGTGGATTTTATTGGTGAAGTCACGTGTACCCTAAATTATTTAATGGTGTTGCGTATTATAAATGTGTAACGAAGGCTTACACCGATTTGACCGCTGTTAAATTAAGCTTATGTGTAGCATTCCATTCGAAAAGAAATTTTGAAACTCTGATCTCTATAATAAATAGCCGGGTAGAATGGGGTGTTACATTAGTGGTATCAGAGCAATGGTTGGTCCGTCCGGCCAAGTCGTCGAGTCGTTGTGTCAGATAGTGACCAACTGTTGTCTTTCAGAGCTGACCATGGTTTATGTTGCAGGTACTCCAAAAGTTTCCATTGTTAAGTGAACTAGTGGGGGAGATGCCCCTACTAGTGCTGTGTGCCTTATTGTGCTTTCGGTGTGTGAATTGTGTTTGTTTATTGTAGTCCTTATTGTTGAACTCCTTACTGCGTGTTTCTACATGGTATGCTCTATTGTTTAAGTACTCACATGAGTTTTGGTTGGTATTGAGCTCGGCGTATCCCGCATCATATTCAAAGTAATTGATGTTTGTTGTTAGATGTTAATTTGACATTTATTCGCATGCTCATGTATTTGTAAGGTATAATATTACATGCTCCCCATCCTGAGTTTGGTTGCCCCTCGAGTGTAAATAAACTTGATGCGTTTTAAAATGGTAATTGCATCCTATGCTGTTTGTCTGGCCTCGTTACGTGCGTCTGCTGTGCCTGTATGCTATTGGCAGTTTACCTTGTTGCATGTTACTCTCCTATGTTGTTTTGTCCAAATCAAGTTATTGCCAATAACTGCCGTGGTGTTTTAATCCCTACAAGTGAAAACGTTTTCATTCTAGTGCTACCATTTTGGTCCTCAATTATTTCGGAAGTTGCAACTTGATATAACGATTTTAGCTGAGAACTACCTCATTGAACTACTATTTTAACCTGCCTGATTTCCTCAAAGTGTGATCTTGCATGCTTGGGTTTTATGACAAATCTTTTGGTCGTTACTTCTTGAATTGCGTCATGAGAATTTAAAAAGTAAGGGGATTTCTGAAACTGTTTTTGAATGACTGTTAAGTAGCTTTATGGTTGGATACTGATTTTGGCATTGGAAAATTATTTTAATAAATGGACATTGAAAGTGTATAAAGTTTTACTATAGCATGATTTTGACTGCACGATGATGCTTCACGCTAAGTGCCTTGTGAACTGGTCGTGCCAATTATGTTTCGATGTTAGCATCCTTGACTGCCGCAAATGATAAAATTTTTGGTTGAATACCACAACTGTCGTTTTCTCCTATTTCTACAAGCTACGTGAAATGATTTTAAAAATGGGTTATAGTTATGTCGTTGTCATCCCGGGTATTTTGGTGCATGGTGTGATTGTGCCTTTTCGTATATGTGCCTTTAGCTGTGAATTGTTGTCTCCATGGGTTGGCCCTTCTAGCTGTTTTAATGCCTTGACTGCTGTTCCATGAGTTGAACTATTTTTTTTTCCATGCTGAACTATGTAGATAATTATCACTTACTCTAAAAGATTGTCATTATTGTTTTGGTGATTAGTGACTAATGTCACGGGACTTGGTCTTGATTTCCTGCTGGCTTGGAAGGTGTTCAATTTTCGAAAAATGTATTAGTTGTTGTCTTGGCAATTTAAAGTATTGCTATTTGCCAACTAAACGAGTTGCTATATTACGGTTTATTTTTTTTATAGAATGAGTTGTTGTTTTATGAAATAAGTGTGGTGCGGTTTTATGAAAATGAAGCGCTATTTTTTTTCTTATGCTGAAAAACGTGCTGTTTTCGTAATAACTTGAAGTGCCGAGTTCCTAAAATTTAAAATGACGTTTGTACTCGTGTTTTAATTATAGTTGACAAGGTGTAATTGATCAATGTCGTAGTGTTAAGTATCCTACCTTCCTTTCTACAAGGCTTAGTATAACTACTTGGTGTTAAGTGTTAGAATCATTAGGTGTTAAGTGTTTGGACTTCGTTTTCCTCTGCCTTTTTGTAACCTAATCGAGTCTAGTTACTTCCCTTTTGTACATATTTAAAATGGATGTAAATGTTTGGTGTTGAAATTGGTGGAATTATGTTTCATTGAAAATTATAAGATATGATTGTAGAGGTGACTAGAATCAATGCATGCTTAAAAACTATTTGCGAACTCTAATTGTTTACAACTGATTTTATTGACTGATTCTGGTTGGTACCTCTTTAATTGTGTTACGTGGTTTTGTAAGTTGAAAATGAAGTGAGTTATGAGATTGTTTGTGAAACCCTAATAAACAAATTTTATGATTGGATACAATATTGGCATCAAACTTATTTTTAACACACGAATTCCTAGATTATTTCGCAGTTGTGCCAATTGTGTTGTGTGGTTTAATGAGTTAAATATGGGATGCATGTTAAGAAATGAATGCAAGTTGGTATTATTGTAGATATTGTTCTTACACGTTTGCTTTTATTGAACTCCCAAGTTTATGGTGTAAATTGAGTACCCTATGTGATATGCTGGTATGATCTTCATTAGTGATTAAATATTATTATTTTTGTAGAGATCGTTTAAATTGAATTGTTTTGGGGTGCTTGTCGTGTCTCAGACTTGAATTATGAATATAAAATAATGTCGCTGCATTGAGGAATGAGTAAAAGAGCCAACAAGTAGTGTAACATTTTATGTTCGGAAATATTGTATGCTACATTAAAAGAGAATGCAAGAGGACTAGAGTTAGTAACAAACCTTATGTTGATATTTTGATGCTTTACTATTTGAACGAGAAATGATTACTATTGACGAACTTAAGAGTATAAAGAATTGTTTGGATTCGAATAACCAAAAGTGCAGGTAAACCATGTGTGTCCTTGTTACTATCTTCTTTATAATATGTGGTGTATGACTATGCTTTGATATCATTGTGATGAGCTACCTAACCTGTGACAAGTGAGAATGGTGCTTGTTTGATGTTTTGACTGCACTATGATTGTGGTTGTGATACGTGGTTGTGCGTGTTGTCATATGGAATTCTAGAGTCTGAAATTATATCTAGCCTGTGAGAGGCTGATATAATACCTTTCAGTTTGAGTCGTATCTAGCCTGTGAGAGGCTGATACGATATCGTTGGGTCCGAGTCTTGCTTTGTGTGTTGTGTCCTCAGTGTCCCTTGTCGATTTTCGACAGAGACCCTGTGGTGAATCTTACTTGCTGCCGTCGAAGGGGTTAGATGTAATCTCGAGTATAAACTGGTTAGAGCATAACCATGTCTAGGGTTAATTGTCGTAGTAAGTCGGTGAGTTTTGGGAGGTGATGAGTCTGGTTATTATTTCTGGAGTTACCTGGCTGAACAAGTAGGAGGGACGGCCGCCCAATCACTTACCGCCGGTAATCAAGGAAATAATGATCAGCAAGGTGGATAGTGCTAGTCGTCTAGATGGTTATAGTTTGTGAGTGGAATGGTGTTTAGTCTGCTGCCAAGTATGCGATAGATTATGGGAGAGGACGGTTAGAGATGGGGAAGAGATTTGGTAGTGCTTCGTGAGCTTGGCTAAATTTTCGAGGACGAAAATGTTCTAAGTGGGGGAGAGTTGTAACGCCCCAAAATAACTAAGTAGTTATTAAATTAAATTACTTAGGTATTTCGTAGAATAGTTATAATAAAGCAATAGGATGATGTTTAATTAAAAAAAAAAGAAAAGGGAGTGGTATCAATAATACCGGTATTGCAAGTAACGGCCCAAGAAGCCCAAGCCCGTTGGCTTAGGCGCTCCTTAGGCGCTAGGGGTCTAGGTTGCGCCCCAATTGTGCCAAAAGTGAGCAAGTGAGTCGAAGGAGAGAAGAGGAGAAAGAAAGTCGAAGGAGAGGAGAAGAGAAGGAAGGAGCGACTTCAAGCTTGGAGTTAGGGTTTGTGCATCTTGATCCTAGGTAAGGGTTCCTAGCCTTTTATGATTCGATTTCCTTTCTCTATCAAGTGCTTAGGTTTCGAATTTCCCTAACCCTTCCTAATTTTGATCAATTCGTGAATGGTCCAAGAGAAAGAGAGAGAGGGCGCGATCGTGATAGAGGAAAGAAGAAGGAGAGGATTCGTTGTTGTGGTGGTTGTCGGTGCTTCGGTGGAAAGAACTCTAATTCCGGCATATTCAAGGTTAGGGGAGTCTCACTCTATAATAGAGAATATAATAGGTTGTATGTAAACCATAGGATCCCACTTGACACTACTTGTTGATTGTTAGAATTGTTTAGGTTAGTTGAATTTGATAATTGTTGTGGTTAATTCGATTTCCCTATGCTAAGGTTTGAATTTCATGTGTTGATTTTGTGCCTTGATGTGTTCCTAATATATATATGAGATTGAATGTTGTTGGTATGAGCACAATGTAATTTGTGAATGTTATGGTGATTTGGTTTAGAAAAATGATTAAGAATTTTTGGTGTTTTGGCTGTGTTGGGGCGCCTGGGCGCCTAGTGCTGGGGGGGAACTTGGCGCCCTGGGCGCTGTTTTCTGTTGCTGGGCGTGTCTGTGTTCTGGGCAGGGCGCCTATGTTGCTGCCTGTGGCGCCTGGGGTGGCGCCAGGTTGCTGTCTATGCTTAGGCAAGGAGCATAAATCATGTTTTTGGGTAAACTCAGTTTCTAAACATATTTTACCGAGCCAAACTTTGTATTGACCTGACCAAATGTTATTTAAAACACTTTGGCTAAAGAATTTCTGGATTTGCACTTGTGGTTTTGAAATTGTCCGGTTGGGCATCATTTTGGCTTGTTTTAGGGGTGCCTTGTGCACACATCATTTTCTGAGCATATTTTACCGAGCCAAACTTTGTATTGACCTGACCAAATGTTATTTAAAACACTTTGGCTAAAGAATTTCTGGATTTGCACTTGGGGTTTTGAAATTGTCCGGTTGGGCATCATTTTGGCTTGTTTTAGGGGTGCCTTGTGCACACATCATTTTCTGAGCATATTTTACCGAGCCAAACTTTGTATTGACCTGACCAAATGTTATTTAAAACACTTTGGCTAAAGAATTTCTGGATTTGCACTTGTGGTTTTGAAATTGTCCGGTTGGGTATCATTTTGGCTTGTTTTAGGGGTGCCTTGTGCACACATCATTTTCTGAGCATATTTTACCGAGCCAAACTTTGTATTGACCTGACCAAATGTTATTTAAAACACTTTGGCTAAAGAATTTCTAGATTTGCACTTGTGGTTTGAAAGTTGTCCTATTGGGCATCATTTTGACTTGTTTTAGGGGTGCCTTGTGCACACATCATGTTCTGAGCATATTTTACCGAGCCAAACTTTGTATTCACCTGACCAAATCATATTTTAAGTACTTTGGCTAAAGAATTTCCAGATTTGCACTTACGGTTTTGAAATTGTCCTAGAGGGCGTTGTTTGACTATGTTTGTGATGCCTAGGGGTGAGCTGTGAGTTCTGAACATATTTTCCCTAGCCAAATTCTGTATTCACGTGACCAAATCCCATTTTGAACATTTTGGCTAGAGCGGTTTCAATTTTTAAGGTGGTCTACTATGTTTGTGCGTTTGGGTGTTGTATGGGGCGCCAAGTGTGGCCGCCCAGGGCGCCAAGTGGGGCGCCCATGACTTGTGTTCGAGTTTCGGGTCTAATGGTGCCAGATTGGTCCCTAAGTGTTATCCTAGTCCTAGGGACGTGATTGTGAGGAGAAAATAATGAGTTGGTTGATGATGAGGCCATGGGGGCTAAAACTAAGATTAATTAAAGATGTGATATAGGATACATGGACCGTGTTGTTAATAATTATGATTGTGGTTTTGTCATGGATTCTCATGCATACATAAGGCTGCGGTCTGAGTTGTTAATTATGATAATAAGGCTGCGGTCTGAGTTCTAAATTGAAATGGTAAGGCTGCGGTCTGAGTTGATATTATGATGATAAGGCTGCGGTCTGGGAAAATGGTACCACATGCATAACTGTATTGCATACATCCTCATGATAAGCATGCTAGTTGGTGATTGTATGGACTATGCTACTGTGTGACTGTGTGAGTGTGATGCTATGACGTAATATACTTCTTATTATAATCTTTATTATGTAGTTGAGACTCACCCTTCTGTTGTTGTTTACCACAGGTAGTCCTGAGTGAAGGCCTACTCCTTTCACTCCCGAGTCTGTCTGCTCTGATACGTGACACCTAGGGGGTTGGATTAGGGATTTTAATGTTATTCATTTGTCGTTGAATTTTATATGCTTTGAGTTGATGATTTTTGATGAGCCTGTTGTTCGGCGTATTTTGGAGATTGTGTTATTTTTCCGCTGCGAGTCATCTAAATTACAATGTGTGGATTTTATTGGTGAAGTCACGTGTACCCTAAATTATTTAATGGTGTTGCGTATTATAAATGTGTAACGAAGGCTTACACCGATTTGACCGCTGTTAAATTAAGCTTATGTGTAGCATTCCATTCGAAAAGAAATTTTGAAACTCTGATCTCTATAATAAATAGCCGGGTAGAATGGGGTGTTACACCGGAGGCAAAGAGGCGCCACTCTTCGCGTGCCATCATTACTTAAACTCCTCGAGTCTCTAAACGTCACCTCATTAAAGTAACTGTCGCCTCAGCATTCGTGACGATTGATTGTCAGGCGTCACCCCCGAGACGGCACCTGGCCCCGTGTGACCAGGCCGCGTGGCAGCGACCACGCAATCAACTAATTAGCGATCGACCAGGTTACGTTCGACCACGCTGGGGGGCAAGGAATCAAGCCTTAGCCCGCCCCCAGGCGACCCAGGCTTGGGGGGCAACTGTTCTGGAGTGGGCTCGAAGCCCAATTTTGATCAGTAGGCCCAGCGCGGCCCATCATCTGCCTTGCTTCGCAAGATGCGGCCGGTCCCGTAAAAACCGCAACGGCTAGAACGCCAACGTTATATATACCACACCAGCATGTGGGTTCAGGTATGTTTTACTCACCTTGTGACCCTGCCCGTTGAAGCACCTCTGACTTGAGCGTCGGAGTGCCTTTGCAGGTACCACCCGCGTGCGGCTCAGAACTCGGTCCCTCATCCCAGCGACCGAGCAACATCATCAACAACAACTCATCGTATTGATCAGGTACGATCAAGAAGGAATAGAAGACATTAACACAATAATTTCTTCTTTTGTTTTTGATATATTAATAAAACTCCAATGTTTATTAACAATATATCAAGACCGTATTAATCAAAAGAAAAATATATATCAAAACCGTAGCCATTCAAATTATAGAAACCCTAAAAAAATGAGAAAAAACTATAGGAAGGACAAAAGCTTATTACCCTCGATCTATATGTACCAGCAAAAAATTTACTTTATAAAAAATTTGAGAAAAAACTAAATAATTTTGTCTTCTCTTCAATTTTATAAACTTTATTTTATTTTGTTCATGACCCAAAATTAAAGATGCATTTAAAAATTCTTTCCCTAATATTATACGAATAGACTCAAGGAGGGATTCTTATAACTCTCTCACTACATTAAATCATTAAATGTGTGGACCACCTGACCTGCTATCTAAACACCTAAGCTCCCACCAACATGATGTGGCACAAGTGGTAGATACTTGGGTCCCTTAACCATTTGGTCCTGAGTTCGATCCTTGGCCGGTGCGTATGAAAAAACATTTATTGCGAGAGGTCAACCCCTTAAATAGATCTCAGATACCTCAAATGATTCGTCTCCACAGTCGTTGTGGATGATACCATGGTTTACCAAAAAAAAAAATACCTATGCTCCCTATAAAAATTTAATTTGTTAATTTGTTATTTGAATGCTTTAATATATGTCACTATGCGAAAAACTCAATTCTTGATGTGTACTAATAATTTCTTGTCTGCTGCAATTAGAGCTGTCAATTTGGCCCACATGAGCCAGCCCCAGCCCCAGCCCCATATGGCCCTAGGGCCAAAAGGCCCAATTGCCCAAAAGCCCACATATCAAAAGCCCACATGAGCCCCAAGCCCCAAAAGCCCTAGTGGGCTAGGGCCAGCCCAAGGCCCTTAATTTTCAGTTTATGCAACGAAACTGAAAAATTACCCACGGACCTATGTGGGCATCGACCTAGGCCAGCCCACGGGCCCTAAAATATTATTTATTTTTTTACAAAAAATTGGAAATAATATAAGAAGTGATGCTTTTTTTAGGAAAAAAAGTGATGGTTATTGTAAAAAAAAAATTGATGATTTGATGAACTTTTTTGAACTTGTTAAAAAAGTAAAATGAAAAGAGTATTAAAAGTTTTTATTATTTTTTTTTTGACAAGTAAAAGTTTTTATTATAAAATCACCATCTACTATAACATGTTGAATGACAAATTAAAATTAATAAATCATTTTTTTCATATATGTTGAGTTAATGTTTTTTTTTTGCAATCGGTGGTGTGGTTTTACTTTTACTATTTATTTGTGTTTCTTTTAAAAGCCACTGCGAAGATGCATTGCGTGCGTACCGTGTAATGTTTGCTTACATGATTGTATTGTATTGGTTAATATATAAATATAATAGAAAGTAGAAAAGGTGAATAAGTTTTTCAACGAAAGAAAAAAGGAGGTGGTGGTGGTGGTGAGAGGTAAAAGGAGGTGGTAGTGGTGAGTCGGTGATGGTGGTGA
Source organism: Astragalus membranaceus (assembly GCA_039519185.1). NCBI lineage: Eukaryota > Viridiplantae > Streptophyta > Magnoliopsida > Fabales > Fabaceae > Astragalus > Astragalus membranaceus. The sequence goes on along the minus strand of CM076849.1, from coordinate 75,498,045 downwards.
TAGTTGTGAGAGAGAAAATAAGGTTGTGGTGGTGAGTGGGAGGTGGTGATGGTGGTGGTAGTGGTGGTGAGAGGGAGAAGGAGGTGGTGGTAAGAGGGAGGGAGAAGAGGAAGGGGGTGAAAGAATGAAAGTGGAGGTGTAAATAGTGAGAAAAGAATGAGAAGCCCTGACCCTAACCCACAAAAAAAATTTAAAAGTGTGGGCTGGGGCTAAAAAAAGCCTCATTAATAGGGGGCTTCAATTTCATGGGCCTTAATTGGGGGACAATGGTGCTGGGCTTGGGGCCAAATTGACACCTCCAGCTGCAATCCACAATATTTCATCTCATTAAGTGATTCTTCTCATTACAATACCATTAAAATGGATATTTTGTCTTCCCATTTTCAATTTTAGACCTTTTTTAAGTTTGGTAGATGATCCAAATCATAGGTATGCACTCACTTTTTGGAATTTTTCATTAAAATGCTGACCGTCACTATAATTTCCTTATAAAATAAACCTATACATGCAAGCTGGTTTTGCTATTTTTGCATGCATTAGTATCAACTACTCACATACTAGTAGCACTCAAAACTACTATAATCCATTTACTATTACTGCAGATTCAGAAAACCATGTGCCTCTAAAATCATATCAATAGTTCGGATCGGAGCAAGACTTAATGCATTAGTTAATAGTGTGATACCGACTATTAGCTAGGGATATAAAGGATTGAAGTTTAGAGAAAGACTAATATATATATATATATATATATATATATATATATATATATATATATATATATATATATATTACATACCATCAAATTCAAATTCATCTACATAGGAATACAAGGCATTAGCATATGTTGATATTTTGTGATGGAATATTTGCTTCTTCTTCTGGTTTGTACCGATTGATCAATTTAATTAAACAACCTCAACATCATCAGCTTCATTCTCATGCATTTAAAATATTTAATTTACTAAAACTGAATCCTCTATATTTATTCCTACACATAATATATATAGTATTTAATTTGTGTATCTCTTTTTTTACTTACACATACACATATATATTGTTATTCCAGGCTGGCTTGTTACTGTCACTTTTTTGTGCAAAAAAATAATTTGAATGATGGAGGAAATTGTTATGCTTGTTACAGGGAGTAGCAGTAACTAAATGCAAGAAAACAACAAGATGAACATCACATGCATCATTCTAATAAGTTTGGTTTCTTGATGTGACCTTCTAATCTAACTCAATGACAAATTCTTATATCTCTCTCTCACTTCTAATATGCATCGGCATAGAACTTTTATTATTAATAATTTAATTTGCAACTATATTAAAATTTGGGGACCATCACCAGCTATATAATTTCTTTATAAAACATACCTACACAAGCTAGCTAGTTTGCTATTTTTGCATGCATGCAGTTTTGAGTCAATATCACTCGTCTCAGCTCAACTTAATTCTTGAAATGTTGTTTTGATCTGTGATACTAATTAAACTTAATTAGTGCAACAACACTATCACAAAAGTGATGTAATAGTTAACAAGATGATTCTCAATAATCAATAGGGTTTAACTCTATGATAACTCAACAAAACAGATGAGTGGGGAGTGAATGTTCAACTAAGACGTAAGTTTGTTACAATTCCTGAAATCAAGGCAATGATTAATATATAGATGATGGTGAGGTGTATGAGAGAGAGAGAGAGAGAGAATTGGAGGTTCTTATTTGTTTTTTCCATTGTAATTATTAATTCTCCTGACATTACTTAAAAAACATTAAATTAATTTCTACAGTGTGGTCACACAACCTCCCTACCAATTTACTTAGTCCCAGTTGTATTAAAATCACAAGAAAAGTAATTCCCATCGTTTTGTATGCATGTTATCACAGGCTACCCTCTCCTATATTTTGAGACTACACATTTTAATTTGTTTCTTACTACTGAAACTGAAACCCATGTGCATCTCTTATTTTCGTTTTCATTATTTAAATTAATACACCTTCTGAAGGGGGTGTGTGTGTTGAAGTGGGGGTGTGGAAAGGAGCACACATATATCTATATAAATAGTAACACTACACTTCTTCTTTCCTACAATTAACACTACACTTCTTCTCATCTTCCACTCCCTCTCTTAGTACGTTTTTTTCTCCACTTCATAGAGCCTCCCTTTTTAAGCCTCCTCTTCAACTAAGAAAATCAATACCCCCTTAGCATATTCATCTCAGTGACTTTTCTCAACTCTCTACTAATTAAATGGCTTTTTCTTTAATCACTTTTAAAGTCTTTCTCTACATTCTCTTCTTTAAGGTTGACACTCTTGGTTTCTCAATACAGAATAGAGTCTTTCATACCAATGTTGTAGTAGCAAAGGATGGGTCTGGAAATTTCAAGAGTGTTATGAAGGCCGTCCATGCAGCTCCTGACCTTAACCCACAGCGTTTTGTTATTTATGTCAAAGCTGGGACATACGATGAGAGAGTTTTTGTGAGTGAAAATAAGAGAAATCTTGTTCTTATTGGAGATGGTATGGACACTATACATAATCACCTATAACGTGGGTGTAGGAAACACTAATATGTCTAGCTATGATACAGCCACCTTTGGTAAGAAAAACAAAATCCCAAATGCTTTTGTTATTTTTTTATAATGGTAACTAGGAATATTTTTTTCTGTCGTAAAAACATCTATAGCTTTTACGATATGTTAATATTTTGTGAAGTATCATGTTAAAAAACGAAAAAACTTGCTTGTCAACCAAAAATAGAATTTTTATAATAAACAGCTAAATGATAAACAGCTAAATATACTATTTGAGAAAATATTCTAAATATACTATCTGAGAGAAATTTCAGCTTCTTAATTTAAAATGATAAACAGCTAAATATACTATTTGAGAAAATATGAGTAAGTTATTAACTATGTCTTTATTTTGGAATAAGAATAAAATTCCTAGAAGTTCAATTGTGTTTGTAAATATACTATTTTAAAATGTTTTTATTGTTTGTTGTAGTATAGCGGAAGCTAGGGATCTTTTTTTGCTGTCGTAGAAACTTTTACAAGTTTTAAAATATATATTTGTGAAGTATCATGTAATAAAATATAGAAATATGTTTGTGAAAAATAGAAATTTGATAAAATTCTAAAATAAATATCAGTCTTCTAAAATGATAAACAACTAAATAGACTATTATCTCTTGTAAAAAATGACTGAGTTATTAACTATGCTGTCTTTATTGTGAAATAAGAATAAAATTCCAAATTAAATATTATATATATATATATATATATATATATATATATATAAAATCAACATTTTAATGCTTAATTTTTTTAAAATAAACATTTTAATGCTTAATATATAAATAGGTTGTTGGAAATTTTACAGAAGAAAATAGTGTGGTGTAGCGGCCAAAAGTCCCTTCGTTCATTTGTAAAGTACAATTTTTTTTTGTTGTTAGAAACTTTTAGATGTTTTAGGATTTTTTTTATAAGCAAAAATTATATTAAAGTGTACAAAAGGGAACCCCAACTCTTCCATATTCAAGAGTTTTAGGATATATATTAGTGAAGTATCATCGTAATAATACATAGAAATTTGTTTGTAAAAAAAATAGAAATTGATATTTTTAAAAGAATTGCTGTCTTCTATAATTAAAAGCAACTAAATATACTATTATCTCTTGAGAAAAATATGATAGAGTTATCAACTATATCATTACAGGTTTCATAATATATATTTGTGCAGCACGTAAAAAATATAAAAATTTGTTTGTCATAAAAAATAAGAAAATTGATAATTTTCTAAAATAAATTTCAGTCTTTTAAAATAATAAACAACTAAATATACTATTATATATCTGTTGAAGAAAATATGACTAAGTTATAACTAACTATCTTTTTATTGTGAAATAAAAATAATATTGCTAGAAATTTAGTTTAACTAATTAAATATAGTATTTTTTAAAATTTATATTTATCTATTCTATTTATATTTATTTTTTTTTGACAGCTCAATTTATATTTATTGAATATACAACTTAACTATTTTTCCCCCACAGCAAAATATCTCAAGCTCAACCACAGCCAACTTAGGAAACCAAAAGAATTAACTGATTTATGACCGAAGATGTTCTATTTTCTTTTTTTTGGCTTAATTTTTACCATTTTACAGAATTATAACACTTCACCTTCTTTTGATAAGTTATGTTATTTTATATTTTTAAATAAGTTTTTGCTCTTGTTTTATGAAGTTCAAATTTCATGACTCAATTTTCATTACTTTTTTCATTTATGAAGCTGTTTTTGGCAACGGGTTCATTGCGAAAAACATTTCCTTCCGCAACACTGCAGGACCCAGCAAAAATCAGGCTGTAGCATTATTTTCGAACTCTCACCGCTCCGTTTTCTACCGATGTGGGATTTTCGGGTACCAAGACAGTTTACTTGCAAACGACAACCTACAGTTTTACAGAGAGTGCAAAATAAGTGGGACGGTAGACTTCATATTTGGATATGCTGCGGTTGTATTCCAAAACTGTCATATACTTGTGAGAAAAGGGTTATGGTATCAAAAGAATGCCATAACAGCACACGGAGGACAAATAGGAAAACCCTATGGTTTCTCCTTTCAGTTTTGCACCATCACTGCTGGTTCAGACCTTATTCCTTTCGTGAATTCCACTCAAACATTCCTTGGAAGGCCATGGAAGCCGCACTCACGTGTCATTTTCATGCAGTCTTACTTAAGCGATGTCCTAAGTCCTAAAGGGTGGCTGGAGTGGAATGAGACCGAAAATTTGGATACATTATACTATGCGGAATACCACAACTATGGACGAGGAGCTACTGTTAAGAATAGAGTTAAATGGTCAGGGTACCATATTCTAAACGAATCAAGCCAAGCTATTGAGTTCACAGTGGCGAAACTAATTCTTGGGGAAGAATGGCTACCTTTAACCGGTGTACCATTCACTCTTGGATTTGGTATGGGTGGACGCCACTGATCCGCACCAACCCATTTAATGTAGGAAAAAAAGTGAGGAGATTTAATTGTTTGGTGAGTACGCTTGTAAAAAGCTTCAAGGTTGCAGATTTATATATGAGTGGATTAATTCAAATTTATTATAAAGTCATTTGAAGATTAATGTAAACTTAAACTGACTGCGACATTTACTATTTGTTGAAATAAATAGTCATCTTTCTCCTCAATACATTATTTATTTGAAAAATATATTACCCAACACATAAAAATTGCCGAAACAAACAACTCTTTAACAATAGCTTAAAAATCTCTGAAAAATATATTGAATCATAATTGCCGACGCCTAATTAAATATCTAACTTTACATCTTCTTAATTTAGTTTTTTTTGGTTGCATCCTTAATTTAGTTTTTAATAAAGCACTTCTTCATTTTTTTAGTTGTTTTTGTTTAGAATGTCTCCACGTTTTAAGTATTTTTTTTAATATCTGAAAATATAATTTTTGTTGTGAATTTAATTAAATCTTGTAATTGTTACAAAAATAAAGATTCTTTTTATCAAATATATATTTAAGAGAAAAATGATTGAATTAAGATTAATAATACTTTTATTTAATTGATGGGATTCTGTCAACTTTACATGAGCTCTAAACTAATGTTAAGTAATATAATATCCTTTTCTATGAGTGTGTGGACCCTTTGGAATGTGCTATGAGTAATTGGTATTGTGGTTATACTATTCCTTCCACCGGGTGAGTACTCCTTATCATCCAAACTAAATTTGAAAGGCTGAACAAATGACAACTTAGAAAAAAACAAACAAAACCCAAGAACATTATATCTATGAACTACAATGCATTTTTTCTACAAAATACTCTTTCTACATTATATCTGTGAAACCCAATACTTTTTCTTGGCACCGATTACTTAAATAACGTTAAAAGCAAGAATGACATATCAAAATGCATAATGGATTAAACATATGAAACTACAAAAATCATAACAAGTTAGTCATCTTGAAACTAGAACTTATATAACATCCATCATGAAGCTACAAAATATCAAAGTATTTGTTGGCCATACATTGGAAAACTATGTAGCTGCACAATCCAGAAGGGGGACACCTATAATGCTATTACTCTGAACATTGTTTCCTGAATGCAATATAATTTGTATGTCGTCATCATAAAAACAATTTAAAGAAAACTAACAAATAATAAACAGCCTGAAGGATGTATAAAAACATATATAATTAAGGATTTGAAACAAATCTTGTTAAAAGTAGCAGACTTGATCCCAAGCCAAGTGGTGGAACTACTAATTTCTTATACACCAGAGTCCAGAGTACGTCCAAAAAGAGTTTAGGGCTACATCAATACTTTTATCTGAATAGTAACTAAATAGAAGGGCCACCAGTGTGTGCAATACCAGCTTGATTATGGGTGTCCTGAAATATAAAATTAAACATCTTTAGGCAAAAGGATATGGTTCTGGTGTTAAAAGGATCCTGCAATTCAGCTTACAAATGAAAATAGTGTATAAAACTTGAATTTAAAAATCTGCTACTAAGATGACTTTAGTTCTGTGCGCAAAAAAGCTAAGCTTACTTAATATAATGCTTAACAAAGATGGAAATCTGTAAAATATATTTGTTTCAGTTTCATAAACTAAATTTCGAAAAAATAAAAAGCAAATAGTTTCCTTGAATAGAATGATCATTTTATCTTCTCAACTTGCATAAGTGAGCTGTAACATAGCAAAGACATTTCTCTGAGCTGAACATCAGGGGACTGAAGCATCTCTATCAAAGGTCGTACAACACCTCTTTGTACAAGTAGACATTAACACATTAAGCATCAACATTGTAGTTGACGCCTATCTATCCAAAAAGTAACGCAAAGAATACAACATTTGAAGTTGGAATAATAAAACAGTTGCTACAAAAAAAAAATCAGGTGCATATTGTCTTTTCCACCCGTCTACCCAACCAGTCAACAAGTACAAAAAGGGGGTTTCAGGGTCTGTTCCCTTTGTAATTGTACCTTCCCTTCCCTCACCCCCGCCCCTCGTTACAAGACATGAAGACATATTTAGAAAACGAAAGTCTATGCCAACCTTGCAGTCTGAATCAGTTGCTGCAAACTGTCCAAGTAACAACGCTGCTTCCCTCTGGCTTTCAGAGCAACAGGAGGAGCTGTTACATAATACATCATTAGAATGTTACTAGGAAGAGATCCTTTAATTTTAGCAGTGTATTTTGGTCTTTATTGCCATAAAAAAGGGAACTTCAAAGATATTATAATTATAATTATAATTTTAGTACTGATATAAATATAAATTAAGGGTTTGGGGAAGGGGTATAGGGATTCGTGGACCAAACTGAGAATATACCTAAGTAATCCAATGACAGGCTGCAAGGCACCAGCAAGAAGAACTTCTTTCTTTATATTAGGGGAAGAGTGGACCAGATTTCCAATCACACCAACCTGTAATACAACAAAACTCATTGCATAAAGACCTTTGCTCAATAATTTTGCAAAATTAAGAATCTATAATTAAGGTTACACAAGCAATACCGCTTCATAATGGATAGCAGCATCTTCTGAACGCAGCATAAGAATCAGAGTCGGAACTCGGAAAAGCATTGCATTCAACAATCTGACAAGTCACGATGATATTATGTAACTTACTCATCACATTGAAATTAATCTAAATTTCCAACTTTCGGCAAGGACCAATTACCTGATTCTTATTTTCATCATTTTTAAAAGCCAGGGTTCGCAATGCACCAGCAGCTGCTCTTTGCACCTTTGTATCAGCACATTCAAGTAAATGAACAAGTGGTGGAATCCCACCTTCCGTCCTACATATTAACTCGAGATCATACTTACAGAATCATTCCAAATTAAATTTCAACTGTACAGTAATCCTTGAAGAAGCAAACGTGACACGGGTTTTAATACTGCTGTTCTCATGAGCAAGGTTAGTAATTGCATCAGCAGCCCTACGAATGAAACTATTAATGGCACGAGATGTCAAGCCATTTTTACTTCTCTTCAAAAGATCAACAAGATGTTTTAAGGCACCGCTATCAACAATGAGCTGTTCATGTTCTGGCTGTAGAAGGCATGTTCAAACAAAATAGCTAGTTTAGGTTAGGACTTAGGAGTCGTAAGACATATATTAATTAGACCCCCAGACATTATATTTGAAGCTTCTCTCTACCATTCTAAAATCGCTCACATCATATAACAAACATAAATAGATAATACAATGAAGGGAAATAAACAACTTTTTTCAAAATAGAAATACATAATCAACACTAGTAGGAGAATCCAGAGTAAAAAAAAATAATTCTTCCTCCTAAATTTTAGAATACCAATAACTGCCTTCGAACTATAACCTTAATATGAGTCTGCTACAAAGATATCAAACATAGGTATACACTATACAGTTTAGAACATAGGCATAAATAAGTTCGGTACTTCGGCAGTAATAATTTCTAAATTAATAGTTGCTGGGAAAAGAGAAAAGTGAAGTTGAAGTTACCTTGACGGCAAGAAGTCCAAGTGCGAAAGCACTTCCTTTCTCAACTTCATGTTCAAACGGCAACGGCTTCTGGATGCGGTCATTTTCAGACAAAGGAGGCGCTTGAAGATGCATAATCAAAGCAGGAACGGCGCCTCCTTCAACAATCACACTTACAACTTCCTCTACAATAGCAACCACTGAATAATTGAGACATAAACACGCATGCATCCGAATAACTATAAAATGAAGGAAAAAACGAGCGACGAAACGGAATAAAATTTTACCATTTTTGGCAAGATCGGCAAGTGCGTGAGTGGCGCGCTTAGCGGCAGCTCTATCGGATTCGGTCCATGAAGAAGTAGAATCGAGGATGGAAACGTGTTCCTTGATGTCGGAGAGAAGAGTATCGCTTACATCTCCGGTTGGAGGCACGAAAATATGCTGGTCTTCGAATTCCTCTTCCAGTTTCCTCTTCTGACCTTTCCTCTTCTGCAATGGCAATCTCACTGCCCCCAAGCTAACCTAAACTAAATATTAAGTCTTTGCCCCCAAACCCTAACTCAAGATTCAAATAAATAAGAAGAATGAAAGATGAAGATTACACTTACAGAAATTTTCGAAAATCTAAGAGAAAAAATGGAAAAAGTAAACAACAAACATACCACTGAAATTGGTCCTCGCGAAATCAAATGCGACGGTGTTCAAGAATGTGGCGTTGCCGTCGACGACGTGGAAGTGTTTTTCGTCTTCTCCGGCGATGTCGCCTCTGTGGATATAGCGGAAGAGAAAGGGTTTTCAAAGGGGAGACTTAGGGTTTTTCGAGTGATGAGTAGAAGAGGCGCGAGACAGAGAGGGAATGCGTAGAAGATTCTTGAAAAAAGAGCGGGAGAGTTATGGCTTTTTAGTAAATTAACTTAAAAGTAGCGTGGGCCATCCGACGCTACTTTTATGACTTTTTTTAGCGTTGCAACTTATTCTGTAGCGTGGGGCTGACCGACACTAATCTGCATCTCCTAGTGCCAAACATCATTTTTTGGTGCGTGTGGGATTGGCCGGCGCTAATCCGACGCTACTAGCGTCCGTTTCGGGGGCCGACGCTACCAAATATAGTTTTAAATTTATTTGATTCTAATTTTAAAATGATGAGTTATTCTTTTCAAAAAATTATCAACCATTTATATAATTATAATTTCTAATTCTAATATAAGAGATGTGATGACATTAAAAAAATATAGAAATACCTATATATATATATATATCCCCTATATATGTTGCAAATTTGTATTATATATATTTTGCAAATATGAGTAAAAGTAAAAAAAACATATTTTGCTTTCGTATTATATATATTGCAAATATCCAAGAACATTATTATAGAAACCCAAGTAACAAAGTAAAAGTATTCATGTGTATTAAACATAGAAAGGACGACTTAAGGTAATCTTATATAATTGGAGCCAGGCTTTACTTACTTCTTGGCCGAACTCCGGATTACTCAGGGCTCCTTTCCCCTGGATATCGGAGGGAGTCAAAGACCCCTAGACCATAAAAAAAGAAAGGACACTTAAAGTAATTAAAAATTACTTCTGGTGTTACAAGATACGTCCCTACTGATTCTATTATCTTAGAAAAGAAATCTTATATAATATACATTGTATATTGTGTTCCTCAACACACATTTATATATTTTATGTTATTTTCATCTAAAAAAACGTGAATTCTTTTCTCTAAAGATTTGATAGGTATAATATATGATAAAAAGTTTGGCCAAGTAATTAATATCACTTTAAAAAATATATTTTTTTGTCAAAAAACAGCTCACTTTGGAGCTAGATAGAATCTCCTCACTACGAGTTGGTGATGTTTGGGTTGTTGATGTTCCTGCCATACGGGTAGAAGTTACTCGTTTCTTTAGAGAACACTTAATTTACTGAGGAAGAGTGGGAAAGACCTCGTCTGGATGGAATCACTTGTTTGATTCTTTCGCTAGAGGTATCTACTTCACTTTCTAGGCCTTTCTCTCTTGATGGGATGGATAAAGTGGTGGCTGACTGCAATCGTAATAAGAGTCTGGGACAATACGGAGCCAATTTTGCTTTCGTAAAGACCTTTCTTCTTGGGATATGATGCATTCTGACGTGGGTACATTTTTTGAGGCCATAGAAAAGCGAAACTCCCAAAAGCCTTCCCCTCCTTCTTTATGATTCTAATCCCTAAGATCCATTGCCCTTTCTTCTTGCGAGACTATCGTCCTATCTCCTTACTAGGAGGTCTATACAAGATCCTCGCTGAGATGTTGGCGACCCGACTAATTTCGGTTACTGACTCTCTAATTACTCCAGTACAACTTGGATTCATAAAAGGGAGAAACCTTGTTGATGGAGTGTTGGTGGTGAATGAGGTAGTGGATCATGTCAAGAAGAACCGTAAGCAATGCCTCATCTTCAAGGTGGATTTATAAAAGGCCTATGACTTGGTCAATTGGAACTTCCTTGACTACATGATGCAGTTGTAGGATTCAACAATCGTTGGAGAGCTTGGATCAGGGCCTATGTATTTTCTGGAAACGTCTTTGTCCTGGTCACTGAAAGTATGACTTAGGAGATCAGCATTAAGAATGGGTTAAAGCAAGGAGATTCGCTTGCCCTATTCTTTTTCCTCTTAGTGGTTGAAAGGTTTGTGTGCCTTGATGCAACATGTAGTATCTCTTCGTCTCTTTATATATGGGTCTCACGTTGGGGGGTCATGGCCAACAATTTCCCATTTGCAGTATGCCGATGATACTCTGCTGATCGGGGAGGCTTCAACTGATAACCTTCAACTATCAATATAAAAAAATAATGGATCGGAGAAATTACCAAATTAGCCATTTACTTTTTTGCTTTTTTGAGGGAAAATTTGGGAATGCATATTTCAATCCCTCACTTTTTTTAATAATTTTATCTCACTTTTTATCTTTGCGGGTCCCACTTTTCACATCATCTCTTAATTTTTTTCATATTTAAAACCCAATTTTTTCCTCTCTATCACTTTTATCTTTTTCAATTTTCTTTCTATCTCTCCACCCTATAATCTCTCTCTCTCTCTCTCTCCCTCTCTTCACCTTTCATTTTTTAATCTATCTACTATTTATTTAATCAAAAAACTAATCATCAACTATCTATTTAATCAACTCAACAAACTACAAAAAATATCAAACTACCCATTTCTAAATTATTGGACGGAAAGAAAAAACTAGATATTGTCGAAAAATTTATATAAATGATCATTTTTCTTTTGAGTCGCGACAAGCAAATACTAGATTTGTCGAAAAAATTATTTTTTATATTTTATTTTTTAGTTTCAACGGGTAAACATTACATATTGTTGCGATAATTTTATTTTTATTTTATGGTGGAACATTACACGTTGTCATAATTATTATTTTATATTCTGCATTTGAGTTACAACGAGAAAATCTTACAAGTTGGTATAATTTTATTACTGATAAAATGTATTTTCTAAAGATAAAAAATGCCAATTGAAAAAATATTCTAAAGTTAATAATCTTCATTTTTCATCAACTTGAAAGATTTATTGTAATTAAGTCCTATCTGTAACACCCCAAATGTCGTATTTATATGTATATTCACTTGCTTGAATGAATATAGTAGTAACATTGTGACATATTTTGTACTTGTTTGTCTTTGTAATTGATATATTTTAGTAAGAATTATGATTTTACTATTTATTTACTAGCTTTACAAAATATTAGTTATGATTTATTATTATTATTATTATTATTATTTTTATTATTATTATTATTTTGATATAATTATATAGTTCTATAAAGGTTAAGAAATGTTTTTAAAGTGGAAAAGAAAAAGTAAGTATTGGACATTAACTTGGGAGCTCATGATGCAAATTGCAAGCCATCGTTTATTCTTTTATTTTTTCAACTCTACTAGCTGCGCCCCTGTTTTCACGCCACACACCCTCCCAGCAGCCCTTAAATATAAATTTGTACTGTTCATCTCCTTCATGTTCATAGACGCAGAACTTAGTGCCGCCACCACCAAATTAGAAAAGGATTGGAATCGAATGGGATCATTTCGGGCATTTTTCAAAAGTTCGAACAGTAACCAGCGCACGGTCCGTGCGCCCATACGCACGGGTCGTGCGCCTTTAAAATTTGTTTTTAAAGACACAAACAGAGTGAGACACACGGTCTGTGTGCCTGGGACGCACGGGTCGTGCGTGTCTATCAGCACTTTGGTTTTGTCCTGTTTTTGCGTTTTTCGTCGTTCCGATCAATTCCGATACCTGTTCCAGTCCCAACATAAAAACAGTTCAAAAATATATTCAAACAACAATAATCATCATCAAATCATCAATCAAACAATCGAAAAACCAATTGGACATAAAACGTGATTTTCATACAAAAAACTTTTTTTGGCAACGAACCAAAAACCGAAACACATATCACAGTTTAAGTTTATTAATTCAAAAACCTAAACGTGAGTAAAACTCACCAATTGTGATGAAAATCACAAATAACCGAGGATCCACCAAAACGCAATTTTCCACATAACCACGCGAACAATCCCCGCATCAACTTCGACGCTCCGACGACACTCAAATCCGCTTCCAAAGCTTTTCGCTCAACCAAGAGACATCTTTGAAGCACTTGCGTGTCGGCCGACTCGAACCCATAACGTGCGAGAAATCTCCACTTAGAACCTAGGCACCAACCACGATCTCCTAAGGCTTCAAGTTCATCCCAAAGCTCCAACTTTGATTCCTAGCTTCCCAAAAGCACTATTCATCATCTTCAACCTCCAATTTGAGCTTCACTCATAAATCCCCAAATTTGATTTACAAAACCTAACTCACCCCACTTGATTTCTTCACTCCAAAATGGAATCCAAACTCTCCAATGAACATCCCAACACTTCAAAACACTTGAAGGAAGAAGACAACACAAGACTTCCTCATCTTCCCCCTTAAGGTCGAAAATGGTGGAAAGAGTGAGAGTGAATGGATGATGTTATTTTTGGTGTCAAAATGAAGAGGAAGAAATGGGGATCATTTTTTGTGTAGGAGGGATGATGTTTTGATGAACCTATGATTCCCCTTTTCCTCTTCTTCCATCAAAACCCACTTCTTTTCTCTCTTCTCCATTTCCTCTCTTTTCTTCTTTTCTTTCTTTCTTTCCTACGACTCTCTATCTCTTTCTTTTCCCTTTTATTTCTTTTCCTTTCTTTCTTAAATACTAACTTAAGTGATAATGAGGTCAATGACCAAAATAACCCTCATTTAATTCTAATTTCTCAATAAACCTCACTAAAATCCCTTATTTGATTTTAGCACCCAAAAATCAACTTCTTCAATTTATAATTATACACCAATCAATAATTAATTTATTTCCCAATTAATAAAATTATTAATTAAGCACCAAAATAATCAATTGATTGGGTAAAACATCAAAATAATTGACTTAATTATTTTGGGGATGTTACAGAAGACAAATGTATTTTGTCATATATATATATATATATATATATATATATATAATAATATAAGTTTTGTATAATTTTATATATTAAAGTTAAAGTGAAATATAAATTTTATTAGACTAGTGTAAGTTATATTGACCTGGATCTAAGTTTTACTAAAGTCAAATATATTTAATATATTAGACTATTATATTGCCATTATTAGACTATTATATTGCCATTATTAGACAATATGAGCCCAATTTTACGGAAAAATGTTTTCTTGAAATGAGTTCAGTAACGTCTTCTGAGTTTAACGGTTATGCAAACGAGTACCAAGAAGATGATAACAATCACCATATAGATAACATAGATTATGAAGAATACATGAATGAAATTAATGGAGTAAAACATGTATATGTTGTAGAAGCATCTGAAATGGCAGAATATGCAAGCAAGCTTATAGCCGGGAACCCACTACTGGGTCAGTGAATTACAGTGAGATATTTTTTCAGTTTTCTGTAGTCATTATTCATTAGTTATCGGAACAGCCAGGGAATTATATCATGTAATTTTTTTTACATATACAGGTTATTAAAGGTAGAGTTGAGGATGTTGAATTGCTAGAGAAAGCAGATATTTTGATCTCTGAGCCCATGGGTAAGTTCTTATTACATAATAAAGAATCTATTTTTAATCAAGGATATACAGATCTTTGGATCATTGTTGGAGAGCTAAAAGTTCGATTTGATAAAATCTACTATTATCCCAATATTGTTTATGATCTCCTTATAGGACAAGATTTTATAGATAGAAATTTACCTTATATGATAAATGAAACAAACATATATTTTACTAGCCCTTGTGAAACACAATTTTCTACAAAAAGAATTAGTCAACCTTACAGACATATATACAGACACAGCCAGCGTGGTGGTATTACTATCGGATTAAGTCTAGAATTAATCTTGGCAAATAAGAGTAAATGGTGAACTAAAATTAAGACTAATGAAGAGCTTTGAGGACACAACTAGTTAGTTAGTAATTTCGTCGTAGCAATAGAAACATGAAGATTGATATTGAGAATGATTATTAGTGATAGGGCAGCATGTCGAATCGGTCGTAAATCACGAGTGACATAAGACAATAGAAAGTTTTAATAGATTAACGAAGCTAAGTAAGTTATGAACGATCGATAATGACCCTTCCTAAGCTAGTTTCAGGTAACATTATGATTGACACAATAAGAGTCATAGGAGCCTTAGGAAATATCAAATAAAGGGTGGAGTTGGAATTAGAGGCATTGAATCAAAACGATTACATATGAATATAAGGATGACGTTATTATATAGAATTAGCGGGGACTTGGGTAATAGTTATGACCAGAGATGATGACTATAGTGACCCCCTAGTTGTATGGTGATACCCGAGATGATGATTAAATGACGTCCTGTAGTTGTTGATGATACCCTCGAACTTAGGAGTTCTTAAGGAAGTTGATGATGATGATGTTTAAGGAACCTTGTCGCATGATGGGCGAACCGTACCTTAGTAATTTAAGTTGTAGGAGGAACCTTGTCGCAGTATGGGTAAGGACTCATCGTAGTATGGGCGAGCCGTACCTCAAAGGATAGTGATGATGATGATAAGCATTGTTGTTGTTGTTGTTGTTGTTGTTGTTGTTGTTGTTAGTAGGGAATTATCGGGCAAAGTATCCCGATCCTCATAGTCCTCTCATGGGTGTTCTTCAAGGCATTATCGGGCAAGGTATCCCGTTCGAGTGTCTCGGTTCTATTGTTCTTGTAGGGCATTATCGGGCAAGGTATCCCGTTCGGGCAAGGTATCCTGGTCCTCGTAGTCCTCTTCCTACTGTTCTTCGTAGGGCGTTATCGGGAAAGATATCCCGTTCGAGCAAAGTATCCCGGTCCTATTGATGTTGTTCCTTGTAGGGCGTTATCAGGCAAGGTATCCCGTTCAGGGAAGGTATCTCGGTTCAGGCAAGGTATCCCGGTTCTATTGTTGTTGTTGTTGTTGATGGTAAGACATTATCGGGCAAGGTATCCCGGTCTTATTCTGGTTGTTGTTGTTGATGATAATTGTAAGGCAATATCTGGCAAGGTATCCTGATCATGTTGTTGTTGTTGTTGTTGTTGTTGTTGTTGTTGTTGTTGTTGTTGTTGTTGTTGTTGTTGTTGTTGTTGTTGCTGTTGTTGTTGCTGTTGCTGTCGCTGTCGCTGTTGGTGTTGTTGTTGTTCTTGTTGTTGCTGCTTGTAGTCCTAAGACCATACGTGAGGTCGCGACACTAGGATTAGCTGAATATTAGTTAATGATTGTTTGTTGTTGTTGTTGTTGTTGTTGTTGTTGTTGTTGTTGTTGTTGTTGTTGTTGTTGTTGTTGTTGTTGTTGTTGTTGTTGTTGTTGTTGTTGTTGTTGTTGTTGTTGTTGTTGTTGTTGTTGTTGTTGTTGTTGTTGTTGTTGTTGTTGTTGTTGTTGTTGTTGTTGTTGTTGTTGTTGTTGTTGTTGTTGTTGTTGTTGTTGTTGTTGTTGTTGTTGTTGTTGTTGTTGTTGTTGTTGTTGTTGTTGTTGTTGTTGTTGTTGTTGTTGTTGTTGTTGTTGTTGTTGTTGTTGTTGTTGTTGTTGTTGTTGTTGTTGTTGTTGTTGTTGTTGTTGTTGTTGTTGTTGTTGTTGTTGTTGTTGTTGTTGTTGTTGTTGTTGTTGTTGTTGTTGTTGTTGTTGTTGTTGTTGTTGTTGTTGTTGTTGTTGTTGTTGTTGTTGTTGTTGTTGTTGTTGTTGTTGTTGTTGTTGTTGTTGTTGTTGTTGTTGTTGTTGTTGTTGTTGTTGTTGTTGTTGTTGTTGTTGTTGTTGTTGTTGTTGTTGTTGTTGTTGTTGTTGTTGTTGTTGTTGTTGTTGTTGTTGTTGTTGTTGTTGTTGTTGTTGTTGTTGTTGTTGTTGCTGCTGCTGCTTGTAGTCCTAAGACCATACGTGAGGTCGCGACACTAGGATTAGCTGAAGATTAGTTAATGATTGTTTGTGCATTGGTGTTATGAAAGTTGTATCCACTACTGTTGATTGTTTCCTTGTTTTGTGGTAGTCTTGCTGTTTTAGCTTCGGTCTTATATTTCTTATATGGTTTGGACGCTCTTTCTCACCGGTGCACCATTTTTTAGATTAAGTTCCAGGTGTCGTTGGAGTGACTTCTACGATCGTTCAGCGGTGGGGATGTGATCACCACGGATTGCCCAGCAACTTGCAGAATGATACTACACGTTGATGTCACTTTCTTTTTATTTAATTGATTAAAGGTCTAATACTCTGATCATGTGACATCAGGATTTGGGTTGTGTTTTCAATATTATATTTAAAATTAATCTTATTACTGTATTGAAAGAAATGCTTCAATGTTTTAGTCTTTTTATATTATTATTATTATCATTTATATATGATTTAAAGAGTTGGACGACATCTTTTACTTGCGAAAACCATTTCATAACATGAATTGTTAGTTTATTTGAAAAACAAATTTAAACGTTTTTCGTACTTTTTCACTTATAAATACTTTCTGGGTAAAGGGTGTCACACTATCCAAATCTATTTATACAACGAATATGATGTTACCCGTGCATATGCACGGGTATACTTCTAGTTGATCTATAAAGTCAATTCTTTGTAGATTTTAGCTTGCACCCATTGTGAAGACTAAGGTGCGTAACGGAATGAGAAATACATGCATGGATGAACGACTATTTAGTAGCTTACATTAAGACTTATGTATTCAATGGTGTTGACATTGAGCTCATTATTTAACGATTTCAATATATAAAATCACATAGAAGACAATTATGAGTTGTATAATTTATTTATTTAAAATTATTAATGTTTTATTAACAATATTTTTAATGATTCGTGTTTTTAAAAAAATTTGACTCCCAACCTTGGGTCGTGGATCCACCACCATAAACATGTGTGTTGATGCTATGGCCTATTAGGGTGTCACCAGGATGTATTGTTGCTTTTTAATGATATCCCTCCAACTATTGTTAGCTTGTTACGGTGTAGTTTATATTATGGGTGTTTCTACACCTAGAGTTATCCCATTATAGTTCTCTCTGGACTGTTTTTAGCCCTCTTTTTATCCAAAAAAAAAAAATTAAAGGATTCCTACCTTTAAAATTTGTGAAATATGATGATAAAAATCTGCATCCTTCAACTTTTTAATAATCTTATTATTTCTGTGACAAAATACATTTTTAAACAAAAATGCAGAATTAGTCTCACAAAATTTGTTTCCCATGTATAGCATGTGTCGAAAATCCACTTTTTTTTGGAAAAAAAATATATATATTTGATCAGTTTTATTTTGTTTGTTGTTTAAGAAAGGATCAATAGGTCTCAAACTTATTGTTGTTTTTGCATTTTTAATAAAACTATTTAACACTTTTTTCCAGTGATGCTCTTATTTATTGAGAATTTTTTCATATTCAATAAAAGATTCACAATTATCTATGTAGAGAGATAAAGAGTTAAAATGTAAATTGTACAAACTTATAAAAAAAGGGGCTGCTAATTTACACCCACCAAAAAATTAGAAGGTGTACATTGTAACACCCCGATATTTTTATCGAGTAAAAATACCCAAGTGCACCATCCCTAAAACATCAGAGATATAAAATTCCTGCATAAATACTGAACACTGCAATATAGTTCTCGCTGAATAACAACAAAACAGTCTTAAATACAAATAAGACCAAAAAGGTTCCCTGACCATAACCTTCAGCAAACTATGGTGTTCATTATCATACAAGAAAGCGGAATAAATACATAACGCTAAAGACAAAATGTCTTGATACACAGATAACAAGGAAAGATATAAACTTGAGCATAACGCTAAGTCTTCAGCCACCATCCGAGTACCACCTACTCGTGCCTCTTGGATTTCCGCTGTCCCTGTTTCTCTGTAAAACAACAACATATAAACAACGAGATACAATCTCAGTGAGTTCTACCGAGACCCCTATCTACACTCTCGGTTCAATTATGAATCCTATTTAACTTAATACGACACCGACTGCAATCCAGTGCTAAATCCCGGTGAACCGTATTATAGGACTTTCTTTCATTCGTGGTTTAATTTAACCACGTGCATTTTAATTCAACACGACACCGACTGCAATCCAGTGCTAAATCCCGGTGAACGTGTTATGACTCAATACGGCACCGACTGCAATCCTGTGCTAAATCCCGGTGTATCGTACGACAAAACTTTCAACATAACACCGACTGCAATCCTGTGCTGAATCCCGGTGACCCCCTTACCAATAGTACTTTCCCTAATGGCACGGAGCCTAGGGTAGGGGATCATGACTGCCCCGCCTAGTATGTTAACATGGGTCGTCACCCAACTCGATATAATAAATATATCTACAGACACATGGACTCATAGTTCGCTTTGGTATCAATATAACATATCCGGACACATGTACTATTGTTCGACTTTTCGAAAGAATTTCAACTTCAAATGTATTTTATAAAACCCTTTTGAAACATACTCAAAATTATGGCATTATAAGCCTAATATCATTATAGAAGGGTTAGGAAAGGATTGGGAGAGGATTGGAATCGAAACGGAATCATTTTGGGCACTTTGAAAATTTTGGACAGAACCATGCGCACGGGTCGTGCCCCTGGACGCACGGATCGTGCTCATTTGACAGCATTGCAAAAATAGCCTTTTTCATGAAAATTCGCTTTCCGATTAATCTGAAACTCGCTCCGATCTATTCCTAACTCAAAAACAGATCATACCAGGCAATATTCCAGTCCAATCAACAACAAACAATCAAGTAATTCAATCAAAAACTCAATCTAAGCGAATTCTCATCCAAAAGCGGTATTTTTCGAAATAACGATTTTTGACTCAAAACTCTCGAAATCAATCGACGCAACAAATCATACCAAAACGGAATAAACCTAAACGTGAGTAAAACTCACCAATCGTGATGAAAATCACGAAGCACCGAGACTTTCCGCGAGAACGCTTTTCCGTCATAACCACACGAACAATCCCCGCATAACTTCCACGCTCCGACGACGCCCAAATCCGCTTCCAGTCTTTCCGCTCGATCCCGAGACATCTCTTTGACCGAAATACCGAATTCCTCGAAATCCCGCCGTTCGAACCCTAATCACCAATCCGCTTCAAACTTCGATTCGAGCTCCAATTCGCGTTCAGTCCTCCTTAGCTTCGTTCCTAATCATTCATAAATCATCAATCGTCAAGTATCACTATTCATCATCTTCAAGATTAGAATCACTATTCACACATAACCTTAAATCTTGATTTTCATACCTTAAGTCATCAAACCTTTGATTCATCCGTTCCAAGCTAGCAATCACCTTCTTATTCGAACTCCTCAAGCTTCCAAATTACTTAAAAGAAGAAGAAAGCTCTCAAAAACGCCACTTTGAGCTTCAAACCGAAAATGGTAGATTTGTGTAGAGTGAGTTGATGATGATGATGTTTGTACCAAATCGAAGAGGAAGTAACGCTGAACGTTTTTCGTGTTGGAAGGAAGTCGTTTTGGTGAACCTTTGAGCTTCCTTTTTCCTCTTCTTCTCCATCACCCATTCTTTTCTCTTCTTTTTCCTTTTCTCTCTTTTCTCTCTTTTCTCTCTTGTTTCTCCTCTCTGTTCGCGTATCCCTCTTTCTCTCTCTCTCTTTTTAATTATTTTCTTCCTTTTAAAACACACACGCACACACACATATATTTATTTATTTAATATATAAGTTGTAACGTGATCAAATTACTATATTGATCATAATCTCTTATTTCGATTTCAAAACTTCCTTGACCCGTATTATTCGGTTAACGATCCGATGACAACCAATAAATAATTTTAGCACTCGATAAATTTACCCGTCAAGTACTAAATTAATTTAATTGGGTTAACATCCAAATAATTCGGCTAATTATTTTGAGGATGTTACATTCTCCCCAACTTGAAAGAATTTTGTCCTCAAAATTTCGCCAAGTCTTACGATTGACTAACCGATAACAGACATTCTCAGAAAGGTCCAAATTTGCTAGAAAATATTCTTGAATTAACGAAATGAGTGTAGAAAATATTCCCAAGTGGCACGTCAATCTTTAAGTATGTTCGACTGCTACCCTAGAACGCTTCTAAGATTACAATCCGAACTCTCTTGTTACGAATCAACACGAGAGACTCATCATTCGCCTACATAGGCTCGGCACCGCGTTCGAAAACACTTCCGAAGCTTCATTCCAACTATCCTCACTTGCTCCCCAACTTTGATTAATCTAAATCAAAGGGTCTAATACAAGACTCTTGATAGAAATACAGGTTGAAAAAAATGAGGTCCACATAACGGTACTCCTCGATCGAGATAAGAACAAACACGCTTTCCTCTAAGGGTGTAAACACGTTCTCAACAACTGTCTAAAATTCCATAACAGTTCTCGTACACATTGACAATGTGACGGAAAAGTCATCTGTGAAACATCTTGACTCGTCCCCAAGATTTCGAGATAAAACTTTTCAAAAGGTGGGATAAGGGTTTTACTAAAAACTTTGACCTTAACGTAGAAATAAACCGTGGGGCATCAGATAAATTTGAACGTAATGAAAACCACCTCAGTTGTTCTCAAAACAACTTTCAAACAGAACTCAGAACTCCTTTTCCTCTATTGCAACTTCCTCACGAGGTTTTTACCAACGACGCACCCGATTCCTTTCTGGATTAGTCAATAGCGTTGAGAGTTTCCCCTCAACCTAAGTAATCCTCCTAGGATTTTTCCTCAATCAAATTTTATTAGCCTCCTGATTCATTCCCAAAATTAACTTTAGCATGCGGGTTTTCACAAAAATGATTTTTCAAAACTATCACGCCGTACACCAAGCTTCACTTCGGAAATTTCAGTCACTTGCAAGCAGATCCATCAATTAATTCTTTGATGGTTATTCGCAACGTGAAAACAGTCAGCAGTTACCTCACTTACATATTCGTATTCACGTTCGTCTTGCCAAACGGAATCTCGTAAGACAATCTCATTGTTAACCTTCACCAAGGAGAGGTTAACAAACTAATACCTCGCCACCAAAGTGGAAACTTATGGATGTACCCCAACTTAGATCTAAAAGACTAACAATTCCATTTCATGCATCGTTAAATCTGCCGTGTGGAGCGATTTCCTACTACTCGCATCAGCTACAACATTGGCCTTTCCTGGATGATACTTCAACTCGAAATCATCATTCTTCGGAAATTCTATCCATCTTCTTTGCCTGTTATTCGGTTCTTTCTGATCAAACAAATACTTTAAGCTTTTGTGATCACTAAAGACTTCGAAACGAGACCCATACAGGTAATGTCTCCAAATCTTCAGTGCATACACAATAGCCGCCAACTTCAAATCATGAGTTGGATAATTCTCCATCATGAGACTTTAATTGCCTGGATGCATAAGCTACCATTTGTTGATTCTGCATGAGAACACATCCTAAACCCTTCCCAGAAGCATCGACGTAATTTTGTAATCTCAAAGACGGATCTGGAAGAATCAGGATTGGAGCAGAAGTCAACCAAACCTTCAATTCTTGAAAACATTCTTCACAATCAGCATCCCGCGTAAACGGTTGACCCTTACGAGTTAACCGAGTAAGTGGAAAAACTAACTGTGAGGACCCTTGAACAAATCTCTTATACTAACCGGCTAGACCCAAAAACTTCCGATCTCTGTGACTCAGGTCGGTCGTTCCCAATTCAACACAGCTTCTATTTTACTGGGATCCACCGCAACTCCCGATTGGGAAGTCACGCGTCCCAAAAACTTCACCTTCCGGCATCCAGAAGTCACACTTCGACGGCTTGGCATACAATTTCTTCTCTCGGAGTACGCTCAGAACAATGCGGAGATGTTGGACATGCTCCTCAATGGTATTAGAGTACACCAAGATATCATCAATGAAAACCACAACGAACTGAAGCAGATAAGTGTGGAACACTCGGTTCATGTATTCCATGAATACCGCTGGAGCATTAGTCAAACCGAAGGGCATCACTACAAACAATAATGTCCATACCTAGTACGGAAGGCTGTCTTCGGAATATCTAAGGCTCTAACTTTTATTTGATGATATCCTGACCTCAGATCGATTTTTAGAAAACACTGCAGCACCTCAAATTGCTCAAGCAAATCGTCTATCCTTGGCAAGGGATATTTATTCTTGATCGTCACTTTGATGAGTTGTCGATAATCAATGCACAATCTCATGCTACCATTTTTCCTTTCGACTAACCACACCAGAGCACTCCTTAGAGAAGCACTCGGTCGAATGAATTTCTTTAACATCGACTCTTCAAGTTGAGACTCCATTTCCTTTAATTCTAAAGGAACATTCAATAAGAAACAATAGATATTGATTCCGTGCCAGGAACCAATTCTACAGTAAACTCTACCTCTCGCTCTAGAGGTTCAGAAGAAACTTCATCGTGAAAACATCCAGAAAGTCATTCACAACCTGAATGTTCGCCAAATCCAAACTAGTTTCAGTGGATGTAGATAACATAATAACATAAGCTTCTGCACCTTGGAATAATGGCTGGCTTGCTGAGGTGAAAGAGATAACTGGTTCAGAGTTTGTCCTTGACAATTCAACTGATTCTGAAGCGAAGCTGATAGTTGATTAACACAGTCGATTTCAACATGATTTGCAGTCATCGAATTCATACCCAAAATGGTGTCCATACTTCTCATAAGCGAACAAATCAATTCTGCAACGAAACTTCCGGCTCCTATGACAAGTAGACAATCTCATCAAAAGGATTGGGTCTGGACACGACCCTTAGCAGCAGTAAAATAGTTATCGGCTTGGATAGCGGAGATTCGCTAGTCCCAACCGATCCACACATGATTGTGCTGTAAAACAATGGGTTGCACCCGAACCATATAATATACTGACGGAGTTATTGAAAACTGATCTCATACCCCACAATAGATTGTCTGCAGTTGTAACTGTCTGAGCATCCCAAGTATTGACGCATCCTTGCCTTGGAGCTGCTTGTAACTCCTTGGAACTCTTCCTTGCAGGGCACTCTTTAGCATAGTGACCCACTTCATTACAATAATAGCACTGATTCATCTGTGCTGACGATCACCCTGGTGATGTCTTCCATAGTTAGAACATCTTCTGACCTTTGAAGAATCAGAAAATTGCACCTGTTTTTCCTTTGATGAAATTATCTTAAGACTTTGCATTCGGAGTTGATAATTCAACTACCTTCCTTCTTTTCCCATACCCCCTATGAGATCATCCTCGGCGACATAGGCTGATTGCACTAAGGCAACATAATTGGTAAAAGTATAAGAACCGAGACCCTAAGTCATAAAAGCACTAAGGCCCTTCTTATACCTCCGCATTCTCCATTCGTCATCCGGAGCTTACTTTACCACTTGGTAAAACTGAGACAACTTCTCAAACTTAGCGGTGTATTCTTCCACCGTCATGTCACCTTTCCTGAGGATGCACCGGTTGGAGATTCCGGTTTTGGTCGAGGACTGCGTCTTGATCATCCTGCCATAATTCCGCTTATGATGCACTAAGTATTAAGTTGATCAGGCTCAATGTCTCTTAGCATCACAAGTGTAATTGCAACCAGGACTAACAAGGAATCGACTCAACTCTAAACTAAGTCCGACTAGGTCGAACTGCTCTGATACCAACTGTAGCACCCCCGATATTTTTATCGAGTAAAAATACCCAAGTGCACAATCCCTAAAACATCAGAGATATAAAATTCCTGCATAAATACTGAACACTGCAATATAGTTCTCGCTGAATAACAACAAAACAGTCTTAAATACAACTAAGACCAAAAAGGTTCCCTGACCATAACCTTCAGCAAACTATGGTGTTCATTATCATACAAGAAAGCGGAATAAATACATAACGCTAAAGACAAAATGTCTTGATACACAGATAACAAGGAAAGATATAAACTTGAGCATAACGCTAAGTCTTCAGCCACCATCCGAGTACCACCTACTCGTGCCTCTTGGATTTCCGCTGTCCCTGTTTCTCTGTAAAACAACAACATATAAACAACGAGATACAATCTCAGTGAGTTCTACCGAGACCCCTATCTACACTCTCGGTTCAATTATGAATCCTATTTAACTTAATACGACACCGACTGCAATCCAGTGCTAAATCCCGGTGAACCGTATTATAGGACTTTCTTTCATTCGTGGTTTAATTTAACCACGTGCATTTTAATTCAACACGACACCGACTGCAATCCAGTGCTAAATCCCGGTGAACGTGTTATGACTCAGTACGGCACCGACTGCAATCCTGTGCTAAATCCCGGTGTATCGTACGACAAAACTTTCAACATAACACCGACTGCAATCCTGTGCTGAATCCCGGTGAACCCCTTACCAATAGTACTTTCCCTAATGGCACGGAGCCTAGGGTGGGGGATCATGACTGCCCCGCCTAGTATGTTAACATGGGTCGTCACCCAACTCGATATAATAAATATATCTACAGACACATGGACTCATAGTTCGCTTTGGTATCAATATAACATATCCGGACACATGTACTATTGTTCGGCTTTTCGAAAGAATTTCAACTTCAAATGTATTTTATAAAACCCTTTTGAAACATACTCAAAATTATGGCATTATAAGCCTAATATCATTATAGAAGGGTTAGGAAAGGATTGGGAGAGGATTGGAATCGAAACGGAATCATTTTGGGCACTTTGAAAATTTTGGACAGAACCATGCGCACGGGTCGTGCCCCTGGACGCACGGATCGTGCTCATTTGACAGCATTGCAAAAATAGCCTTTTTCATGAAAATTCGCTTTCCGATTAATCCGAAACTCGCTCCGATCTATTCCTAACTCAAAACCAGATCATACCAGGCAATATTCCAGTCCAATCAACATCAAACAATCAAGTAATTCATTCAAAAACTCAATCTAAGCGGATTCTCATCCAAAAGCGGTATTTTTCGAAATAACGATTTTTGACTCAAAACTCTCGAAATCAATCGACGCAACAAATCATACCAAAACGGAATAAACCTAAACGTGAGTAAAACTCACCTATCGTGATGAAAATCACGAAGCACCGAGACTTTCCGCGAGAACGCTTTTCCGTCATAACCACACGAACAATCCCCGCATAACTTCCACGCTCCGACGACGCCCAAATCCGCTTCCAGTCTTTCCGCTCGATCCCGAGACATCTCTTTGACCGAAATACCGAATTCCTCGAAATTCCGCCGTTCGAACCCTAATCACCAATCCGCTTCAAACTTCGATTCGAGCTCCAATTCGCGCTCAATCCTCCTTAACTTCGTTCCTAATCATTCATAAATCATCAATCGTCAAGAATCACTATTCATCATCTTCAAGATTAGAATCACTATTCACACATAACCTTAAATCTTGATTTTCATACCTTAAGTCATCAAACCTTTGATTCATCCGTTCCAAGCTAGCAATCACCCTCTTATTCGAACTCCTCAAGCTTCCAAATTACTTAAAAGAAGAAGAAAGCTCTCAAAAACGCCACTTTGAGCTTCAAACCGAACATGGTAGATTTGTGTAGAGTGAGTTGATGATGATGATGTTTGTACCAAATCGAAGAGGAAGTAACGCTGAACGTTTTTCGTGTTGGAAGGTAGTCGTTTTGGTGAACCCTTTGAGCTTCCTTTTTCCTCTTCTTCTCCTTCACCCATTCTTTTCTCTTCTTTTTCCTTTTCTCTCTTTTCTCTCTTGTTTCTCCTCTCTGTTCGCGTATCCCTCTTTCTCTCTCTCTTTTTAATTCTTTTCTTCCTTTTAAAACATACACGCACACACACATATATTTATTTATTTAATATATAAGTTGTAACGTGGTCAAATTACTATATTGATCATAATCTCTTATTTCGATTCCAAAACTTCTTTGACCCGTATTATTCGGTTAACGATCCGATGACAACCAATAAATAATTTTAGCACTCGATAAATTTACCCGTCAAGTACTAAATTAATTTAATTGGGTTAACATCCAAATAATTCGGCTAATTATTTTGAGGATGTTACATACATTAGCAAGTCAGCACCTTTTCATGTGCAGTATTTGATTTGTCTGATATTTTAATTTTTCGTGTGTTAATTTTGCGATTTTAATTTTTGATGTGCAGTATTTGATTTGTCCGATAAGAGTTGTGTTTTAGATTGGAAATTTTTTTAGATAAACAATAATTTATTGAGGAGAGCACTAGGGGTGATCCAATTCCCTTACATTAAAAGTGAGGCCTCGTTAAAACCTGTGAGGGCGAAATCTCATAGAGAAAAAGACTCAAGGAAGAAAAAGACTACCTCTCACAAAGAGAAAAAATTATATTGAAAGTAGACAACCAACATGACAATTGACCCAATCTGACACATATAGCCCACAATTCCTCCATTTCCTATTTGCAAACCAGCCCCATGCAGTGTATTTAATTGACATTATAATGGATCTTACATTTGCAACTTCTCCCCTAAATAAAACCTTATTCCTAGCGGCCCAAAAATTCCACACCATAGCTATCCACAGATGAAAAATTGAACAGAACACTAAAAGTATTGGGAATTGGAAAGCTGCCATAATTAAAAGAGAGAGAAGGAAAAAAGGCATATTAATTAAAAATGGAAAATATAAAATTACAGTATTGTCCATTACTAACATTTGCATTGAAAAAGAGGAAGTGTGGTTTTTTTTTTCCAAATGAAAAGGTGTTGGCTTGCTAATGTACACCTTCTAATTTTTAGGTGGGTGTAAATTAGCATCCCCCATAAAAAAAAGGTAAATTGTACAAGGCATTTTATAAAATTTAGATTCTTAATAAATATTCTTAAGAGAGTACTCCCTCCAGACTCAATTATAAGGAAAAATAACTATTTTCACAGGATAGTAGTTTTATGCACTTAATTTCTTTGGATTCATGGAAAAAACAAATAGATTTATTAAACCATCCCTAATTAATAATCATCTTCTGACAACATTAATTAGCTAATTTAAGAGTGATTGTGAAAAAATAACATTAAATATAGATAAATTAGTTGAGATTTGCTTACTTTTAAGTCCACCAAAACGAGACTTGGAGGGAGTATTCGACAATGACATGGCATTGAATTATCATAAAGATATTTAATGAGTTTGTCAAAGAAACGACAATTATATTAACGTATTGGCCATAGGAAAACATATTTAATGTACTGTAAAAAGGAAAGGAAATTAATGTATCCATAATTTTGGGTTTCAAAAAATAAAATCTTATTTAATGAAAAATAAAAACGAGCATTGAAAAGTTAAATGACTCATAAAAAATAAAGAAAAAATTGTGAAAATCATAAGGTAACAAAAGTTTGAGTCAAAAAAAAAGGTAACAAAGGCACTATTCATGTCAATTGCAAAAGCATCACACAACTGCCAGATCACAATAATAATAGTTCAAAATATTAGTTCAAATGATTCAGTAATCAAAGATTTCATTCAATTTTGATTTCATAAAAAAATTTCATTCAATTTTGATTCAGTAATCAAAGAAAAAGTAAATGTCATTCAATTTCAAAAACCAATAAGGTATGCTCTCATAATTTCCGGAAGTCAGAGTAATGAAATGTTATCAATATTGCATCTATTCAAGCAGGGAAAAAAGTTCAAGTAATTATTTCAGTCAAAAGTCAAATTTATTATTAAATGCTTATTTAATAAAACAACTAATTTATGAATTTCACCAATGAAATTAGTCAAACAACTAATTCACATTTACGAATATCATCAATACCTTATACCCTTGTTTTCAACTGTTTGAGAACTATATATAAAAGATACTAAGCTGTGAAACAGAAGAAGAAAATTGAGAAAAAGAAAACAAAATGACTCATTTCTCTTCCGTTATGATAGTTTTTATTTTATGTGTTGCAACCTCCTATGCAACCATGGTTGTAGACGAGGATACCATTTGCAAAAAAGCCAAAAACCCTTCATTTTGTTCCGCTCTTCTCAAGTCAAAGCCCGGTTCAAGTAAAGATGTTGTTAGCCTTATACTATACACTGTGGACGTGGTCCATGCCAACATTACCAACACCAGCAATTTAATCAAGGAGCTAATTGCACACAGTGGTAGTAACGACGTGGCAAGACATTATTATATAGTGTGCTTATTTCATTTTGGTGAACATGGTGCCCTTGTTCCGGTTAAGGAAATAGAACAAGATTTGAAGATGGGAGTTTATGAATATTTGGATCAATATTCGGGTGATATCTGGGTTGAGGTTGATGAGTGTCTTACTGGGGAAACCCCATCTGATCCTCCTTATCACGATACCTCTATGCTCCCTAAATATGCTGAAGTTGTATTACAGGTTGCTGATATTATTGGTATTTTAATATCTTATCTGCTAAAGCATAAATGATGATTACACCACATTCCTTACCGACTTGTCAATTTGTATTTCTTGCAATAAGTGAGTCAATGTAATGGTTAAGATTTGAATTTCTCCAGAGAATCAACCAACAATTATATTGATTAGAATCCACTTTTTCAAGCATGTCTTTGTTTTTATTTAAACAAATGATTAAAAAATGGCACCACGCTACTTTTTTATTTGGTGAATAAAAATAATACAAAGGAAAGAAAAGGTGGTGTTTGTAATAATCTTTAATTTTGTAGACATTTGAAAACAAAATAAACAAAGAGAAATAAGTATTATTCTCATTTTCATTCTGCAAGATGGTGTGCAAAGGTTGTTATAAATTAAAAAGACATTCTAACTAGGTTGATACCAAACATCTATATATCAATTGCAGCATCCCATAAATTTGTTGATTAAAAAGAAAAAAATAAATTATGGGATATAAACCATACCTATTTGAAATGAAAATTGAGGAAAAAATGGAGACCCACCTACCAAAACATTGTAAGGAAACTCGGTGACAAGAAAATTCATTTGCACAATTGTTCTCTTAACGATAAATGATAAAAATAATAGTTGTGCTTGTAAAGTGCATCGATCATACAATTATGTAGTCGATTTCTAAGCCTCAAACAGATGATATTGATGGAAGTAAAATCGAAATAACCAATAGAAAATAATATTTAATATTAGTAATTGTGCTTGTAATGTCCATTAATTGGTTGTAAATTGTGATCAATCTACGCAGAAGAGATCAAGCATGCAGCAATACGTATAATTCCTCTCAAACTCTCCGTTTAACCTTGGTATCAAAGCAATACCGATATAAGACTCAGTGACCTAAGTATGTCGGCAGTTTCTGAACAAATAGTGTTTCATCAGAGTTGAATCCTTTATACTTTGGGAAATTTCACAAACAGTTAGCGGGTTTCGCATTTAAATGCAGAAAAATTTGAAAAAGGGGAAAAGAAATTGATGTGGTATGTCGAATGAAAAGAAATTGAAAAATGTTTGTTAAATCCTTACCGAAAAAATACGCATCAACTGTATAATAATCGTTTCAAAATGTTAAATTACAGAATCGGTTCAGCCAATTTATCAATCGCTGTATTCTGTTTTAGGATTCAAAATCGGACTGTGAGTTACCTCTGTGTTTAATGTCGCTGCCGTCTGATGAAGAAACCGCGATGATGATCGGAGTCCATGACGCGAAGAAGAAGATGCAGAGGCATTCACCATTGTCAAACGTGAGCAGAATACACAAATGACTAGCGGAATTCCCGTGCGTTGCACGGGTTATTAAAATATTTTTTTCTTAAATTTTATGAAGTTTAAACATATAAAAATACATAAATTATAATATCTCTTATATAACTTTATCGAATATATATCTATATATTTATATGTTTTATTATAGTGGTACTATATTTTTGATTATATTTTCATGTTATTTATATTTTATATAAATTTTTCAAAAATATGTAAATGTGATATAATTTAAATAGATGCATAAAAGTTCAGACATAACTTCGTTGTAGCGATTCTCAATAATATTATAGTTTTAGTCACTTTTATTGTTAAATAATTATATAAATTAGTTAAATATTGCTTAAATATTGAATTAATAATAAATTTAAGTCAAAGTGGAAGAGAAGATAAACAAAGACTTGATAACAAAATTTGTTCAAAACATAAAATAAAAAATCAGTAAAAATTTAATAAATATCACAACGTTTTATATTCAATTGGAATATTTATTATGTATAGTTCATTTTAAATATATTTGAAGCATTTTTCTTAAATGATAATTAGTATTTTTGAGGGAAAATTATAATTAGTATGTAATGTTTTTATATAACAACTTCAATATTTTATTTGTATATATTACTCATTTCCGCAATAAAGAGACAACTTACACTCATTGTGAATTCTCAAATAAAAAAATCATATAAAAAATTTAAGTAAGGAAATGAACTCTTAAAATGAATTGAAAAATTAGCACATAATTCCATAAGATTCATTACAACCCAGATTTAGAGAGAAGGTTTAAGAAATGTTCCACATTTGAGGTATCGAGGGTATTGATGGTAGGCAACATAAAAAAGGTACCACAAAAAATTCAACACAATAATTTGAGGAATATATCCATGAAGCCAAAATTATTTTTAATACTCCAGAGAATAAAGGTACCTAGAAGTTGAAAATTAGAAAAATACTTCGATTGAAACTAAGAGAGACACAAATGCTTGTAGAAGAACAATGACAATTACAATTGAAAATAACCTATCAAAAGTTGAAACTTAGGTCCAATATGCTAGAGATTCCTTTTTTATCTTCCTATGCATGTAACGTGTCTTTCACTCCCTTGACTGCACACTCTAACATTTCTCTCTGCGCACTCTACATCTTCTCGAGTGACCACTCTTTTCTAATGCTCACTTGCACATCCCATTTTTTGTTCTAAACTTTCCACCAAAATCTCTCCCCACACCATCTAAAATTTTCTTCTATAAATAATTGTGTCTTATATATTATAACCGATTAAAACTATACATTTTCAACTTATATTTTACTAACTCATGAATTTATGGAAACTAAGAAATGAATCACATTAATGTGAAACTCTCCACTCTCATTGCATAACACTTACTCCAAAAAAAATCCAAAGACCCACTCATTATTTCTTAGTTCAATAAAATTTGATTAAATTATATGTCAATATAATATGTTGAAGTTATTTTATATAATTACAATAAATATAAAAGCACATATATAAACTTATGAAATATAAGTTAAAGAAACGTATGAATAATTTATTAAAAAAGAAACAAATACATAACTTAAATATAAAAATAAAATACAATAGTTAATAATAAATTATTTAAATATATGATGAATTAATTAAATCTCTACCTCTTTCACTCATATTATACTAACTCATTCGTTTATTGATAATTAATGAAATAATTTATACTAATTTGAAACTGTAATCTTTCAATAAGTAGACATAATTTATCAAAATATAGAAACTTGTTTACAGATGATATTATATTATACGTAACTATATTGTTAGTTTTTATTATCAACCTCTATATTTTCACTCAATTATGTGTCTCCATTAAAATTAAAACCTTCTTTATGTCAATACGTTAGTGGCAGTTATGTGTCTCCATTAAAACTAAAACCTTCTTTATGTTTAAATTATAAGTAAATATTTTAATACATAAAAACCTTGAGAAGCATTGTGGAATCTCATTTGGATACAATAAGAAAACATTACATTATAATCGGAAAGAGAATAAAATTTAAATACAAAATGGAACCCAAAGCAATATTAATCCATACCTTATATACATTGTAATAGACATGAAAGATAATGAAGAAAACTTACAATCTCTTTAATTGAAATTGCTAGTGTAAAGCTCATCATCATATATTAATTTAATCGTCATACAAAGAACTCAATCCTAAAATCAAAAGCGCCAAAGAATGTTTAAAAAAATCATTACTTTGGAGTGTGAATATTAATTGAAGAATGAATTCAAAAATATATAGGACAATTCTTACCATAGAGCGAGTATGCACTAAAAGACTCTCATGTCATCAAACATGGAAGAGTAAAATATCCACGTGTTAAGAGAAATGTATATATATATTATCCACAATCTATTTT
The DNA here is from genome assembly GCA_039519185.1 of Astragalus membranaceus. Lineage (NCBI taxonomy): Eukaryota > Viridiplantae > Streptophyta > Magnoliopsida > Fabales > Fabaceae > Astragalus > Astragalus membranaceus. The sequence continues at coordinate 75,464,903 of CM076849.1, read as the reverse complement.
AGCGGACTATCCATTGGTTTGATAAGATATTCACTTAGTTAGTAATCAAAATTGGGTGGATAATAGTTTAACGTATAAAGTTTTTGACACCAAAATTCACATGGTGATGTCAAAGTCATCAAATATAACGGTAATTTTATCCGAATAAAAAATTAAGATATATTATTCGTCAAAAAGAATAAAGCTTAAATAATGAAGAATCAAATATAGATCTTCCAACACAAAAATAAAAATGTCCGGTGCTATCAATTTAATGAAGAAATACAGTAAATTTCTTGAAATAGAAACTATTTTTTCACTCATATAGATCTTTTAGAATTTCCTTTTCTTCCTTTTTTTATTACTTCATTTTCTTCTTTTTCTTGCACATTACTTGATTCTTCATCAGCCTGCAACTTGAAAAAATTAAAAGAAGAGGTAGAAAAATGAAGTTGGTACCTTGATTGGAGAAATGAGAAATGAGATATAAAAAACGCACATAATCAAAGTAGGAAATGAGAAAATAGCAAACCTCTAAAGTACTCACTTGAAAGGCTAAAACAACTGCTACACTCTTGTTGAAGTCTTGGATGGGGGATTCCCTATCTAACAATCGAAAGAAGGAATAGATAGCAACAAAGAATGAGACCTGAAAGTTGACAATAAAAAGTAAGCACGATAATTTGGAAAACCATAGGACCCAAATTAATTTCGATCTAATAATTCAGAAAAGTATGAGAACAAAAAGTTGACAAAAAAAAAGCTTAAATTGAAACCAAGGGGGTTTAATTAGCAATCTCTTCCTATGTTATTTTGAACTAAGGTAGAAAGTTGATAGACCTGCACCAAAGTAAACAACTACTCGTGAAAATGTCAAACAAAGGTAGATATGGTACAATGTCTCTTGAAGCACTCTTTATAGCATATAAATAGTTGTAGATAAAATGAATTTGAATAGTTAAAAGTTTTTTTTTTTGACCAAAAATAGTTAAAAGTTTAAAAACTCATTAACATGATAATTAAAACGTAATTACCTAGTCAACTATCCAACTGGATAAATAAATTAAAAGGAGTTAAAAAAATTAACCAAGCATTAATTGTTCTAAACCTTTTGATATCTAAAAGGCATGTCAATAGTTTCTTTCATCTAAAAATTGTATCAAGCATGTTTTCAAACTCAAGCATCATGTATATGTATTAAGAGTTCAAGGGTCAGGTGCATGTAATTTTATACAAATAATAACAAATTGAATTAATATATATATATATATATATATATATATATATATATATATATATATGAGAACATTAGGAGGTTTTATGAAACTATTATATATTATATTATATTATAATCTGATAAATAATATTATATTTTGTTAATTGGTTTTATCAATTTCTATATTCCAATAAGAAAAATATCATTTTCATATTAATATAAAAATAATTAAATAATATTCCACTAAAATCATCATTAAAGTAGTGTCAATTATGTGCTTCCATTAAAATTAATGTCTTCTTTATGAGCAAATTTTAAATAAATATTTTAATAAATAAATTCATGAGAATCATTGTGGTGGCTTCATTGAGTTTCCTTTACACATATATATAGATAAATTTGTAGAATTTTGTGGTCTTAAATTACACACAAAAAAGAATTTTAATAAAATCAGAATAATAAATTAATAGTTTAATAGTTATTAGTGTATTGACACAAAAATGAAAAATTAATTAATAATAGATGGAAGTTGAATAGTTAGCAATTGATTGTCTTCATTAAAATTAAACTCTTCTTTATGTCTAAATTATATATACATATTTTAATATATAAAAATCTTGAGATAAATTATGGAGCTTCCTTTGGGGTTTCCTTTATATATAGATATATAGATAGATGGTGTGGCTATTTAGTGGCTGAATTCTATAACGGGTGTATGAATTAAAGATAAATTATATCAAATAAAAAAATTAATAATACGTAGGATGGGAGAATTTTTTTTTTTTGGTTAGGTGACTATTAACTTCATGGCCATAACCTTGAAAAGAAAATGACCAAATAAATTATAAAACTGTTTTATTATCAATGCTCATAAGGTCCTTGTAATTATATATATATATATGTCTTTGGGTTACCGGGAATGCCAAAAGCATTGATTTTTTTAGGGTTCTTTCACAATAACTAATTTATTTTGATGGGATTACAATAACTAAATTTAAAAATTATATATATATATATATATATATATATATATATATAATATTTGAAGTTAAATAGTATAATTATAATAAACTTTCCTTTCAACTCATAAATTTGAATAAATATATACAGATTATTTTTTGTGTTTTATGACCTAATTATATAAGAAATAATCTATATATACAATTTAAGTTATTTTAGGTTAATTTTTTAATAACTAAATTTAAAAAATATATGTTCGAACTTAAACTTTAAGATTTCAATAAAGTTTGATTTCAACTTATATACATCAATTTTTGTAATTATACTCCATCATAGTTTCCCTTATTAATATATGTTTAAAAAATACATATATAAATTATTAATAAATATTAATACAAATAGAAATAATGAGAAGTATTGTGAGCTTCCATCCAAGAATAATATTCCACTAAATCATCATTCAATAAGTTATAGTGTGTAATTATGTGTTTTCACTATATCTAATTAAAAGCTAAAATTAAAGTCACCTATTTAAATTATAAATATATATTAATATAAATAAAAATTGTGAGAAGCAATGTGGAGGCTACATTGGGGTCTCCTTTACATATATATATATATATATATATATATATATATATATATATATATATATATATATATATATATATATATATATATATAGATATATATAGATTCGGTGGTCTTGAAAGTGAATATATATATATATATATATATATATATATATATATATATATTCTATTTAAATTATAAATATATATTAATATAAATAAAAATTGTGAGAAGCAATGTGGAGGCTACATTGGGGTCTCCTTTACATATATATATATATATATATATATATATATATATATATATATAGATATATATAGATTCGGTGGTCTTGAAAGTGAATAACGTTTAACGCGATGAAGGGGAAAAGGAAAGACCAATTGGTTGTCCCGTGAATTCAATAATATTTTTACTTTCAAAAAAAAAATTATAATTACTAAATAATAATATATATCAATTACAACAAAATTATTATTTATTATTAATAAACTAAGTAAATAATTAGTTCTATCATAAAAATTAGTTCTATCATAAAAATTAGTTCTATCATAAAAACAAATAAAAAATTCTATTATTATCACTTTGTATTAAAAAGTAATATTTGAGAATATCAAGTAAAAGATAATTAGTATCTATTTGTATTCACAAATAAAATAAGACACAAACTATCTTATATGATTGATGTAATTTGTAACTTGCGAAAGACTATAGTAAAGAGATATTTTCAAAATAAATATAAATATTAAAAAAATAATGCTCCTAATATCCAAAGTGATATAACATTTAAGTAGATCGTTTTTCTATAAGACTAAAAAATATTAGACAAATCAAATATATATCTCAGTATAAAATATATCTATATTTCATATCAGGTTTATGTTAGCTTATGTATCTCTTAATAGTTTTATTTCATCAAAAATTGTATCGTCGTCAAATAAGACTATCTATTTCATTTAGTTGAGGAAATAAAGTTTATAGAAAACATATTATACACAATTTTTATATTTCATCTAATTAACATAAATATACAAATGTCTGTTATAATTCAGCAACAAAATTATCACAACTAAAGTTAAAAAAAATGTATACCCGTGCAGCGCACGGGTCATACATACTAGTATATAACCATCAACAGTCCACATCGACTGTCCATGTCATCAAGCCATAAAATGACATCATCGCCTATGTAAATTCACGTCGGCAATGCTTGACATGTTGGTTGCCACGCAATCTGGTATTCAATTAATAACGGAAATAAAACCTTAAAACAACTATCAGTATCCCACGAAAAAAAGGAAAACGTATATGACCAGAATAATAAGGTTAAATGTTCATTAATAATATTTTGCTTCAAAAAAAAATAATATTTTGCCTTTAAATTCGAATTACAAATATCAAATTGAATGCATATCAACCGGGTTTGGAAATCATCATTTGGTTACAAATATCAACCGCGTATTGCAATTGAATGCATATCAAATTCGAATTTTGCCTTTAATTACACACACATTGCGGCCCAAAAATCTAATCTACCATTAAATCATATAATTCTGAAATTTTTATTCTCTCCTGCATTCGTAACAGCAACAATTCAGAAAGGTATTCATTCATGAGTAATTAATAGGTTCAAAATTGTTAAATGAGATTGGAATATGGAATCAATTCAAGTTGGAATTATCTCAAGTAGGTAGCTCAGTAGGCGAGCTAAGAAGGAGTGCTAGAAGGAGCTACCTACTTGGGATAAATGAGTGCACAAAAAGAGTGCTAGAAGGAGGCCCGGGTTCAAACCCCGGAAACTAACATTCCCCCACCCCCATTAATATTGCTTATAAAAAAAAAATTAAAGTTGCAATTGAAAATTTGAATTTAAAAAAAAAATCAATGTACATCATAAATCCTATGAAATATTCCAATACAACATCTGATTTTGCCAAAATAGTACCCGTTACTGTTTTTTTTTTACCAAGACCCGTTACTGTTATTCATTGAGTATACTATACCAATAATTCTGCATTATATGATACACGTTAATTTATTTTAATTTATTGAGTATTATACTATACTAATATAGTAACATTATTTCCATGGGAAATTCCTTAGAAAAGTACCGTTTTTAAAATTTGAAAACTTTCATTATCAATTAATTTGATTGCAGCCGAAAATGGGTGGGATTCACGTACAAAACCTTAAAATAACTTGAAATCAATTAAAAATAATTCCGGTTCCATTCTGAATTTCAAATATCTTTTATTACACTGTATACACCTATTTTGTATTCCACTAGCGCCGTTTTAAGAGTGGCATAAGCTAATTAAACTTTCAAACCCTAATAGATGCATCACATTCATTCAATACAAATATTGCTCTATAAGTATAACAGGCTGCCTTATACGATGACTCCAATGAACAAAACCCCTAATGCCATCCCCAGGAAAGTCGACCTTTTGTCTGCCCAGCTCATGAAAACTAGACAATCATGGTCCGGGTTTTAAGGAAATGGCGTGTGTTTGGATACCAAAGATACAAAACTCCATTGACAGTTGAAATGGTCATTGTGGATAATGAGGTACACTACTAGAAAAGTTGTTTTTAGAGCGGAATTTTTGAGATGGATAAGTATCCCTCACTATTAGTGAGGGATTTAGCTACAAAATAATTAGTCAACCCTGATTTACGTTTGTGACGAATTTAGAGACGAAAAATATCTCTCTAAAAATCCCGTCTCTAAATTCGTCACAAAATATCAAAAAGCCGTTTAGAGCCGGATGTAGAGATGAAAATGTATCCCTCGCTAATAGCGAGGAAGAACTAATTCGTCACTAACCAAAAAAAGTTTCTCAGCGGCTTCCAATTCGCCTCCCTCCTTTTTTTCAATTCGATCCTGTAACATCCCCTAATTGACTAATTTAATTTATTTAAATTAGCGAAAAGGTTAAGGTGAATTGAGTAATTTAATTGAGCATAATTTAAATTACTATGAGATAGTACCAATGACATAAATAATTGTTGGTGTCTAAGTGCTTGAAAATTTGACTAAGTTAGTAGCCTAGGCCTTGTCATAAGTGATAGGAAGGGATTAAGAGCTGAGGGGCAATTCAGTCCTTACACCCTTTAAGTCATACCCAGCTGAACCCCCCTAACACCTAGCAAACACTTTCCTTTTGAAGAAAAACAGAAACTGAATAGAGAGAGAAGGAGGAGAAGTCGAGAGAGAGAGAGAGAGAGAGAGAGAGAGTGGAGAAGAAGAGAGAAACCCAGCTCCAAACCTTCATGCATGTTTAATCTAAAGCCATCATCCTCCACCATTTTTCATCTTCTTCCCATTGATCTAACTTTCTGAGCCAACTGCCAACCCACCTCCAAATCACCATTGTCATCTCTTTGAAGCTCCAAGCTCCAAAATGGAGTCTAGTAGCTGGATATGGTTTGCATGTCCGTTTTGAGAGCCACGAAGTGATTAGCAACCTTCATAGGGTAGATTGGGAGCTGAAGTTCGAAGTGGTAGAGGCCAAGCTCTATCGGTTCAGTTTTTGGAGCGTTTGGAGTAGCGTGGATTTGAGTCCGGGACCGTTCGTGAGGTTACTCCAACCGTGTCATTCCGTTGATCCGTTGGTTGCGTGATTATCATCACGTTAGGTGAGTTCTATACTCGCTTAGGGACGTTTTGATGTCGAGTCATTTTATTTCTGAAATGATATTATTGAAATCCACTTTGTGAAAACTTGACGAAAACGTTTTTATCGAAAAACTGTTAGTGGTAAATGGTTCGAATTGATGAGATTGTTGATTGATGATATTTATTGTTTGATTGTTTAATCGCTTTCACTGGACTGGAATAATATTCGTTATGTTAGGATATCGACCGGAACGAAATTGGAATCGAAATGGACTTGGAAAAATGACACGAAACTGGAAAATTGGCCACTGGCAAGGACGTACGGATCGTGCCTCACAAGGGCACGGGTCGTGCGCCTTGTTCGCAGTAGCCCAGAAAATGGATTTTTGACACAGCACGGGTCGTGCGCCCCTGGGCACGAACCGTGCGTGACCTATGCAAATCAACCTTTTCAAATTTTAAGACACGCACGGGTCGTGCGCCCTTGTGGCACGGACCGTGCGCCCTGTAACATTTTCAAACTGAATTTTTATTGATACGCACGGGTCGTGCGCCTCTGGGGCACGGACCGTGCGGATCTTTCTGTTACCCTAACTCAAAATCCTTTTTAACCCGTTCCAAACGATTCCGATTCCTTTCCGATTGATTCCCCAATGTTTCCCAAGGATGGAAACACACTTATGTCATGAAATGAAAGAAGTTGAGGAAAATCTCATAAGTTATCAATGTTAAGGAAAAACCGTATATTAGTAAGACGTGAGTGTACACACTTTAATTCATAAAGGTCAAGGTAAGAAATGTTAATTTACGACAAAATACCTTCCCTTGTGGAAGGGTAGACGGTACACGAATGAATCCTAGACGGCCCAATGCGGGTACATGCATATATATATAATATATACAAGAGGTTAAGGGTGACTGTTATACCCCAGTTTTGTCCAATCATTTATCGCAATTGTTTTATCCCCCGTGTCACAAGTCCATATTATTACGTGAACGAAATTTCGAGCGCTGTCTTGTTTTAATTTAGACCGGTTTGTCTAATTGGGCCAATTCTTAGTAAATGGGCCTATGTTCGGTATTTTGGACTTAATTTAGTCCTTTTGATCAAAAAGCCATAAAAATAATAATGAAATAAAATCAGAAAATAAAAAATATATGTTACAATAAAGTGTCCAAATAATACAAAAAGCCCAAAAATACAAATATAAGAATAATCCAAAAAAATAGAGAAGAACGAAAATAATAAAAGGGGGTGTCAGTAGCATTAACCTTCGGCCCAACAAGCTGCTTGCCCAACAAGTCGACTTGCCTAGCAAGTCGACTTGCCCAACAAGTTAACTTGTCCAGCAAGTCTCTTCACCTAACCCTTAACCTATAAAAGGAGGCCCTGTCCATAGTGAAAAGGACACCACAGTGATTCAACAAGAACACTAAACACATTCTCTCCCTCTCCTAGCGAAGCTCTCGCTCTCTCTCTCTCTCCCCCTCCCTTTTTTATTTTTATTTTTCTTTTAATTAGTTTATTTTTAAATATTCATGATAAATATTTTTCACTAGTTGCACTTTTCATTTTTTCTTTTTTGTTAAATTTTCGTTCATATTCAAACAAAAACAAAATATTCCTTTTCCTCTCATAAATAAAGAAATATTTTCAAAAAATATAAATAAGGGACTAAGTCGACTGTACAGTCGGGTTAGTCTGTTTTTTAGGTCACTAATGAACCGGTACGGATCATGCCCTAAAATCCCTAATTAAAACAAACAATTTCTAAAAAAATACAAACACATTTCTTTCCACAAATCAAATTTTTAAAATAGGGGATTAAGTCGGCCGTATGGCTGGGTTAGTTACCGTTTTAGGACGAATGAACCGTACGGATCAAGAGTCCTAAAACCCCTATTCAAATAAAATCAAACCACCACATATCAAACTATCTTCCAAACTTCAAAAGAACTCCATTTTCAAAATAGGGGATTAAGTCGGCCGTACAGCCGGGTTAGTCATCATTTTAGGACAAATGAACTGATCACTCAGGAGTCCTAAAATCCCTAAATAAAATATACCAACAAATAAAGTTTTCTACCCAAGAACTACGTGTGATTTGATTCTCTACCAAGAGATACGTAGGAGCAGAGGGCGGCCGACCTCTGTCGATTGCACTAATAAAAAACTTTTTTTAGTCTTTTCCTAAATAATCCCTTTCTTAAATTCAAATAAAATATCAATTTTCTTCTTTCTTTTTAATTCACAATAAAAGGGTAAAAATAAACATTTTAAAAATTAATATTCTTCCCTACAACTAGTTAGAAGGTAACCTTCATTAGGAAGGATGTCGTGGGGTGCTAACACCTTCCCCACGCATAACCGACTCCCGAACCCTAATCTGGTCTCAAGGACCCTTATCCATTCCAAAAGGGATTTTCCAATATTTGCCCTTAAACTAAACTTTGGTGGCGGCTTCATTTTTGAACATTGGAGGAATCCTCGCCCGGATTTTTCGGTCGCTACAGCTGGCAACTTTGTAACGCCCCAAAATAATTTAATTATTTATTTAATTAAGTTATTTAAGGCTTACAATATTTATTTAATTTAATTAAATAATTCAAGGTTTAATTATTTTATCTTGTTTATTAGGAGGTGTTGTCACGGATTGAGTGGTGCGGGCAAGGGCCCGTGATCCACAATTAGGCCCGTGGCCCATTGGCTTGTCATGGAATTCGACTCATTAGGGGTCTTGTGACTTAGTTGCATTTTTGACTCAATTGTGAAAAGAAAGAAAAGAAACGTAAAGAGAGGAGAAGTGAGAAGAGAAGTCGCAACTTGCAAGAGGAAAGGGGGAGGAGCTTCGCGAATCACTCAAGGAGGAGGAAGAGCTTGTTGGGGTCTTGCAATTCTTTGGAGCCTTGCTTAGCAATTTCGACTTCTAAGAGGTTAGGGGGTCCTCTTTTTGTTCTTAATAATTATGCGAATTGTGATTGCCTAGGGTTAGGGCTCTAGGTTAATTCTATGAATGATTTGTGATGTTAATAATTAATTCATAATATGGTGATGCTTGATGATTGAATTGCTATGTTGAAAATCTCATGATTGATGTTGAATTGTTGCTAAATGCGAATTGGAGACCATATGTTTGAGTATATGATTATTCGGTGATTATTTGGTGAAATTGAGAATCATGGTGACACTTTAGTAATATACATGTAATTGAGTGTTTTGGTGAATGTAATTTGGTGAATGAAAGTGAAAAAAATTCTGTTTGGGAGCCCCTAGGCGCCTTGGGCGCCATATGCATGTTGCTGGAATTTTCAGTGTTGCGCCTTAGTCATGGGCGCCAGGCGCCCAGCAGTGTGCTGCGCCAGTTTTCCAAATTCTGTTGCCTGTGTTGCCATTCTGTGCCACTGTGTTGCTGTGTCTGTTGCCTGTGTTGCCATTCTGTGTCACTGTGCTGCCAGTTTTGGCGCTTGTTGCTTGAGTCATGGGCGCCAAGGGCCCCAATGTCCTGGTGATAGTTTTGTAAAAATTGTTTTCAGGTTTTCATATTCAGTTAAAATGGCTCATGAAAAATGATTTTGGGCAACAAAGGAGTTGAGTTGCGTGTTTTCACTAGGTGCCTAGTGCATGGGCGCCAAAAATGATGTTCAGTTTTTAGTGAAATTTTTATTGGGTTTTCATGTTCTGAGCATTTGGCTCGTGTAAAATCAATTTCGAAGAAAAATAAATTTTGTTGCATGTTGGCCCTAGGCGCCTAGTGCCTGGGCGCCGTGTTGCTGTTGTTCCCTGGGCGCGCCTATGCGCGTGTTGCCTCCTGGGCGCCAAGCGCCTATGCGCTGTTGCCTCCTGTGCGCCAAGCGCCTGTGCGCGCTGTTCCTTCCTGGGCGCCCAGCGCCTATGCGCGTTGTTGCTTCCTGGGCGCCATGCGCCTGTGCGTGTTGCCTCTCCTGGGCGCCAAGCGCCCATGCGCCAAGCGCTGTGTTGCCCCTGGGCGCCCAGCGCCCATGCGCCAGTTTCTCGGATGACTAAATATTTTTCCTATTTTGTTTTTAATGTAACTTTTGACTCGGTTATCCAAATTTAACGGTTCAAAATGCGTTTCGAAGCTAATTTCAGTGTCTATTCAATGGTCTCAATTTTATGCAAAAATAAATTATTTTTACTGGTGTTTCTGGCTGATGGTGTTCAAGTGTCCAAATGGCTATTTTTACCCACTTTCCCTATGTCGTGTCAATGTTCTAAATTGGTCTATTTGATTTGGTGTTGGTGTGAGTGGTGAGCTGAATTGGTGAGTGTGATGAGGTGAGATTGGTGAGCAGAGGCTTCGGCCTAATTTTTAAGTTGGTGAGTTGATTAATGTACTATGGTGATATCATGAATTTAAAATGGTGAATTGATTGGACTTGGTGTGTTGTGATGCATTTCCATAGCATCTCATGAAACATGTGCATTATTGGTGAGCAGAGGCTACGGCCTAATTTAATTGGGTGAGCAGAGGCTACGGCCTATTTGTATTTGGTGACGGATCCGACATGCATGTACCCGTGGAGTTTTGGGTTGCATTACATGCATAATCATATATTGTATAGTGCTGTTTGGAATTAGAATGCTGATTTGATTGTCCCCATTGTGGTGAATTGGTGTGCCTGGTTTCCTTTTTCCTATGCATTGCTTAATTCCCATATGTTATTAATTATGAAAAGAGACTCACCCTACTGCTTTTATGTTGCTTCTTATGTCGGCAACGTGCAGGTAATAACGAGTGAAGGATTCCTTTATGCCTTCGTCTGGTAGGAAGTGTCACGCTCTGATACGTAGCACCAGGGGGGGTTGTCCTATGTTTATGCATTATTTTTCCTAAACTGTTAGACTTGATTGGTGATGTATTGGTTTTAAATTTTAGAACTCATGTTTATTCCGTTGCTGATGGTGATTGGTTTTAGTTGATGCGAACTAAACTTTTTTCTCATGGTGTTATGTATCTTGATATTTATGGAGTAAGTGTAACACTCGCTTGAATTGTTTTCAAAAAAAAAAAAAAAAAGACTCTGATTTTATTTAAAAAGTAAAGTTATTAGAAAAGGGGTGTTACAATAGTGGTATCAGAGCAGTTCGGTCTGTCCGGCCGGTAGTCGAGTCGTCGTGTTGAGTAACATTGAGTTTGTTACTCGTTTCTAAATTCTGTTTTCTGTTGCAGTGCTAGAATGGCCAGACGGGACGATGCTGCACTTGCTGCTGCCTTGCAGGCTATAGCCGGGGCGATGGGTAATATACCCGGTGTTGTTAATGACGGGACGCACAATTTGGCTACGTTCCAGAGAGAAAATCCACCGGTCTTTAAGGGCAAGTATAATCCAGATGGTGCTCTGGCATGGCTGAAAGAGATTGAAAGAATATTTCGGGTCATGGATTGTGATGATGCGCAGAAGGTCAGGTATGGTACCCATACGCTGGCAGAGGAAGCTGATGATTGGTGGATGGAGGTGAGGCAGAGATTAGGCACTGCTAATGAAGAGATAACTTGGGCTGTTTTCCGTAGAGAGTTCTTGCGGAAGTATTTTCCTGAAGATGTGAGAGGTAAGAAAGAAATAGAATTCCTTGAGCTGAAGCAAGGAAGCATGTCAGTGACAGAGTATTCTGCCAAGTTCACTGAATTGGCTAAGTTTTATCCCCATTATACTGATGCTGATTCTGAGTTCTCAAAGTGTATTAAGTTTGAGAATGGACTGAGGGCTGATATCAAGAAAGCTGTAGGGTACCAGAAGATTCGGCTATTCGCTGATTTGATCGACAGTTGCAGGATATATGAGGATGATAGTAATGCTCACTCCAAGGTCATGAGAGATTTGAGGGGTAAATTTCAGAATCGGGGTAAACCATATGAGGTTCCAGCTGGTAAGGGTAAGCAGAGGTATGCTGATAATAAGAAAATAAGTGGGGGAGATGCCCCTGCGAAGGTTGTGTGCTACAGGTGTGGCAAGCCGGGTCACAAGAGTTTTGACTGCTCGGATAATAAATGTTTCAAGTGCGGTAAAGAGGGTCATGTGGCTGCGAAATGTGAGAAAAGGGATGTGGTGTGCTACAATTGCGGGGAATCAGGTCATATTAGTACTAAGTGTACTAAGCCGAAGAAAGAGAAGTCCCATGGAAAAGTGTTTGCTCTCGCAGGATCAGAGGATACTAATGAGATTAGAGGTACATGTTTTATTAATGGTATTCCTTTGATTGCTATTATTGATACTGGTGCTACGCATTCATTTATTGCTGCTTTGTGTGCTGAGAAATTGGACCTTGTTTTTGAGGGAGATGGTTATTGACACTCCAGCTAAGGGTTCAGTAACTACCTCTCTTGTGTGTGCTAAGTGCCCTCTGTCAATCTTCGGCAGAGACTTTCTTGTTGATCTAATTTGTTTGCCGTTGGGAGGGTTGGATGTCATTCTTGGTATGGACTGGTTAGTATATAACCATGTGCATATTAATTGTTCCCGAAGGTCTGTGAGTTTTCTTCCTCCTGAGGAAGAAGAATCGGTTTTGTTGCCTGCTGGTCATCTGCATAAGGTAATGAAAGAGGGGGTTCATCTGTTTGCTTTGATGGCGTCTTTGTCTGATGAGAATCAGGCGATCATTGAAGGGGTTCAGGTAGTGTGTGAATTTCCCGAAGTGTTCCCGGATGAAATTCCAAGTGTCCCGCCAGAGAGGGAGGTTGAGTTTGCCATTGATCTTATACCTGGTACTAGGCCTGTGTCTATGGCACCGTACCGAATGTCAGCCTCAGAGTTGTCCGAATTGAAAAAGCAATTAGAAGATCTGCTTGAGAAGAAATTTGTAAGACCAAGTGTGTCACCGTGGGGTGCTCCGGTATTGTTAGTGAAAAAGAAGGACGGGAGTATGAGACTTTGTGTCGATTATAGGCAATTGAACAAAGTGACGATAAAGAACAGGTATCCGCTCCCCAGAATTGATGATCTGATGGACCAGTTGGTAGGGGCTAAGGTGTTTAGTAAAATCGATTTGAGGTCGGGTTATCACCAGATCAAGGTAAAGGATGAAGACATTCAGAAGACCGCTTTCAGAACGAGATATGGGCACTATGAGTATTCTGTGATGCCGTTTGGTGTTACCATTGCGCCGGGTGTGTTTATGGAGTACATGAATCGTACTTTTCATAGCTACTTGGATTGGTTTGTAGTTGTGTTTATTGACGACATTCTGGTGTATTCTAAGACAGAAGAGGAGCACGCAGAACATTTGAGGTTAGTGCTAAAAGTGTTGAAAGAAAAGAAATTGTATGCAAAATTGTCTAAGTGTGAGTTCTGGCTAAATGAAGTAGGTTTCCTTGGTCATATTATCTCTGGTAATGGTATAGCCGTGGACCCAGCCAAGGTTGATGCTGTGTCTCAATGGGAGAGCCCGAAGTCAGTTACAGAGATTAGAAGCTTCTTGGGGTTAGCTGGTTATTACAGGAGATTTATTGAAGGTTTCTCGAAATTGGCACTTCCGTTGACTCAATTGACATGTAAGGGAAAAGCTTTTGTGTGGGATGCACGCTGTGAGGAGAGCTTCAATGAGTTGAAGAAGAGGTTGACTACGTCGCCCGTTTTGACTTTGCCTGTTCCTGATCGACCGTTTGTAGTATATTGCGATGCTTCCAAGATGGGTTTGGGAGGTGTATTGATGCAAGAGGGTAAGGTAGTAGCTTATGCGTCCAGACAGTTGAGGACCCATGAGAAGAACTACCCTACTCATGATTTGGAGCTAGCTGCAATTGTGTTTGTGCTAAAAATTTGGAGGCACTATCTGTATGGTACTAGATTTGAAGTGTTTAGTGACCATAAGAGTTTAAAATACTTGTTTGATCAGAAGGAGCTAAATATGAGACAGAGACGTTGGCTAGAATTGCTGAAGGATTATGATTTCGGCTTGAACTATCACCCCGGCAAAGCTAATGTCGTGGCTGATGCTTTAAGTCGGAAGAGTTTGCATATGTCGGCTATGATGGTGAAAGAGTTAGAGTTGATTGAGCAGTTTCGGGACATGAGTCTGGTTTGTGAAGTGACACCGCAGAGTGTCAGATTGGGAATGTTGAAGATCGGCAATGAATTTTTGGTTAGTGTTCGAGAAGCCCAAAAGTCAGATGTAAAGTTGGTAGACCTGTTAGTTGTGAATGATCAAGATGTGGATGGAGATTTCAAGTTAGATTCCCAAGGTGTATTGAGATTCAGAGATAGGATCTGCATTCCTGACGATGCTGAGATGAAGAGAATGATTCTTGAGGAGAGCCATAGGAGCAAGTTGAGCATTCATCCAGGGGCTACGAAAATGTACCAAGATTTGAAGAGAATGTTCTGGTGGCCTGGTATGAAGAAGGATGTGGCGCAGTTTGTGTATTCGTGTCTGACTTGTCAGAAGTCTAAGATTGAGCATCAGAAGCCTGCGGGGTTGATGCAACCATTGGAGATTCCGGAATGGAAATGGGATAGCATTTCCATGGATTTTGTAACTGGTTTGCCAAATACAGTGAGAGGGTTCGATGCTATATGGGTGGTTGTGGACAGGTTGTCTAAGTCTGCTCATTTCTTACCAATTAATATGACTTATCCAGTTCCAAAGTTGGCAGAAATCTACATCAAGACTATTGTGAAGTTGCATGGCGTTCCGCTTAGTATTGTGTCTGATAGAGATCCGAGATTCACATCTGAATTTTGGAAAAGTTTGCAAGAAGCTTTGGGTTCTAAGTTGAGGTTGAGCTCCGCTTATCATCCGCAGACAGATGGTCAGACGGAGAGGACTATTCAGTCGTTAGAGGACTTGTTGAGAGCGTGTGTTCTTGAGCAGGGAGGTTCATGGGATTCTCATCTTTCGTTGATAGAATTCACCTATAACAACAGTTTTCACTCTAGTATTGGTATGGCACCGTTTGAGGCGTTGTATGGTCGGAGATGTAGGACTCCGTTGTGTTGGTATGAATCTGGGGAGAGTGCAGTGTTGGGGCCTGAGATTGTGCGAGAAACAACTGAGAAGGTAAAATTAATCCGTGAGAAGATGAAAGCGTCGCAGAGTCGACAAAAGAGCTATCATGATAAGAGAAGGAAGGATCTAGAGTTTCAAGCAGGTGATCATGTGTTTCTGAGGGTCACTCCGGTGACTGGTGTTGGGCGTGCCTTGAAATCTAAGAAGTTAACTCCCCGTTTCATTGGTCCGTATCAGATTACGGAAAGGGTGGGAAGTGTTGCCTATAGGGTGGCCTTGCCGCCTAATCTTTCGAACTTGCATGACGTGTTTTACGTGTCACAACTTCGAAAGTATGTTCCGGACCCGTCTCATGTGATTCAGATGGATGAAGTAGAGGTGCGGGATAATCTCACCGTGGAGACTATGCCTGTGCGGATTGAGGATAGAGAAGTGAAGACTCTGAGAGGGAAAGAAATTCTTTTGGTGAAAGTGGTTTGGTTAGGAGCTGCTGGTGAGAGCATGACTTGGGAGCTGGAGAGTAAGATGCGGGAAGCATATCCGGAGTTGTTTGATTCAGGTAATTTCGAGGACGAAATATTCTAAGTGGGGGAGAGTTGTAACGCCCCAAAATAATTTAATTATTTATTTAATTAAGTTATTTAAGGCTTACAATATTTATTTAATTTAATTAAATAATTCAAGGTTTAATTATTTTATCTTGTTTATTAGGAGGTGTTGTCACGGATTGAGTGGTGCGGGCAAGGGCCCGTGATCCACAATTAGGCCCGTGGCCCATTGGCTTGTCATGGAATTCGACTCATTAGGGGTCTTGTGACTTAGTTGCATTTTTGACTCAATTGTGAAAAGAAAGAAAAGAAACGTAAAGAGAGGAGAAGTGAGAAGAGAAGTCGCAACTTGCAAGAGGAAAGGGGGAGGAGCTTCGCGAATCACTCAAGGAGGAGGAAGAGCTTGTTGGGGTCTTG
The DNA here is from genome assembly GCA_039519185.1 of Astragalus membranaceus. Taxonomy (NCBI): domain Eukaryota; kingdom Viridiplantae; phylum Streptophyta; class Magnoliopsida; order Fabales; family Fabaceae; genus Astragalus; species Astragalus membranaceus. Next base: position 75,448,629 of record CM076849.1, on the reverse strand, counting down.
CAATTCTTTGGAGCCTTGCTTAGCAATTTCGACTTCTAAGAGGTTAGGGGGTCCTCTTTTTGTTCTTAATAATTATGCGAATTGTGATTGCCTAGGGTTAGGGCTCTAGGTTAATTCTATGAATGATTTGTGATGTTAATAATTAATTCATAATATGGTGATGCTTGATGATTGAATTGCTATGTTGAAAATCTCATGATTGATGTTGAATTGTTGCTAAATGCGAATTGGAGACCATATGTTTGAGTATATGATTATTCGGTGATTATTTGGTGAAATTGAGAATCATGGTGACACTTTAGTAATATACATGTAATTGAGTGTTTTGGTGAATGTAATTTGGTGAATGAAAGTGAAAAAAATTCTGTTTGGGAGCCCCTAGGCGCCTTGGGCGCCATATGCATGTTGCTGGAATTTTCAGTGTTGCGCCTTAGTCATGGGCGCCAGGCGCCCAGCAGTGTGCTGCGCCAGTTTTCCAAATTCTGTTTCCTGTGTTGCCATTCTGTGCCACTGTGTTGCTGTGTCTGTTGCCTGTGTTGCCATTCTGTGTCACTGTGCTGCCAGTTTTGGCGCTTGTTGCTTGAGTCATGGGCGCCAAGGGCCCCAATGTCCTGGTGATAGTTTTGTAAAAATTGTTTTCAGGTTTTCATATTCAGTTAAAATGGCTCATGAAAAATGATTTTGGGCAACAAAGGAGTTGAGTTGCGTGTTTTCACTAGGTGCCTAGTGCATGGGCGCCAAAAATGATGTTCAGTTTTTAGTGAAATTTTTATTGGGTTTTCATGTTCTGAGCATTTGGCTCGTGTAAAATCAATTTCGAAGAAAAATAAATTTTGTTGCATGTTGGCCCTAGGCGCCTAGTGCCTGGGCGCCGTGTTGCTGTTGTTCCCTGGGCGCGCCTATGCGCGTGTTGCCTCCTGGGCGCCAAGCGCCTATGCGCTGTTGCCTCCTGTGCGCCAAGCGCCTGTGCGCGCTGTTCCTTCCTGGGCGCCCAGCGCCTATGCGCGTTGTTGCTTCCTGGGCGCCATGCGCCTGTGCGTGTTGCCTCTCCTGGGCGCCAAGCGCCCATGCGCCAAGCGCCCATGCGCCAAGCGCTGTGTTGCCCCTGGGCGCCCAGCGCCCATGCGCCAGTTTCTCGGATGACTAAATATTTTTCCTATTTTGTTTTTAATGTAACTTTTGACTCGGTTATCCAAATTTAACGGTTCAAAATGCGTTTCGAAGCTAATTTCAGTGTCTATTCAATGGTCTCAATTTTATGCAAAAATAAATTATTTTTACTGGTGTTTCTGGCAGATGGTGTTCAAGTGTCCAAATGGCTATTTTTACCCACTTTCCCTATGTCGTGTCAATGTTCTAAATTGGTCTATTTGATTTGGTGTTGGTGTGAGTGGTGAGCTGAATTGGTGAGTGTGATGAGGTGAGATTGGTGAGCAGAGGCTTCGGCCTAATTTTTAAGTTGGTGAGTTGATTAATGTACTATGGTGATATCATGAATTTAAAATGGTGAATTGATTGGACTTGGTGTGTTGTGATGCATTTCCATAGCATCTCATGAAACATGTGCATTATTGGTGAGCAGAGGCTACGGCCTAATTTAATTGGGTGAGCAGAGGCTACGGCCTATTTGTATTTGGTGACGGATCCGACATGCATGTACCCGTGGAGTTTTGGGTTGCATTACATGCATAATCATATATTGTATAGTGCTGTTTGGAATTAGAATGCTGATTTGATTGTCCCCATTGTGGTGAATTGGTGTGCCTGGTTTCCTTTTTCCTATGCATTGCTTAATTCCCATATGTTATTAATTATGAAAAGAGACTCACCCTACTGCTTTTATGTTGCTTCTTATGTCGGCAACGTGCAGGTAATAACGAGTGAAGGATTCCTTTATGCCTTCGTCTGGTAGGAAGTGTCACGCTCTGATACGTAGCACCAGGGGGGGGTGTCCTATGTTTATGCATTATTTTTCCTAAACTGTTAGACTTGATTGGTGATGTATTGGTTTTAAATTTTAGAACTCATATTTATTCCGCTGCTGATGGTGATTGGTTTTAGTTGATGCGAACTAAACTTTTTTCTCATGGTGTTATGTATCTTGATATTTATGGAGTAAGTGTAACACTCGCTTGAATTGTTTTCAAAAAAAAAAAAAGACTCTGATTTTATTTAAAAAGTAAAGTTATTAGAAAAGGGGTGTTACAAACTTCACTGGGGACATTTAGAGAGTCAAACCTAGTCTAAATTAGTTGTAGGATTAGTCGTTAATTTAATGTTTATTTTTACCCTTACCTTTCTGTCTTTTATTTTTATTGCATATTATTCTTTTGTGATATGAAAACTCTAGGATAGAAGACCACTTTTTTGTATATATGTTTGTCTGTTTTGCAGCTTGGGGGGTATTCTTGATATTTTGCTCCTTCACACACTCCACTATCACACTGTTGCACACACGTGAGAATAGTCCTATACCCGGACTGGAGAATAACCTAAGTTAGAACGAGAATGCGTAGTGATGGCCTACTGGATGTGCGTCCTGTTGGGTGGTCACGAAAGTCTCACCTAGAGTTTGGTCCCTCTTGAGAATGCTGGCACTCCTAATAGCTTGCCTATTGTTGTTGATCGGTGTTCTTAACTGGGGTCGTTGGCTTTAGGAACCTTATGTAGGACTCTTTAGAGCTACCCTTTGAAAGGTTCACTTAACAGACAAGCCCTAGACCTATTCTCTAAAGGAACCCTCGTAGGATACAAAGGAGCCTCATACCTCTGCATTCAAACAACACTGATACATTTTTCCGGTCTTCTATAAAGAAAAAATTCGAAAAATCATATTTTATTTTTGCAAGTTATTTTTTAGAAACATATCTCATGCATTTGCATTTTCATCATTCATATCCATTATCATGTGTTATTCATTCATTACATTTTATTTCATAATTTTAAAAAAAATGAGCAAACTTTTTGAAAAAAAATTTGATGAGAGATGAGGCGTTCTTGCAAATACATTTTAATTTATTGTTCTTCCTTGAAAAAGTTTAACCTACTAAATTTCAAACGAGGTCGAACTTAGCTGCAAACTCAAGGTGTTTCAAGACACTCGATTTTCAAAAAAAATTTGCAGCTCGTCCGCAATTTTTGTCAGCAAAACGATGCATCTCATCCATCCCATGACAAACGATCAAAATAATCCATTTTGTTAACTAATGTGTTATCAAAAATTCATCTATCATGTCTCTAACTATGTTAACTCTCTGTGAAGCATTCGTATAGTGAAGTTGTATGCGATGTGCATTTGCTCTTGTTTGAGTCAGTTAGTGTCCACACATTTCCATCCTATCATCATCCCTTGTTCATGTCCAGCCTCACCCCGACCACTCCATAAAGTGCATATTCTCCACACAAGTTCTTAGTTGACTCTTTGGTTTTGTTCCCAATGATGAAATTTCATAAACTAATACTTGGATCCTTCAAACTGGGGCAAATTTGTGTTCACTAGACATCTTGGCAACATTGTATTCCCTTGGTGCAAGTCCTTTACAAAAAAAAATCAAAAAAAGAGCCGGTTAGGTTGAAAACTCCAAAGAGCAGCCTAAGCAAAAGTTAGGGCATAGAAAAAGAAATATAGAGACAAGGAGCAGATATATAAAAATAAATAAATTGTTGTCTTAGGGTTAATTTTTGAGAAAACAAGCAATCATGATTTGAAATGATGTTTGGCCGGCCTTCTATATCCTCAAAAAGCATCCAAAAAAGAAATACTATTTGCTACCCACCGCAAGCCAGAAAAGCCAAAACAAAAATCAAAAAAATCTTTCCATCACCCTAGACAAGGATCAATTCCATATCAAAAATGGTGTGTCGTTTTTATCAGCTTACTCTACAAAAAAAAAGAGAAAGAAAAATCACAAAAAGTGAATTTCAACAAAGAGGATTAAAAAGAATCCTCAAAAAGAAAAACAAAAGCAGTAGAAATTGTGAGCTGATACATAATACCACCGAACACAGAAGATATTCTTGTCCGAATAAACCCACAAACACCTACATAGGCCGAATTATCATTTCTTCCACATCATTGGCCTCAAACATTTCTCTAAACCTACTTATCTTTTAAAAGGTCATCGTATCAATAAACCATCAAACACCTCTCTGAGCCCATTTTAGCCTATACTCCACAAACCCATAACCATTGACCACATTACAAACCTTTCTTCCATAAAACCCTAACCACTGGCCATGTTACAACACTAATGAGCCCATGCTGATCAATGATTGATTGTTTTTGTTTTCTCAAAGAGTTAATTTTAGGACAAGTAAGTATATTTATTTACAATATATTTGCTCAAAAAAAATCAAAAAAAGAAAGTTAAAAAAAAAGAAAAAGGCTTGTGCTCCAATATTCATTCAAATTGCACTGATACCAAGACAAGGTTTAGTGATCACCAAGTGAAATTTTCATCATCAGGACTATCATAGTCAATGGGAGTCATCTTAAAAGAACCAAAAGTTTATACTAGGACCATCACCTAGATCCCAAAGTGGGGCAGTCCCTTCACCTTTCATGCTTCTCGAACTTGGGGAAATTTTCCAGCGTTTGTCTCATTCATATACCACATCCAATCCATATAGCCATACGACCAACTCACAAACCCATTACCCTAACTCTATCACCTTTCCCCTACCTCACTCGAACTAGAAATATCATTCCAAAGTTGGGCAATGCTGTCACCATAAACCCCTCACTCCGCTCAAAATTGAGGAAATTCGCCCTACACCCATCTCATCCCCTTGTCATATTCACATTCATAAAACCATACCGGGGCAATTTCTCAACCCATCATCCTAAATACAGCTTTTCGCAAACTCTAGTCAGGGCAACATTGTCCTTGTCATAGGTGGGGCAACACCAAACACCATGGGTTGAGACAAAATGTTTTGCCTTCCACCTCTCATTCCAACGTCACATCATTACCAATTCATAATTTCCTCTACACCCCTAGTTGTTGTCACCACTAGACAGGGGCTAGTTATGCATTCAGCGTCATCAACTATGAATTAGGGCAGTCCCGCATTTGTAGAGTTGGGGAGAACATACCTTTCATGACTTTGGCAAAACCTACCATTCATCCCCTAACGTGTCATATCTGTCCATACCCCGAGTCAACTGGCTCATTCATCTGTATTTGCACTACTCTACATGTTCACTAACGCAATGCTTCAAAGAGAGAGAACACAAGTTACTAATATGAAGTTGTTACTAATATGAAGTTGGAAACTCACTCAGTTAACTTTGTGGACCTAAAATTCAATCGTCATGGGACATCATAATCAAGTGGAAGAACAATGTGAACGAGCTTGCAAATGCAATCAAATACTTTTGTGCATCAGTGCATGTGAATGACAACCTTGAGGTTGCCACGTCTGAGTTCAAACCTTTTCCAAGGAATGATTACTTCTCTGCCTCTCGCATCAAAAGTCTCATTTCTCATCATTACAAAAAAATCTCTCTGCATCATCAATAAATCATAGCATAAATCATTCCATCATGCAATCATGCATCTACCATAGCACCTGCATCTAAGCAATACATTTGCATTCACATGTTATCTGCATTCGCATACATGGCTGATCAATTTTTGTTTCCGATCAGCTCTAGCATCCACAATTCACGGGCTTTGGTAGTTTATCTGCTTTCACATTGCACATTCATCACATTACACGCATGCACATATAATAGTTTGCTTCGATAGACGTGCCAAGTGCCGGTCTCATCATTGCCAAAAACTTTCAACATCACTAATCATATCATTATACCATGCATTCGTGTGCTTCCTTTCATTCATCATTGCCAAAACCTTCTTTACATCACTAATCATATCATCATACCATGCACGGCATTCGCGTCAAAGCATTACATTTGCGTCACATTCGCACTTTGCATTTCATACACCCATCATATACTAAGAAAAAAAGGAAATGCAAAAAGCAAAAAGAGGAAAAATCGCTCATTCCATTACATTCATCATTAATCAGCACAATCACATTCACATGTTATCTGCATTCACATACGTTGTTTGTCAACCTCCATGTTCCACCAACTTCGACTCACATCATCCGCCATGTTTCATTCATCCCATCGGACACCTACCATTTCGCATACCCATATTGCACACATGCATCATCCATCGCATTTTTAGACATGCAAAATATAGATTGATTTTCCCTTCTCAGGTAAATGCATTCATTAGGTATGTCCTAGGCAAGTTCGCCATGTGTCAATCCCAATACTTTGTTTCCACAAAGTCAGTGCTACAAGCACTGGTCTCATATCACAATTCAGAGTATCGGACCCCCAGTGGTTCCTCAAAGCCCCAGTGCACCCTCAGACCCCCAGAGGTCCAATCCAGATCGCACGTCGGCATCGAGCACCGACGGATCATCCGGCCCCAGGCCCTTCAGACTAGCTGTGTCAGCCCAAGACATAGTGGACGTCATTCGTGATCAGTTCTAGACCTGATCTTATTAACTGCCGCTCGAAAAAGGCCACCCCCGGACCCCGGCAGACCTTCAAAGCCCCAGTGCACCTTCGGACCCCAAATGGTCCTTCAGGGTTTAGGCAACCCCTTGGAGCCCCAATGCTCCCTTAGAGCCCAAATGCTCTTTTAGAGCCCCAGTGCTACTCCAGATCCCCAGTGATCATTTCTTTATTGTTCTCGGTTAACACGCCAAGTGTTAATCGTCCCTGTTTTCCCTAACTCATCTTCCCCCTAAGCGGACAAAATTAGCGTCTATTCTATCTTTATTTTTATTTCTACTACGAAAATCTGAAAGCCATTCACCTTTTCTAGTAAAATATAAATAAAGAGGGGCAGCTGTTATACCCCAATTTTGTCCAATCATTTATCGCAATTGTTTTAGCCCCCGTGTCACAAGTCCATATTATTACGAGAACGAAATTTCGAGCGCTGTCTTGTTTTAATTTAGACCGGTTTGTCTAATTGGGCCAATTCTTAGTAAATGGGCCTATGTTCGGTATTTTGGACTTAATTTAGTCCTTTTGATCAAAAAGACATAAAAATAATAATGAAATAAAATCAGAAAATAAAAAATATATGTTACAATAAAGTGTCCAAATAATACAAAAAGCCCAAAAATACAAAAATAAGAATAATCCAAAAAAATAGAGAAGAACGAAAATAATAAAAGGGGGTGTCAGTAGCATTAACCTTCGGCCCAACAAGCTGCTTGCCCAACAAGTCGACTTGCCTAGCAAGTCGACTTGCCTAGCAAGTCGACTTGCCCAAAAAGTTAACTTGTCCAGCAAGTCTCTTCACCTAACCCTTAACCTATAAAAGGAGGCCCTGTCCATAGTGAAAAGGACACCACAGTGATTCAACAAGAACACTGAACACATTCTCTCCCTCTCCGAGCGAAGCTCTCGCTCTCTCTCTCTCCCCCTCCCTTTTTTATTTTCATTTTTCTTTTAATTAGTTTATTTTTAAATATTCATGATAAATATTTTTCACTAGTTGCACTTTTCATTTTTTCTTTTTTGTTAAATTTTCGTTCATATTCAAAACAAAAACAAAATATTCCTTTTCCTCTCATAAATAAAGAAATATTTTCAAAAAATATAAATAGGGGACTAAGTCGACTGTACAGTCGGGTTAGTCTGTTTTTTAGGTCACTAATGAACCGTTACGGATGATGCCCTAAAATCCCTATTTAAAACAAACAATTTCTAAAAAAAATACAAACACATTTCTTTCCACAAATCAAATTTTTAAAATAGGGGATTAAGTCGGCCGTACGGCTGGGTTAGTCACCGTTTTAGGACGAATGAAACGTACGGATCAAGAGTCCTAAAACCCCTATTCAAATAAAATCAAACCACCACATATCAAACTATCTTCCAAACTTCAAAAGAACTCCATTTTCAAAATAAGGGATTAAGTCGGCCGTACGGCCGGGTTAGTCATCATTTTAGGACAAATGAACTGATCACTCAGGAGTCCTAAAATCCCTAAATAAAATACACCAACAAACAAAGTTTTCTACCCAAGAACTACGTGTGATTTGATTCTCTACCAAGAGATACGTAGGAGCAGAGGGCGGCCGACCTCTGTCAATTGCACTAATAAAAAACTTTTTTTAGTCTTTTCCTAAATAATCCCTTTCTTAAATTCAAATAAAATATCAATTTTCTTCTTTCTTTTTAATTCACAATAAAAGGGTAAAAATAAACATTTTAAAAATTAATATTCTTCCCTACAACTAGTTAGCAGGTAACCTTCATTAGGAAGGATGTCGTGGGGTGCTAATACCTTCCCCACGCATAACCGACTCCCGAACCCTAATCTGGTCTCAAGGACCCTTATCCATTCCAAAAGGGATTTTCCAATATTTTCCCTTAAACTAAACTTTGGTGGCAGCTTCATTTTTGAACATTCGAGGAATCCTCGCCCGGATTTTTCGGTCGCTACAGCTGGCAACTTCACTGGGGACATTTAGAGACTGTGGCAACACAACCCCAAACTTAAACTTTTGCTTGTCCTCAAGCAAACAATCAATTCAGACTGTGGCTGATTTTTCTATTTAGCTGTTATATATAATACATCAACCTTAAACACGTCAGCACATCAACTATCATCATCAATCTAATACAGTGGCAGGACAACTGAATTGGAAATACCGAATCATAAACAGGCAGCATTCTCAAGTTTTCTCTGTACGCACATCTCACCAGTGTTTCACTCTTGAGGTGTTTAGGGTATTCACTCAATTCACAGTACCTGCATCATCGTTTCATAGGCTTGACAGAGTTCTATATCAATCTATACAAATGAAATGCACACACACTTTTTGAGGACTTAAAGGGTTATAGCGGGGCTTAGGTAAGGGTGGATAATTTTTGGATAAGTAGGTTGTACTTGTTGTTAGACCTACCTCTCTCTCAGTCAATTTCACACAATTCACTTACTCACCTATTTTCCCCAAAGCATTCAACAAACAATAGAAGGATTTTATTTCTTTTTTTTTTCTTTTTTTTTGATATATATATATATATATATATATATATATATTTGCTTTTTCTATTTCTTTTCTTTGGTCCTTCTCTTGTATACCACCCCAAACTTAGAATGTTGCTATTCCACGAGCAACCCCAAACTTAGAATTTTTCCCCACTCTCACAGCTTTTGTTACCTAACTCCAAGTTAAGAATTAACTAGGCTATGATTTTCAGAAAAAACAGCATACAGATTTTTAATAATAGGCTCAGAGGGGCTAGCAGAGGATAAACATTAGTTAGGTGTGGTTTGAAAGGCTCAGGGGTGCCAATAGAAGTGCCTCAGTGTGTATGAAAATCAAATGCAAGACAATTAAGTACAAAGTCAAGTTCTGCAGACTAATGCAAGCAAGGAATACACACAATATATAAGAAAGTGTTTAGGCTCAAACCTCACAGTTAGGATTGTAGAGATGGAACTTGAGAGATGCTGCTCACAGATGATAAAGAACTTCCGCAACTTTTGTCATGACCACTGCTAGTACTTGATGATAAAACTTGACGTGCGAGTGCTCAACAGGTAAAATGTACACATGCGAAGCCAAATGCCACACATCATCATCATTGAAGCTGCTTTAACAAAAAAAAGAATAGGGTAGTGGTGCCTCAATATCACAGAGTAAGTTATAATAAGTACAGACCAAAGTGCAAATTAAGTCAAAAAGGGAATGAAAAATAAAGACTCAAAACAGTAAATAATGAACCAATGGGTTGCCTCCCACCAAGCGCTTCTTTAACGTCACTAGCTTGACGTTTGTCATCCCACTATTAAGGTGGCTGATATGACACAAAGAACACATCATCCTTCTTCTTTCGCTTCTGGGGCAGGAACATCATGAATTTGAAACATAGTTGTAGATGCTTCCATACCCTTTTGAGGTGAAGGGTGATGAATAAGGCATAGAAGGAGTCTAAGTATATGTCAATCTCCTCACTTCTATCCTTCTTGCTACTTGGAAGAATAATAGGAACCATGATTTGTTGGGTTTTTTCTTGTTGGGTTTTCACCCCTTCCTCACATTGGGAGCTTTGATCTTCCCTCCAAACTACATGCTCCTCCATTTCAATCTTTTCTTCTTCCTCATCTTCCTTATCCTCCCCGGATTCTTCTTTTGTTGGGGCTTGTTCTTCTTGTTCCTCATTGGTAGTGCATAACCATGGGTAATTTTCTGATATAGTTACCCACTCATCCTCACAGTTGCACTCCACAAGATACTCCCCACAAGAATCGCAAAAGGTGCGTGTCACACATTTTCCATTCAAGTGGGGTTCTTCACAAAAATTACCGCTAAGTGAGGGTGGCGAGGACTCTATCATCACTTGCTCTTGGGGTTGGAAGAGGGTCTCGGACATTCGTATAAACTCGGACAAAGCATCTTCCAACCGAGAAGCTTGCTCTTTAGGCTGGAAGATAGTCTCAGTCATTTGCCTAAACTGGGCCAAAGCATCTTCCATCCGAGAAGTGGATTCCATAATAATTATTTTTTTTTCTCGGGACAAACAACAATTCTTTCGAACTTTGCCCCTGCTACACAGTTCACTGAAACACTTCAACAAACCGTTAACAAGTCCAACACAATACAAAGTATCTAAACAAATAAAACAAAAATAAAATACTGAAATAAATAAAATAAAATAAAACAACTAAGAATTAACTCAAATGCCTTGCTGACAATGAAATCAACAATCCCCGGCAACGGCTCCAAAAACTTGTTAATACTTTTGGCAAGTGTACCAATTGTCGTCGCAAGTAATAAAATTAACGGTAAGTACCGGTCGTATCCACAGGGATTGTGATTTATTATCAATAGGCAAGTAAATTAATCCTTAGACGTAACAATTGGACGAAAAGTGAAGTAACGGTAAAATAAAGCAAACGTTTGTAAACAATAAAATAAAAGCGATTAGGGGTTGAATCTTCTCCCCTCACCTATCCTATGATCCTTCAGCTAATCTCAAATTGTTTGTTTAAATTACCAGATTCAATTCACAAAATTAGGTTAAGGACAATCCCTTGCCTCAAAACCCCTTCTTCCTAATTGAGAAACCCTAATCCCTTAGGTGATTCATGCCAACAGGTAAAGCAATAAACGCAAGAAATAGAGAATTCACATATCCAATCCCATATTCCTATGGTGATCACAAGTATGTGATCTACTACCCCGTATCAAGAATGTAACCCATATCCCTATGTGATCACAAACCCTAATTCATTACAACTAGCATATGTAGAAGTAAAGCATTACACAAAGAGGCATAGACTTATGATAAATTAACCAAACAACTGAATCAACCATGACAAAGTAATCAATAGATAGGTTTGGGGAGAGTCATCTCTCCCTAATCAAAACAAACTACATGAACAACATCAAGGAAAGAGAAGATATAAATAAGGAGAAGTTACACATAGAGGAATCCATGAGAAGTCTTCAAAACCTTGTTCCCAAGTGATTAGAAGCTCCCAAAAACGCCCCCAGCTGCTACTCCAAAGTGTGGTTCTGTTCCCCAGACGAAGTCCCTTGAAAATTTGCTGAAACTGCTTTAAAAACCCTAATCTTCACGCACCATCGCGACGCGGCCCGTGTCCGTCGCGTCGCGAAATAAGACAGAAACATCTGGCTTCGCAAAACTACCCCAGGTCGCGTCGCGAACCCTCCTGGTCGCGACGCGGAATAAGACAAAAAGTCCTGGCTTGTAAAATTCCTCCTGGTCGCGTCGCGAACCCTCCTGGTCGCGTCGCGAACCCTCCTGGTCGCGACGCGATATTGAACAGAAATCAAATCCCTCCATTTTTGCTGCATTTCCGGGCAAGTGTCTGGTTCGCCGAATGATGCCACAACCAATTAGAGGTCTTCAAGTCCCATTTAGCTCCAAAAGTGAAGGAATTACTTACAAATGAACTTCCTACTACAATTATCTAAAACTAGACTAAATCCCAGATAATGACTGTGATACAATGAAAAACCTGCACAATTGGTCCTAAAAATGCCTAACTTACATCATATGATTGAGAGTCAACAACCATGAGCTCGCAAGTAAAGCATAATGAACCGCTAGAGTTAGTAAGGGGTCTCGATAGGACTCACTGAGATAATGTTTATCTCACCCTTCATATTTGTGGTTTTTAGAGAGAAACAGGGGAAAGCAAAGGCGATGAAGCACGGTTAGCCGGTGTGACTCTTGGAGTCGTTGAAGATTGAATTTCATGTTTTGGACCTATATCCCATTCACTGTTTCTATGATTAATCGATTGTATAACGATCATGTATCAGTTGTAAATCGTTTCCGCTACTTTATGTTTTGAGTATTGAACACCAGGATTGTATAAGTCTTAAGTTGTGAAACTTAAGCAATTTCAGGAAGTTAATGAGGTTCATAGAACCATTTGATATGTATTATCGAAATTTTTAGTTTGTGTTCAATATTCATTAACAGGAAGTTACTCTGATATATGTCATTTAGTGCATTTCGGTAATTCTACATGTTAGAATTTATCGAGGTGTTACATATCCCTTCCCTCACTCACTAATAATAATAAAAAACATTATTTTTTTTATTTATAATTCTTTACAAAAAAAAAACACAACCAAAACTCTCTTCTCGTGAAAGAAACCAAAACGCGTGAAAACCAGAGCTTCTTCATACGCATGCTTTTTCTTATTCATACACCATGATACTAAAAGTTAAAGGACATTTAAAGTTCGATTTCTTCAAAATTGCACCACCATCAAATAAGGCTCATATTTGTTGGTGTATTTGGCTGGCTCGCAACGGGCTTGTCTTTAGAAATGAGGAGTCTTCTATTGAATCCGTAGTGATCCGCATTAAGAGCTTAGCTTGGAGCTGAATTGTGTATAGAGGGGGGTCTAGTTCAAGTTTGTCAATTTCCACGTGGTGGATTAATCCTCTAGATTGCCTAAACAATATGTAACTCATCTTGTTGTTTGGGTTTGAGCACCCCTAGTGCTCCGTGAATGAAATATTTGCTTATCTACAAAAAAAAATAAGGCTCGTCTTTTTATTAACTAATAAATAAAGTTCATATCCAACATTGAGTCAGTTTTTTATATTTCATCTAATTAAATAAAGGATTAACACGTTGTTTTTTGTATTCTAATAAGTCAATCTACAAGCGTGTATTCTTTTTTTTCAAAAAATTACATTTACATAATTAAAAACATCTACAACATCCACATTTTACCGATATATATATATATATATATATATATATATATATATATATATATATATATATATATATATATATATTTCAAATTAATAATAATAATAATATAATAATAATAATAATAATTAAATTCAAAAAAGAAGATGTATACCCGTACAACGCACGGGTCATACACACTAGTATACATATATTGAGATTATATATGATATTATTCATAAATTGTTTCGGATCGGCCCATGAGGCCCAATCCACGAATGTAATGGGCCAGTTCCGCCCAAGATCCGGCCCAACAAGGCACTCCCTATCCGGAGCCAAGATCTACGGATCAGATTGAAGCGCCCCAATCCAACGGTCTGGATCGGATACATCCTGCGAATCCCCGGTACTCTACGTCTATAAATACGGGTCCTGCCCACATATCCAGCTACGCTTTTTTCGCTCATTTGCACCTCACTGACTTCTGTTTGCTGACTTTAGCATCGGAGTGTCTGCAGGTGCCCGACCCCAACCTCGAAAGAAGACGACTCGATAATCATCATCCTCGGAAGATTCCGACCTTCGTGATATTCATCCGACCTCGAGCCAGGAGAAGATAACGACACATCAGATACCAACTGGAGACTCCGGATTCGAGAATCCGAGGCAAGGTACATAAGATAAATTAATTTCAACAGCGCCGACCTAGAGGGTGTGCAGCCTGTGCAGGCGCACAAGACCTCGGCCCAGAAAAAAAAATTAGGGGCCCCAATTTTTTTGTTGGCCCATACATTCCCCTTCCTTCCACTGAGCCATTGTTTTGTTTATTAAATGGACTCTCATATCATCGGCCCATCATATTCACGCATACCTATTTAATTAACCCTCACCAAATTATTCACGCGGCATACGTCCAGCAATCGGTCCCTAATCCCTCACCAAATTCAATCTTCAACAAATATTCAATCATCAACAAATTCAATCTTCAACAAATTCAATCATCAACAAATTCAATCCAAGATTCAAGAGCAAATTAATTCAATCTTCTCTTAATCGTTCCCTACAATTTTGTTTGGTATTTGTAACTGTAGCTTGATTTCTTATTTCTACAATTTTGCTTGGTATTCTTAAAATACTATTATATTGAGATTTGAGACAAACATATTATACTACCCTATTTAATATCTATCTGTGTACTTGGCAGTGGATTGAAGTTGAGATCGCGTGACGGACTGACAGTCATCCTCGTTTCTACCACCGCCGGAAAGCGAAATTATCAGGTTTTGTCTTTTCTACTATGCTTCCCAAGATTAGAAAATATGATTCTGGATGTGAGAAGCGTAAGAAAAAGAAAAGAATTGAAGAATTAACTCTTTCTCAAACGGGATTTATAATTTAAATAACGAAGTTTGAGTTTTGGTGATTTATTTAGTAATAATATAATTAAGGCCCCACTTTTATGATTTGCACAGGGCCTCCAAATTGTATGGGACGGCCCTGAATTTCAAATTACATTAAAACAAGAAAATGTATACCCGTGCTGCACGGGTCATACACTAGTGTGTGTATATATATGTATTCATTGTCTCAAAATATATATATATATATATATATATATATATATATATATATATATATATATATATATAATGTGTTCAAAAAATAATAAATAGTTGTCGGTTATTTTTATTAAAACAAATTGAACCCATTGATTGATATAAGATACCTTTTTTTTGACCAAACATTCATAAGATACCTAATTAACGATTTTGACTTCAACGAATTAAATGAAAATAATTAATTCAGATTTAATGATATTAATATTTTATGTCTTATACCATTCTCTTTAATTGTTTGAAATTCTTTATTCTTTATAAAATGGTTATCCAGAAATGAAACCAAAGCAAATCACTATACTCTATACCGTAGGAATAGAGAATTGAGAAAAAGACCTATGTCTCATTTTCTTCTCTTCTTTTGGTTTTTCTTTTATGCGTAGCATCATCCTATGCAATTAAAGATGTGGATGTAGAAACCATTTGTATGAAAGTCACAAACCATTCGTTTTGCTCAACCCTCCTCAACTCAAAGCCCGGTGCGGATAGAGATCTCGTTAGTCTTGGAGAATATACCATTAACGTAGCTTATGCAAATGTGACCAACATTCTCAATCTTATCAAAACGCTAATTGCACATAGCGGTCATAATGACGTGGCAAGATACTGTTCTGGAGTGGGCCGCAGCCCATAATGAATACTGGACCGGCGCGGACGGCCCAGTACGTAATCAGCATCACACGACGCTTGGATCGGGTCGCAACCCGTTAAGAAGTTTGGGCCTATGCGAGCGGCCCAAAACGACCAGCGCCACCCAATACCCACGATGGGAAGATCTACGGCGGAGAGGAATTCTTGCAGATCTAACGGCCGCCCACAGCGCCCCAAGTACTATATAACGAGGCCCTGACATCATATGAAAGGTACGTTTTTGACCAATATTACTACACTAAATCACCCCACTGACTTGGGCGTTGGAGTGCCATCGCAGGTACACCCCGAGGGAGCTCTGCACGCGACCAGCCTCCATACAGGAACAACCTCAATACCTGGCACCAAGCCCCAGAACAGCACGAGCACAAACAGACTCATATCAACAAGAGGACCGATCGCTCGGAGAAGAGTCCGGTTCATTGGCGACCACAGTGGGAGAGCGAACATCCCCACTCCGATAGACATGGCTCCGCGAGGCAGACCACGCGGCGCCCCGCATCCACGAAACATGACCGCAATTCCAGAGCGACAGCAGACACCGGAGGGCGACGCCGCCGACGTAGGCGATACTGCGTCCAGTGCACAAGGGGCTCCTCCCGGCCACACAAGCGTCATGCTGCCAAACGAGATACTGCAAGAATTACGCGAGTTGTTGAGAGCTAGGAACGGAAACATCGCCGACCAAGTCGCCTCTGGGAGAGCATACACCGCGCCGGAACAACGTCGCCGCGACGACGAATCATCGAGACCAAGAGGCAACACCTCCAGAAGACATAGATCTCCCCCGAGGAGGCAATTAGTACACTGTTCGCCCCCAAGAAGGCGATGAGTGGTCCAGCCACGACCACGGACCCCCCTCTCCTCGACCGACCCTACATACTGGCCCGAGGAAGAGTCCTACCAAGAATCTTCATACGACTCCTCTGGGTCACTAACTCGGTCCAGAAGTCGATCGCAGGAACGGTTCCCTCGCCCCTATTGGGATGCGCCTCCTCCACGGCCTCGTAGATATGAATCACCTCCTCTACGACGTGGTCATCGAGGTCACTACCCCGAGGACCGACCATCTCGTAGGAGGACGGGCAATGACGGCCTGGGACCCTTCACCCGAGGAATCGACGAGTACCCTATTCCGCGAGCGCTGGAGAATCCGCCCTCCGATCTCAGAATGTACAACGGGGTAAAGGACCCCGATGCCCACCTACGGTATTTTGACTTGGTAATGAAGTATAGGCGGGCGGACGGGCCGGTTAAATGCAAAATCTTTCCATTGACCCTAGAGGGACCCGCTCTGTAGTGATTCACCGAATTAAGGCCCAACAGTATCTCGTCCTGGGAGCAATTGGCTCGAGTTTTTAGTGCCCGCTTCACCGCATCAAGGGTGAAGCCTAAATCACATGCTATCTTGAAAGCGATTAGGCAGGGCTCGGATGAATCCCTCCGTGAGTATGTTGAGCGCTTCAACAGAGAAGCCTCCAATGTCCGAGGGCTGGAGGACGATATGCGCTTGTGGTTCCTCCGGGACGGCCTCCGAACTAGTAGTTTATTTGAGATAGAAGTTGGTGTGAACTAGCCGCCAGACCTCGAAACTTTCCTACGCCGATCGCAGAGGTTTATGAACTATGAGGAAAGAGCAATGGCAACCCAAGTCGTCGCAGGGCAAGCGAAGGATCTCCAATCGAACCGGGTCCAGGACTCTAGAAGGGATAGAGGAGACAGAGAAGGACCATCCAGGGAATACAGGCAGAAGAAATTCTCCGACCGGACAAAACCCAATACCTCGTACTCCCAGATCTTGGCCGAGTGCGCGAACACGGAGTTTAAGGACATAAAGAGGCCCGAACCACTAGTCCTTAAAGAAGGAGGACGCCCATCTCGCAGGTACTGCCGTTTTCATAGAAGTAACGGGCATGACACCAACAATTGCATGGCCCTGAAAGACGACATCGAAGAACTGATTAGAAAGGGAAAACTAACCCAGTACGTGAAGAAAGGGCCAACAGATAAACCAGAAGAGAAGGACAGAGATCGGTCCCCTCGAAAGGGTAAGGCGATCGTAAATGAAGCTGGGAAAGGCTCAAAGGAAGACGAGGATGAATACAGTGAGGAAAGAAACGACCACAGGAGGTCAAGGGGACGCCACTCAAAAAGGCCGCCTTTGGCATTCGGCGACGATGATTTGCTCGATGGGAAGCCAAATAAGTATGCCCCACTAATCGTCACCGCAGTAATGGCTAATGTCGAGGTCAGAAGAATCCTGGTCGACCAGGGGAGCTCGGCTGATATCATCTTTGAAGACCTCCTCGACATCTTGAGAATACCCAGGGGCGAGCTGACAGCCTATCGGGGATCTGACCTGATAGGTTTCAATGGATCATCCACAACACCTCTTGGGATGCTGGAACTTATGGTAACCTTCGGGGACGACAGCGGGGAGAAACCCAAATGCAGAACTGTGAAAGTAAATTTTTTGGTTTTACCATGCAGATCAGTATACCAATGTATCATCGGTCGTCCCACTCTGGGAAAGCTAGAAGCCGTGACCTCGACCGTCCATCTAAAGATGAAATTCTATTCGGACAGCAATGAGGTGGTCACCGTCCCGGCGGATCTACAAGCCGCTCGACGATGCCACTTCATGAGCATGAAGGAGCAAGGAGAGCATGAAACGAGAAAGACGAACGCCGTGAATAAGGGCGGGAGTCAAGTCAATGTGGCTGATCTGGATGCCCGCTACGACCCGGACAGTGAGCCCGAAGAAGGAGATGATGACCTAACCCGAGAGCTCAAGAAAAGAATTAAAAGACCAGAGCCGCACGGGGAACTCGCCCGAGTACAGCTGGGGAACGACCCAGAGAAGACAGTATCATTGGGAAGCGACCTTCCCACAGAGGTACGAGATCAGTTAATCCAATGCTTGAAGGAACACGCTGATGTCTTCGCATGGAGTGCTGCGGACATGCCAGGCGTTCCACCAGAGGTAGCTTGTCACCACCTGGCCGTTAACCCCACCGCGAAATGGGTCGCCCAAAGAAGGAGGGTGCAGGGTAACGAGAAAGGACAAGCCGCCAGTAAGGCAGTCGATGATTTGCTGGAAGCCGGGTTCATCAAAGAAATAAAGTACACGACCTGGCTATCTAACGTGGTTCTGGTCAAAAAGGCCAACGGGAAATGGCGCATGTGCGTCGACTATACTGATCTTAACCGGGCATGCCCTAAAGACACGTTTCCAGTACCAAGCGTAGACCGGTTAGTGGACAGCGCAAACGGGTTCAGGTTACTCTCGTTTTTAGACGCTTACTCGGATTATAACCAGATATCAATGCACCCGCCCGACCAGGAAAAAACGGCCTTCATGACGGCAAGGGGGAACTACTGTTACTTAGTCATGCCTTTCGGATTGAAAAATGTCGGGGCAACCTACCAGAGAATGATGAGCCAAGTTTTCCAATCACAGATCGGCAGAACGGTCGAAGTGTACTTAGACGACATGATTATTAAAAGCAAGCAAGACATTGATCATGTGGCCGACCTAAGAGAGATATTTGTGGAAGCCCGCAAGAACTCGCTGAAGCTAAATCCTGAGAAGTGCACGTTCGGAGTCAGGGCGGGAAAGTTTTTGGGGTTCTTTTTAACAGAGCGGGGGATTGAGGCGAATCCAGAAGCTGAACGGGATGATAGCCGCGCTATCGCGATTCATTTCAAAAGAGCGGCCAGCAAGTCTCTCCCACTTTTCAAATTACTTAAGAAGGAGGCAAAGTTTGAATGGTCGGCCGAATGCGACCAGGCCCTAGATCAGCTGAAAAAGGTTCTGTTGCAACCGCCCATCCTGACCACCCCAGAGCCCGGGGAAACGTTGTACCTGTACCTCTCCATCAGTGATGAAGCCCTAGCAGCCGTGCTGGTGCGGGAAGACGGGGAAAACAGAATCCCGTGTATTTTGTGAGCAAAGCACTCCAGGGACCAGAACTCGGGTACCAAAGGATTGAGAAGCTAGCCCTGGCACTAATCGTGGCCGCCCGAAGACTGAGATCGTATTTCGTGGCTCACCAAATCGTCCTCAGAACGGATCAGCCTGTTCGGCAGATCTTGCATCGACCCGACTTAGCAGGAAGGATGATCAAATGGGCAGTAGAACTCTCAGAGTTCGGTGTGAAATATGAAACAAGAACGACCATAAAGGCACAAATCCTGGCAGACTTCATGTAACATCCTCAAAATAATTAATCGAATTATTCGGATGTTAACCCAATTAAATTAATTTGGTACCTAATTGGTAAAATTATTGAGTGCTAAAATTAATTATTGGCTGTCACAGGATCGTTAACCGGATAATACGGGTCGAGGAAGTTTTGAAACCGAAATGAGGGATTAGATCAATGTGGTAAGTGGACCACGCTACCACTTATTTATTAATTAAATAAGTATGTGTGTGTGTGTGTGTGTGTGTTAAATAAAAGAAGAAAGGAAAGAAAGAAGAGGATACGAACAGAAGAGAAAGAAGAGGAAGAAAAGAAGAGAAAAGAAGAGAAGGAAAAGGGAAAGAAGAAGAAGAAAGAAGGAGAGAAAGGAAGAAGAGGAGTGAAGCCCAACCCTCCAAAATTCATCATCTTCATCATTTTTCCTCCCTCATCATAACCCAAGAATTTGGTAAGGTTCCCCTCCACTTTTCCCCTTCCTTTTTGATTTCGAAAATTGAGGGTTTTGTGGAGAAATTTGTTGAAATCAAGGATTAATAGGTTGTGTTGGTGATTGGGTTATGTTTAGGATCGAAGATAGGAGCGGATTGAACGCGATTGGAAGCTCGGAACGAAGTTAGGAGCGGTTCGGTGTTGTTTGGGTTCGATTCGGTGATTTCGACATCTCGGCAAATTCGGTTCGATATCGGCTCTCGCTTCAAGGGTGAGTTTTACTCACGTTTAGGCTTATTCCGTTTTGAAATAAATTGTGTGACTTAGTTTCGAAAGATTTTGAGTCGAAAACGTTATTTTGAAATATATCGTGTTTTAATGAAATTCGTAATCGTTGAGTTTTTGATTGAATTGTGTTGCGCCCGAAAAATCCGGTTTGGGACTTTTCGTTTGACAACGTGGAAAAAGTTTGGAGCCGCCACCAATATTTTAATTTTAAGACCAAAACATTGAAAAAAGGTCTTTTAAACAAGGCGGATGGTCTTTTGAAAACTAGAGATGTAGGTTCGGGGGTCGGTTAGGTACGGGGAAGGGATTAGCACCCCGCACCTCCTTTCTACCGAAAGGGAACCTTTAATTAAACGTGTGGTTTGAAGTGTTGATTTGAAAATGCTTTTATTTTGCCTCTTTATTGAAAAGGGAGTGAGAAGACTTAATGAAAATTTTTATTTTTGGCGCTTGACGAGAGTTAGCCTCTCGCTCCTACGTATCTCCTGATGCGATGGAGAATTCAAAGCTACGTAGTTCTTGTGTGTAGAAAATGTTTGTGGGTTGGTGTTTTTTAATGTAGGGGTTTTAGGACTGTGTGATCTGTGTTGGAGGACCACTGGGGGTCTGAAGGAGCACTGGGGCTCTGAAGGGCCACTGAGGGCTGAAGGAGCGCTGGGGCTCTGAGGGACCACAGTTCACTTATCTTAAAACGATGATTAACCCGGCCGTACGACCGACTTAATCCCCTACTTTGAAAATAAGATTTTTGCTTTTGAAATGAAGGAGATCTGTTTGTATATTCTTTAATTTTAGAAATTGTTTATTTTTGCGCTTGACAGGGGCGTGGCCCTGCTCCTACGTATCTCCGGGTGCGATGGAGAATTCAAAGCTACGTAGTTCTTCTTCGTCCTGAAAAGGGTTTTTGTTTTTTAATCTTTTTGGAGTTTTTCGCAAAGGGGTTGAGCGTTCGCAGTGACCAAACAACAATGGTTTAGAGTGGTCGCACTACTAACTCTTATAAAAATGAATTATCATTAACGAC
This sequence comes from Astragalus membranaceus, assembly GCA_039519185.1. Taxonomy (NCBI): domain Eukaryota; kingdom Viridiplantae; phylum Streptophyta; class Magnoliopsida; order Fabales; family Fabaceae; genus Astragalus; species Astragalus membranaceus. The sequence continues at coordinate 75,427,187 of CM076849.1, read as the reverse complement.
CAAACGGCAACGGCGCGAGTGATGATTAATGATAATCGGTTCTTATTTTGAGTATTGAAGAGGTTTTCGCAATTGAATGAGGGCGTTTGTGAGGACCAAACAACAACGGTTTAGAGTGGCCACACTACTAGCTCCCACAGGAATGAAATCATCACCCACAATCAAACGGCAACGGCGCGAGTGATCATTAGTGATGATTAGTTTTGATCTCGACGTTTGAAAAGATTTGTTTTTGAAAAGTGTCTTCGTTGGTTTTAATTGGAGAGAACGTCGTGATGGAAGGAATTTGCAATTGGATTGATTTTCGTTCGGGGAAACATTTATCCATCGTTGGGAAAAAAAGGTTTGTGAAAAAAAGAAAATAAATAAGTTTATTTAGGGGAAAAGAAACAAAATTCAAAAAAAAAAAAGAAACAGGGAGGTGCAGTAGTAAAATGGGGGGTGTAAGTGGCAGGAGGGCTGTGTTATAAAAAGGGGGTGCAGATAGTGAGCCCAGCTTGTTTTTGTAAGCTGGGCTGCGTTTTTTATTTTCTGATGGGCTTTGGGGGGAGGCGTGCGAAATAAACCGTGGGGGTGCGAATAGCAATCTGAAAAATTAAAAAAAAGGGAAAAGACCAAGCTGCCCTTGCTCTTGTACTATAAAAGGGAAACCTAATTAGGGAAACCCTAATTTCCTATCCCTCCTTCCACGGCGCCCCTACTCCCCCAAATAGCCAAACCTAAACTCTTCCCTTCTCCACGCGGCGCACTCCCTCTCTCCCCCCCAGCTCCGATCCTCTTCTCTCCTTGCTTCGCCCCTCGCCTCCCTCTCTTTCCCTACGCCGTTTCTCTCCTCCCTCTTCTTACATCGCTCTCATCTCTCTCTCCTTACAACCGTGGTGAGCCGAAACGAAAGGGACGGGGACGGTGGTGCGAAGGATTTGACGGTGGTGATTTTGGGTGGAGACGCGGTGATGTGGTGCGAAGGGTTTGGTTCGGTTCGTGGATGAGGAACCCAGTGGTGGTGGTGACTGTGATTCGGTGATTCTGCCATCGTACATGGGTTGGCGGTTTGGCTACGGTTTTCGCGGCCGGGTTACGACGGCGACGGCTTGGCGGTTCACAGCGGTGAGCTGTCAGCGACGGCATCTATGGTTCAAAAGGGGACGACGAGGGGCTCTGGCACACGACGGGGAGGTTTGCGATGGTACGGCTGGCGAGGAGGAATGAAAGTGGAACACCGACAGAACCACGACGGGCCTGGGCTGCCGACCGCCGTCTACGGTGGTCGGAGGTGAGTTTTCCCCCTGTTTGCTTTTTGTTCCTCTGATCTTATTTATTTAGTTTCTGATCTTTTCTGATTTAGCTCATGGCTATTTGATTTTTTTATCCCCCTCCCTTTTTTCTTTTGGTTATTTACTTACTGTTTTTGCACATCCTGACCTATTACTAATTTACAGATAACAAAAATATTTAATCACTGTCACTAATCTGCTACATATGCGTCATATTCTATACAAAATTAGTTTAAGAGCCTAAACTATTCATGCTTTGCTAACTCTTATATGTAACATTAATTTTGTATTCTATTTTCAGACAGCAACACTGAAACTGCCTGCATTTGGTTTATTTTTTGTGTAACACACATGTGTTGTTTTGGACTGAGTTGTCGGTAGCTACATATTATAACTGAAACGTAATAAAAGCGAGAAAACAAATGGACACCAACCTCTTATCCAGCCTTTGAAAAGTTTCCTACTGCTGTTTTTTCTTTTCTGCTACTGCCCCTTAGCTTCTCTCTCTTTTGAACTTAAAAAAAACTTTCCAGTCTCTGGCTTCTATTTGCTCTCCTGATTTATCTCTATTTTGTGTGTACCTGTTACTCTCTGTGTGTATATGGTTCTGTTTGCTACTATTTCTTTTCTGTGTTGTTTCTCAGTATGCTCCCTAACACTGTTTCTGCTTATTGCATTTATAGGCAGAAGATGTGGTGTAGGTGTGGTGTTGGAGTAGGGAAACAAAACCCCCAGGAGACCAAGCTGTTGGCAGCAGGAGGTGGAGCATGGTTGCTGCCACTGCAGCAGTGTTTTTGCTGAAACTGGAAAAAGCAAAGGGGCAAGATGAAAGGAGCTTGAGCCCCATTCTAAAAATGTGTTCCTGCTGCAACATACAGCAGCGCCCCTGTCCTTTATTTTTTGTATTTGTTTTTTAATTAATTTTTTTGTAAGAAAAGAGTTGACTTCTCTTTTTTGGTATTATTCTGCTTTTTTTTTTATTTTTTGTTTGTATCTGTAACAAAATCAATAAAAAAGGGACAGCTGATTTTATTCTACTATTTACTTATTATCATTATTTTTATGACAATAAAAGCGGTAAAAACAACGCGTACCGACACGATGACTCGAAATGAAACGCGCGTTCACCCTAAGACTAGGAACGCATACACGATCAGAATACGCACGCGCGTAAAACGGTAAAACTAAAAGCGCACCGACGCATTTGCTCACACGACTCGAAACGAAACGCGCATTCGCCTTAAGACTAGGGACACGTACGCGATTTGAATACGCACGCGCGCACCTTTTTTTAAAACCGATTTCATTCTATTCTCACTTTTCTAAAAACGGTAAAAATAAACGCGCACCGACGCAATTACTCACGACTCGAGACGAAATGCGCGCTCGCGTTATTCATTATTTCATTATTTATTTTTGGATTCTTTTTTCTTGAAAACAACGAGCGCCAAACAAAACCGTTGCACGAGAGTGCCAAATACACCCGCATTTAGAACAATATGCGAAGCGATAAAATTTTGGGATTTTTCAAATAGGCGGACAAAATTGGGGTATTACAGCTGCCCCTCTTTATTTCACATCTCGCCAAGAAATATGAATTGGCCTTTTCATATTTGTTGGTGAAATGGAAATAAAGATATAGGAATAATACTAATTTTGTCCGCTCCAGAAAAGCTCAAATTTTCTTTTTGTTATTTTCCTTTTGAGAAAAGGGGGGTTAACACTTGTCGCATTAACGGGAAAGCAGTAAATTGAGAAAAGCAGGTAAATTGGGAAAAGCGGTAAATTGGGAATTCGGAGGTTGCCTAAAAACCTTCTAACGAACTCTTGTCGAGTCCGAGCTTTGGGGGTGGCCTTTTCGAGCGGCCGATCAACATCAGGTCCGGAACTGATTTGATCAATGGATTTACGCTATGCCTTAGGCTGACACAACTAATCCGAAGGACTTAACGAAGTCTGATGGATCCATCGCGTGCTCGTACACGATGTTGTGATCTGTGGAAGGAGTTCACTAACTCTGTGTTGATGGAGTTTACTAACTCAGTGTTGATGGAGTTTACTAACTCGGGGTTGATGGAGTTTACTAACTCAGTGTTGATAGAGTTTACTAACTCGGTGTCATGGTGATTTTCTAAAAATGAGATTTTTGGGACTCTCTGGTCCGAAGTAAATTCTTGGATGGTGCATGAAGTGCATGCATTTGGGTATTTGGATGCACATGAATGCAATGATTGATTTTGGTGGGATGCTTTTTCTGTTTGATTCCTCATTCACTTCTTTTTCTTTTGTTATTCTTTCGCTCTTCTGAGATGCGAAGTGTAACGCATCACTGTTTGATGTCATGGAGTGATGAATGGTATCGATGATATGAGAACGATGAATGATATGAAGATGTTGTGTTCTTTTATGTTCCATCTTCTGTGATTTTCTTCTCTCCTTTCTTATTTGCTCTTTTTTTTCTATGGAATGCAGATATCTATGTAAATGGAGTGTGAATGTATGTTATGCAAAGTGTATGTGATGTGATGATTTCAATGGAATGATGGATGCTATGAGATGCTATTTTTGATTTTCTTCCTTTTTATTTTGGTTAAGGATCAACACTTCCAGTGCCTACAAGGTAACATCCTAATCCCTAAGGGTTAAGGCGAGCACTAAAGCCCTACAAGCGGCCAACTTTAGGCGACCCCCTCATGTGCTGAGATAGCTGGTTAAAGAATTTTTCCTATTTGTCTTTTTGCTATGTGAGGATGCAAATGCAGTATTTGGATGCATGATATGACAAAATTTTTGGGGTATTCCAATACTTTTTTTGTGAATACTTTCATAATGATGAGACGCGAGACTTTGGATGCAAAAGTGGGATGATTATTGACCATTTTTGTTGAAAAATTGAATTTGATTCAAACTCCGGTGTTCTCAAGGTTTTTATTTACAAACAAGCTCACTTGTTTTCTCTCCCTTCCAATGACGACTGAATCTTAGATATCGCATGACTAACGTGTGTTCTCTCTCTTTGAAGCATTGCTTAGTAAGCATGCATAGGAGCGCAAATGTGAATGAGTGAGTCTGTTAACTTGGGATTGGTTTAGGATATGTATGACAATTGAAGGGATGACAAACATGATTATTACCGACGCTTATGAGGGACCAAGGGATGCAAGACTGCCCCGGTTCGGGCTTTTGATGAGTGAATAAGCTTGCCTTTGCCTAGTGGTGACAACAACTAGGGGTGTAGAAGATGATGAATTGGGAATGAAAAATGGAGCAAAAGAGATTTTGTCTCAACCCATAAAGTTTGATGTTGCCCCAGTCATAACAAGGACAAAGTTGCCCCAATTAGGATGACAAGGCCTTGTTTAGGATAGTGAGTTGAGAGATTGCCCCGGTGAGGTTTTGTAGGAATGAATGAGGTGAAGGAATGGGAACGCACTTGTCCCACTTTCGAATGACATCACAAATGGTTTCTTTGAGTGAGGTTGTGAAAGGCGATGGATTTTGCCAGACTGCTCCAATCCAGGCTTGGTAACTATGAATGAAAGGCTTGCCCCTGTTTGGTGATATTGACGATTGGCGTGAAAGGGCAGATATGCGGGAACTAGCGTCATGGATAACACCTGGTGAAAGGATGAATGACATAGGATGGACGCTGAACAGGCTTTCCCAAGACTAGGGTGGGTGGGTGGTGAAGAGAATGCCCCAACTTTTAGATCTGAGTGGTGTTCTCAGTGTAAATCTTTGGTTCTCTGTGAATGCCTTGACTTTTGGTAATGAAGAGAAGCCTCACTTGGTGGTCACTAAACCTTGTTTTAAGGCAATCTTGAATGCCTTTTTGGGAGTGCAAGTCTTTTTTTGTTTCGTCAGCTTTCTTTTTTCTGACTGTTTGTTTTTGTCTCCCTAGTTCTCTTTTTTCTGAGGGTTTATTTTTCTTGATCAGCTTTCTTTTTTCTGATCGTTTATTTTTCTTTTTGAGCAAACACATTGTAAACAGATAAACTTATTTGTCCTAAGATTAAAATTTGAGAAAACGAAAGCAACCGGTCATTGATCGGAATGGACTTTTTAGGGTTGTGATGTGGAGAAGGGGATGATTGAGCTTAATGAAGTGTTTGGGGTTTTATTAGGACGAGTTTGTGTTTCATAGTAGAATGGCTGAGGGTTTACGGAGGGTTGGATGTTGAGGCCAGAGGAAATGTTTGCGGTCTTTATGAAAGGAGAGATGATTATACACAACAGAGTGTTGGAAGGTTTATGGGGACAAGGATCTCTGGTGTTTCATGGTGAAATATATCGGCTCACAATTTGTACTTCTTTTGTTTCTCTTTTTTCTTGGTCTTTCTTTTTTCCCTTTTTTTTTGGGATTTTTCATCTTTTTTTTGAATTTTTTTGTTTGGTTGCATTCTTTTCCTTTGGACTTCTTTCTTTTCTTTGGACTTGGGTGAGCTGATAAAGATGATATACCATTTTCGATGTGGAATTGATCCTTGTCTAGAGTGATGGAGATATCCTGGGACTTTCTTGACTTAAGGTGGGTAGGAGGGGGATTTTTCCCTTCTCTTTGGGATTTTCTTGGCTTAAGGTGGGTAGGAAAGGGAGCTTCTGGATTTTGGATTTTCTTGAGGTTGTGGGGAGACGGCCAAACTTCATTTCAAATTCCGATTGTTTATTTTCTCGTAAAACCTGACAACAATTTATCTATCTATATGTGTTTGCTCTTTTCTTTGCATTTTTTTATTATGCCCTAATTTTTGCCTGGAGCGCTCTTTGCGAGTTTTCAATCCACCGGGCGCTCCTTTTTGCCTAGGCTTCCCTTTGCGGGTTTTCAACCTAGCGAGCTTGTTCTTCTCATTTATCTCTTCTCTTTTTTTTTGTTTTTTTTTTTGGAAAAACTTGCACTGAAAGAAAATAATGCCGATAAAGAAAGTTAGTGATCACAGAATTGCCCCAGCATGGAGGACTTAGAGTGTTAGTGAGAATGAACCAAAAAGTCAAGTATGCACTGATGGGAGAGAATATGCATTTTATGGATGGACGGGGCGGGGTTAGACTTGGATGGTGATGATGACAAGGAAGGAAACTGACTGCCTCAAACAAGAGAAACTGCACGTGTCGTGCACGTTCACTATAGGAATGCTTCACAGAGAGTCAACATTAGTTAGAACAATGATTTTTTTTTGATGAGCTGCTTCAGTCTTTTGTCATGGAATGGATGGGATGCAGTGCTTTTGAAAGAAATGCAAATGAGCTATTGACTTGAAAAACTGAGTGCCTTGGAACACCTTGAGTTTGCAACCAAGTAAGGAAACTTTTTCAAAAAGGATGATTGTTTTGCAAGAACGTCTCGCTTCTCATCACAACTTTTATTTTATGCAATGAATGAATGAACAAATTGTGATATGCAAGTATGATGCAAATGCGTGGAGATGACCACTCGAAAAGTGTGGCTTATTCTAAATAATTTTGTTGTTTTTAATGCAAGACAAAATATGGAATGGCAATGCGAATGATGCAAGAATGATGCCCCCCATTTTTTCCAAATGATTTTCGATTTTTTGATTTTTTTATTTTTTAGAGGCGAGACAAGATGCGAAATGCCAATGCCCCTTTTTTGAATGATGAGAGATGCAAGAATGGTGATATGAGGCAACTGATTGTCGTTACCCTGAGTAACTTGCCTGAAACATTGAGTGGATCCTGACTCAATACTTCACACAATGTACTGAAACGTTTTGACAATTAGTTGACTCAATTTAATTTCCTACTTGAAATTAAAATACGTGCGACTGGTCAAAGTGCTCTGACATCGTAAAGTAACATCTCAAATTTGTAGTCGACAAACAAATTTGAGACATTACCCTTCGCCGTCCAAAGGTGCACTTCTATCCATTAAACCATCACATGAGAAATTTTTCTTTGTTTCGAAAGGATGCATGCAGGGAGAAATGATGTATTCGAACAAAGTGATGAGGTTAATGAAATGATGCATGAGCGCCACATTGACGCGATGTCCGCATTATTTGATGATAGTTTTTGCATAATCAAGGATGAATGAAATGCGATATGGATGATAGATGCTTCTGGTTTTCATTTTTCTTATGCAATGAAATGAAATGCGTGATGCTTGCAATTACTTTCCTAATGCATGGGAGATATTGAATGAAGATGCATGCGAGATGAGACGTTAATGCTTATTTTTGGTTTGCGACACAGAAAAGTATTAATGCGATGATGTGATATGGACGGACGACGGAATGAGTGGGTGAATGAATGAACGAATGTGCGTTTTGAATGAGGATAACGTAAATTGCATCACTTGATGATTTTTCATGATTATGAGCGAATGAAATACCATAGGGATGATAATTGTTTTTTTTCAGAATTTTGTTTTATGTAATGCATGATGCCATGATGCAAAGTGCGGATGATGATTGCTTTTCGTTTTATTTTTAAACTATGAAATGGAGTGCATGATACTAACAATTATTTTTAGTTCGTGGAAAGATATGATTCTTATGAAAATGCATGCAAAATGAGATGTTTGCATATATGATATGAAAAAGGAAAATAATAAAGCATGTGATATGTTTCTAAAAATTTTTATGCGAGAAAGCGCATGATGCTCGCAAATGATTTTTAATGCAAGGGAAAACATGATTTATTTTGAATGGAAATGTATGCCAAATGAGATGGTCACATGTTCATTCTTCATGATATGCAAAAAGCAATAACGCATGAGACACGTTCCTAATAAAATATGTTTTTTGGACTTTTTGACAAAATTAGGAAAAAGTTTAGTGAATGGAAACGCACCCGCGCGGGGAATGCACTCCCGACAAACCTAAATGAGATAGAGAAAAATGCGCGTATGAATTTCTATTTAGCTTTTCCATGTTATGCAATGCAAAGATGCTTTTTGTATGAGAATGAGGTTGATGATGCTTTATGCCTATGCAACTTAGAGAAAAGTCCTTATTGGCAGTGATTCAAAAAAAAAAAATTTGGAAAATGCGGGCCGTACGTTATTTGATATGGACCGGTAAGAGAAAGGCTACAGCGGTAACTCTTTCTCCCTTTTTTGAAAATAAAGTGGGTCAAATGTCACTTCGTACTGACCGGCAAAAGAAAGGCTACAACGGCAACTCTTTCTTCTTTTTCTCTTTTGAAAATCTTCTTCTTTTTTCTTTTTAGGAAAGACCTGCCTAAACTACAATGCAACGTACAATTTGTGTGCCCTTGCGTCCTACAAAAGGTGGGGGAACCTAGGCTCTAGGGCAACTCAAAAGGGATCCTCCCATGTAGGTTCTAAACACTTTCTCACAATGGCTACCAGAGTTAAATCTCTCTCATGATAACACCCACAACGATAGAATGCTATCTGGTGTGAGGTACCATAAAGGAGCATACTCTGGCTGAAACTTTCGTGAGAGTCAGAAGGACAACAGTCCAATTGCCAGTCACTACTCATTTCCACTCTCCTAAGTTTTGTCAGACCTTGGGTTTTAGGCCTCTCTCAAAGCACATAATCATAAGGGTGTGAGTGTGTGTGGTAAGGGCGTACCACTTAAAACTACCCGACACATATTACCCCACCTGCAAGTGAGACGCCAGAACAGTCCAGAAAAAGCAAGGTAACAACATGTCGTCTACACTAGGGTTCAATATCAAATAAGATAGCCTGGGGTTTCAACAACAATCAGGTACATTGCTTACCTCAAGAAAGGGAGCCAAGAAGGGGGGATCCGGATAGAATTGGGGAGAAATGCATGAGCATAAACAATAAAAGAAAAGGAGATAGGGAACAAACATAGAAGAAGACAAATGCGTATGCCTACAATTAATGATAAGAAAGAAAGGAAAAAGAATGAAGGCAAACAAGGTATCAGTCAAATCAACAATACATTAAACAACACATCTTAATTAGTTAGGCTTGACCCTCGTCTTTTTTTTTTTAAAAAAAAAGGGTCCCCAGTGGAGTCGCCAGCTGTTGCGCCCGAAAAATCCGGTTTGGGACTTTTCGTTTGACAACGTGGAAAAAGTTTGGAGCCGCCACCAATATTTTAATTTTAAGACCAAAACATTGAAAAAAGGTCTTTTAAACAAGGCGGATGGTCTTTTGAAAACTAGAGATGTAGGTTCGGGGGTCGGTTAGGTACGGGGAAGGGATTAGCACCCCGCACCTCCTTTCTACCGAAAGGGAACCTTTAATTAAACGTGTGGTTTGAAGTGTTGATTTGAAAATGCTTTTATTTTGCCTCTTTATTGAAAAGGGAGTGAGAAGACTTAATGAAAATTTTTATTTTTGGCGCTTGACGAGAGTTAGCCTCTCGCTCCTACGTATCTCCTGATGCGATGGAGAATTCAAAGCTACGTAGTTCTTGTGTGTAGAAAATGTTTGTGGGTTGGTGTTTTTTAATGTAGGGGTTTTAGGACTGTGTGATCTGTGTTGGAGGACCACTGGGGGTCTGAAGGAGCACTGGGGCTCTGAAGGGCCACTGAGGGCTGAAGGAGCGCTGGGGCTCTGAGGGACCACAGTTCACTTATCTTAAAACGATGATTAACCCGGCCGTACGACCGACTTAATCCCCTACTTTGAAAATAAGATTTTTGCTTTTGAAATGAAGGAGATCTGTTTGTATATTCTTTAATTTTAGAAATTGTTTATTTTTGCGCTTGACAGGGGCGTGGCCCTGCTCCTACGTATCTCCGGGTGCGATGGAGAATTCAAAGCTACGTAGTTCTTCTTCGTCCTGAAAAGGGTTTTTGTTTTTTAATCTTTTTGGAGTTTTTCGCAAAGGGGTTGAGCGTTCGCAGTGACCAAACAACAATGGTTTAGAGTGGTCGCACTACTAACTCTTATAAAAATGAATTATCATTAACGACCAAACGGCAACGGCGCGAGTGATGATTAATGATAATCGGTTCTTATTTTGAGTATTGAAGAGGTTTTCGCAATTGAATGAGGGCGTTTGTGAGGACCAAACAACAACGGTTTAGAGTGGCCACACTACTAGCTCCCACAGGAATGAAATCATCACCCACAATCAAACGGCAACGGCGCGAGTGATCATTAGTGATGATTAGTTTTGATCTCGACGTTTGAAAAGATTTGTTTTTGAAAAGTGTCTTCGTTGGTTTTAATTGGAGAGAACGTCGTGATGGAAGGAATTTGCAATTGGATTAATTTTCGTTCGGGGAAACATTTATCCATCGTTGGGAAAAAAAGGTTTGTGAAAAAAAGAAAATAAATAAGTTTATTTAGGGGAAAAGAAACAAAATTCAAAAAAAAAAAAGAAACAGGGAGGTGCAGTAGTAAAATGGGGGGTGTAAGTGGCAGGAGGGCTGTGTTATAAAAAGGGGGTGCAGATAGTGAGCCCAGCTTGTTTTTGTAAGCTGGGCTGCGTTTTTTATTTTCTGATGGGCTTTGGGGGGAGGCGTGCGAAATAAACCGTGGGGGTGCGAATAGCAATCTGAAAAATTAAAAAAAAGGGAAAAGACCAAACTGCCCTTGCTCTTGTACTATAAAAGGGAAACCTAATTAGGGAAACCCTAATTTCCTATCCCTCCTTCCACGGCGCCCCTACTCCCCCAAATAGCCAAACCTAAACTCTTCCCTTCTCCACGCGGCGCACTCCCTCTCTCCCCCCAGCTCCGATCCTCTTCTCTCCTTGCTTCGCCCCTCGCCTCCCTCTCTTTCCCTACGCCGTTTCTCTCCTCCCTCTTCTTACATCGCTCTCATCTCTCTCTCCTTACAACCGTGGTGAGCCGAAACGAAAGGGACGGGGACGGTGGTGCGAAGGATTTGACGGTGGTGATTTTGGGTGGAGACGCGGTGATGTGGTGCGAAGGGTTTGGTTCGGTTCGTGGATGAGGAACCCAGTGGTGGTGGTGACTGTGATTCGGTGATTCTGCCATCGTACATGGGTTGGCGGTTTGGCTACGGTTTTCGCGGCCGGGTTACGACGGCGACGGCTTGGCGGTTCACAGCGGTGAGCTGTCAGCGACGGCATCTATGGTTCAAAAGGGGACGACGAGGGGCTCTGGCACACGACGGGGAGGTTTGCGATGGTACGGCTGGCGAGGAGGAATGAAAGTGGAACACCGACAGAACCACGACGGGCCTGGGCTGCCGACCGCCGTCTACGGTGGTCGGAGGTGAGTTTTCCCCCTGTTTGCTTTTTGTTCCTCTGATCTTATTTATTTAGTTTCTGATCTTTTCTGATTTAGCTCATGGCTATTTGATTTTTTTATCCCCCTCCCTTTTTTCTTTTGGTTATTTACTTACTGTTTTTGCACATCCTGACCTATTACTAATTTACAGATAACAAAAATATTTAATCACTGTCACTAATCTGCTACATATGCGTCATATTCTATACAAAATTAGTTTAAGAGCCTAAACTATTCATGCTTTGCTAACTCTTATATGTAACATTAATTTTGTATTCTATTTTCAGACAGCAACACTGAAACTGCCTGCATTTGGTTTATTTTTTGTGTAACACACATGTGTTGTTTTGGACTGAGTTGTCGGTAGCTACATATTATAACTGAAACGTAATAAAAGCGAGAAAACAAATGGACACCAACCTCTTATCCAGCCTTTGAAAAGTTTCCTACTGCTGTTTTTTCTTTTCTGCTACTGCCCCTTAGCTTCTCTCTCTTTTGAACTTAAAAAAAACTTTCCAGTCTCTGGCTTCTATTTGCTCTCCTGATTTATCTCTATTTTGTGTGTACCTGTTACTCTCTGTGTGTATATGGTTCTGTTTGCTACTATTTCTTTTCTGTGTTGTTTCTCAGTATGCTCCCTAACACTGTTTCTGCTTATTGCATTTATAGGCAGAAGATGTGGTGTAGGTGTGGTGTTGGAGTAGGGAAACAAAACCCCCAGGAGACCAAGCTGTTGGCAGCAGGAGGTGGAGCATGGTTGCTGCCACTGCAGCAGTGTTTTTGCTGAAACTGGAAAAAGCAAAGGGGCAAGATGAAAGGAGCTTGAGCCCCATTCTAAAAATGTGTTCCTGCTGCAACATACAGCAGCGCCCCTGTCCTTTATTTTTTGTATTTGTTTTTTAATTAATTTTTTTGTAAGAAAAGAGTTGACTTCTCTTTTTTGGTATTATTCTGCTTTTTTTTTTTATTTTTTGTTTGTATCTGTAACAAAATCAATAAAAAAGGGACAGCTGATTTTATTCTACTATTTACTTATTATCATTATTTTTATGACAATAAAAGCGGTAAAAACAACGCGTACCGACACGATGACTCGAAATGAAACGCGCGTTCACCCTAAGACTAGGAACGCATACACGATCAGAATACGCACGCGCGTAAAACGGTAAAACTAAAAGCGCACCGACGCATTTGCTCACACGACTCGAAACGAAACGCGCATTCGCCTTAAGACTAGGGACACGTACGCGATTTGAATACGCACGCGCGCACCTTTTTTTAAAACCGATTTCATTCTATTCTCACTTTTCTAAAAACGGTAAAAATAAACGCGCACCGACGCAATTACTCACGACTCGAGACGAAATGCGCGCTCGCGTTATTCATTATTTCATTATTTATTTTTGGATTCTTTTTTCTTGAAAACAACGAGCGCCAAACAAAACCGTTGCACGAGAGTGCCAAATACACCCGCATTTAGAACAATATGCGAAGCGATAAAATTTTGGGATTTTTCAAATAGGCGGACAAAATTGGGGTATTACAAATTGCTTGATTGTTTGGTGTTGATTGGACTTGTATATTGTCTGGTATGATCTGTTTTCGAGTTAGGAATCGATCGGAGCGAGTTTCGGATTAAACGGAAAGCGGATTTTCATGAAAATGGCTATTTTTGCAATGCTGTCAAATGCGCACGACCCGTGCGTCCCAGGGGCACGACCCGTGCGCCTGGTTCGGTTTCAGTTTTTAAAAATGCTTAACAGGGCGCACGACCCGTGCGTCCTAGGGGCACGATCCGTGCGCATGCGCACGATCCGTGCGTCCAGGGTGCACGAACCGTGTGCCTGGTTCGGGTTCAGTGTTTAAAAATGTCAAACAGGGCGCACGACCCGTGCGTCCAGGGGCACGACCCGTGCGCCCAGTTCTGTCCAAAATTTTCAAAGTGCCCTAAATGATTCCGTTTCGATTCCAATCCTCTCCTAATCCTTTCCTAACCCTTCTATAATGATATTAGGCTTATAATGCCATGATTTTGGGTATGTTTTAGAAAGGGTTTTATAAAATACTTTCGAAATCGAGATTCTTTCGAAAAACCGAACATTAGCATACGTGTGCGGATATGATTTATTGATAACAAATGAACTATGAGTTCATGTGATTGTAGATATATATATATATTATATCGAGTTTGGGTGACGACCCATGTTGACATACTAGGCGGGGTAGTCATGAACCCTTACCCTAGGCTCCGTGTCGTTAGGAAACACTATTGGTTATGGGGTTCGCCGCAGCTTAGCGTTCGCGCAGTCGGTGTCGTACAGTGCGGTTCATCGCAGCTTAGCGTTCGCGCAGTTGGTGTCGTACCAAGTTATAATAGATTAGCTGCAGCTTAGTGTTCGCGCAGTCGGCCTTATATTAAAAGTTAAAAGAATGTGATACATCGCAGCTTAGCGTTCGCGCAGTCGGTGTCACGTTCAAACGATCACATAATTGAACCTAGAGTGCAGGTAGGGGGTCTCGGTAGAACTCACTGAGATTGTATCTCACTGTTTAAATGTTGTTGTTTTACAGATAAATAGGGACAGAAGAAACCTCAGAGGCACGAGTAGGTGGCCCCGGGAGACGGAGGATGACTTAGTTTTATGTTTAAGTTTATTTCCTTCTGTTGTCCATGTATCACAGCACTATGGCATTAGTGTTTTGTTTATCTTTCATTCCGCTTTCTTGTATGACTCTGACTACCATAGTTGCTGACAGTTTATGGTCTAAGTACCGTATGGTCTTATTTGTGTATAAGATGGTTAAGTTATATTTCAGCGAAAATTTTATAGTGGTATTCAGTGTCTGAGCAGGAATTATTATCTCTGATGTTTTTACTTTGGTGCACTTGGGTATTTTTACATGTTAAATATACCGGGGTGTTACACTTCATAGCCGAGATGACCCCGATCCAGGAAGAAGGGCCTGATCCGACCTGGACGCTATATGTCGACGGCTCCTCAAACTGTAAAGGGAGCGGGGCTGGTTTGATTCTAGAAAGCCCAGAGGGAACGACCGTGGAGGTGTCGTTGACATTTTCCTTTTCTACGTCAAATAACCAGGCAAAATACGAAGCATGCATTGCAGGACTTATGCTCGCTAGGGAGTTCAGAGCACGACGGGTCGAGCTCCGTTTTGACTCCCTGTTAGTAGTGTCCCAAATTGGAGAGGCGTATGATGCCAAAGATGAAGTTTTACGAAGGTACCTCGCTAAGGTACGAGAACTGCTCGACCAGTTCGAAAGTGCAGAAGTACGACACATCCCAAGGTCAGAAAATGGAAGGGCAGACGTGCTTTCGAAACTGGCGAGTACAAAGACCCCGGGGAACCACAGGAGCGTAATCCAGAAGATACTCCCTCAACCCAGCGTCCAACTAGAAACAGCCCCGATCACGGATGTCTGCACGATCGGTCAAGGGACGACATGGATCGATCCCATCCTAAAGTACATCGTGCTGGGGGAAGAGGAAAACGACCCAAAAAAGTCTGCTCTCACGCGAAGGCGTGCATCGTCATATTCGGTAATTGAAGGCAAACTGTTTCGCCGAGGACTCTCAACACCATTACTGAAGTGTCTGACACCACAAGAGGCCAATTATGTGTTGAGGGAAATCCACGAAGGGATATGTGGGAATCACCTAGGGGCACGAGCACTAGCCAAAAAAGCACTTCGAGCGGGATACTATTGGCCAACGATGGAGAGTGATGCCAACGAGCTAGTCAAAAAATGTGATACGTGCCAGAAGCATGCGGACGTACATATCGCCCCCCCGGTCGAATTGAACTCCATTACCGCTCCTTGGCCGTTCGCGTGGTGGGGAATAGACCTTCTGGGCCCATTCTCAGTAGCCCCAGGACAGCTTAAATACTTAATAGTGGCAGTAGACTACTTCACCAAGTGGGTGGAGGCCGAGCCCTTAGCGACCATTACCTCCAAAAACTGCTTGAAGTTCTTCAAGAAAAGTATACTAGTTCGATTTGGAGTCCCTGAGGTCGTGGTCTCGGACAACGGTACCCAGTTCACGGACAAAAACTTCCAAGAATACATGTCGGAACTGGGGATCAAGCAGCGCTTCACATCGGTCGAGCACCCACAGACCAACGGACAAGCAGAGGCCGCCAACCGGGTAATCCTGCGCGGGCTGAAAAGAAGGCTGGACGAATCCAAAGGCAAGTGGGCAGAAGAACTCCCCTTCGTACTATGGGCTTACCGGACCACCCCGCACTCCACCACAGGCGAAAGTCCATTCAAGTTGGTATACGGGGTGGAAGCACTTATCCCGGTTGAAGTTGGAGAGCTCAGTTGGAGAACTTCATATCCCAAAAACCCCGATGAGAACGATCAGGGACTCAGGGAGGAGCTTGACTTGGTTGAAGAACTCCGCACCAAAGCGTCGTTGAAAGAAGCACTTGTGAAACAAGGGATGGCAACGAGACACAACTCAAAGGTCGTCCCTAGAGAATTCACCATCGGCCAGCTCGTCCTCAGAAGAGCGACGATAGGACAGAAGTACGCAGCTCAAGGTAAACTCGCTCCAAATTGGGAAGGTCCCTACCGAGTCGTCTCGAAGACGGGGAAGGGCGCCTACCAACTTCAAACCATGGGAGGCGGGGAGGTGCCAAGAACATGGAACGCGGCCAACCTCAGGCGATACTTTGTTTAAATTTTTGCCTAAATTCAATTGTAACTCTATCATTGACACTTGTTGAATTGAATAAAGTAAGTACACCGGGCGGGACACTCTTTTCCCACTGGGTTATTATTGAGGCCCGCCCGGCCATCACGGCAGATGGAATATTTTTATATGTTGTCTCATCCTTTTATGTTTTCCATACAGATCCATTAACCGCCAGGCGGGTTAAAATCAAACCGAGTTTGATAAACCACTGGGCGGGCTCAGAGGTACTTAGTCGATCTAAGTAACACGAAGCGATCTTAATCGATAGTCGCAACCCCAAGGGCGAGTTAAATCTGGGGACGAACCCTAGTAAACGGCCCGAAGGTTAAAAACACGAATTAAAAGAAACAAAGCGCTCACAATCGAAAGTCGCACCCCCAAGGGCGAGTTAAATCTAGATACGAGGTCCAGTAAACTGCCCGAAGGCTAAACGAATTGAACAGAACGATTAAAATAACGATTTTAAAGCCAAAAGCATAGTACATATTACAACAGTGGGGCGACTCGAAACCCGTCCAAAAACGAATGCCAAATACTTGGAGCATATTACAAAAATTCTAATGGGTACGATCAAAAACAACCACTTCCTCCACTACGACGTTTCCTTCCTCGTCCTCCTCAGCAGGCTGGATGATCCGACCGTCCACATAAGAATGAGAAAAGTTGATAACGCCTGGGTCAAGCACAAGGTCCGGGTAGACGCACCGCACCTGAGCCAGAGCCTCATCAAACCGCCCCTGGCAAATTGAAACAGTGGAGTGAACGAGCCAGTCATATTGAGCAAAGGCCTCTTCCCGCTCCTTCTTCAAGGCTTCAATGGTCGACCTCATTTCAGCAGCTTCCAGATTCAACCCGCTCATCTGTTCAGTCAAATCGCTAACCTTCCCCTCCTCAAGCTGCAATTTCCTCTCAGCTTCAGCTAAAGCGACCTGGGCGTCGTCTCGCTCTTGGGTGACGACGGAGAGCGACTTCCTTGTTTCGTCGAGGGCACTGACTGTAGGCTGAAGGGCGGCCTCTGAATCTTGCAGTTTCTTCTTGATAGCTTCCAACTCCTCCCGAACTTCTGAGATATAAACATGAGCACGGCTAAGCTTGTCGATTTTGTCTAAGTTATCACTCTCCAACCATAAATTTTGGGCGAGGAGAATATTACCTTTTGTCCGCTCCATTTCTCCGTGTTTTAGTTTCGCGACCAGGCGAGACCCAGCCTTGACCACCTCGGCCGCAAACAGTAGGGGGTCTTCACTAAATCCGCTAATGATGCTCTCATCGGTCATTTCGTCCAGATCGACCGCCAGGGCCGAACTCTTCTGAGGACCTTTATGGGCCTTGGACTTTTTATGAGCAAGGTCATCCTGGGTCAGATCGACAGTGGGAGGGGGACGTCCCCTCTTCGTCCCAGCAACGGGCGGGCTTCTCTCGCCACCTTCGGCAGCCACGGAACCCTCAGGAACCGGGGAAAGAGTAACTGCAGGGGTGGACGGGCCGGTCTGGGGCCTCCTCCCTTTCTTAGCTTGCTTCATCAACTCAGCAAAACCTAGACCGGCCATTTCACCTGCAGAGAAGGTAAGAACACGGTTAAAAAAAAAGGGGTACGACTACCCATACCAAGAGCGACTTTGAAACGATTATCATCGGTCGTTTTCACCAATGGGTGACATTTAATCAGACCCTCCTCCATCCAAGAGGCCAAGTTCTCAAGCAACCTCAGAGTCTCGGTATTTTCTTCGCCAAGTTGGCAACGGGTTCTTTACGTGGCGGGCATGCGGCGAAAATGAGCGTACGTCCACACTATGGGATATTTCATGCCTGTTACTCGCCCACGGGAGTCGACCGTCCCCACCATCCGCTGAGATGCATCGCAAATGGGGACCACCCATAGAAAAGACGACTTCCAGGGTTTGAGCGAGTCAGAAAAAAGGCTTGAAAATCTTGTAGTCCGACTGAGCCTTAAGACTCAGATGCTCCCACCGATTCCGATTGCTGCCCGGCTCTGGTCGCCTGCTTGTCTCAAAAATTTTGAAGAAAGTTTGCCAATTGCACCCTCGCCCCATCACTCTCTAACTGCTCAAACACCTTGACAAATGCCCACGAGTTGGGGTGCTGCTGCGAGGGTGCAACCCCGAGATAACGAAGAATACTGCGTTGAAAGCATGTAAATGGCGCACGAATCCCCACGTCGCGAAGGACAGTGGCATACATGGTGAATTTTAAGGTGGCCGGGATCATAGCCACATTTTCCGTTGAAGTAGGTCCTTCGACCGCCCACACCTGGTCTGGTGCGCCAACAAGCCCGACAAAATACGATAACACTTCATCCCCAGGTTTGAATAGTGAAGAAATCCGGCCTAGCACGGCCGACGAGATCCAGGAGCGATCCTCCCCTAGAGCGCCTCTCCAATCGGCTTCCCCTCTCCCGGCGTCTGGCTGGATTACCCGCTTCGAATGAGCCGAGGACGTAGAAGGTGGATCATGACTTTCCCCCGCTTGGAAAAATACGGGGCGAGCGGGCATCGCAACATCCGATCCCTCGGCCGGAGGCGTAGAAGTAAATCCACCCTCCGAAGTCGTCCTATCTGTAGACGTTCGGGAACTGGAGGATGAGTCGGTTGAAGAACTGGCGGGCTGCCGGTTACTTGGGCGGTTAGCTTCATCCGCGCCATGAAGAAAGAAAACCTGCAAGAAGGGAGCATGAAAGTCAGACCATCGAAGATGACCTACGGAAAGGGGCAACATGATCGACCCCGGGTCTGACACCCCCCTCCTCGCCCATGTTAATAAGAAGAGAAATGCGATTTAAATTACTAAAGCCCAAAAGTAAAGCTACATACCAGGAGCGAAATACTGTTTCGTCGCACTATGAATCACCAGAATGAGGCGATCGGAAGTTAGATCGCGCCGGAGTTTGAAGTCGCTGATCGGGAAACACCGTGCCAGAGTAGCCGGAAAATAGATCGCCCGTCGGAGAAAGGAAGTCGCCCTTAGAGCAAAAAAAACGGAAAGTGAACAAATTGACATAAGGGGTGCCCCATATTTATAGGGAGGAAGAGCCAGAACGCGAAGGGACACGTCCCTTCCCCTTCTAAATTGATGATCATCCTCGAAAATTGAACCGTCATCATCAAGCGCCCCCTTTTCTTGAGAAGCGTGAATTATGGTGACAGTCCCATCGAAGCGTCACGCTTGTCCTTTCAGAACATCATTACTGTCAGAATACCACGTCGCTAGAAGGCGCGACTGTCAGAATACCACGTCGCTAGAAGGCGCGAGCATGCTCAATCGAACGGGCGCACGATCAGGTCGTCTCAGCGCAGGCCAGCGCAGGCGACCAATGTGGAGGCAGCCCGCCTCACAAAAAGAAATATGACTCTTAGGCCTGAACCCGTCCTACTGAACGACTTCGGCCTGGGGGCCAACTGTTCTGGAGTGGGCCGCAGCCCATAATGAATACTGGACCGGCACGGACGGCCCAGTACGTAATCAGCATCACACGACGCTTGGATCGGGTCGCAACCCGTTAAGAAGTTTGGGCCTATGCGAGCGGCCCAAAACGACCAGCGCCACCCTATACCCACGATGGGAAGATCTACGGCGGAGAGGAATTCTCGCAGATCTAACGACCGCCCACAGCGCCCCAAGTACTATATAACGAGGCCCTGACATCATATGAAAGGTACGTTTTTGACCAATATTACTACACTAAATCACCCCACTGACTTGGGCGTTGGAGTGCCATCGCAGGTACACCCCGAGGGAGCTCTGCACGCGACCAGCCTCCATACAGGAACGACCTCAATACCTGGCACCAAGCCCCAGAACAGCACGAGCACAAACAGACTCATATCAACAAGAGGACCGATCGCTCGGAGAAGAGTTCGGTTCAGATACCATTATGAAGTGTGTTTAGGTCATTTTGATAAAGTAAATGGTTCCCTTACTACAATTGAGGCTATTCAAGGGGATTTTAGGAAAGGACAGTACAAATACGCACGTTCAGATACGATTCATATTGGAGCTGATATTCGTGATTGTCTTAATGGGGAGGCACCAACTGACCCTCCTTATCATGATACCTCTTTGCTCCCAAAATATCTTTATGTTTATGGTCAAGTTGGTCAGATTATTATTAGTATATTAAAGTATTTGATACAAGCTTAATTAGTTGCAGGCATGTGCCTAATAAATCCCAGGTACCATCTTTATCGTTTGTGTTTCTTGAATAACATATTGCAATATAAGACCCAATGTTGATGGTAAGATCTAAAGAATAGTGTTTTGAGAGAATTAAACAACAATCTTTTCAATTCTAAATGACTTATGCTTCTCAATTTGTTCTATCAATAAAGTCGACTTATTTAGGCTTGTATTTTTTTCCACATAAAAATGTGAGAAAACGGGTAAAAATTATATTTTTAGATGTTGATGATTATACTTGTCTTTTTTTTAGAAATGTAAAAAGAAAATAGAAAAGCAAGAATAAAAACTAGGCTTAAATATGTTTTTTGTCGTGCAAATATATATATATATATATATATATATATATATATATATATATATATATATATATATATATTAAATAAATCCCTATAATTAATTTTTTAAAAAAAAAATTCCTTCCTGCAAAATCAACCTTTTTCAAATACGTTATTCTACAAAATTCTATATGGCTAACAGAGTTCTAATGTGTTACTTTTTTTTTCATCAACCTTTTTCAAATACTTTTTTTTTCATCAACAGAGTTCTGGAGAAGCATTTTTCTTTATAGGATCTGATATACTCTTCCTCATCGCCACTGCCACTACCCTTCTATGCATCATATCTTAGTATTCATTCTCCTATGAACTGGGCTTCTCTCAACTTTTTTAGTACAAAGGGTCAAGCTTTCTCAGACTCTTTTTGATTGCATTAGAAGAAGAAGAAATCACCTCATTACACTCTTCCTCTGATTTCCAAGTTTTTCTCTTTCCAATTGAGTTTCTTCTTCTCATTCTGTAAACAACATTAGCAATGGCTTTTCCTTCTTCGGGATTTTGTTCTGCTTTGAACACCTTGATACCACCTCTCACTTCATCAATTTTCATTCTGTTCTCCCAAACAGACCCTGCAACCACACACTCCCTCCTTTTACTCGCTTCCATCCACAATTTATCTTCTCTCCAAACAACAATTTACCAATGATGGGTTAATGGATAAGAGGTTGTTTTCAAGCTGAAGCAATGGCGGTTGGTGGGGTGCAACTTCAAGATCCCTAAACCCTAATCCCTAAAACCCTAAAAAAACGTTGAGAGAGAGAGGGGGGGAGAGTCTAAGGTTGCATTAGCTATCATTTACAAAATACGCCCACAAAGCTACTGTCTTGCAATCAAACGACTTATCCCTTAGATGAGGCTTTGGACTACCAAATAGTGAAAGAGTCTAAGAAAACCAAACCACTTCCACCAACAACCTGGATAGTCCCTCTGATTACAGGACTACAGGTAATTTTTCAAGTCCCAAATGAGCATATTGTACATAGACTGGAATCGTAGAGGAGTCATGGACAGTGGACATGCAAAACTCGTTCTTCTCCATTGCGACACCAGAAGTTGAATCCTCTTCTCAATTAATTGTTATTTTACCTAAATATAACTAGAAATCAAAAAAGTTAGTATTTCTTGCTAAAATATTTTACAAATAATAAAGCTGGGAAGAATCAAACCATAGAGAGAAACATAGAGTGGACAGAAAGGAATTAACAAATGAATCTATGATATCTATTTACACATTAATACTTATATCCGGCGGATTTTCAAAAAAAAAAATTATAAAATCCGGCGGAAATACTATTTTTTCCGCCGGAAAGTTACCGACGGAAAAAATACTTTCCGGCGGAAAAAATCCGCCGGAAATGCAAAATATCCGTCGGAAACTTACCGGCGGATTTTATCCGCTGGAAAAAATCCGCCGGTAATACACTATTTTCTTGTAGCATATATTCTTATTCTTATTATATATATAGCTCTTGCAAGTTTAACTTTAGGTTTCTGAAATCTTAATTAGTTATCTCGTCTTTCTCCATATTTCATTTTCACCGGATACTTCAAGTTTAGGTGACGATTAGATTTTTGAAAACATAAATCTTCTTTGCGCTCTCATGATGATTAGCACTAGTGCAAAAAAGGGATTTAAAGTCAAGCGAAAAAGGGATTTAAAGTCAGGCGCAAGCTTGACTTATATTAAGTCGACTTTGTATGTCAGACGTTTTAAAGTCAAGCATATATGGCCTGACTTCGTAAGTCTGTTTTAAAGTCAAGCCTGAGCCTGAGCCTGACTTCGTAAGTCTGTTTTAAAGTCAAGCATATATGGTCTGACTTCGTAAGTCTGTTTTAAAGTCAAGCATTTATGGCCTGACTTCGTAAGTATGTTTTAAAGTCAAGCCTGAGCCTGTGCCTGACTTCGTAAGTCTGTTTTAAAGTCAGGCATTATTGCGCCTGACTTTAAATGTCCTTTTTTAAGCCAGACCTATGCCTGACTTTAAAAGTTTTTTTTTCTTATTTAAGTCAGGCGTAAATACGCCTGGCTTTAAAAGTTTTTTTTTTTTCAAATTTTGGTTTTATACGCCTACATAGACCCTGGTTATACGAATTTTGGTCATTCTTCCTGCATATATACCAGCAAAACCAGCAGACAGAAGTACAAAAATTCAAAGCTAAATTACATTAAAAGTACAAAAGGTTGCACTTAAAGTTGCAGAAGTACATCCAAATAGAATTCTACACTTAAATTACAACATACATAATTCTACACTTAAATTCATCACATTCTACTTAAATTCCTCATATATAACAAACAGAACAACGCCAGGCAGAGAACAACACCAGACAGAGGACAATACCAGTCCAAATAAACATCACTTAAGTTGTTTTCTTCGTTCTTCCTTTGAAGTTGGTTTACGCTCTGCATACAACTTTATAAAAAACTCTGCCCAAACTTGTCTAATGTGTGCCAAATCTTCATGCGTGAACGGACAACTCGAATTAAACATCTACAAAAACAAAAGTTGAATACGAATCACATGGTTAACTTAATACCTACAACATAATAATTACCTAGTAATGAAAAATGCAGCGGATAAAAAGGACTGGAATACAAAACCAGAACATCATTGTACAATCGGATAAAAAGGGTTCAAAACTAAAATGACCTGTCTTCCATTATTGTGAACTTAGCAGTATTGCTGCTTTGGTCAAAAAAAAGTTTTGATTGTTGCTCATTTAGTCATTTGCACAAAATAACCTAATTATTCTGATGGGGTTTCAATGAAATTTAGTAGTCTCTTGTTAACTATTGCAACTGCTTCATGGCAAATTTTTTCACTAGAAAAGTACTGTATCTTCTCTTTTGGAATTTGACCACTATTATTTGCAGAATGTTCATCAAGGTCATGTTCATCCAGATTTGCTACCTAGATCCAGATTTCCAGATTTGCTACCTAGATTTGCAGATTTGCTACCTAGATCCAGATTTCCAGATTTGCTACCTAGATCCGGATTTCCAGATTTGCTACTAAGAAAAACTGAAGCATAATTGAATACATCTGAATATATTCATCTAAACATACACAAATCTCATTAATATTCCTCGATCACTAAGGCAGGAAGAATTAGAATAGACAGTATATGCGAGTTAAATGGATGATAATGAAAATAATTTTTGTTTTTCAGTTTTCAAATTAATTCACAGTGGAGAAACTAAATTAGCAATTATAAGATACCGAAGGAACCAAGAAGTGTATCTAAGTATAACCCCCCACATGCAGCAAAGAGTGTGACCAAGTCAAAACCACAATAGAAAAGTGAAAATTTGCCAAATTAGAGTTTAAAGCTAGATTCTCAACATAGTTACAAAACTAAATTCTAAACAGCAGTGCTTCAGTAGCCTACAGCAGTCCTCCTGTTTAAAGCACAATTGTTTTTTGAGTTGTAATATGCCAACATTTGCATTGCACTGAATTATTAAAATGGCAATGCTTGTGAAGAATTGTAAGAGAAATATACCTTGATAGAATTGTTTTCAGATGCAAGCTTCTGGCACTCTTCAGAAAGCTTCTGAAGCTCTTCTCGGAGACCTCGATTCTCATCTCCAAGTGCCTCCACCCTCTTTTGTAACTCTTCACACTCAGCCTGGTTGGTACAAGAAATGTAAAAACACATCATTTCAGTAAAATAGTAGTATGAATATAAACAAACACCTTTTTCAACTAAGTAATGTTTGTTACATAGATCAGACACAAAAAATATCTTATTGTATAGCATGTCTATAAAGAAATGAAATCTTATAAAGAGAAAAAAGAAGAATATTTCACAACAAAAGAGAGGATCTTAAGATCTTAAGAAAAAGAATAGCAAACACAAAAACACATTATATGTGTATCTGATATAGAATATCTTAAGATCTTAAGCAACATATTATATGTGTATCTGAAATAGAATATCTTAAGATCTTAAGATCTTAAGCAACAAGTAAACCTTAATCCATGCAAAAGACTTGGAAAAGAAGCTTAGTTTTCTTAGACTTCACTTGAGCGAGGCTGGCAGTAAAATAAAAATGAATGTATTAGAGCCTTGCTTGTTAGCAGCTGGCACTAATCACTCCATCAAATGCTATGGAATGGCAAAACTTACTCCATGCCTAGCAGCTGTACTTGCTCCAATGTATGAATAATACTGAGGCAAAATCATAGGCAAATGGAATGGACATTCAGCAGCAAAATTATCTTAAAATTAGCCAAAGTGAGTATTCAGTTAGAGGGCAGGTTTCTATATGTAGAGTAAAGTAGATAAGTACCCTATATTCCTTGGCAGTACCAGTAAATGATAAACATAAACATAAATCAAATAAATACAACATAAACTTAACAGACGCTACGCTGGCAGTTAACTGCTGATGTGGCGTCTTAAGTGTCCAATCTGACGTGTCATCCATTTAATGACATGGCACATAAGTGACCAAATTGAAACTCAAAAAAAATATAAGGGACCAAATTGAAAAAAACACAAAACAGAAAAATAAACTTAATAAAAACATAAAACACTAAAACCTTCATCTTCTTTCTCCAAACACCATCTCCGGCGAGCCACCACCACCTCCGGTGAGCCACCACCACCCCCACAAATCAATCACTCTTCAACTCTTTAATCCCTAACCTCTCTCCCTCAAACCAAAAACCTCAACTTCTCAAACTTAATCCCTAAACGAAATTTACACAAACAAGAGAGGGATTATTTCCAGAATCCCTATTCTCAATTCACATTAGAGAGGAACGATGAAGTGAGAGAGAGAAACAAAGCATGAGGGGAGAGAAGAAGAGGGATTGCGATGAAACCTTATCCCATTTGATTATTTCTGGAATTTTGGAATTTGCCTTCCTATTTTCAGTTCCAACAGTGGTGGATGTGAGGAGGAGAGGGTGGCTTTGTTTGATAAATTGGGGGTTTTGGGTTTGAGGGGGAGAGGTTAGGGATTAAGAGTTAAAGAATGATTGATTTGTGGTGGTGGTGGCTTGCCAGAGATGGTGTTGGGAGGAAGAAGATGAAGATTTTAGTGTTTTATGTTTTTATTAATTTTATTTTTCTGTTTTATCAAATTTGGCCCCTTTTTTTTAAGTTTTAATTTGGTCCCTTATGTGTCATGTCATTAAATGAATGACACATCAGATTGGGCACTTAAGACGCCACGTCAGCTGTTAGCTGCCAGCGTGGCGTCTGTTAAGTTAATGTACGGAAAATTCCCAAAAAGAACGAAAATGACACAGAAATAGAAGATGAGGGACCAAAACGGGAAAAAAAAAAAGACCAAACTGAAACCTAAGTCAAAGATAAATGACCCAAAGTGCAATTTAGCCTATTATTTCCAATGTGAGACTTCTCTATTTTTCAATTCACCAAGTTCTAACATTAAATATTCCAAGTGGCCTTTAAAATCCTAATAAAAGCTCAAAAAAGATGTTAATGGAATGCGTACCGCAGAGGCACTTCATTATTTTTGTTAGGATTATATTTGTACCGGATCTGCCAAACCCTTGTAGGCCCTATCTAGCGAAGCCCATGATCCATCTAAACCAGAGGCGCAGATGCGTCCTCTCCATCAAACACTTGTAGGCCCTATCTATCATATTGTGCCACGTGTGGACACTAATCCCTGTCAAAGCAGTGTCCCATCAATGTCACAGGTACGTATTTATTATCTCATATCACCTATTCCCTATGCTGACTTAAGCACCAGAGTGTCTGCAGGTACCACCCCCTCACCGGATCAACACGAGCAAGATAATCTCGGCCAACATTCAACAATCATCTTAACAACCATCTCGGCAACGACTTGGAGCGAGTTAGCTTCTTAGCTTGGTTAGCATCTCGGCCCTCAGCCCGACCGAGACTTGCAGCCACAACATTGATTGGCGACCACAGTGGGAGTACAGCTCAATTACTCTTGAATCAGCTCTGAGCATTACGATGCCTCCAAAACGTCAGACCCAACCGCGCGAGAACCCAGTGGGAACCACCCCCCGCATCAGCTCTCAAGTTACTATCCCACCTCCGAGGGAACAAACACCTGAAGGTCACGTCCAGACACTGCCACTAGAGGATCTCTAAAATCAGGAAACCCAGCCAGTGGCAACCATCGCTGCATCAGGACGTGTCCAAGTCGTGGCCCCTACAATAGCAATCCCTACGGGGAACAGTTGGTGTTTCTCCCAGCCCAAGTCGTCCAGAACCTCATTACGCTACTCAGCGATCAAGCTAGGAGCCTTGCCGACCACAATGCTCGAAGACTCAATAATGAAGGAAACGCCACAGTGGTTTGAGCCAACACAGGTGTTGAGGCAAAATCCCTAATTAGTTTTGATGAATAACAAACTTCAAATGTGAGAAGTTTAAGTTATCTGATTTCATATGCTGCTAATGTTTCTTCTTGAGTGAACAATAAGAATAGGTATAAATCAAGTAAATCTCAAGAAGGTATATGCTTATGAGAAGCATCATATTTGAGAAGACCTAAGACAAGTTGTACACATGGCCTTAAGAAAAAAAAAAGCTTCTCTTGACAAGATCAAAGATCAAGACCAAATGGGTAAACTTGAAAAAGATCATCTTGAGAAGAATTATTTCAATCTGTGTCAACATAAGAAGGGTAATCAGAAGGATCAACTCAAGAAGTATCATGACAGAACCAACAAAAGAAACGCTCTCAGAAGAATAGAGATGAGAAACATCAGAGGAGAAGCTTCATCACAAGAAAAGTCAATTTGAGAAGCATCATGACTAGAAGATTCTTCATCAGAAGGGTCATGATGAGAACGGTCAAGTTGAGAAATGTCACTTCACAAATATCTTCATAAGAAGCATCAACTTGAGAAGTATCATCTCCATAAACTGTCATAGTTGAGAAGAGTCATGACAACTGGTAACTGCTGTCTTCTGCAGAAAAGCAGAAAAATAGCTGTCTTAAAAGCAAACAGCCTTGCAACGGCTATAAACGGCTACAAACGGCTATATTCTTTTGCCAACTACTCTTTTCTATGTTCCAGAGGATATTAAACAACATTTCAGCTATAAATAAACACATTTGGCTATCGTTGATCTATGTGAGAATACTTCGAGCTCCAAAGCTTCCAACCTTCTCAAGTGTCAAGTTTTTCTCTCATCCGTACTCAGCTGCTCCTAAACTGAAGGGATTCAATTGATCTCTGAGTATGTATTTTTGCTTGTGTTGTAATGTCTGTTGAAAACACCATTTGTATCAACCAAACTCTAGAAATCCCACAAACCCACACACCAAACAGAAAACCTGTAGGGGAAACTTCTCAAGTGGCATGTGTTGCTGTAGGAATTGAGAAGTGAGTCGCTTCTGTGTTAGAGGCTGCCTAATAGATCAGAAGGATTGTATTAGGTGTGAAAACAGTAGGTAGAGCTGTGTGAAGAAAACTACCAAGAGAACTTTTAGCCTAGGCAGGTTGTAAAATTTGTAAACTATTTGGAAAATAGTGGAAACACTCACAGGGAGTGAGGTGTGGACATAGCCCAGGGTTTTGGGTGAACCACTATACATCATTGTGTTATTTACTGCTTTTTCTGAGTAGCTTCACACTGTGAGATAAAACACTCCTCCTGGAGTTGATTTATGAAAACTGAGAAGACATCATGCTAACCCTTCTCTGCTAAAAACTGTTATATTTAAAACACAGTTCTCAACCCTTCTCACATCTCTCCTAAGCTTGTAAAAATTGTAATGCCTCTTAAAAAGCTTTGAACGTTACAGTATCACTTTATAACACACAATCTCTTATCTTAATGTTGTGCTAAAAATCAATATCTGAGAGCAAGTTCTGAGGATTAAACTTACTGACCCTTCTCAACTCTGTTACATAGTTGAGAAGACAGTTTTTCATAAACCTTCTCAACTTGCTATCATAGTTAAGAAGACTGTTTTCATTCACCCTTCTCAACTAAGAACACTCACTGTCTTAATATCTAATCATGCTTGTGAAGATAGTTATCTTGTTTCAGGTTATTTTTAAAAGGGTCACAATTCCAACCCCCCTTCCTTGTGACACTTATTGACTTCAATTGGCATCAAAGCTCGGTCTATGGGTTGAGCACACTCAACAGTGTGAGAGGAAAAGATCTTCGAAGAAGTCATGGCCAAACCAAATTCTGTAGCCTTCCTACCAGAAGGTGCTTCATCAAACAGGCCATCTGGGTTCAATGGAGAACACTACTATTACTGGAAAAGTCAAATGAAGTTGTTCCTTGAATCTTAAGACACTGTCGACATATGGGGCATTGTTGAGAATGGTCCATATGTTCCTGTTGTGGACGGTCCAGTACCAAACAGTCGCATTCCTAAGCCAAAGGCTGACTGGACTGCTGATGAGAAGCATCGTGTACTACCAAATGCTAAAGCAAAGTACTATACTTGTGCTTTGGGAAGAGCAGAATATGACAAAATAGTAGGGAAGGAAACTGCAAAAGAAATATGGGATACTTTGGAAGCTGCTCATGAAGGAACTGATCAAATCAAAGAAGCAAAAAAGGGCATGCTCATCCATGAATTTGAAATGTTCAAAATGTTAGAAGAAGAAACAATTGATAAAATGTTCAGCAGGTTCACCACCATCATCAATGGGTTAAGTACTCTGGGAAAAACATATCCAAATGCTGAGAAGGTTAGCAAACTCTTGAAATGTCTTCCAAAAGCTTGGAGACCAAAGAAGACTGCCATAGAAGAATCAAAAACACTGTCATCACTTGATATTGATCACTTCCTGCGATCACTGAAAATCCATGAACAAGAACTCATGGAGGAATTATATCCAAAAAGAAAGGCAGTTGCTCTAAAAGTTTCTCAGAAGGAAGTAAACCCTTCTCAGAAAGGAAAATCAATGGCACTAAAATCTTCTTAAGAAATGGATGATGAGGAACAAGAAACTGAAGATGATACAGATGGAGAAGAACTAGCTCTTATATCTAAAAGAATCAACAGATGGTTAAAAAGAAGAGGAAAACCTCAATTCAGAAGGGACACATTCAAAGGAGAAGGAAGCAAACCAAAAATCACTTGCTATGAGTGCAAAAAACCTGGCCACATAAAACAAGATTGCCCTCTGCTCAACAAAAAGGGATCAAGAAAATTCTCAACTAAGAAGAAAGCCTTAATGGCCACTTGGGATGATTCATAAGAGTCATCAAGTGAGCATTAAGAGGAAGAAGCCAATCTCTGTCTCATGGCAGGAACGGAGCAAGAAGAGGTATATGATTCTGAACCCTTAAAATGTGAATTTTGCAAAGAAGTTGAATCCTCTTTTGATAGTCTGTTATATGATTCAAATATTCTTTCTCAGAAATGCATGTTTTTCAAAGATCAGTTATGTGTTTTGAAAAAGGAAAATGAGGAGCTAAACTCACAAAATGAAAGAATGGGAAAAACAATTCACACTTTACAAAAATCCCATTTCAATTTATCAGAACAATTCAAGCTTCTCAACTTGAAAATATCAGAAAAACCAATTGTGTCTAACTTAGAACTTGAAAATGAAAATACAAGGTTAAGAAAACAAGTTAGTGATTTGATAAATGAGCTTATGATTTGTGCACAGAATCTTGAAGCTTCTTAAGTGAGTCTAAATGAGCTTATGATTTGTGCACAGAATCTTGAAGCTTCTAACTCCCCTTGAGAAGGAGTAGATATATAAGAAGGGTAACAAAAAACCCAAAGTAAAATGCTCAAGATGCAAACAAACTGGACATCACATTTCAGTTTGTAGCAACAAGCAAAAAGATCCCATAAATGTAAAGACTAAGCCTCAAGGACCCAGAAACAAATGGGTACCTAAATCTTTGTCAAATCTTAATGCAGGCATGCCTCATAGCATCAAGAAGAAAACTGTGGTACGTAGACAGTGGATGCTCAAGGCACATGACAGGGGAGAATGATAAATTCCTCTCCTTGGAGAGCTTTGATGGAGGACTTGCATGTTTGGCAATAATGACAAAGGCTTCATTAAAGGAGTAGGTACAGTAGGTAAAATAAACTCTGCTCAGATTCAAAATGTTCAATTTGTGAAAGGATTGAAACATAACTTACTCGGTGTAGGTCAGTTATGTGATTCTGGACATGAAGTAACTTTTAAATTTGATGTATGTAGAATAAATAGTTTAGAATCTTGAACCAATCACTAAAATACCCCCTCCTAGGGGTAGGGCTAAGCGGAGCGAAAAGGGTTTCCTATTGGATGGGAAATCAATCCAATTATAACATCTAACAAGTTCTTATCTGATTTCTAGTAGAATTGAAAAAAAAAATTAATAATAAAAAAGAAATCTAATTAGATTATTAATCTAACTAATAATGCAGAAGTGTTCATATACTTTACATAAGTCTGTCTCTTTATCGCGGGGTAGAGCAACTTGGTAGCTCGCAAGGCTCATAACCTTGAGGTCACGGGTTCAAATCCCGTCTCCGCAACATTTTGGATAAAAACTGGATGTGATCCAAGCGGGTTCAAGTGCCTGAAGAGCATATTTTCCGAAGCAAATACGATTACCTCGATAGGCTCTTCCTTTCATTCTTCCTCGATGTTGTTAACAGTTTTTAGTGGTCATAGAACAAACAACCTCTACAACATCTGTCTTGATGATCTACCAGATCAAATGTGTTTAATTTCAAAAGAAGAAGATAAGTGGATGTGGCATAGGAGATTTGGTCACATTAGCATGAAAACCCTTTCGAAATTGTTCAAACTTGATTTAGTCAGAGGACTTCCAAAGATCAAGTATGAGAAGGATAAGTCATGTGAAGCATGCATTCAAGGAAAGCATGTTAAACCATCTTTTAAACCTATCAACATGATATCCACTCAAAGACCTTTGGAACTTCTACACATGGAACTTTTTGGTCCCACTAAGCATGCTAGCCTAAGTGGAAAAAGATATCGCTTTGTTATAGTTGATGATTATTCTAGGTTCACATGGGTGATTTTTCTAAAATACAAAGATGAAGAATTTGAAAGTTTCAAAACATTTTTTAAGAAGGTTTAGAATGAGAAGGGTTCTAACATTGTTGCAATTAGAAGTGACCATGGAGGAGAATTTGAAAATGCTTTCTTTAAAACCTTTCTTGAAGAGAATGGCGTGTCTCACAACTTCTCTTGTCCAAGAACTCCTTAACATAATGGTGTAGTTGAAAGAAAAAATAGAACATTGCAAGAAATGGCTAGAACATTGCTCAATGACTCAAAAATTGAAAAATACTTTTGGGCTGAAGCAGTAAATACTGCTTGCTACATTCTGAACAGAGCAACAATTAGAAAAACTCTAAACAAAACCCCATATGAACTATGGAAACGTAAGAAGCCTGTTATCTCTTATTTCCATGTATTTGGCTGTGACTGCTATGTTTTAAATAACATAGAAAATTTAGGAAAGTTTGATGCTAAGTCTGACCCTGCATTATTTTTGGGATAGTCTCTCACATCAAAAGCATATAGAGTGTTCAATCTTAGGACTAAAGATGTTGAAGAAAGCATGCGTGTTATGTTTATTGAAACTAACAGTTCAACAGATAGAAATGAAGATTTTACTCAAACACTGACTTGAGCTTCGGAGTGTTATTGTAGGTACAAGACCACCATCTCAAGATCGAACAAGACCACCATCTCAAGATCGACCCAGGTCGTCACTTTAAGATCGAACATTATCAAGGATAAAACAACTACTAACTACTTCGATCTTACCATTAAGCTCGTAAGTACAGTACAGAACACAACCCTTGCGACATATCTGAAGCTGCAGGTCACTCGGGAGGCATCTGGGTCCTCAAAAGCAGAAATTGTACTTATGATATCACAGTGCTCGACTCTCATTTCCAAGTCGTCACTATTACTATCAAGCATGATAATACTAAGTGGTGTTGCTTGTAACACCCTAAATATTTAATTAATTTATTTAATTAAGTATTTAGGTATTTATTTTATTTAATTGGGTTTTAATTATTTATTGGAATTATTTTAATTGAGGGGTGGTGTGATGCTAGGAGGAGGAGGTGCATTCGAATGGATTGGGCTTAAGTGAAGCCCATGGCCCAATGGCTTGACCTAGGCGCATTTTGGTGAGGAGTCTTGCCTAGGGTTTCACTTGTGTCTTCGAATTAGCAAGAAAGAAAGAGAGGAGCGTGAGAAAGAGAGAGCAAGGGCGGCCAAGAGAGGAGAGAATTCGAAGATCAAGGAGGAAGGAGATCTCCATTGTTGCTGAGGCTCTGTTGGTGACTGCATCCTAAGGCTCGAGTTCTTCTTCTTAAAAGGTTAGGGGAGCTCTATCCTTCCATCTAATAGATCTCATGATAGGTCCTAGATCTAGGGTTTATACTAGATCCATGTTGTTTCTTGATGTTCTTTGATGTTTCTTGATGTTCTTGGTTTGCCCGTGATGATGATGATTATGTATATACATGTGTATGCCTATATGCGAATTGATTTTGGTATTTGAACATTGAGGTGACGCGACCTATGCGTTTGTTTTGATGATTTTGGCACTTGTGTATTCATGAAATTACGACTTGGTGTGTTGGAATGCTTGAGGTTTCGCAAATTGGGTGAGTGTGTGCATAGGCGCCTAGGGCACCAAGGTGATGGTGATGATAGTGCCCAAAGGAATTTTGATAAATTGATTAAATTAAGTGCCATTTTGAGTGCTGAAAAATATAAAATTTTGGTGTGTTAAATTGCTAAAAATCAATTTTTGGTGTTTTGAAAGTTGCTGGAAAAATAGTGGTTTTTGGTTGCTGCAAGGGCGCCTAAGGCGCCTTGTGTGTGTTGCTGTGCAGTGTGTGGGCGCCAAGTTTCCAGTGCGTGTTGCTGGGTGTTGCGCTGGGGCGCTGGGGCGCCAGCGCTGGGCGCTGAGCGCCCGTGTTGAGTGTGTGCGTGTGTAGCGCTGGGTGCCAGCGCTGGGCGCTGAGCGCCCGTGTGTGTTGCGTTGCGTGTTGCGCTGAGGCGCTGGGTGCCAGCGCTGGGCGCTGAGCGCCCGTGTGTGTGTTGCGCCTTGCTGGGCGCCAGGTGCCTGGGCGCTGGGCGCCCATGGCGCCAGTTTTCAGGATGTCCCGAAATATTTTCGAAAACTGTTTTCGCTATATCTTTTGACTCAGACATCCGTTTTGAACGATTCAAAAAGCGTTGTGAAGCATTTTCAGTTGTCCATCTGCGTGTCCCATTTTTAAAAAATAAAAACTTATTATTTCTGAAGGTTGCTGGGGCGCCCCCGGGTGGCTGTTCCCGGTGATCTTTGCTGTGACAATAAAAAGACGTTTTGAGTATCTTTAAAAAATTCCCTTTTGCGTACGACCAGTGGTTTTAAAGAAGTAATGTCAAAAATGATGATTTTGACGATGATGCCCCTAGTGGCTAGTTAAATGACTGTTTTGCCCTTAGTGGCTAATATTCTTTATAATGACGAGTAAATGACGGTTTTGCCCTTAGTGGCCAATATTATTGATAAAGAGGTGTAAATGACGAGGATGCCCTTAGTGGCTAGTTAAATGACTGTTTTGCCCTTAGTGGCTACTATTATTTATAATGAAGTGTAAATGACGATGATGCCCTTAGTGGCTAGTAAATGACGTTTTTGCCCTCAGTGGCTATTGTTTGAGTTGATGATATTGATGTATAAGCGACGATGAAACCCAGTGACTTTTAAAGCCCGAAAGGCTAAGTGATGTTAAGGTCTAAAAGGCCAAGTGACGTGTGTGTGTTGATTGTGAATTGACAGGTGCTGTGCTTCTTGTGAGCAAACTGGTAAGTGACGGGTCACATAGTTGACTATGATTTGGGTATTTGTGTATTGGTGTGTTTTGTGAGTGGTGCATGTCATAGTGTCTCATGCCCATATGCATAAACCCAGTGACGTTTTTGAGGCCCATGTGGCTAAGTGACGATGAGGCCTTAAGGGCTAAGCGACGTTTGTGAAAAGGTACCTCATGCATATGCCCGCGAGTGGGTTGCATTTCATACGCCTGCATGACATGAGATGAGTTATTTTAAGTGATGTGAATGATGATTGTGATGTGAATGATTTAGAGCTGTGACTTGACTTATGTACTTATCATATTTTCTATTATATGGATTGAAATGATGCTCACCCTTTCCTGTTTGAATGTTACCCCCGTGTTGGTAACGTGCAGGTGATTCCCAGTGAAGGCCTTAGCTTCACTTCTTGAGTCGAGTCGTCATGCTCTGATACGTAGCACTCAGGGGGGACGAACTTAATGTTATAATTGGCTTTGGTTATTGTGTTTTGTTCACAATTTGGTTTTACTTTGTTATTCCGCTGCGTAGTTGATTTTGTTGACGTTAAATTTTATTGCAATGATAATTGTGGTTGTGAGATTCGCTAGTTAGTGAGATGCTACGTAATATATGGCTATTATGCTCTTGAGCTGTTTTAATTGAGAAGTGTAGTTTTATTGAAGTATGTGTAACATCCTTTGCAATGAAAAGAAAATTTTAAAACTCTGATATTTTCCAATTGAATTAACGGGTAGAAAAGGGGTGTTACATTAGTGGTATCAGAGCAGTTCGGTCTGTCCGGCCAATGTTGTCCTGTCATAGTGTCTTATGACAATAGATTAGTTCTGAATTTTTGGTTTGTGCTGCAGTGATAGTTCAGAATGGCTGGGAGAAACGACGCTGCTCTTGCTGCTGCATTGCAAGCTATGGCTCAGGCTGTGCAGGGTCAGCAGAATGCTGGAGATAACGCTGGTTTTCGGAGTCTGACTACTTTCCAGAGAGAAATCCGCCCACCTTTAAGGGCAAATATGATCCAGATGGTGCTATGGCTTGGTTGAAGGAGATCGAGAGGATTTTCAGGGTGATGGACTGTACTGTTGAGCAGAAGGTCCGTTTTGGTACCCACATGTTAGCCGAGGAGGCCGACGACTGGTGGGCTACTAGGCAGAGGTTAGAGGCTGTGCAGGAAGAGATTACTTGGGAGGTATTCAGCAGAGAATTTCTGAGAAAATATTTCCTGAAGACGTCCGAGGGAAGAAAGAGATAGAGTTCTTGGAACTGAAGCAGGGTGGTATGTCTGTGACTGCCTATGCGGCGAAATTTGTGGAGCTAGCAAAATTTTATCCACACTACAGTGAGGCTACAGCTGAATTTTCTAAATGCATCAAATTTGAGAATGGGTTGAGGCCTGATATTAAAAAGGCCATTGGTTATCAGAAGATTCGTGTGTTCGCAGATCTGGTTGACAGTTGCAGAATCTTTGAGGAGGACAGTACTGCTCATTACAAAGCTACTTCTGAGAAAAAGGGTAAGTTTCAGAGTCGAAGCAAGCCGTATGAGGTTCCTGCGGGTAAGAGTTATCAGAAGGCTGCTGGAGGTAAGAATTCTAGTGGGGGAGATGCCCCTGCTAGCATTGTCTGTTATAAGTGTGGCAAGCCTGGCCACAAGAGTACTACATGCAGGTCTGATGAGAGGGTTTGCTACCGTTGTGGTAAAAAGGGTCATATGGCAGCCGAGTGTAAGGTCAAGGATGTGGTGTGTTTCAACTGTGGTGAGTCTGGGCATATCAGTACAAAGTGTACAAAGCCGAAGAAGGAAAGGTCTACTGGGAAGGTATTTGCATTGGCAGGAGAGGAGCCTGATGATAAGGATGGTCTGATTAGAGGTACGTGTTTTATTAATGGTACTTCTCTGAAATCTCTTATTGATACTGGTGCTACCCATTGTTTTATATCTGTTGATTGTTGTAAAAGATTGGGTCTTGTTTTATCTGCTATGTGTGGGGATATGGTTGTCGATACTCCTGCGAAGGGGTCGGTGATTACGTCCCAGGTGTGTTCTCAGTGTCCCGTGTCGATCTTCGGCAGGGACTTTATTGTGAATTTTGTTTGCTTGCCGTTGAGAGGTCTGGATGTAATCTTAGGCATGGACTGGTTAGAGAATAATCACGTTCATATCAACTGTCGTAGCAAGTCGGTTAGCTTCGGGGAAGAGATTCCGTTTTGGTATCTGCTGGTCAATTGAAGAAGTTGAGGAAAGAAGGAGTTCAGCTATTTGCGTTGATGGCATCGTTGTCTGCTGAGAGTCAGGCTGTTATTGAAGAACTGAAAGTGGTACGCGAGTTTCCTGAGGTTTTTCCTGATGAAATTCCGGGCGTGCCACCGGAAAGAGAAGTTGAGTTTTCGATTGATCTTGTACCTGGTACGAGGCCTGTGTCTATGGCACCGTACAGAATGTCGGCGTCGGAATTGTCTGAGTTGAAGACGCAACTTGAAGAATTGCTTGAGAAAAAGTTTGTGAGACCGAGTGTATCACCGTGGGGAGCTCCGGTATTGTTAGTAAAGAAGAAAGATGGGAGCATGAGGTTATGTGTGGACTATCGTCAGTTGAATAAGGTAACTATCAAGAATAAGTATCCGCTTCCGAGGATCGACGATCTGATGGATCAGTTAGTGGGTGCCCGTGTTTTCAGCAAAATTGATT
The DNA here is from genome assembly GCA_039519185.1 of Astragalus membranaceus. Taxonomy (NCBI): domain Eukaryota; kingdom Viridiplantae; phylum Streptophyta; class Magnoliopsida; order Fabales; family Fabaceae; genus Astragalus; species Astragalus membranaceus. The sequence continues at coordinate 75,390,009 of CM076849.1, read as the reverse complement.
TGAGGTCCGGATATCATCAGATTAAAGTAAAGGATGAAGATGTTCAGAAGACAGCGTTCAGGACAAGGTATGGGCATTATGAATATTCAGTGATGCCGTTCGGTGTGACCAATGCTCCTGGTGTATTTATGGAATATATGAACCGTATTTTCCATAATTACCTAGATCGGTTTGTGGTGATCTTCATAGATGACATTCTAGTTTATTCTAAGTCAGAGGAAGAACATGCTGAGCATCTGAAGACGTGTTAGAAGTTCTGAAAGAGAAAAAGTTGTATGCTAAGTTATCAAAGTGTGAATTCTGGCTGAAAGAAGTGAGTTTCCTTGGGCACGTGATTTCTGGTAATGGTATTGCGGTTGATCCGGCAAAAGTAGAAGCAGTGTTGGAGTGGGAGGCTCCGAAGTCCGCAACAGAGATTAGAAGCTTTTTGGGTTTGGCTGGGTACTACAGGAGGTTCATCGAGGGTTTTTCCAAGTTGGCCCTTCCGTTGACTCAGTTGACTTGTAAGGGTAAAGTTTTTGTTTGGGATGCTCGGTGTGAGGAAAGTTTTATGGAACTGAAAAAGAGATTGACGACGTCGCCTGTTTTGACGTTGCCTAATCCAGAGGAACCGTTTGTTGTATTGTGACGCTTCGAAGATGGGTCTGGTGGTGTGCTGATGCAAGATGGAAAGGTTGTTGCGTATGCGTCGAGGCAGTTGCGGGTTCATGAGAAAAATTACCCTACGCATGATTTGGAATTGGCTGCTGTGGTATTTGTGCTTAAGATTTGGAGGCACTACCTTTATGGTTCGAGGTTCGAAGTGTTCAGTGATCATAAGAGTCTAAAGTATCTGTTCGATCAGAAAGAGTTGAATATGAGACAGCGTCGGTGGTTGGAGCTCTTGAAGGATTATGACTTTGGTTTGAATTATCATCCCGGCAAAGCTAATGTCGTGGCTGATGCTTTAAGCAGAAAGTCTTTGCATATGTCGGCAATGATGGTGAAAGAATTAGAGTTGATCGAGGAATTCAGAGATTTGAGTTTGGTTTGTAAAATGACACCTCGCAGTGTCAAGCTGGGAATGTTAAAGATCGATAATGATTTCCTGGGCAGCATCAGGGAAGCTCAGAAGACAGATGTCAAGTTAGTAGATTTAATTAATGGGGTTGGTCAATCTGAAGATGAAGATTTCAAATTAGATTCCAGTGGTGTGTTGAGGTTCCGGGGTAGGATCTGTGTTCCGGATGATGAGGAGATGAGAAAGGCAATTTTAGAGGAGGGTCACCGTAGCAAGTTGAGTATCCATCCTGGAGCGACGAAAATGTATCAAGATCTGAAAAAGATGTTTTGGTGGTATGGTATGAAGAGAGATGTGGCGCAGTTTGTGTATGCCTGTTTGACCTGTCAGAAATCTAAGGTTGAGCATCAGAAGCCTGCAGGGTTAATGCAACCGTTGGAGTTCCAGAGTGGAAGTGGGATAGCATTGCGATGGATTTTGTGACGGGATTGCCGAATACAGTTAAGGGTCATGACGCTATTTGGGTGATCGTTGATAGGTTAACGAAGTCTGCTCACTTTATTCCTATTAATATCACTTATCCGGTGTCGAGGTTGGCAGAGGTCTATGTCAAAGAAATTGTGAAGTTGCACGGTGTTCCGAAGAGTATTGTGTCAGATAGGGATCCAAGGTTCACTTCTGAGTTTTGGACGAGTTTGCAGAAGGAATTGGGTTCAAAGTGAAAATGAGTTCGCATATCATCCTCAGACAGAGGTCAGTCAGAGAGGACAATTCAGTCGTTAGAGGATTTGTTGAGGGCTTGTGTATTGGAACAACGGGGTTCATGGGATTCCTACCTTGCGTTGATTGAGTTTACCTATAACAACAGTTACCATTCCAGTATCGGGATGGCACCGTTTGAAGCATTGTATGGTCGAAAGTGTAGAACGCCATTGTGTTGGTATGAGTCGGGAGAGAGTGTAGTGTTGGGACCGGAGATTGTCCGGGAGACTACAGAGAAGATCAAGATGATCCGTGAAAAGATGAAGGCTTCGCAGAGTCGTCAGAAGAGTTATCATGACAAGCGGAGGAAGGATTTAGAGTTTCAGGAGGGTGAGCATGTGTTCTTGAGGGTTTCTCCTATTACCGGTGTTGGTCGGGCGTTGAAATCGAAGAAGCTCACTCCTCGATTTGTTGGTCCTTATCAGATTTCTGAAAGAATCGGAAATGTGGCTTATAGAGTGGCTTTACCCCAAATCTTTCGAATTTGCATGACGTATTTCATGTGTCGCAACTTCGGAAGTATGTGTCGGATCCATCTCATGTGATCCATATGGATGATGTGGAGGTGCGGGATAATCTCACTGTGGAGACGATGCCCGTACGGATTGAGGATCGGGAAGTGAAAGCGCTTAGAGGCAAAGAGATTGCATTAGTGAAAGTGGTTTGGCTAGGAGCTGCCGGCGAGAGTATGACTTGGGAGCTAGAGAGCAAGATGCGAGAGTCCTACCCAGAATTATTTGATCAGGTAAATTTCGAGGACGAAATATTCTAAGTGGGGAAGAGTTGTAACACCCTAAATATTTAATTAATTTATTTAATTAAGTATTTAGGTATTTATTTTATTTAATTGGGTTTTAATTATTTATTGGAATTATTTTAATTGAGGGGTGGTGTGATGCTAGGAGGAGGAGGTGCATTCGAATGGATTGGGCTTAAGTGAAGCCCATGGCCCAATGGCTTGACCTAGGCGCATTTTGGTGAGGAGTCTTGCCTAGGGTTTCACTTGTGTCTTCGAATTAGCAAGAAAGAAAGAGAGGAGCGTGAGAAAGAGAGAGCAAGGGCGGCCAAGAGAGGAGAGAATTCGAAGATCAAGGAGGAAGGAGATCTCCATTGTTGCTGAGGCTCTGTTGGTGACTGCATCCTAAGGCTCGAGTTCTTCTTCTTAAAAGGTTAGGGGAGCTCTATCCTTCCATCTAATAGATCTCATGATAGGTCCTAGATCTAGGTTTATACTAGATCCATGTTGTTTCTTGATGTTCTTTGATGTTTCTTGATGTTCTTGGTTTGCCCGTGATGATGATGATTATGTATATACATGTGTATGCCTATATGCGAATTGATTTTGGTATTTGAACATTGAGGTGACGCGACCTATGCGTTTGTTTTGATGATTTTGGCACTTGTGTATTCATGAAATTACGATTTGGTGTGTTGGAATGCTTGAGGTTTCGCAAATTGGGTGAGTGTGTGCATAGGCGCCTAGGGCGCCAAGGTGATGGTGATGATAGTGCCCAAAGGAATTTTGATAAATTGATTAAATTAAGTGCCATTTTGAGTGCTGAAAAATATAAAATTTTGGTGTGTTAAATTGCTAAAAATCAATTTTTGGTGTTTTGAAAGTTGCTGGAAAAATAGTGGTTTTTGGTTGCTGCAAGGGCGCCTAAGGCGCCTTGTGTGTGTTGCTGTGCAGTGTGTGGGCGCCAAGTTTCCAGTGCGTGTTGCTGGGTGTTGCGCTGGGGAGCTGGGGCGCCAGCGCTGGGCGCTGAGCGCTCGTGTTGAGTGTGTGCGTGTGTAGCACTGAGCGCTGGGTGCCAGCGCTGGGCGCTGAGCGCCCGTGTGTGTTGCGTTGCGTGTTGCGCTGAGGCGCTGGGTGCCAGCGCTGGGCGCTGAGCGCCCGTGTGTGTGTTGCGCCTTGCTGGGCGCCAGGTGCCTGGGCGCTGGGCGCCCATGGCGCCAGTTTTCAGGATGTCCCGAAATATTTTCGAAAACTGTTTTCGCTATATCTTCTGACTCAGACATCCGTTTTGAACGATTCAAAAAGCGTTGTGAAGCATTTTCAGTTGTCCATCTGCGTGTTCCGTTTTTAAAAAATAAAAACTTATTATTTCTGAATGTTGCTGGGGCGCCCCCGGGTGGCTGTTCCCGGTGATCGTTGCTGTGACAATAAAAAGACGTTTTGAGTATCTTTAAAAAATTCCCTTTTGCGTACGACCAGTGGTTTTAAAGAAGTAATGTCAAAAATGATGATTTTGACGATGATGCCCCTAGTGGCTAGTTAAATGACTGTTTTGCCCTTAGTGGCTAATATTCTTTATAATGACGAGTAAATGACGGTTTTGCCCTTAGTGGCCAATATTATTGATAAAGAGGTGTAAATGACGAGGATGCCCTTAGTGGCTAGTTAAATGACTGTTTTGCCCTTAGTGGCTACTATTATTTATAATGAAGTGTAAATGACGATGATGCCCTTAGTGGCTAGTAAATGACGTTTTTGCCCTCAGTGGCTATTGTTTGAGTTGATGATATTGATGTATAAGCGACGATGAAACCCAGTGACGTTTAAAGCTCGAAAGGCTAAGTGATGTTAAGGTCTAAAAGGCCAAGTGACGTGTGTGTGTTGATTGTGAATTGACAGGTGCTGTGCTTCTTGTGAGCAAACTGGTAAGTGACGGGTCACATAGTTGACTATGATTTGGGTATTTGTGTATTGGTGTGTTTTGTGAGTGGTGCATGTCATAGTGTCTCATGCCCATATGCATAAACCCAGTGACGTTTTTGAGGCCCATGTGGCTAAGTGACGATGAGGCCTTAAGGACTAAGCGACGTTTGTGAAAAGGTACCTCATGCATATGCCCGCGAGTGGGTTGCATTTCATACGCCTGCATGACATGAGATGAGTTATTTTAAGTGATGTGAATGATGATTGTGATGTGAATGATTTAGAGCTGTGACTTGACTTATGTACTTATCATATTTTCTATTATATGGATTGAAATGATGCTCACCCTTTCCTGTTTGAATGTTACCCCCGTGTTGGTAACGTGCAGGTGATTCCCAGTGAAGGCCTTAGCTTCACTTCTTGAGTCGAGTCGTCATGCTCTGATACGTAGCACTCAGGGGGGGACGAACTTAATGTTATAATTGGCTTTGGTTATTGTGTTTTGTTGACAATTTGGTTTTACTTTGTTATTCCGCTGCGTAGTTGATTTTGTTGACGTTAAATTTTATTGCGATGATAATTGTGGTTGTGAGATTCGCCTGTTAGTGAGATGCTACGTAATATATGGCTATTATGCTCTTGAGCTGTTTTAATTGAGAAGTGTAGTTTTATTGAAGTATGTGTAACATCCTTTGCAATGAAAAGAAAATTTTAAAACTCTGATATTTTCCAATTGAATTAACGGGTAGAAAAGGGGTGTTACATTGCTCTGCGGTTTATGCAACTCCTCACCTTGTTAGTAGAGAGCTCCTTTGGAGTCACCTCACGCAGCTCCGAGCCAACATCACTTCTCCTCGGCTACTTATGGGTGACTTTAATGAAGTTTTACTCCCCTCTGAAGTTAAGGGTGGTACGTTCCCAACAAGACAAGCAGATAAATTTCCATCGGTTCTATTGGCTTGTAATCTTATTGACCTTGGCTCCACTGGTAGTAGCTACACTTGGATCGGGAAGGAGAGAGGTATTTTGAAAGTGGCCAAACGTCTAGACCTTGCCCTTGGTGATTGTGAATGGCACTGTCTCTTCCCGAAAGCCTATGTGGAAAATCTTACTCGGCACTATTCTGACCATTGCCCCATTCTTCTCAGAGGCACGCGTTTCATTCCCCCTAGACACTCTAGACCACTTCGCTTCCATGCAGCTTGGTTATCCCACAAGGACTTCCCTCATGTTGTTACAAATGCATGGAATAAAGGTGACCATGAGGTTCCTCTTTGCCTCAATCACGTCCGTGAGGATGCCACCACTTTTAATAAAGAAACTTTTGGTGACATTATCAAGAGGAAGAAATCGCTCGAAAAGAGAATAAAGGATATTCAACACCTCTTGGAGACTATTGACTCAGCAAGACTTAGTTTGACCGAAGCATCACTCCAAAAGCAATATACTGATGTCCTTAAGCAAGAGGAGATTCTTTGGTTCCAGAAATAAAGAGAGAAATGGGTAAAGCTAGGTGACCAGAACACTAATTTCTTCCACACCCAAACGGTTGTGAGACAAAAACATAACAAGATCCAAGGCCCCTTTCTCGTTAATGACCAATGGAGTACAGATGATGCCATCCTTCAACATGAAGCAGTCACTTATTTCCAGAATCTCTTTGGGGTAGATACTATTACTATACCTGACTCTCTTAATGTACCCCTTGTTCCTTGCTTGTGTGACATTGGTAGGGATACTCTCACGGCACCAATCCTTAAAGACCGGGTCAGAAAAGCGGTGTTCTCCATGAAGTCTTACAAAGCACCCGGGCCCGACGGTTTTCAACCTATCTTCTTCAAGCACTTTTGGGAGACTATTGGTGATGACTTATGTAAAATTATGGAACCGGCCTTCTCCTCAGGTGATGTGAATGAATCCCCAAAGAGAACAACCCCCAGAGATTGAAGAATTTCAGACCCATCAGTCTTTGTAATGTCATCTTCAAAGTCATAACCAAGGTCTTGGTCAACCGTCGCAGGTCCTTCCTTGATGATCTAATCAGCCCCCTCCAAGGTAGTTATGTTCTCCATAGCGGCACTACAGAAAATGCTATTGTGGCACAAGAAGTTGTTCACTATCTCCAAAGTTCCCGCTCTAAGAAAGGGTCTATTGCTTTCAAGATTGACCTTGAAAAAGCCTATGATAGAGTCAATTGGCAATTCCTGGAACTCACCCTCAATGATTTCGGTTTCCCCACTGCCACTATTAATCTCATCGTGAATTGTGTGCATGCAAGTCAACTAGCAGTGCTTTGGAATGGTGCCAAAACTGATTACTTTAAGCCTTCTAGAGGCCTCTGTCAAGGCGACCCGTTGTCGCCATATCTATTTGTACTCTGCATGTAGAAATTGTCCTTGAGCATCCAGAATAAGGTGAATTTCGGAGTTTGGAGACTGATCCAGGTATCTAAGGGAGGACCCAAACTCTCACACATTTTATTCGCTGATGATGTCTTGTTGTTTTGTGAAGCTAATGTTGCGTAAGTGCAAGTTGTGATGAACACCCTGGAGGATTTTTGTAGTGCTTCGGGCTTGAAAGTCAATATCCTCAAGTCCAAAGTGATGTGCTCGAAGATGGTTCAAGGGGAAAGGAAAAGAGATCTGAAAGACATTTCCTCCATCAAGTTTGTGGCTGACCTTGGGCATTACTTAGGCTTCCCTTTGGTCAAAGGGAGAGTCTCTAGAAATGTGTACAATGAGATTCTTGATAAAATGCAACAGAAGCTTGCCTCTTGGAAGGGCAGACTCCTCAACAAAGCTGGAAGAGCTTGTCTAGTTCGGTCTATACTGCTATCCCTGTGTACACTATATATGCAACTCCACTACCTTCCTACCTATGTGTGCAACCGCCTTGACCAGATGGCAAGAAGTTTTCTTTGGGGAGGTGATGGTACCTTGAGAACCTGGAATCATGTTAATTGGGCCATAGTTACAACACCTAGTCGCTATGGGGGTTTGGGAGTTAGAGATACTCGACTTACCAATGTCTCGCTTCTGGGTAAGCATTTGTAAAGTATGATACATGATGGTGAGAAGCTCTGGGTCTGGATGTTATCCCATAAATATTTGAAGAACTCATCCATTTGGCTAATAGATGGGAAAACTAGTGCCTCTTTCACTTGGAGAGACAACCGGAAGGCCCTCACCTCTCTCTCTGATGGCTTCCATTTTCGAATTGGAGATGGAAACACCAATCTCTGGTACATGGATTGGACTAAGCTTGGCCCCCTAAGCCACCTCGTTCCTTATGTTCACGTTAGTGACACTGCTCTTTTCCTCAATGATGTCTGTGCTAATGGCTCATAGGACCTTCGAGACCTTTACACCATCTTGCCACTTGAGATTTCTGATGTGATTAACCACACCTCCCAATCCACCTACTTTGGACCATAGACTGTAGGACACTTGGGTTTGGGGGCACGACAAGCAAGGCAACTACACATGCGCTAGTGGGTATCACTGGCTCTTGAAGCAACATCGTATTTGGAACCCTGACTGCAATTTCTCTTGGATTTGGCGACTCAAGGTTCCAGTCAAAGTCCAACATTTTGTCTGGCTATGTATCCACAATTCCCTCCCTACCAACGCCCGTCGGCACCACTGCAACATGGCAGCCACTCCTAGCTGCAC